>CM038142.1:170889164-172089164 GCA_021437245.1 Aegilops speltoides | reverse complement strand
ACACATTCAACACTTTTCAAATTCTTGGTTAATATTTTTTGAATTTTTTAATGTAAATTATTTTTTGTAATATAGTCATTTAGAATATTTAGAAGTATAAATCAAAAAAATAAATGAAATAAAAAATATTAAAAAAGGGCCAGCCCATCTGGTGCGCTCCCGATGCAAGGCTTCCCTCTGTCTCGCTGTAAGCGAGACATAGGGGCGCCCTTTGGTACATATGCGGAAACGTGTAACTACATGAATTGGACTGGGTGTAAAACACTAACTAATCGTGAATTATTACCGGCATTAGTCTAATCTTGATATGATATTAAATGTATTACGTGATGGACTATATTTTTGTATCAGATTTGCGTCCTTGATTTTAGGTAGTAAGATAATTTCGTGAAGTTTAAATGAGCGATGTTAAGGTTTTGTGACTGCAGTTGGTTAAAATTGTGTGACGCCCCCTGAACCACATCTCAAAAGCTTGATAAAATTTGGCCAAGAAGCCATCCTGCTCAAGAGCCTTGTTATGTTTTGTATGAAAGACATCATCCCAAATTTTGTTTCGAGAGAACATAGTTGTTAAAAACTCATTTTTTGCCTCTAAGAGCCGCGGGATGTCATCTATGAATTATTTGTCTAGAGAGAAATTACTTTTGAGTGCAGGTCCAAGAAACAAATCTTGTAATAATTGGTGATGTAATGTTTGAAGGGTTGTCCCCTCCATTCGGCCCTCATCCTGGTTTAGCATGAAATTACGTTCCTTGCTATGTTTGCCAATGGCCAACAAATGGAAGCTTGAACTAGAAATTGTGCCTTTGAGCCCTGATACCATTTGATATCCTCCTCACCTAAAAGGGGGCGTTGTACACTTGTACTTTGTTTAATCTTAAATAAATAATTGTATAGATTTATCTTAATAGAAAATTAACCAAGTGTGACGTCCCGATTCAATCGTACGCTAATCAGACATGCAAATGTGTACGATCAAGAACAGAGACTCATGGAAAAATATCACACAACTCTAGACATAAATTAAAGTCATACAAACTTCATATTACAAGGCAGGGGCCTCGAGGGCTCGAATACATAAACTCGATCATAAGCGAGTCAGCAGAAGCAACAATATCTGAGTACAGACAGAAGTTAAACAAGTTGCCATAAGATGACTAGCACAAAAGTAACAACAATCGAAAAGGCAAGGCCTCCTGCCTGGGAGCCTCATATCTACTCCTGGTCGTCGACGACCTGCACGTAGCAGGGCACCCTCGGGGTAGTAGTAGTCGTCGACGATGGCATCTGGCTCCTAGGCTCCGACATCTGATCACAACAATCGGGTATAGGGATAAAGGGGAGCAAAGCAACCATTAGTACTCATCCAAAGCAATAGGACTCACAAGACTGACATCAGATCTACACTACATATGCATCTGTATCAATAAAGAGGGTTGGATCTGTGGACTAAATTGCAGAATGCCAGAATAAGAGGGGGAGAAGCTAGTCCTATCAAAGACTACGCTTCTAGCAGCCTCCATCTCGAAGCAAGAGAAGACAGTAGCAAGTAAAGTAACAAGTGTCATCGTATAGCATAATCCTATCCGACGATCCTCTCCTCGTCACCCTGTGAGACAGCGATCACCGGGTTGTATCTGGAACTCATCTGGGTGTGTTTTTATTAAGTATGCGGTTCTAGCAGTAAGAGGTCGGAATACAACTCCAAGTCGCCCTGTTACTGTGGACACGGCTATTCAAATAGATCAACTTCCCTGCAGGGGTGCACCACATTGCCCAACATGCTCGATCACTATGGCCGGACACACTTTCCTGGGTCATGCTCGGCCTCGGAAGATCAACACGTCGTAGCCATACCTAGGCTCAATGGAGAGGCCAGCCCACCGGTGTACATCCTAAGTGCATATGGGTCTTGGGCCCATCGCCCATTGTATTCCTGTACGTTGCGTGGGCCGCTGGGATCAGTCCTGGTGACCTCCCTTACAAGGCAGGTGCTTACGTGGACCACCCGAGTGCGCGTCGCTCAAGTCTCAACCACTGACGTCTGGAAAGCTTCGGCTGATACATACGACACCGAGTGCCCATAACTGTCCCCGCGTGGTTGGTTAGTGCGTATAGGCCAAAATACCAACTCAGATCAAATACCCAATCTCGTTAAGCGTGTTATTATGAAACAACCGCAGACAACAACCAGGGACCAGGCCCACCTTTCACCTGGGTGTCTCAACCTGCCCTGTCGCTCCGCCACAAAGATCCACTCAGAGGACCATCGGGAAACATGTCCTTTCAGCCCCCAGTCCGTGAATCACTCGCATGTACTCTATGAGCCGACCCAACTTTAGTCACAACATTGTATCATGTATATGTATATAGTATATACCCATGATCACCCCCCGAAGTGATCACGACCCGATAGTATAGCACGACAGACGAACAAGAATGCAAGGCCACTGATGAAATACTAACATCCTATACTAAGCATTTAGGATTGCAGGTATAGTATCAGAATTAGTAGCAAAGACAGGCTATGCAGCAGTATAGGATCAAACCTATGAAACAGTAACAACTGCACTACTCTAATGCAAGCAATAGAGAGAAGGAGTAGGTGGTATCAGGATGATCAAGGGTTTTTTGCTTTCCTGGAAGCTCCGCGGAGAAGGACGGATCGTCAACACCGTAGTCGTATTGGGTAGCAGCGGCATCGGTCTTGGTGTATAACGAGCGAAGAGGGAGAAGAAATAATAAATACAATGCAAACAGATGCATCACAATGCATGACAAGGCAATATGCGGTCCTAGAGGTGATCTAAGGCGGTATTACGCGATACAGGTGAAGAGGGGAAAACATCTGGGAAAGTATTCCCGGTGTTTGGCATTTTCGGACAGATGAAACGGAGGGGGACGGTTCCATGTTCACTATGTTAGACGCATGTGACACATGAGTGGAGTGCGTATTCAGAGTCATCATATTTTTCTGAGCAACTTTCATGTATAAAGTATTTTCATTAGAGTTACAAATAATTTTATATTAATTTTCAAAGTTTTATACAATTTCTAGAATTACAGATTTAACTTAATTTAGAAATTCATTTGTTGCGTCAGCATGACGTCATCAGTCAACACAGTGTGTTGACTTGGCAAACTGACATGTGGGACCCACTGCCATTGTCGCAATGACTAATTAATAGTTTAATTATTTTAAGTAGGTAATTAGGTTAATTAAGTTAATTTAATTAAGCTAATTTATTTATTTATTTTGTTTTTTTATTTTTGTTTTTTTTCAGGGGCGGGCCCCCGTGGTCAGTGACACAAGGCCACCACGCGGGTTAACGGGCATGGGTGCGGGCGCCGTGGGTGTAGGCGTCGGGAGGTCCAGGCACCGGCCGACGGCGACGCGGAGCGAGCAACAACGGCGACGGTTGACGACGAGGCAGAGGAGGCAGGCCGGAGCGGGGCAACGCGGGGGAGCAGCAGTAGCAGCCACAGCTTGCTGCTGCGGTGCGCGACCAAGGCGAGGAGCGGGGGGCGGTTGGTTGGTCGCGGCGGCGGCAAAGGCAGCGACAATGACAATGGCGGAGCACGCGGGCGTAAGCGTGGGTGAGGACGGCCACCATGCGGGCATGGCCGGCGTAGCACGCAGACCGGTGGACGTCGTCAAGGTGCCACAAAGCAGCAGCAGCAAAGCCGGGCGAGGCAGCGGCGGCGCGGCGCGCGCGCAATGACGACAAAGAGGGCGACGGGCGCGCGATGCGTGCGGTGGTCGGGCGCGAGCGACTTCGGCGAGCGGGCGGCCAGAGTGCGGGGCAGAGTATGGGGTAGGAAGAGGAGAGGCCGGGGCGAGTGTGATGCCTGGATAGTTAAGCTACAGTAAACCTCTGCTAATGAGGCCACGTCACCACGATTACTGTTGTTAGTTTCACGATGATTCAACCTCGTTCGAATTCAAATTCAAAATCAAGTCAAACGATAAAAGTTTTCAAATATTAAAACTAAAGTGTTCGGAGTGAGCCAAATAATACATAGGTAATTATGATGGAGAAACCACACCTTTACAAAATGTTTAAACACTCTAAAATGAATAAAATAGTAGCAATAATAATTATTTAAATGCTTTTAAAATGATAAGAAATTTCAAAACTATTTTATTTCAGTGCTAAGTTGTTTGTGGCTATGGCATAATTTGTAACATCTATTTGGGTGCCACTTTAGTATTTTACCAAAACTAAAAATAAAAGAAAACTAAAAAGAAACAAAAGAGAAATAAAACAGAAACCCCGTGGCCTAATCACCACAACCCACCCAGTGCCCATCGCCCAATCTAGCGCTTTTGGCCTATATAGCCTGCCGACGCACAAACCGTAGCCTCTCCCCTTCCCGATCCTCTCACTCCCCCCGCCCCAAAGATCTCGGACGGCGCCCATCCCGTCGCCTCGCACGATCCCCCCCACTCCTCCCGCATGAACACCCCACTCCTCCCGATCGAGACACCCAGCGTCACCGACCGTTCTCCAGCGTCACCGAGCACCCCGCGCCCGATCCCTTGCGGCGCTGGAGCCCCACCTCGCTGGCGTGCCCGCGCCCATGGAACCACTGCCTACCGCCGTCCTCGCACCACCACCTTGTGAAGATCCTGCCATGGCCGCCGCCGCCTTGTTCTCGGCGTCCGTGCTGCGCCATGCCGCCTCCTCGCCGGAGAGGGACAGATCCCGGAGGTCCCATCACGGATCCGCCCTCCCTTGCCTTCCTCCCCCTCATCAACTGAAGCCCCCCTCCTCTGACGTCATCGGACGTCATCGCGAACCGCGCCGTCGAGCCGCTCGGCCCCGACCTCCTCCGGCTCCATTGATATGTCCATTTTGCATCATGCTTTTATATCAATATTTATTGCATTATGGGCTGTTATTACACATTATATCTCAATACTTATGGCTATTCTCTCTTATTTTACAAGGTTTACCATAAAGAGGGGGAATGCCGGCAGCTGGAATTCTGGCTGGAAAAGGATCAAACATTGAAAACCTATTCTGCACTGCTCCAAAAATCCTGAAACTCCACGAAACTTATTTTTGGAATTAATAAGAATTGAGCGAAATAAACACCTGAGGGGCCCCACACACTGGCTAGGAGGGTGGGGGCGCGCCCACCTCTACTAGGCGCGCCCCCTGTCTCCTGGGCCCCCTGGTGGCCCTCCGTTGTCCATCTTCTCGCTATATGAAGGCTTTTACCTCGAAAAATCGTGGGCAAGCTTACGGATTTAAACTCACGCCACGAGGCGGAACCTTGGCGGAACCAATCTAGAGCTCCGCAGAGCCGCTCGCTGGGAAACTTCCCTCAGGGGGAAATCATCACCATCGTCATCACCAACGATCCTCTCATCGGGAGGGGGTCAATCTCCATCAACATCTTCACCAGCACCATCTCCTCTCAAAACCCTAGTTCATCTCTTGTATCCAATCTTGTATCAAAACCACAAATTGGTACCTGTGTGTTGCTAGTAGTGTTGATTACTCCTTGTAGTTGATGCTAATTGGTTTACTTGGTGGAAGATCATATGTTCAGATCCTTAATACATATTATTACTCCTCTGATTATGAACATGAATATGCTTTGTGAGTAGTTTCATTTGTTCCTGAGGACATGGGTGAAGTCTTGCTATTAGTAGTCATGTGAATTTGGTATTCGTTCGATATTTTGATAAGATGTATGTTGTCTTTCCTCTAGTGGTGTTATGTGAACATCGACTACATGACACTTCACCATTATTTGGGCCTAGAGGAAGGCATTGGGAAGTAATAAGTAGATGATGGGTTGCTAGAGTGACAGAAGCTTAAACCCTAGTTTATGCGTTGCTTCGTAAGGGGCTGATTTGGATCCATATGTCTAATGTTGTGGTTAGGTTTATCTTAATACTTCTTTTGTAGTTGCGGATGCTTGCAATAGGGGTTAATCATAAGTGGGATGCTTGTCCAAGTAAGGGATGTACCCAAGGACCGGTCCACCCACATATCAAATTATCAAAGTACCGAACGCGAATCATATGAGCGTGATGAAAACTAGCTTGACGATAATTCCCATGTGTCCTCGGGAGCTCTTTTCTCATTATAAGAAATTGTCCAGGCTTGTCCTTTGCTACAAAAAGGATTGGTCCACCTTGCTGCACTTTATTTACTTTCATTGCTTGTTACTCGTTACAATTTATCTTGTCACAAAACTATCTATTACCTACAATTTCAGTGCTTGCAGAGAAAACCTTACTGAAAACCGCTTATCATTTCCTTCTGCTCCTCGTTGGGTTCGACACTCTTACTTATCGAAAGGACTACGATAGATCCCTTACACTTGCGGGTCATCAAGACTCTTTTCTGGCACCGTTGCCGGGGAGTGAAGCGCCTTTGGTGAGTGGAACTTGGTAAGGAAACATTTATATAGTGTGCTGAAATTTTCTGTCACTTATTACTATGGAAACTAATCCTTTGAGGGGCTTGTTCGGGGTATCTTCACCCCGACCAGAAGAGTAAAGAGTTGCTCCTCAACCTACTGAACCTATTGAAAATATTTACTTTGAGATTCCTTCGGGTATGATAGAGAAACTGCTAGCTAATCCATTTACAGGAGATGGAACATTGCATCCTGATTTACACCTTATCTTTGTGGATGAAGTTTGTGGATTATTTAAGCTTGCAGGTATTCCCGATGATGTTGTCAAAAGGAAGGTCTTCCCTTTATATTTGAAGGGAGATGCATTGACATGGTATAGGCTATGTGATGATACTGGATCTTGGAATTATAAACGATTGAAGTTGGAATTTCACCAGAAGTTCTATCCTATGCATCTTGTTCATCGTGATCGTAATTACATATATATTTTCTGGCCTCGCGAAGGAGAAAGCATCGCTCAAGCTTGGGGGAGGCTTAAGTCAATGTTATATTCATGCCCCAATCATGAGCTCTCCAGAGAAATGATTATTCAAAATTTTTATGCTCGGCTTTCTCTCAGTGATCGCAACATGGTCGATACTTCCTGTGCTGGTTCTTATATGCTGAAGACTATTGAATTCAAGTGGGACTTATTGGAAAGAATTAAACGCAACTCTGAAGATTGGGGTTCCGACTATGGTAAGGAGTCAGGTATGACACCTAGGTTTGATTGTGTTAAATCTTTTATGGATCCCAATGCCTTTTGTGGATTTAGCGCTAAATATGGACTTGACTCTGAGATAGTAGCTTCTTTCTGTGAATCTTTTGCTACTCAAGTTGATATCCCTAAGGAGAAGTGGTTTAAATATAGTCCTCCCACTGAAGTAAAAGTAGTTGCACCTATTACAGTTGAAGAAAAGACTGTCACCTATAGTGATCCTATTGTTCCTACTACTTATGTTGAGAAACCTCCTTTTCCTGTTAGGATAAAGGATCATGCTAAAACTTCGAATGTTGTTCGTAAGAGTAATACTAGGACTTATACACCTCCTGAGCAAATCAAAGTTGAACCTAGTATTGATATGGTTAAAGATCTCTTGGATGATGATTTATATGGGCATGTTATTTGCTTATGTCAATAGGCTGCTAATATTGCTAGACCAGATGCTAAGATACATAGACCTGTTGTAGACATGCCTGTTATTTCTGTTAAAATAGGAGATCATTGTTATCATGGCTTATGTGATATGGGTGCTAGTGCAAGTGCAATACCCTATGACTTATATAAAGAAATTATGCATGATATTGCACCCACTGAATTGGAAGATATTGATGTTACCATTAAGCTTGCTAATAGGGACATCATTAAACCAATTGGGATTGTTAGAGATGTTGAAGTCTTGTGTGGGAAGGTTAAATATCCTGCTGATTTTCTTGTTCTTGGTTCCCCACAAGATGACTTTTGTCCCACTATTTTTGGTAGACCCTTCTTGAATACAGTTAATGCTAAGATTGATTGTGAAAACGATATTGTTACAATTGGCTTAGAGGGTATGTCTCATGAGTTTAATTTTGCTAAGTTTCATAGACAACCTCGTGATAGAGAATCACCTAGTAAGGATGAGATTATTGGTCTTGCTTCTATTGCCGTGCCTCCTACTGATCCGTTAGAACAATATTTGCTAGACCATGAAAATGATATGTTTATGAAGGAAAGAAGGGAAATAGATGAAGTGTTCCTTCAACAGGAACCTATGCTGAAACACAACCTACCCGTTGAAATTCTAGGGGATCCCCCTCCACCCAAGGGTGATCCCGTGTTTGAACTCAAACCAACCTGATAATCTTAAGTATGCTTATCTTGATGAAAAGAAAATATATCCTATTATTATTAGTGCTAACCTTTTAGAGCAAGAAGAAGAAAGATTATTGAAAACTCTGAAGAAGCACCGTGCTACTATTGGATATACCCTGGATGATCTAAAGGGCATTAGTCCCGCGTTATGCCAACACAAGATTAATTTGGAGGACAATGCCAAACCAGTTAGAGATCCTCAACGACGACTGAATCCTAAGATGAAATAAGTGGTAAGAAAGGAGATACTAAAGCTCCTTGAGGCAGGTATAATTTATCCCGTTGCTGATAGTGATTGGGTAAGCCCTGTCCATCGTGTTCCTAAAAAGGGAGGTATTACCGTTGTTCCTAATGATAAAGATGAGTTGATCCCGCAAAGAATTATTACAGGTTATAGGATGCTAGAGAGACTATCCAAACACACACATTTCTGCTTTCTAGATGGTTATTCTAGTTTCTCTCAAATACCTGTATCAGCGAAGGATCAATCTAAAACTACTTTTACTTGCCCTTTCGTTACTTTTGCTTATAGACGTATGCCTTTTGGTTTATGTAATGCACCTGCTACCTTTCAAAGATGCATGATGGCTATATTCTCCGACTTTTGTGAAAAGATTTGTGAGGTATTCATGGATGATTTCTCCGTTTATGGATCCTCTTTTGATGATTGCTTGAGCAACCTTGATCGAGTTTTGCAGAGATGTGAAGACACTAGTCTCGTCTTGAATTGGGAAAAGTGCCACTTTATGGTTAATGAAGGCATTGTATTGGGGCATAAGATTTCCGAGAGAGGTATTGAAGTTGATAAAGCTAAAGTTGATGCTATTGAAAAGATGCCATGTCCCAAGGACATAAAAGGTATAAGAAGTTTCCTTGGTCATGCCGGTTTTTATAGGAGGTTCATTAAGGACTTTTCTAATATCTCTAGGCCTCTGACTAATTTATTGCAAAAATATATTCCTTTTGTCTTTGATGATGATTGTGTAGAAGCATTTGAAATACTTAAGAAAGCTTTGATCACTGCACCTATTGTTCAACCACCTGATTGGAATTTGCCCTTTGAAATTATGTGTGATGCTAGTGATTATGTTGTAGGTGATGTTCTAGGGCAAAGAGTTGGTAAGAAATTGAATGTTATCCAGTATGCTAGTAAAACTCTTGATACTGCCCAGAGAAATTGTGATACTACTGAAAAAGAGTTCTTAGCAGTTGTGTTTGCATGTGATAAGTTTAGACCTTACATTGTCGATTCCAAAGTTACTATTCACACTGATCATGCTGCTATTAAATATCTTATGGAAAAGAAAGATGCTAAGCCTAGACTCATTAGATGGGTTCTCTTGCTCCAAGAATTTGATTTGCATATTATTGATAGAAAGGGAGCCGAGAACCCCGTTACAGACAACTTGTCTAGGTTAGAGAATGTTCTTGATGACCCACTGCCTATTGATGATAGCTTTCCGGATGAACAATTAGCGGTCATTAATGCTTCTCGTACTGCTCCTTGGTATGCTGATTATGCTAATTACATTGTTGCTAAATTTATACCACCTAGTTTCACATAGCAGCAAAAGAAAAAGTTCTTTTATGATTTAAGACATTACTCCTGGGATGACCCACACCTTTATAAAGAAGGAATAGATGGTGTTATTAGACGTTGTGTACCTGAGCATGAACAGGAACAGATCCTACGCAAGTTTCACTCTGAATCCTGTGGAGGACACCACGCTGGAGATAGAACTGCACATAAGGTATTGCAATCCGGTTTTTATTGGCCTACTCTCTTCAAAGATGCTCGTAAGGCAAAGAATTGGTAACATTAGCAGACGTCAAGAAATGCCTATGAATTATTCTCTTGTTATTGAACCGTTTGATGTTTGGGGCTTTGATTATATGGGACCTTTTCCTGCCTCTAATGGTTACAAACATAATTTAGTTGCTGTTGATTACGTTACTAAGTGGGTAGAAGCTATTCCAACTAGTAGTGCTGACCATAACACTTCTATTAAAATGCTTAAAGAAGTTATTTTTCCGAGGTTTGGAGTCCCTAGATATCTTATAACTGATGGTGGTTCACATTTTATTCATGGTGCTTTCCGTAAGATGCTTGCTAAGTATGATGTTAATCATAGAATTACATCTCCTTATCACCCGCAGTCTAGTGGTCAAGTAGAGTTGAGCAATAGAGAGCTCAAATTAATTTTGCAAAAGACTGTGAATAGATCTAGAAAGAACTGGTCCAAAAAACTTGATGATGCATTATGGGCCATTAGAACTGCATACAAAAATCCTATGGGTATGTCTCCGTATAAAATGGTTTCTGGAAAAGCATGTCACTTACCTCTTGAACTTAAACATAAGGCATATTGGGCTATTAAAGAGCTCAACTATGATTTCAAACTTGCCGGTGAGAAGAGGTTATTTGACATTAGCTCACTTGATGAATAGAGAACCCAAGCCTATGAGAATGCCAAGTTATTCAAAGAAAAAGTCAAACACTGGCATGATAAAACGATACAAAAGCGTGAGTTTAACGTAGGTGATTATGTGTTATTATTCAACTCTTGTTTAAGATTTTTTGCAGGAAAACTTCTCTCTAAATGGGAAGGTCCTTACGTTATCAAGGAGGTCTATCGTTCCGGCGCCATAAAAATCAACAACTTCGAAGGCACAAGTCCGAGGGTGGTGAACGGTCAAAGAATTAAACATTACATCTAAGGTAACCCTATCAATGTCGAAACTAATATTATTGAGACTGTAACCCCGGAGGAACACATAAGGGACACTTTCCAGAACGTTCTAGACTCCGAAAAGGAATAGGTATGTGGTACGGTAAGTAAACCGACTCCAAAACAATTGTAATGGAAATTTTTATCAGTTTTGGAATATTTAAGAATTTTAGGAAGAAAGAAGTAGTCTGGGAAGGACACGAGGCCTCCACGAGGGTGGAGGGCGCGCCCACCCTTCCTGGGCACGCCCCCTGTCCTTGCCACCTCGTGTGCCTCCCGGACTCCATTTTCTTACACGTTATGTATTTTGGTCGGTAAAAATTCATTATATAACTTCCCGAAGGTTTTGACCACTATATCACGCAAATATCCTCTGTTTTCGTTTCGAGCTGTTTCTGTTACAGATCTAGAGCACCATGACATCACCTTCCTCCAACAATGAAGACAAGGATGCTTGGCTATTGAAGATAGAGCTGAAGAGAGAAGAATCGGGAGAGATCAACAAGGAGGAAGGGATCAAGAAGGCTATGGAGGTCCAAGCTCCGGCGGTGGAAGAAAAAGAAATCTCTCAACCCTTACCTAACCTCTTTACTCCAACTAAGATTGAAGCCTTCAAGATGATTGAGTCAGCTTGCATTCAGAATAAGTATCTCACACATGAGAATATTTTGTTGAAGGATCATATCGCCGGACTCAAGGGCATTATCCGCAAGTTGGAGGAGCTTTTACGCTCAATGTGCGATTATCCACCATCATCATCACCACCTCCATCACCCCCGAGGACATAATCACATGGGTATGGGAACTCCCCTTGGCAACTGCCAAGCTTGGGGGAGGTACCCCGGTATCATATCACCATCACACTCCTATCTTTACCATTTTATTTAGTTCGGTCCTTTTAGTAGTATCTTGATCTAGTAGATTGAAGTTTTGAATTCAAGTAGTTTTGAGTTTTGCCTTGTGATCTCTTTATGTAATCGAGTCCGTGAGCTATCTATAATAAAGATTAGTGTTGAGTCAAGGGCTTTGCTTTCTTGCCATGATCTTGAGGAAGTAGAAAGAATAAAAAGAATAAAAGAGTTCATATTGATCTTATGGATAGCAATGACTTCACACATAGAAAGTATGAGGCATAAAAGTTGTTGAGAGTTGATAAACATAGTTTTGGTCATCGTTGCAATTAATAGGAAGTAATAAGGAAAGAGAGGTTTCACATACAAATATACTATCTTGGACATCTTTTATGATTGTGAAGCACTCATTAAGTATGACATGCTAAAAGAGTTGACGTTGGACAAGGAAGACAACGTAATGGTTTATGTTTTCTCACATCTCAGTTAAAGTATATTGTCATTGACCTTCCAAACATGTTGAGCTTGCCTTTCCCCCTCATGCTAGCCAAATTCCTTGCACCAAGTAGAGATACTACTTGTGCTTCCAAATATCCTTAAACCCAGTTTTGCCATGAGAGTCCACCATACCTACCTATGGATCAAGTAAGATCCTTCAAGTAAGTTGTCATGTTGCAGGCAATAAAGATTGCTCTCTAAATATGTATGACTTATTAGTGCAGAGAAAATAAGCTTTATACGATCTTGTTGTGGAAGCAATAAAAGCGAATTGACTCATAATAAAGGTCCACATACAAGTGGCAATATAAAGTGACGTTCTTTTGCATTAAGATTTCATGCATCCAACCCTAAAGCACATGACAACCTCTGCTTCCCTCTGCGAAGGGCCTATCTTGTACTTTATGTTTTTACTTTATGCTTGAGCCAAGGTGATCTTCACCTTTCCCTTTTTCATTTTATCCTTTGGCAAGCTCCTCGCGTTTGAAAGATCATGATACACTACAAAAAATACACTTCCGTGATGATACGTGTTTGTCACAGTAGGTCGCGTTTTTTGTCATGCATGTACATCCATGACAAATTTATGACAGAATCAAGATAGTCATACCTGTGCTGTCGTAGAAGTGTTCCATGACATTACCAAAATTATCATCACGGAAGTGACCACTTCCATGACGATAAATCGCGCGTCACAGAAGTGCTTTCGTGAAGGGTGACCGACACGTGGCATCCATCGTAATGGAACGCCGTTAAGCAATCGGGTCGAGTTTTGGATCCGATAACCCGTTAACAGCCCCGACTAATGGGAAATTTCCACGTGTAAAATTCTTATTGGCCGGACAAAACATGTGTCAGCTCGTCAGTGGGTCAGATAGGCGCCTATGATATGTTGACACGTGCCACGGCCCACCACTAGCCCATTTAGCTTACAAAGCCGGCCCGTTTGACTTGGTCAAAAGTTAACGGGCTGGCCCATGAAAAGCCTGTTAACGGTCTCTTCGCAAATAACCCATTTTACGGCCCGTTAACTCACGGGCCGTTAGGCACTAAAGGAAATAGGCCCGACAACGTCATGTGGGCCGTCGAATATAACACCAGCCCATTTCACTTTCGGCCCATGTATGGACCATGACGTCTTTTGGCCCATATAAGGCCTTCGTATCTTTCGGCCTTTTGCAGGCCCACGGTGACTCTAGCCCATAATTAACAGTAATTTTCTTTGTTCCCTTTAACGACCCGTGATTTACATGGGCCGTTTCCATCCCATGTTAGCTTTCGCCTATTGACGCCCATACGTTCTTGGGCTCCTTTTCGCCCTCGACATTTCCGCCCGTTCATCGGCTGTTCCCTAATGGGCCAAATTCGGCCCATGGCAAGAGTCGGCCCGTTACTGGCATGTTCCCCAAATGGGCCAAATTCGGCCCATGGCAAGAGTCGGCTCGTTAATGGCCTGTTACCCTAATGGGCCAAATTCGGCCCATGGCAAGAGTCGGCCCGTTTCTGGCCTACCCGTCCTATATTCTGGCCCATTAACGACCCGTTATGCATGTGACGGAATTAAGCTTTTGTAGTCCTATAGCCTGTTAATGGCCCGTTACCATGCTGGGCCGATACCAATTACGCCCGATTACGACCCATGTAGACCCATTTATCCGACGGCCTGAGGCCCACCGATTATAGGCCCATTTATCGACGGCCCGAGGCCCACCAATTACAAGCCCATTTATCGATGGCCCGAGGCCCACCGATTACAGGCCCATTTATCGATGGCTCGTAGGAGACCCATGGATCCTACGGCCCATATATGGCCCATGGGTAGTTGCGACCACTAGCAAACCAGGGAAAAAGAAGACTAGGAAATAAATAAGGCCCAAACTAACGCTAGGCTATTAAGGCGATTGCACAGATTACATCCACTCGGCATCAAAGATTGCCACCAGTGCAAATATAGGGAACACCCTACACTATACAAAAATGGCTTGCTGTTTTCTTGACCGGTGGCTGCGTTAAGAATAAATTTTGTATCGCACCAAAACAAATTACAACTATATAACAAAAGGAAGGTTGGCATAAAACTTAACAGCCTAGCGAGATAAATGCACCACCGTAAGTCCGAAGCTCGGTTCATTTGACCGACTATTACGCTTTTCATGTTTGTATTGTCCGATGGAACACCATAACCCTCGCCTTCATTTCCCTAGGCTCTCGAACAACATAGCAAATGTCCGATAGTCCGGTTTCAAAACCATGCATATCTTGGCGACATTGAGCAATGTTTCTCCTTGTTTCACAAAGGGCCCCTGTTAGGGAATGGACTTGTGTCTGGAGCGTAGATACAACATTGCTTTGAGCTTGCATATCTTGATCATGAGGCAGTTTGGACGATATTGCCTTAACAACCAACCCAAAGATACGCAGAACATGCTTTTGGCAATCGTTAGTGGACAGTATCGACCCACCGCAGACAAGAGCCGACATTGCGGTTATAGTTGCCTCGCCACCTTCGTAAGGTGGCGGTTCCACCATTTTTCCATAGCTCGCTAAAAGTTGAGGTTTTACATTAGTAGTACCGAACGTAAGATATTAAGGAGGCAAAAACCAAACAAAATAGCTTTGGTCTATATACGTAACTTATTCGGTGAACCCATGTAAAATATTAGTTGTATTTTATTGCAAAGTACGTAATAAAACCAGGTTCCAAACATATGACCATGTACCATTGCTAATGTATTGTCTATTTCTTCACATTGTATTGGGGGCTAAGGATAAAGAGACGAAGTTTATAATACGGTAAGCATAGTATGACATCATTCATATCACAAAACAACTGAGAACAGACAAACAAGCAATTGTAACGTTGTGTGGGCAAGTCCAGCACGGAACTAGATTACGGGTCAAGATCCAAGGAACATCACTCCTCCCTTTTAAACTTGTAAGGTGCAATGATACGCTAAGACAATTGTGTATAAAATTGAAAAGAGTAATAGACATTGGCTGCAAACCATGCAGTTCAAGGCACAAGTCAGAGTAAGTAGTAGTTAAAAGGCATGAGGATTAAGGACTTACAACAGCGGCTTTGACTTGTGTAGTCATGCCCTTCTTCTTGCTGGTGTGACAGTCCTTGAAGATTTCCACATCATTTGGTTCAGGTACTTTTTGGTCCTTGCGGGCTTTCGTCTGCATTTCGAACAAGTCAATATAGATCTGATAATATGGTACAACGAAAAGAGTGAAACAACAACCAATTACAAGAGCCTCGCAGTGTGCAATATAGCTAGGAGAACCTGTCGTTTGTTGGAATTTCACTTTCGTACGGTTGGCCTTGTTCTTTGAATAGTTCACCTACAAGAAGATAGATTTGTGTGGCACATGCGTCAATAGGACTTCAACATGTGATCTAATCACATATATATAATGTACCTGATACTTCGGATCAGACCAGTGTTTAACAAGGCCCCTCTAGTCTTCATCCGATATATTTTCCACTGGAGATGTTTGGGAAAGTTCACTATTAGCCTTGCCTTCAAAGTGAGTTTTTCTAAAGTTATACCAATACTGTCGCAGAGCAGACTTGAAAACATGGGTGCAAGCTTGTCTGGTTGCATCATCTTGGCTATCCAACTTGAACCTCATCTATTCAAAATTATGGGAGTCTCATTATCAGCAACCTAGAAAGTATGGGACAGAGCATGACGATATTACTAGTTTCCATACATAACCATGCTTACAGATAAATGGTCAAGGAAGGTGTTGAACTGGGTTTCGTCTTTGTCATTCCTGTACTGAATCCATGTTGGGAGGATACGTACATGACACCTAACGGCAACCGCTGCCTCGATACTAACTTGGCGACTCAGAGCATCAAGTGGCCTTTTTAAACCTACCTCAAAACGGATCTCCATTCTTCCTCCTCTAGATTTAGTTAACCTATCGAGCATTATCCCTGATGTTTGTTTCCTCTTGTGCCTAGGTGCTAGTCCAACAACAAACATAGGAAGTGTTAGTGTACATCAAACTGTGAGACTACATATAAAGAAGCATGCAATCAGAATTTGACTCCAAAGAACTACCTTCTTGCTGTTGAAGCTCACAAGGTTCATCTGATATTGCCAACTCGTCTTGTGTCAAGAGTGCTTGGGAAGTAGTGTCAGGTGGCAAGGGAGCTTGGGAACATGCTGCTAGCTCAGTTGACGCACGAGTATGTCATGCAACTGGTAGTACTGTGGTAGGTGTTGCAAGAACTAGGGCTGTCTCTGCTTGTTTGGTGGCAGCTATTTGTTTCTGTTTGGCTTTTTTGCAGCTCGTGTAGCATGGGATGCCGTGTTTGTAGAATTTTCCGCTGGACTTTCACCTTCTATTGCACCATCAGTACCAGCAGAATATGCAGGATTCATCCTCTTCTCATTCCCTGCCATTCTGTGTTTCTTCCTCTTTCTCTGTGCCATGTTAAGTCAAGCCGACAAGAAAAACGAATAACAATTTAGTTCTTCAGAACAAATTGATGCGTGATGCAGATGAACTGAACTTTGATGTTAGACAACCACATGATAGGAGGATGTAATATGTATGAAAAATAGGACAGAAGAGATAACCAGAACTATGATGTGTAAACTAAGAAGAAGACATTTCACCAAATTAGAAGCAATGCAATGGAAGGTAGACACCATATGAAAGATGCTACAAATATCGCTCTGCCAAGTTAATAAAGTGTCTCAAAGATAAATGGCGTTTAAACAAATGTGAAGCAGTACAAGAAATAAATCATATGCAAGATGCAAACAACATCACACTACCATGTTAGAGGTCTCTCATCATTAGTGCCATTGCATATTCACAGCTTATGATGTGTAAACTAAGGAGAAGGCATTTCAACAAATTAGAAGCAATGAAATCTAGACACCATATGAAAGATGCAACGAATATCACTCTACCAAGTTAAAACTGTCTCGTCATAAGTGTCATTTCAACAAATTAGTAGTACAAGCTAGAAAAGAATGTGAGATGTAACCTATATCACACTCCGAAGTCAAACGTGTCTTATGATAAGTGATTGTTGCAGGTTACACAATAGTAGTAATTTGATGTAAGAACATGGTGTGATAGACATATATTGTATGTTCTAGAAACAGGAACACGTGTCTTATTCAAGTATAATGTGTAAAGTAAGCAGATGGAATTCAACAAAATTAGAAGCAATACAAGCTAGACATCACACATAACATGCAACCACATATAACAAAGCCAAGTTAGAGGGAGCACCAAAGTGATGTCAAGCACTAGGGGAGACATGCTCATCATAAACACAACTTTGTTGAGTGTCTATGCATGTGTTGTCTTGGAAATCATCTTGGGGGCGTGGAGGAGTAGAAACTGTAGAGGCCCTCCGTTTGGAAGGAGCACCTTTATCCGCTGCCTTGCTAACTTCCTTCAGCTTTATTGATTTTGAATTGTCAAGTAAAACTAACAAGAAAAAGCAATAAAATTATCTCTTCAGAACTCATTCATGCATGATACTGACAATCACTACTTTGATGTAAGGCAAACACATGATACCAGGATGGAATATGTATGAAAAGTAGGACGGCATGGCATGTTCACAACTGTTTGTGTAAACTAAGCAGAAACCATTCCAGCAAATAAGAAGCAATGCAAGCTAGACACCACATGAAAGATGCAACCAATATGACTCTGCCAAGTTAAAAGCGTCCCATCATAAATGGAATTTCAATAAATTAGAAGTAGCGCATGCTATAAATCATATGAAAGATGCAACTAATATCGCACTGCATATACTAAAGGTGTCTCGTCATATTGATTGATGCGGGATACAAAAAAAAATAGTTTTATGTAAGGACATGCTTAATAGACAGATGTACTATGTACTAAATACAGGAAGGCATGTCACATTAATAGGTATAATGTCAGATTTACAGGAGTATAAGCTAAGCAGACTAGCACATGCAGTTTAACCAGATTGGAAGAATTACAATCTAGACACCATATGCAACATGCAACCACATATTACGTTGCCAAGTTAGAGCATGCACCTGCAATGCTAGTGTAGGGGAAATGCTGTAATCAACTACAGAGCTACGTCCACTATCTTCATCTAGCATTTCTGCTTCTTGAGAATCATGTCGGGAGGCTGACGCTACATTCTTTAAATGTGGAGTAGTCCCCTTGCCTGCCTGCCTCGTCATAAGTGATTGATGAGGGATATACAAGAACATTAGTTTGATGTAAGAACATGGTTAATACACAGATGTACTAGTATGTACCAAAAACAGAAAGGCATGTCATATTCAAAGGTATAATGTGTAAGCTAAGCAGATGCAATTTAACCAAATTGGAAGCAATACAAGCTAAACATCTGGCTGGAGTGGTGAACATGATCATCTAGGACCTGAGAGCCTGGTGGGAGGCGGGCTGCTTCGCCACCATCGCGGCTTTTTAGTTGGCTTCCAGGTGATGCCTGTCTTTCTTTGGGCTTGTCACTGCTCGCCCAAAGGCTCTCGACTAGCTATTTGTCTTCCGGTGCTCACGGATGGTGGTTCATGTAAAAATATCTTTCCTTATCTTAATAAAGACCGACTTCACCTTTCAAATACAAGCTAGACACCATATGGAACATGCAACCACATATGACACCGCTGGTTAAAGCAAGCACACGGATGGTGGTTCATTGCGGCGAGGTCATCAACTCGAGCAACGCTTACCGCCTCCATCTCGCGACATTGCACCCTTTAAAGCGCTGTAACGTGTCGCGCCTAGCCGCGTAGAAAGCTGGCATGACTTGTCTCTTTTCTTTTTTGCTTCGCTTTCGGCAGACTCTGAAATACCCTTGCATAAAAACACAATAGTGAGAGTATGGATGAAGTCTGCATGCGTAACTAGTGCAATCGTAAAAGTAGCGATAGCGGTGGCTGAAAAATAAATGACAGGAGACATATGATAGCTCTACAACATTGCATGGCAAACAAAATTAGATTCTACTCCGTATGATTTTGTAATATATGAGCACAAGAAATGCAGGTACTCCTCCAAAGACACCACCACATGTGGTCATATCTAAGATAACAATGATTGAAAATAAATAGGTCACCGATTTTTTAATAACCGTCCGATCTATAAGGAACGGGCAGATGGCCTTCGTCTACCTCCCGCCAGTCAATGTTGACGATCTTTCAGGAACCGCCAGCGACCACCGGCTCAGACCCGTGCCTCCGCCGCCCCGCCCTCCCATCGACCTAACACCACCGCCGTGCTTGGCAACGCCCCCAAGCCATCCCTTTAATCCCGGCCGACCTCCAGATCGGGCGCCAGTAGCTCTAGGCCGCAGACGCCCCTATGATAAACACAAAGGCGCTGCTTCCCCGGCGTAATAGTCGTACTAGCGCCTGTTACGCTGGGGAATGCTTCCGTTAATTGGGAATCAACTGGCCAGAAATTGAAATTCAGGGGGGCGACGGACCTCTTGTTGGGGAACGTAGTAATTTCAAAAATTTTCCTACGCACACGCAAGATCATGGTGATGTATAGCAACGAGAGGGGAGAGTGTTGTCTACATACCCTTGTAGACCCGGCGAAGCGATCACAACGTAGAGGAAGTAGTCGACGTTCTCCTCGCGATCCGACCGATCCGGTGCCGTTACTCCGACGCCCCGAGTTCTTGACACACGTGCAGCTCGATGACGCCCCTCGACTCGATCCAGCCGAGTGTCGAGGAGAGTTCCACAAGACGACGGGCGTGGTGGCGATCTTGATGTTTCACGGCGCAGGCTTCGCTTAAGCTTCATGACGGTATAACCGAGGTGGAATATGGTGGAGGGGGCACCGCACACGGCTAAGGAACGATCTCACGATCAACTTGTGTGTTCCAAGGTGCCCCCTGCCCCGTATATAAAGGAGCCAGGGGGAGGGGCCGCGGCCAAGGGAGGTGCATACAGGGGAGTCCTACTCCTCTGGGAGTAGGATTCCCCCAATCCTAGTTGGACTAGGATTCCTGGAGGGGAAAGAGAGAGAGGGGTCGGCCCTTCTCCTAGTCCTAATAGGACTAGGGAAGGGGGAGGCGCCACCCCACTAGGGCTGGCCCTTTCTCCTTTCCACTAGGGCCCATCGAGGCCCATTTACCTCCCGGGGTTCCAGAACCTCCGGTACTCGGTAAATTCCGTTTTACCTCGAACCATTCCAACTCCAAACATAGGCTTCCAATATATCAATCTTTATGTCTCGACCATTCCGAGACTCCTTGTCATGTCCGTGATCACATCCGGGACTCAACTCCTTCGGTACATCAAAATACATAAACTCATAATAACCGCCATCGTAACCTTAAGCGTGCATGGACCCTACGGTTCGAGAACAATGTAGACATGACCTAGAACTATTCATGGTCAATAACCAACAGCGGGACCTGGATGCCCATATTGGTTCCTACATATTCTACGAAGATCTTTGTCGGTCGACCGCATAACAACATACGTTGTTCCTTTGTCATCGGTATGTTACTTGCCCGAGATTCGATCGTCGGTATCCAATACCTAGTTCAATCTCGTTACGCAAGTCTCTTTACTCGCTCCGTAATACATCATCTCACAACTAACTCATTAGTTGTAGTGCTTGCAAGGCTTAAGTGATGTGCATTACCGAGAGGGCCCAGAGATACCTCTCCGACAATCGGAGTGACAAAACCTAATCTCAAATACGCCAACCCAACATTTGCCTTTGGAGACACCTGTAGTACTCCTTTATAATCACCCGATTCGCTGTGACGCTTTGGTAGCACCAAAGTGTTCCTCCGTAAACGGAGTTGCATAATCTCATAGTTACAGAACATGTATATGTCATGGATAAAAGCAGAGCAACATACTAAACGATCGTGTGCTAAGCTAAGGAATGGGTCATGTCAATCAGATCATTCTACTAATGATGTGACCTTATTAATCAAATAACAACTCCTTTGTTCATGGTTAGGAAACATAACCATCTTTGATTAACAAGCTAGTCTAGTAGAGGCATACTAGTGACATGTTGTTTTGTCTATGCATTCACACATGTATCATGTTTCCGGTTAATACAATTCTAGCATGAATGATAAACATTTATCATGAAATAAGGAAATAAATAATAACTTTATTATTGCCTCTAGGGCATATTTCCTTCATCTCCCACTTGCACTAGAGTCAATAATCTAGATTACACAAGAATGATTCTAACACCCATGGAGTCTTGGTGCTGATCATGTTTTGCTCGTGGAAGAGGCTTAGTCAACGGTCTCGCAACATTCAGGTCCGTATGTATCTTGCAAATCTCTATGTCTCCGATCCGACTAAGTCCCGGATGGAATTGAAGCGCCTCTTGATGTGCTTGGTCCTCTTGTGAAATCTGGATTCCTTTGCTAAGGCAATTGCTCCAAAGATTGTCACGAAGATTTTCATTGGACCCGATGCACTAGGTATGACACCTAGATCGGATATGAACTCCTTCATCCGCACTCCTTCATTAGCTGCTTCGAAGCTGCTATGTATTCCGCTTCACATGTAGATCCCGCCACGACGCTTTGTTTAGAACTGCACCAACCGACAGCTCCTCCGCTTAGTGTAAATCGTATCCGGTCTGCGATTTAGAATCGTCCGGATCGGTGTCAAAGCTTGCATCAACGTAACTGCGTTTATGAGCTCTTTGTCACCTCCATATACGAGAAACATATCCTTCGTCCTTTTCGTATTTCAGATGTTCTTGACCGCTGTCCAAAGGATCCACTCTGGATTACTTTGGTACCTCCTGCTAGGCTTATAGCAAGGCACACATCAGTCAGTACACAAGATTGCATACATGATAGAGCCTATGGCTGAAGCATAGGAACATCTTTCATTTTCTCTCTATCTTCTGCAGTGGTCGGGCATTGAGTCCGACTCAACTTCACACCTTGTAACACAGCAAGAACCCTTTCTTTGCTTGATCCATTTTGAACTTCTTCAAAACTTTATCAAGGTATGTACTTTGTGAAAGTCCAATTAAGCGCCTTGATCTATCTCTATAGATCTTAATGCCCAATATGTAAGCAGCTTCACCGAGGTCTTTCATTGAAAAACTCTTGTTCAAGTATCCCTTTATGCTATCCAGAATTCTATATCATTTCCGATCAGCAATATGTCATCCACATATAATATCGTAAATGCTACAGAGCTCCCACTCACTTTCTTGTAAATACAGCTTCTCAAAAGTCTGTACAAACCCAAATGCTTTGATCACACTATCAAAGCGTTTATTCCAACTCCGAGATGCTTGCACCAGTCCATATATGGATCGCCGGAGCTTGCACACTTTGTTAGCTCCTTTGGATCGATAAAACCTTCTCGTTGCATCATATACAACTCTTCTTCCGAAATCCATTCAGAATGCAGTCTTTACATCCATTTGCCAAATTTCATAATCATAAAATGCGGCAATTGCTAACATGATTCGGACGGACTTAAGCATCGCTTCGGGTGAGAAGGTCTCATCGTAGTCAATCCCTTGAACTTGTCGAAAACCTTTTGCGACAAGTCGAGCTTTATAGACAATAATATTACCATCGCCGTCGGTCTTCTTCTTGAAGATCCACTTGTTTTCTATTGCTTGCCTACCCTCGGGCAAGTCAACCAAAGTCCACACTTTGTTTTCATACATGGATCCCATCTCGATTTCATGGCCTCAAGCCATTTTACGAATCTGGGCTCACCATCGCTTCTTCATAGTTCGTGGGTTCATCATGATCTAGTAGCATGACTTCCGAACAGGATTACCGTACCACTCAGTGCGGATCTTACTCGGTTGATCTACGAGGTTCTGCAAAGAACTTGATCTGAAGTTTCATGATCAACATCATCAACTTTCTCACTACTTGGTGTAGGTGTCTCGAAACCGGTTTCTGCGATTTAACTACTTTCAAGTAAGGGAGAAGGTACTATTACCTCATCAAGTTCCACTTTCCTCCCACTCACTTCTTTCGAGAGAAACTCCTTCTCTAGAAAGGATCCATTCTTAGCAACAAATGTCTTGCCTTCGGATCTGTGATAGAAGGTGTACCCAACTGTCTCCTTTGGGTATCCTATGAAGACACATTTCTCCGATTTGGGTTCGAGCTTATCGGTTGAAGCTTTTTCACATAAGCATCGCATCCCCAAACTTTAAGAAACGACAACTTTGGTTTCTTGCCAAACCACAGTTCATAAGGTGTCGTCTCAACGGATTTCGACGGTGTTCTATTCAGTGTGAATGCAGCCGCCTCTAGAGCATAACCCCAAAACGATAGCGGTAAATCTGAAGAGACATCATAGATCGTACCATATCTAGTAAAGTACGATTCGACGCTCGGACACACCATTACGCTGTGGTGTTCCGGTGGCGTGAGTTGCGAAACTATTCCACATTGTTTCAAATGTAGACCAAACTCGTAACTCAAATATTCACTTCCACGATCAGATCGTAGAAACTTGATTTTCTTGTTACGATGATTTTCAACTTCACTCTGAAATTCTTTGAACTTTTCAAACGTTTCAGACTTATGTTTCATTAAGTAGATATACCCATATCTGCTTAAGTCATCTGTGAAGGTGAGAAAATAACGATATCCGCCACGAGCCTCAACATTCATCGGACCACATACATCTCGTATGTATGATTTCCAATAAATCCGTTGCTCTCTCCATAGTACCGAGAACGGTGTTCTAGTCATCTTGCCCATGAGGCACGGTTCGCAAGTGCCAAGTGATTCATAATCAAGTGACTCCAAAAGTCCATCAGTATGGAGTTTCTTCATGCGCTTTACACCGATATGACCTAAACGGCAGTGCCACAAATAAGTTGCACTTTCGTTATCAACTCTGCATCTTTTGGTTTCAACATTATGAATATGTGTATCACTACTATCGAGATTCATCAAAATAGACCATTCCTCAAGGGTGCATGACCATAAAAGATATTACTCATATAAATAGAACAACCATTATTCTCGATTTAAATGAATAACCGTCTCGCATCAAACAAGATCCAGATATAATGTTCATGCTCAACGCAGCACCAAATAACAATTATTTAGGTCTAAAACTAATCCCAAGGTAGATGTAGAGGTAGCGTGCCGACCGCGATCACATCGACTTTGGAACCATTTCCCACGCGCATCGTCACCTCGTCCTTTGCGGTGTTCGCAATCCGTAGTCCCTGCTTGAGTTGCAAATATTAGCAATGTAACCAATATCAAATACCCAGTGCTATCTGCGAGCTCTAGTAAGGTACACATCAATAACATGTATATCACATATACCTTTGTTCACCTTGCCATCCTTCTTATCCGCCAAATACTTGGGGCAGTTCCGCTTCCAAAGGACCGATCGCTTGCGAGAAGCACTCGATTTCAGGTTTAGGGCCAGACTTGGGTTTCTTCTCCCGAGCAAAGAACTTGCTTGCTGTTCTTCTTGAAGTTCCTTCTTCTTCCCTTTGCCTTTCTTCTTGAAACTAGTGGTCTTATTGACCATCAACACTTGATGCTCCTTCTTGATTTCTACCTCCGCAGCCTTTAGCATTGCGAAGAGCTCTGTATAGTTTTCACTAACCCTTGCATATTATAGTTCATCACGAAGCTTTTGTAGCTTGGTGGCGGTGATTGAAGAATTCATCAATGACACAATCATCCGGAAGATTAACTCCCAATTGTGTCAAGTGATTGTAGTACCCGACATTACGAGTATATGTTCACTAATGTAACTGTTCTCCTCCATCTTGCAGCTATAGAACTTATTGGAGACTTCATATCTCTCAATCCGGGCATTCTGTTGGAATATCAACTTCAACTCTGGAACATCTCATATGCTCCATGACGCTCAAAACATCGTTGAAGCCCGGTTCTAAGCCGTAAAGCATGGCACATCGAACTATAGAGTAGTCATCAGCTTTGCTCGCCAGACGTTCTTAACGTCGTCGGCCAGATCTGATCAGTTCTGTCACCTAGCGGTGCATCCAGACGTAACTCTTACGTGCAGCAATGAGGATGATCCTCAAATACGGACCCGATCCGTGTAATTGCTACCATCATCTTTCAACTTTGCTTTCTCAAGGAACGCATTAAAATTCAACGGAACAACAAAGACGAGCCATCTATCTACAATCAAACATAAACAAGCAAGATACTATCGGTACTAAGTTCATGATAAATTTAAGTTCGATTAATCATATTACTAAAGAACTCCCACTTAGAAAAACATCCCTCTAGTCATCTAAGTGATCACGTGATCCAAATCAACTAAACCATAACCGATCATCACGTGAAATGAAGTAGTTTTCAATGGTGAACATCTTATGTTGATCATATCTACTATATGATTCACGTTCGACCTTTCGGTCTCCGTGTTCCGAGGCCATATCTGCATATGCTAGGCTCGTCAAGTATAACCCGAGTATTCTGCGTGTGCAAAACTGGCTTGCACCCGTTGTAGATGGACGTAGAGCTTATCACACCCGATCATCACGTGGTGTCCGGGCACGATTTAACTTTGGCAACGGTGCATACTCGGGGAGAACACTTCTTGATAATTTTAGTGAGAGATCATCTTATAATGCTACCGTCAATCAAAGCAAGATAAGATGCATAAAAGGATAAACATCACATGCAAATCAATATAAGTGATATGATATGGTCATCATCATCTTGTGCTTCATGATCTCCATCTTGCAGCACCACCATGATCACCATCGTCACCGCGCGACACCTTGATCTCCATCGCAGCATCGTTGTCGCCTCGCCAAACTTATGCTACTACGACTATCGCTACCGCTTAGTGATAAAGTAAAGCATTACAGAGCGATTGCATTGCATACAATAAAGCGACAACCATATGGCTCCTGCCAGATTGCCGATAACTTCGTTACAAAACATGATCATCTCATACAATAAAATATAGCATCACGCCTTGACCATATCACATCACAACATGCCCTGCAAAAACAAGTTAGACGCCCTCTACTTTGTTGTTGCAAATTTTACGTGGCTGCTACGGGCTTAAGCAAGAACCGCCTCACCTCGCATCAAAACCACAACGATACTTCGTCAAATAGACTCCATTTTAACCTTCTCAAGGACCGGGCGTAGCCACACTCAGTTCAACTAAAGTGAGAGAGACAGCACCCACCAGTCACCTTTAAGCAACGAGTGCTCGCAGCGGTGAAACCAGTCTCGCGTAAGCGTCACGCGTAATGTCGGTCAGGCCGCTTCATCTCACAATACCGCTGAACCAAAGTATGACATGCTGGTAGGTAGTATGACTTGTATCGCCCACAACTCACTTGTGTTCTACTCGTGCATAACATCAAACCATAAAAACTAGGCTCGGATGCCACCGATGGGGAACGAGTAATTTCAAAAATTTTCCTACGCACACGCAAGATCATGGTGATGTATAGCAACGAGAGGGGAGAGTGTTGTCTACATACCCTTGTAGACCAAGCGAAGCGATCACAACGTAGAGGAAGTAGTCGACGTTCTCCTCGCGATCCGACCGATCCCGCCGCCACATCGGCGCCCGAGTTCTTGACACACGTACAGCTCGATGACGCCCCTCGTACTCGATCCAGCCGAGTGTCGAGGAGAGTTCCACAAGACGACGGCGTGGTGGCGATCTTGATGTTTCACTGCGCAGCAGGCTTCGCTTAAGCTTCATGCGACAGTATAACCGAGGTGGAATATGGTGGAGGGGGCACCGCACGGCTAAGGAACGATCTCACGATCAACTTGTGTGTTCCAAGGTGCCCCCCTGCCCCCGTATATAAAGGAGCCAGGGGGGAGGGGGCCGGCGGCCAAGGGAGGTGCGCCATGGGAGTCCTACTCCCTCTGGGAGTAGGATTCCCCCAATCCTAGTTGGACTAGGATTCCCGAAGGGGGAAAGAGAGAGAGGGGGCGGCCCTTCTCCTAGTCCTAATAGGACTAGGGAAGGGGGAGGCGCGCCCCACCAGGGCTGGCCCTTTCTCCTTTCCACTAGGGCCCATCGAGGCCCATTTACCTCCCGGGGTTCCGTAACCTCCCTGCACTCGGTAATTCCGTTTTAGCCGGAACCATTCGAACTCCAAACATAGGCTTCCAATATATCAATCTTTATGTCTCGACCATTCCGAGACTCCTCGTCATGTCCGTGATCACATCCGGGACTCGAACTCCTTCGGTACATCAAAATACATAAACTCATAATAACATCGCCATCGAACCTTAAGCGTGCGGACCCTACGGTTCGAGAACAATGTAGACATGACCTAGAACTATTCATGGTCAATAACCAACAGCGGGACCTGGATGCCCATACTGGTTCCTACATATTCTACGAAGATCTTTGTCGGTCGACCGCATAACAACATCGTTGTTCCTTTGTCATCGGTATGTTACTTGCCCGAGATTCGATCGTCGGTATCCAATACCTAGTTCAATCTCGTTACCGCAAGTCTCTTTACTCGCTCCGTAATACATCATCTCACAACTAACTCATTAGTTGTAGTGCTTGCAAGGCTTAAGTGATGTGCATTACCGAGAGGGCCCAGAGATACCTCTCCGACAATCGGAGTGACAAAACCTAATCTCGAAATACGCCAACCCAACATTTGCCTTTGGAGACACCTGTAGTACTCCTTTATAATCACCCGATTCGCTTGTGACGTTTGGTAGCACCAAAGTGTTCCTCCGTAAACGGAGTTGCATAATCTCATAGTTACAGGAACATGTATATGTCATGGATAAAAGCAGAGCAACATACTAAACGATCGTGTGCTAAGCTAAGGAATGGGTCATGTCAATCGATCATTCTACTAATGATGTGACCTTATTAATCAAATAACAACTCCTTTGTTCATGGTTAGGAAACATAACCATCTTTGATTAACAAGCTAGTCTAGTAGAGGCATACTAGTGACATGTTGTTTTGTCTATGCATTCACACATGTATCATGTTTCCGGTTAATACAATTCTAGCATGAATGATAAACATTTATCATGAAATAAGGAAATAAATAATAACTTTATTATTGCCTCTAGGGCATATTTCCTTCACCTCTAGCTAAGGTGAAATAGTATATGAGGAGAAACCTTGTGCATCGCGAGTTACTAGGAACATCTAGTATCAAGAAGAAGCGGTCAACTAGTGTCTTCTGTGGGATGAATACCGTGCAAGCAGAGACGTAAGATTTGCACTCATAAGGGAAGAGGAGTACCTTCTTCGGTTGCCGGTGTGGTCACCTCCACATGTCGCTACCGATCTTCTTGTTTTTACCGGGAAACCGATGTTCGAGGGTGCGAGCTTGGGCGAACCCATGGCCAAATTGTTGACTGTGTTGTCATGGCTGTATGTCGGTGGAGGGGAAGCAGATCCGAGGCGGCGAAGGACGGCGTAGCAGGAACAGCTCCGGTGCGGTGGAGGGTGGCGAAGTTGGAGCAGTAGCGGTGGGGCGCAGGACAGCGTGGTTGAACTGGCTCGGGTACGGATGGCTCGGCCTCGGCTTCAACTAGTCATGGAGGGCGTTGCGGTTGAGGTTGTGGTGGACGACGACGTCGGGGTATCGGCTCCGGCGTGATGGAGGAGGGCGGCGGTTGATGGGTGGGATGGGGTGGCGGACGAAGGACGCCGGGGTTTCGCGGCTGGTGGAGAGGTAGTTTTGGCGCCCATGGAGTACGAATGGGGAATCAGACGGGTGGGGGGGGGGGGGAACCATGTTTTGGTCTGGGACGCGCTTGTTGTTGGCTTTTTTGAACAGAAGATGGGACGCGCTTGTTTGAAATTTGGGGAAAGTACAAAGTTTGCCCCCCTCTTAAATTTCGGACCTACTGCAGGTCGGGGGTAGGATGGTAATCCCAGGTGTCCCAAATAGTGGGCGGGAGCGATTTCGGCCGCGCGCATGTGTGCTTAGGAGGCAATTGTGTATGAATGTTTTTCGGAGGCGGTTGAGTGGCGTCTAGATGAAGCTACAAACCTACCCCGGTTTAGACCTTTGGACGTCGGGCCGGCAGGTTTCACAGGTCGGAGTTATTAGAAAAGTAATTTCCTTGTACTACCAAATATTGGTCTCATGCGGTTTCGGGCGAGTAGAGGCTCTTTTGGCGCTTCGTTCGAAATTTTGAAACACAAGCATTCACGTTTAGAGTACTCTTGAACTATGAGGATTGACCTAAATAGTCAACGTTATATTTGACCTTCTATGTTTGAAAACCTCATTAAATTATCCGCTTCCTTTTGAAATTTTGACACTTGAAAATCCTATAACTACGATTATTTTGGAATGGAGGAGCTAAATTTGAATCTATTTTGTACACGACTACATATGCTATTATGTAAAAAATCAGAGCAAAGATTGGTACCCCCATAGTTTAGGTATGGTTTACAAATGCCATGATATCAAATTCAAATAATTGAATGGACTTCATGTTGAATTTGATTTTTTTTAAACCACCTTAGGTTGAATTCAAATGTACGCTAGTTCATAGGTAGCTATTTATAAATGTCCATTGTGTAACTTTCGTATGTATAATGTGCTTTACACACACAACATGAACTATACTCACGTTTATATTCGATTGCTAAAGCGATGGATTGTCTAGAGTTCAAAATACTAACTATGTGGATCAATTGTGTCGAATAATAACATAGACATGCTCAAATTCGATAGAATCTAGATGTCTGATGGATCAATGACCGCTCCTTACGCGAATTGCAAATATCATGATCCCATCCTAATATTTGGATACAATTTATATCTTTAATCAATGGGTAGAGCAGTCTTTTACATGTAGTTTCACTCTCCATCGGTGGTCTCACACATGCTCACACACTCTCCCGAGGTGTCTTTCTACATCGTCAGACCCGACTCAATGTCACATCGATCTAGCTCAGAACACATCATATCACTTTGCGGCCTCACGACGGTATCCCAACGGTGTCGCCTTACCTTAGCCGGGACCGTTTATGCCTTTTGGCACACGATATGATAGTGTCGCTAGCATCCATATGAAAAGGAGTCCGGCTGACATGGCTAGTCGTAAACCCAAAGTGGCACAGACTTACGAGGACAGGCATCCATGACCCAAAGATCGAACGTGTCGGTCATCAGCGAGTAAGTGCCGGGCTGTAGCACTGGGCTAGCAGACTCGATAAACCGGCTGTAGCGGGCTAACAGGACTCCGGACTCAACGCGTGACATTTCCCGAAGATGTAGACAGAATGAAGAAGGACACATGCCGCCAGCCTAAGTGATTCCGGAGCAGTAGCAAGCTACCATGGCTCGGTGGAAACACTAGGAGACATTTCCGAAGAGAGGCTACTAAAGATAAACAACTAGATAGTCGATCCCACACATACCAAGCATTTCAATCACATACACACAATATGCTCGATATGTGCAAATACAACATGGCATCACAACATGACTCTACGACCCAAGTATTTATTCATTAGGCTCGAGGAGCGAGATATTACAAACAGGGTCTCATGACCCAACATTCAGAGCATACAAATCAAGCACAAGCGAAGCTAATATGTCCGAGTACGTACATCTACAAATGAAGAAGGCTTAGAAGCCCGACTATCTACCAGATCTGCCGAGGGCACAAGATCGTAGCTGAGGTATCAAGCTAAACGTCAAGTCCACGCTGAACTACTAGCGAGACCGAGGTCTCTCTGCAAAAACATAAAATAGGCAAACGTGAGTACAAATGTACCCAAAGAAGACTTACATCGTAACTAACTACATATGCATCTTTATCAACAAAAGGGGATGGTGGAGTTTAACAAAGAAAGCAAGCCAGCTTTGACTCGGTGGCTATCCTATACTACGATTGCAAGTAACTCTTTTGAGGTGGCGCTACGAGTCCACATATTCACCATATCAATACACCACTAAGGATCCGCACCCGTCTCCCTACGAGAACGCCATCCATAGCACTCACGCTTATCTTGCGTATTTTAGGGTATCCACTTCCACTTGTCTATGAACTGTTATAGGCAACCCAGAAGTCCTTTACCGCGGACACGGCTATTCGAATAGATCATATTAACCCTGCAGGGGTGTACTTCTTCACACACGCTCTCACCACTTACCGCCGTTTACACGACATGTACTCGGCAACCTTCAAGCGGAAGCCCAACGTGGGTGTCGGCCACGACCTACCTAAACACTCAAGTCCCTAGTCCAGGTTTATCGCCTATTTGGGTTCCATCTATGAGGAGTTCCGGCCGAAGTTTCGCTCACAGCCCCAAACGATGTGAACAGGGTTCCCGAGACACCAAACGGGCGCCCGGTACACCGTGCCACGTGCCTACCGCATCACAGCCCACCCCTACGGTCAGCGCCAAGCACGGCCTCCAAAGATACTACAAACACCGAAACTACTTGCAACTCCCCGGACAGAGGACAAGGGTGATTAAGAAGCCGAGAGGGTCCATTGGTTTCGGGCCCAATGCGTGGTAGTAGCTGAATCATGGATCACAAACACAGAACTCAGTTCCTGAGGACGGCCGCAATGAGACAACCCACCATGTACTCCTACATGGCCTCTCACCGCTACCTTTACCAAATCGTGTTCACACACTTAGCTCACACGCAGTAGGACATGATCACACACCTCTGGTTCATCCTCGATGAATCAGACCCGACTCAACTCTAAGAAGTAGCAGGCATGACAAACAAGCATGTATGAGTAGGCACAACAGGGCTCAAACAACTCCTACTCATGCTAGTGGGTTTCATCTATTTACTGTGGAATGACAGGTCATGCAAAGGATAAAGGGGTTCAGCTACCGCAGCAAGTAACAAATGATTCGTTGTTGTCCTAATGCAGTAAAAGAGAGCAGGAGCGAGAGAGTGGGATTATATCGGAATGGACAAGGGGGTTTTGCTTGCCCGGCACTTCCGAAGATAATATAGCTCTTCATCAGTGTCATCGATCTTATCGTCAAAACCACGTCTATCGAGAGGGGACAGTTACCGGCAAATAAAGAGGAACACAATCAATGCAATGCAACAAATATGATGCATGATAATGTCATGGCAATATGCTGTTGATTGAGCTAATGCAACTAGCAACAGGTTAAATGAAGTTGGTTTGAATACAAGATTCAAATTCAAACTCCATATATGATTATTTAAATGCCCTTTATTTGTTTTGTCCAAAACAGAGGACAAACATTGTTCAAACATGCATGAAAAAGGTACAGATGGATTCCTTGAATTTTTCTGATAATTTTTCATATATAAATTATTTCAATCTGAGCTACGGTTGAATTTCTATGAATTTTTGAAGTTTAAATCATTTTCTGGAATTTCCTGTATAAAAATAAATCCAGTAAATGATTTATGGCGTCAAGACTACGCCACCGTGGACGTCAAGAGTCAACGAGGCCGATCCAGGTCAAACTGGCGATGGGTCCCGTCTGTCGCTGACTAACCTAACTAATCTAATTAGTTAGCGTTAAACTAACACTAACCTAGTTTAGTTAGTGGCACGGGCCCAGACGCCGCTGACCCGTAGGGGTCAAACTGTGGTCAACCACGGGTCAAACTCACGGAGTTGACCCCGGCTCGTCGCCCGGCGATGCCAGAGACGGCGGAGGTGCTCGGATTGCTCCTCCGCCACCAAATGCAAGGCGGAGGGTATCTACGAGTTGTCAGTGATCCCGCGCGATCCAACGATGCGAACGGGTGAGCTGGGTGGCGGAAAAGTGGCCGCGACGAGGTTTAGCGGCGGCAAAGAGCTCGGGCATTCTTGGGGTGGCGCTACTGAGCTCGAAGGAGGCGCTGCGGGTGGCTACGGCCTCATGAGAACGTCTTGAGCACGGTGGTGTGCTCGGATGCAGCGTCGCGGTGGCTGTAGCCACGGCGGCGATTTGGCGGCGGAACCGAGCTCACGGCCCGGTGGAATCGGTGGCTACATGGTGCGATAACACGGGAAGAGAGGGTTAGTGGCGAGGAGCTCACGAGGTTTGAACGGGCCGCTGATGAGCTCGGGAGGCGTCTGGGAGGGCACACGGCCGCCGCGATCTCGGTGGCGAAGCTTGAAGAAGAGGTCGGGGAAGCCGTGTCGGGCGTCCCGGCGCCACGTGAGTCTTCGAGGAGGCGAGTCGACGGAGACGGAGCTCGTGGGCACGCCGAGGGGCGAGGGGTGGCTCAGTAGCGACAACGGCGGGCGGCGACGGTGGCGTTCGGTGGCGCTGGGAAGGAGCTAGGAGCGAGGGAAAGAACAGAGAGTGAGGGAGAGGCGGAGGGCTGCGGGCGTCTCGACGCGGATCGATGCGAAGGAGCGGCCGCTAGCGCGAAGCAGGAGGTGGTTGCGTCGGCGCGTCGTCGGCCCAAAGACGCAGCTGCTTCGGGGCGAGGGGGAGGAAGATGATCGGCACTGGCTGCACAATGACGGGTCACAAGAGAGCCGGGCCACGGATGGGCTGCTGTGTAGGTCTAGGTAGGTGGCCTGGTGGCCTCTCTCTGTTTTATTTTCTTTTTCCTATTTCTGCTATTTGTTTTGGTTTAGTGAAAAAGCTAAACCATTTAATAAAATCCTGAAAATAATTATGTGGCTAGAACTAAAATATACCAACCCACATAAAATGTTCCAGAATTATTGGACATATATTAATTATATATAATTTATATATCCAATACAAATAGTTATTGTATTTATTTCAAAGGCCCAAAATAATTAACTCTGAGATACCAAAAATATTGTTTTGAGTTTTACCTCCTTGCAATATTTTCAGGGACTGAGAGGAACATTTTCTTGGACTTCTTTGAGAAGATTTTAATGTTGATCATTTTTAGAAGGTTTCTGAGGCTTGAAAATCCCTCAATTCAAATTCATTTGAAAAGTTAAATATGATGCAACACTCTAATGCATGCACTAGGCATTGTCAGAACCTGGGATGTGACACACACATTCTCTAGATATAACCCTCCCTCACTCTTGTAACCATTTACAACTGTTTTCACTAACCTTTATCACAAGCACTCTTCCTCTCGCAAACATACACATGCACAATCCTCATCGACCCTTTCTATATACATGGACCTGCCTACGTGTCTCATGTACGCACATTATCTTTACGCCTGTCTCTCACGCATTATCTCACAACTCTCTTCCTAATCGACGAGTATGATTCTAGCAGAGCATTCTGTAGGATGCCCCTTAAAGTTAGGTTGGATGAATAGTAATATCAGAGATAAAGGGGTTACCTTAGTCCGAGAACCTAGGGTTACAAATCCTAGCCGGCTTTGTCAGTGGACACAGAGTCCTTCACAATTCTGCTATCTTTGTCTTGTACGACTAGTCATCCATGGGTCTTCCTAAATGTGTCATGGGCCGACCAATGTGGCGCAGGACGGAACCGAACGAAGGGCCTCACCTCGACCCACCGGACCTCACGCGGTGACACACCCTCTGCCTCCCACGCCTCATTATCTTCTCACACCCACACATACCAACACAAACACCACACACACGTAAAATTTCTCCTGGTGCCTCTATTCCTCCCCTTGCATATACACACTCAAGGGAATGGAATCTCTTGTCGTGACGCCATATTCGCTCTCTCTCTAGACCACTCTCATTTCTCGTGCTATCTCTCCCACGCCCCTCGTCGGCCCCTCTATCCATGCCTCTCTCGAATCGTAATACACACACATACCTCTCTAGGCCCCGCCAAATGCATCAACTACACATTCACACATGTTACATCACGCACCCCATTGATCTAAAAAGCCCTCTCTTCATGTTTATTTCAGATACAACATTCCTTTTGAATAAAGTGTGGCCAAAAATTATTTTAGAGTTTCTACATATATACAACATTACAAAGTTATATGGAGGAGTACGAACGCTAATTTGCATTGCATTGTGCCCACAATGATATTTATTCCGCACTGTGAATTTGTATATTTTTATACTATATACAAAGTTAGTCATAATAAAGAGAAACGAAGAGCATCTCTCTCTCCATCGCATACACCCCGTACGCCCCTTTCACGTATGCACACAAAACTATCTCCAGGTCCTCTAAAAGTAAGCCCCCAGAAAATTCACGCGTGTTTCATCTTTCTCTCGCGATATATGCAATGATGATCATTGTATTTAAAGCGAAAGCACGATACATACAATGGACTTCATAATCCACCCATTACGGTCACCGTTTACGTTTCGTGGTTATTATACAGTCACGGGCTCACCGTACAACTTTGTATTTGCTCATGACATGACTAGTTGACCAGTTAAACGCTCCATGTGGCACCTCTAGTGTTGCATCACATTATATCACTAACATCGTGCCCACCTGTCGACTTGTATCTACTCTACATCTACACTATTATAAAATACATAAAATACACTCTTATAAAAAACAAAGTTGGTGATGATGTTGTGCCTGCCATCCTACAATATAGGCCGTCCGATTTATATCTGACGGATAGGAAAGAAACTATGGCAATTTTGCAAAAAGGTACCCACAAACCTCTCCACATTTGCAAATAAGGCCTTCCCACGTTCATGCTTTTATCTCACAAGAAAAGCAAGTCATACAAATGCATCTTGATGTTACGTGCAACGCACGGTCATCTTGCTAGTAAGAATGAAAACAAACGACAAAAAAATATTTTGACGGTGGTGCGAAGTCATGACCGCGGGCACAGCGGACAAGGTGGCCTTGTATTGGTATGCTGAGCCATCTGTTTTAACACACAGGAGCTGGTGTGGTGATTATACACACACGCACGCATGCACACGAACTCCATCCACACAACACTCACACAAACACATGCACCCACGCACGCACACAACACTCACATGTACACACGCAACCACGGACACACACAACGCTCACACGCACACACGCATGCATGCATGCGCACACCAGTACACCACACGACCAACACACACTCTCACGCTCAAGTGCTCAACCTACACGTGCATGCGCACAAATCAGGCCCTGACAGACTCATACACAACCAGGTGATTCCCGCGCACGGGTTGGAGCCTTGTCGCGCCTGTGTAAATTTGTGTTTATCTGACCTTTTCCCTATGCGAACTGACAGGTGGGACCCACAAGGAACGTGGTCAATTTAACTAGTCAACATGGCACCACGCAGACTATTTGGCCGGTCAACAGAGTGCAATCCGATGCTGAACTGTGAGCAAGTGACCGGATAATCACCGCAAAACGTATATAGTGACCGTAATCAGCTTATTCTGAAGTTCGGTGACCGTATTACGCTTTTCTCTCTGTAGGCCCTCCAAAACTACATCTCTACATGTTCTCGCATGTTACATCTAACAACTATGCAATACAACACTACTACACTATAACATAATAAATCATATGTGTTTTAGTTTTACTAGATATCATATTGTTACTTATAATTATTCAGTTTGCATACATTAAAATTGCCTTTGAAATGTATGGCCAAGATTATCTACCAGCGGGAAAAATCCGCCCTTTCTGCTTAATCGGGTTTGTATCGATGGATCATGCGAAACAGCAAAACTATAGTACTATACAATACAAGTGACGATTCATCGGGCGTCGTGTCGCCTACTCCTCCGTCAGAAGAGTGGGCGCCGCTTTCATAAATCTTCTAGTCCCTTTCGCCGACATGTGGGACATCAAGCTACCGGGTCCATGTGCCATACCGAATACAATGCAGAGCAGCCGGGTGAAGCACCCACCATGGCGCTGCGTAGTAATGAGCAATGAGGCGTCAAATCACAAAGCTGCACCTTTCCCACAGTTAAGTTGGAGGGACGAAGTAATAATGCTAAAAAAGAAGTTGGAGGGACGAAGCAACCATCGTTTCACTCGTTGCTGAATCCGCTTCTCCCTCATCTTCTTCAACTTAACCACGTGTTGCTTCTGCCGTTGTTCTGCCTCATGTGGGACGCGGATCAGCTTGGTAAAGCACTGACACGTGGGACCGCATGTTAGCAAACCGCCAGGATAACGACCTCCGAAAAATAAGAAACCTCCCCCGCCATCCACGTGGCAAAGTCACCTCCTTTTTACTAATCTTTGATTCTATAATTTTTTAGATCAATATAATTGAGATTTGTATAGATAGCACACAGGAGTAAAACCAAGTGGTATGGTTAAGGGCATCCACAATGTGTAGCCAAATATGAAAATAGCTTTTGGCATCGTGGGAAGCATTGTGGACGGTGTTGCCAAAGCCAAAATGATGGAACCGAAGCTCCCTGATTGATTGATTGAAGGAATAAAAAAATGCAACGTCTATCCTCTTTCTCCCATGCATGGACGCATGTAGTACAGTATAGAGCACAGAGTCTACTCCCCTGTCCCTTCTATCACAAATCACAAAGCAGTGAGGCATCAAATCACAAAGCACGGGCGAAGCAACTATCATTTCACTCTTCGCTGACTCCGCTTCTCCATCGTGTTCTTTGAGAAACCATCTCATCGCACTAGTACTCCTAGTAGTAGTACTAGTAAAGGACTTCCTAGATGCAAATAAGGCGGTTGTCTCGGCTTGCAGGCGGCACTTGCGAACGACTTACCATGGTCTCCCTCAATGGTGGTCTCCGTTGAAAGCACTTCGCCAAACCACAAAAAAAAGTCGTCGACGTCACTGCAATGGGCAAAGAATTCAAATATAGTTACTACCTCCATTTTTCTGTACACAAGGCCAGTATATCAAAATTACAATTTGCAAAGGGCCACTAACACTAATCGAGGCCAAAAAGATGGGGTTAGCAACAAAGGACATTAATATCCCCTGCATGCATGCGGAAGTGAGAAGGTTCGTTTGCGTGGCGTTGCATTAATCAAGCGATGAGGAGTGAGATGGTTAGCTCTTTGGTCTTTCGAGAAAAAAATATGCATTAATTGACACATGAAACGAGGATTTGTATCGATTAAATCCCGCGAAGGAAAACCCCACCTTTCTTTTTTAACACTAGTACTCCTAGTACGTACGTACTTATCCTGTTTGGGTCTAGGCCTTGCATTGCCAAACTTCGCCACACATTTTTGCCAAGCTTGCCTAAAGTTTTCAAAATGAGAAGGAGGTACACTTGCAAGACGGCTGTCATGGTCGCACCGCACCTCACACGGTCGCTCCTGCGCCGCCATGTCGCACCGCACCCTCACACACGATCGCTCTGCACGCCGCAAACCCAACCAAGGGAACGCACCCTCACTGACACGTGCTGTCACATGTGAACAAACCAAAACTCAGCCATCCTATTGCTGACACATAATTTTCGTTCATAGAGTATGTTTATCCAACCAGAGTATCCATACGACCCGTGCGGTGGTCTGTTGGGGAAGAAGAAGAGGTGAGGAAGAAGGAAAGAAGGGTTAGGAGACGTAGGATATTCATCCAACCGCCTGAAATGGTAGACTGACCCAAGTCAGCCGACTTGCATAACAAATAGTATATTTTTACACAGCAAAAGATCCATAAAAACAACAACATAAAGAAAAACTATCACTGCTCGCGGAAAGAGACGACCTCGTCGTCTTTGGCTGTCGGCGCGAACCAGCCGTCGCTGCCGACGTGTGTCTCCGCACTGTGGTTGTCCTCGGCCTCTAGCTACTCGTTCAAGCAGAGCGTGCGGGCACTCTGCACGGACGAGAGCACAACCCAGTTCAAGTCGAGGACGTCCGGTTCCGCCTGCAGGAGGGCCTCGATGGCAGCGGCATCCGCGCACTCCGCGTAGAGTCGAGCCTCCGCTGCCCGGTTCAATTCCAGGACTTCCGGTTCTGCCTGCAGGAGGGCGTCGATGACAGCGGCATCCGCACGTTCTGCGTCGAGTCGAGCCTCTGCCGCCCGGTTCATGTCCAGGACGTCCGGTTCCGCCTGCAGGAGGGCCTCGATGGCAGCGGCATCCGCGCGCTCCGCCTCAAGTTGAGCCTCCGCCGCCCGGTTCACATCCACGACATCCGGTTCTGCCTGTAGGAGAGCCTCAATGGCAGCAGCGTGCGCGTGCTCCGCTTCGAGTTGAGCCTCTGCCTCCCGGTCCTCCTTTAGTATCGCCATGTTGAACCGCTGGTCCTCCTGCACCATGGGGGACTCGGACGCCAGCATGAAGTCGACGTCCATCGTCTCATACCCATCGAGGGCCTTCTGCGCCGTGACCTCCGCAGTGAACATTGGATTGGCTTCCTCCTCCTCGTAGTTTGGCTCTAAAGAACTCAGGGATTGGCCCGCCGCAAAGCGAGCTTGGGAACGGAGGTCTGTGGCGCCGACCACCGCCGTGATTTCTGCGCGGCGCTTCGGCGTCAGCATCTTGTAGTAAGTGATCTTGCGGTGCACCATGGCTTTCCGGCGAACTAGGGGACGCTTGATGCGGGCTAGGGGATAGAAAGGTGGGGCAATGTGCTGGAGATTTGGTGTGGTTTTAGGGCAGTGGCTGGCGTAGGCCGAGCAGCGAAGGTTCTGGTGTGAATGTTCCGGTGACGACCGTTCAATCGGTTTTAACTGTACATCGCTCTTATCGCGTTCGCATTGCAGCCCGGCACGCTGGACCCTCCATGTCGCTCACCGAATGGAACGCGCTTCATCTTGCGTTTTCGCTCGCTTGTGGGACCAAAGTTGAGAGCAAACCGACGTCCATCCCCCTCCCCCGCCCGCGTCATTTATTATACCACCACTCCCTCCGTTTTATGCGGAGTAAATAAAAACAGAGGGAGTATACTACGGATGAAGATCCCCTAACGTGGCCGAACCCATTGTGTAACTAACATGCGGGGCCTAGCAAGCATGGGGTCCGCCAGTAAGTGACCGAAAGGGAGGGTAAGGCAGGGATACCTACGTCAGAGGATCCACTTCCACTATACTACTTTGACCAAATGTTAGAGTAATAATATATGACATGCAACTTACACAAATGTTAGAGTAATAATATATGACATGCAACTTACACAAAGCATACATGATCTAATGCGTTTTTCGAGGCTAACTTTGATCAAATGTTAGAGTAATAATATATGACATGCAACTTACACAAAGCATATGGTCAATTTCGTATGTGAAAGGAGTTTCCAATGATATAATTTTCACATTATACATCTCATGTACTCCCTCCGTCTAGGTGTGTAAGTCATCTTACTTAAAACCAAATAATCCCAAAACACGAGGCGCGGTGCATTAACTTCTACCTCGTTTCTTGTTTCTTGACATATGAACCAATAAGAGATGAGGGTGTGCATGCTTTTAATGACCTGAGACTATAAAACATGACATGCAGTGGTTAGTTCATTGCATGCAATACTATTAATTAGCAAATAAATATTAATGTCTCTCGTTTTCCCCTCCTCCTTGGTCACGGTGCACAGGCTAAGATGACTTACTCACCTATGTGAAAGGAGTACTATTAATCTTGTCAATAGTCAAATTGGAAACCATCTCGAGTACAAATCTCGGAGTACATACGAATCTAACAATATTGATTGGGCGTTGTTGAATGTTGATACCTTTTTTTATCATAGTAGAGATACTTTGACTACACATAAAACTTATATGTAAAGTAGAAAGGATAGGAGGGAGTATATTGTACATTCAAAAATGAAACGAACATTGAATACCCTTTATATATGATTTGCGGGTGCTATGATCACCGGTTCAAAATTTTGAATCCGCCTTAGGTATCACGTGCCCCTACTCGTTCCCTCTCAATTTCATCTCGGGGTCCGGAGATCTATTGAAATAGGACTAGGGTGGGTTCATGCGAATGATACTCGGCGGAATGTTCAAATGAGGCATGCGGGAGGATGGACTCGACTGGAGGGCGACATGATCGATGGAGAAGAGGGTTGGAGAGGAATGAGAAATAAGCAAACGCCACATGATTACACTTGAATAGCTCGAATAAACAATAAGCTGTCTCGCTTGTCCTACATAGTGAAAGGCCTAATGTGCAACGCGGAGCACTGACGCTCGAATATGGCCGGGAAAACAGGGAAATCGACATGTGGGGCACACCCATCGGGACGACGTAGCGCAGACTAGTCCAATGGAGGAGCTGGCCCACGACCTCCTCGCCACCGAAAACCGTTCATGTGGGTCGTTGGGGCCAACAACGGGGCGCAGCTCCAGCACCGCCTCTGGACACGGCGACCGCGGTGAGCGAGACGCTCATATCGTCGATAGACACGGTCGGTTTCAGTGTGCCAAGGGTGGCGTTAGTGCTGTGGCACGACCAACAGTATGTTTGGTTTGTGCCCAAGGTTGCCCCATCAAAGCATTGGGTAGCCAATATTTTGGTTGAGGTATTGGTTGCCCATGATTTGGCCGACATTGGCAAGAAAAATGAACTAGAGTTGGCTAGAGTTCATTGGCATGCCAAAGAAATGGAAACCATCCAAACAAAGACCAATCTTTGGGTCATGACCAAAATTTTGGTAAGGTTTCACTTTGGCCACAATCCAAACAGACCCCAACACCCGGCTCGTCGAGGATGCATGGGGCGCTGCAACGCATCCATGGAGTGGTGTAGCGCGGCCAACTGCATCCTTTGGACCTGAGACCATGCCGGGTCATCTTGCTTTTTCAATGACATGCAGGGATCGCATTTGAGCAAAGGGCATCTCCAACGTTGCCACGACCGCAGCTGACTACCCTGGCACACCGAAGCCCTCGTCCCTCGCGCCGTCGCGCGGTGCGTTCCCATCCGACGCCAGCTGCCCGCATTCATGTAGTCTATTCGTGTGTCGTCGTTAAGAGGCTCGGTGCCCGAGGAACCAACTTCGGTGACTTAATGACGCACCCGGATGCTTGGCCTCACCGGAATACGCTACTTAAAGCGACAACGCCTAGCTAACCTCCACACCATAGCGCATCGTCCTCCTACCTAGCACCACATCCGCCATGACCGCAAGTGCGAACGCTCTGCGGGAGAGCTTGTCTTCGGGGATGAAGCTAGAGGTCGTCGCCCTCGCTCAAGTCGCCTCTCGCGACGCAATAGTGGCATAGCTGGACGCGGACGCGACCGCACAAGCGGTGGCCACGCTGGCGGCCGACGACGGGAGCATCGTCAGCCATGCGTCCTACTTGCCGCCGTCCAATGTCCGGCACCGCCGAGGTCGGGGACTCCTCCGAGGATGAGTAGGGCATGGGAGGCGGCAGGGCATGGTGTGCCAACTGGCCGGTCCGTATCCTGTGTTCTACTCTTCCTCGCCAGAGACTGCACCTTCACTTCACGGGTCTTGAACCCCGCCCCCGTACATAGAGATCACAGATGGAGGACGTCGGTCGCCACCGTAGAATAGGTTTAGGGTCGGGTTTCTTTTATTTTCCTGTCCTATAAAAGTTCGATATGTAATGAAAATTTGCCGTGTTTGCATTAATCTCGGCCGGTGTATATGAACTTTCACAATAATATACATATTGTAGGAGTAGTAGCAAGATGCCCGTGCGTTGCACGGAAGATCAAGATCTTGTGGGAGAAAAGGATGAACGAGGGAAAGCCTTATCTGCAAATGTGGTGAGGAGTGCGGGTAAATTGTCATAGTTTCCTTCCTATCCGTTAGATATAGATCGGACTGCCTATATTGCAGGATGACAGGCACACCATCATCACCAACTCTGCTTTTTATTGAACCGAGACAAATCTAAAAAACCCAACTAAGCCAACCTCCCAGCATATCGCGCGGGAAAAGACTCGGCCGCGCCGTTTTAGTCGGGATTACCGGATTACTACTAGTAGTATCGATGGATCGCGCAAAGCAACATTTTTTTTGAGGGGGCGAAGCACCTAGTTTAAAAGGAAAAAGGCGGTACACTCACAACACTACTGTCGCGGTCGCATTGCACCCCACACACGTTCGGTCCTGCACACGGCTCACGCAAATGGGACGCGCTTCGGCTTGCCTCTTCATTGACACATGGGACTGCACTTGGAGAAACCGACCATGCGCCAAACTCCCCCCTTCCACCGCACGAAAATCCTCCCCCCCACACAAAAATTCCCCCCAAATTCGATTCAACCGCCCTTCGGCCAAATATTCCCCAAACCCCCTCCCCCGTCCCCCTCCACTCCATTCGCTCCACCAAAGCCGCCCTCCCCGCCGCGCCGATACGTCGGCACCGTGGTTCGTCAAGGGGACGCACGGCGATCCTGTCGTTCCCACAGTATGCTCTCATAGACTGCCGTCCTCTAGCCGCGCCGCCACCTCTGGCTACGTTCTTGTGGAGGCGCACGACGGTCAGCGCCGCCACCGCTGGTGACGTTCGTGTGGAGATGCACGGCGGTCAGCTTCTCCCACGGTATGCGCATTCTAGACTGAGGACCCGTTCATGTCGGTGTAGCGCTGAATGTGAGCTGATAGACGCTGTTAATCTCACTGTTTGCCGAAGTAGTTTACTGTCAATATGCTCTGCTTAAGAATCTTCCTTGCCCTGTTCTGCACTCAATCTGCTTAGCTGAGATGGCATGTCAAGGCCGATTAGTTGCTAAAATATCCTGCCATATATTTATTGTGACGTAGATTGCCATGGTCTAGTAGCCAATCTGTTAGGTGAAATAGCTCTACACCGTTTTATACTCGATCTTTGTTGCTGCGATGGCCTTCGATAGTTTGATGGCTGTGTGCTCGGCCTAATTGACTGCTGAAACAACCTGCCATAATTTAGCACTCAAATCTGTTTGCTGAATTAGCTTTACATATATTTTGTTACTTAGATCTCCTCGTCCAAATATCTTGCCATAGCTTTAGACATCGACCTAGATATTTTTTTTCTGGACTTCTTAAAAAAGCATATATGTTTTTCCTGTAATATCTAGTAGAAGAACTAATTTGTATGTCTAATGATGGACAGGACTTGGATAACTTCGCTCAAGATTCTCCGCTGCATATGTCGAGGGGGTTCAAAACTTCATGAACTTTATCAGAGCTGAGTACGGTGGTTCGAAATCAGATGTGCTCTGCACGTGTAGCAGTTGTATGAATTCAGTTACAAGACCCCAGTCAACTGTGCAAAATCATCTACACTTGTATGGGATGTCGGTCACATATACTAGGTGGGTTCATCATGGTGAAGCTGTGAACGTCAATGTTATTGACTACGTGGAAGCAACAGATCACCATCTTGATTTGCCTGATGCTCAGGTGGAAGAGGAGGAGGAGGTGGTGGTGGCAGAGCCAATGAGTTTGAGCAACATTGAAACAATGCTACAAAATGCTCGTGCATTCCGTGAACTTTCACCTGCAGAAGAAAAATGGTGGGCCCGCATGTTGGAACAATGCAACATTGCTATCACCCGTGAAATAAGTCTGTCAAGATTCTCAGCTATGGTCACCTTTCTTGGTGAAGACATCCGAGCGGATGACCAACAAATCATTCGATGCGATGTTGGCTGCTTTCCGCAAATCTTTCCCAGATGCGTCTGAGCTGCCACACACCTACAATAAAATGAAGAATTTCCTTCGTGCAGTTGGAATTGGATATGATATGATCCATGTTTGTAAGAATAATTGTGTTCTGTTCCGGAAGGATTATGCCAACCTAAGTGAATGCCCGAAATGCAAATCATCAAGATGGAAAGATGGCGATGCTGTGAAGAGGGTTCCTCATAATGTTCTGAGACATTTTCCAATTGCACCAAGATTGCAGAGGTTGTTTCATGATGCTAAAACAAGAGAGGATATTACTGTGGCATTCTAGGAACCAGGAGTACAGAGATCAGAATGTAATGAGCCATCCATCTCATGGTAGTGAGTGGAAAAGCTTCAATGATAAACACAAAGAGTTTGCTGCTGACCCGAGAAACAATAGACTTGGCTTAGCTTCAGATGGATTTAACCCATTTGGCCACCAGAGCGCCACATATAGCATGTGGCCAGTGCGTTTATCCCTTACAACATGCCTCCAAATGTCTGCACCAAAGAATCAAACTACATGATGGCCTTGCTCATCCCATGTCCAAAAAGTCCTGTAATGTATTTTGATTTGTTCATGGAGCCTCTTGTGGAGGAACTTCAACAACTATGGAAGGGTGTTCTCACTCGAGACCTATATAGCAGCCCACCAGCTGATTTCTTTCTGCGTGCTATTGTAATTTGGTGCATCCATGATTATCCGGATTTGGGCACTATGTCAGGGTGAACGACACATGGTTACAATGCATGTGTTCGCTGTGACAGGAATCCGCTGTCATACGCAATACTTAGGAAGATCTGTTACATTGGACAATGCCGTTTCCTTGCCAAGGACAAGCTGCAACCTAGAAAATACCGAAGACATGTGTTCAATGCAAAGCATGAAAACCGTGATGCGCCAAAGAGGCTCACCGTCAATGACTTGCAAGTGGAATTAGAGAAGGTCAGGCATATTACACCAGGAAACCATCCTGGTAATGGTAGCGGGAAAAGGAAGCGTGGCACGGTAGAAGAGAGATTATTGTTTACCCGCAGGTCCACTTTGTGGGACTTGGAGTATTGGAAAGATTTGGATCTGCGGCATAATCTTGATGTGATGCATTTCGAGAAAAATATATGTGACAGCATTATCGGCACACTTCTTAACACTGAAGGCAAGACAAAAGATACCTTAAAATCTAGGACTGATTTGACACACAGGTATCGTAAAGGATTTGCAGTGCAAGATGAAGGTAAACCACGGGATATGGCACCAGCTGTATACGTCTTGGACAAGGTAAAAAGAAAAGAATTCTGCGAGGTCCTGTCACGTGTGAGATTCCAACATGGATTTGCTTCCAACCCTGAAATGAGAGTCAGTTCAGATGGAAACAAGGTACAAGGGTTGAAAACTCATGACTGCCACGTCCTACTTCAAAGGGTTTTACCTGTTATCCTTAGAGGATTGGGCCGACCTGACTTATACAGAACAGTTGCAGAGTTGGGACAATTCTTCAGGGAACTCTGCAGTAGAATATCAGGATGGATGCTTTGGAGCGTCTTAGAGACAAGATACCAACTATCCTATGCGACCTTGAGAAGATATATCCTCCAGCCTTCTTTGATGTGATGGTGCATTTGGCTGTTCATCTACCTGATGAGGCACTACTTAGAGGTCCAGTACAATATGGCTGGATGTACCCTATTGAAAGGTGGCTAGGCACTTTCAAGGGTTATGTTAGGAATAGATCTAGACCCGAGGGCTCCATTGCAGAGGCCTACATTGCTACAGAAGCGTTGACATTCTGCTCAAAATACATTGAAACAGCTGATCAGCTTAGCAAAGAGGTGGGTGAAGACAATCCCGGGCTCAATGTTTTCGATTATTCTGTTCGAGTTACAGGGAAGAGTCGACAAGAGGACAAACCTAAAGATTCTGGACTTCTTAAAAAAGCATATATGTTTTTCCTGTAATATCTAGTAGAAGAACTAATTTGTATGTCTAACAGATGGACAGGACTTGGATAACTTCGCTCAAGATTCTCCGCACGCATATGTCGAGGGGTTCAAAACTTCATGAACTTTATCGAGCTGAGTACGGTGGTTCGAAATCAGATGTGCTCTGCGACGCGTAGCAGATTGTATGAATTCAGTTACAAGACCCCACCAATCTGTGCAAAATCATCTACACTTGTATGGGATGTCGGTCACATATACTAGGTGGGTTCATCATGGTGAAGCTGTGAACGTCAATGTTATTGACTACGTGGAAGCAGCAGATCACCATCTTGATTTGCCTGATGCTCAGGTGGAAGAGGAGGAGGAGGTGGTGGTGGCAGAGCCAATGGGTTTGAGCAACATTGAAACAATGCTACAAAATGCTCGTGCATTCCGTGAACTTTCACCTGCAGAAGAAAAATGGTGGGCCCGCATGTTGGAACAATGCAACATTGCTATCACCCCAGGAAATAAGCTGTCAGTATTCTCAGCTATGGTCACCTTTCTTCAGGTGAAGACATCTGAGCGGATGACCAACAAATCATTCGATGCGATGTTGGCTGCTTTCCGCAAATCTTTCCCAGATGCGTCTGAGCTGCCACACACCTACAATAAAATGAAGAATTTCCTTCGTGCAGTTGGAATTGGATATGATATGATCCATGTTTGTAAGAATAATTGTGTTGTGTTCCAGAAGGATTATGCCAACTTAAGTGAATGCCCGAAATGCAAATCATCAAGATGGAAAGATGGCGATGCTGTGAAGAGGGTTCCTCATAATGTTCTGAGACATTTTCCAATTGCACCAAGATTGCAGAGGTTGTTTCATGATGCTAAAACAAGAGAGGATGTACTGTGGCATTCTAGGAACCAGGAGTACAGAGCTCATGGTAGTGAGTGGAAAAGCTTCAATGATAAACACAAAGAGTTTGCTGCTGACCCGAGAAACAATAGACTTGGCTTAGCTTTAGATGGATTTAACCCATTTGGCCACCAGAGCGCCACATATAGCATGTGGCCAGTGCTTGTTATCCCTTAGAACATGCCTCCAAATGTCTGCACCAAAGAATCAAACTACATGATGGCCTTGCTCATCCCATGTCCAAAAAGTCCTGTAATGGATTTTGATTTGTTCATGGAGCCTCTTGTGGAGGAACTTCAACAACTATGGAAGGGTGTTCTCACTCGTGACCTATATAGCAGCCCACCAGCTGATTTCTTTCTGCGTGCTATTGTAATTTGGTGCATCCATGATTATCCGGATTTGGGCACTATGTCAGGGTGAACGACACATGGTTACAATGCATGTGTTCGCTGTGACAGGAATCCGCTGTCATACGCAATACTTAGGAAGATCTGTTACGTTGGACAATGCCGTTTCCTTGCCAAGGACAAGCTGCATCCTAGAAAATACCGAAGACATGTGTTCAATGCAAAGCATGATAACCGTGATGCGCCAAAGAGGCTCGCCGTCGATGACTTGCAAGTGGAATTAGAGAAGGTCAGGCATATTACACCAGGAAACCATCCTGGTAATGGTAGCGGGAAAAGGAAGCGTGGCACGGTAGAAGAGAGATTATTGTTTACCCGCAGGTCCACTTTGTGGGACTTGGAGTATTGGAAAGATTTGGATCTGCGGCATAATCTTGATGTGATGCATTTCGAGAAAAATATATGTGACAGCATTATCGGCACACTTCTTAACACTGAAGGCAAGACAAAAGATACCTTAAAATCTAGGACTGATTTGACACACCTGGGTATCAGAAAGGATTTGCAGGTGCAAGATGAAGGTAAACCACGGGATATGGCACCAAATTGTATGCGTCTTGGACAAGGTAAAAGAAAAGAATTCTGCGAGGTCCTGTCACGTGTGAGATTCCAACATGGATTTGCTTCCAACCACGAAATGAGAGTCGATTCAGATGGAAACAAGGTACAAGGGTTGAAAACTCATGACCGCCACGTCCTACTTCAAAGGGTTTTACTGTTATCCTTAGAGGATTGGGCCGACGACTTATACTGAGCGATTGCGAGTTGGGACAATTCTTGAGGAACTCTGCAGATGAGAATATCGGGATGGATGCTTTGGGCGTCTTAGAGACAAGATACCAACTATCCTATGCGACCTTGAGAAGATATATCCTCCAAATTTCTTTGATGTGATGGTGCATTTGGCTGTTCATCTACCTGATGAGGCACTACTTAGAGGTCCAGTACAATATGGCTGGATGTACCCTATTGAAAGGTGGCTAGGCACTTTCAAGGGTTATGTTAGGAATAGATCTAGACCCGAGGGCTCCATTGCAGAGGCCTACATTGCTACAGAAGCGTTGACATTCTGCTCAAAATACATTGAAACAGCTGATCAGCTTAGCAAAGAGGTGGGTGAAGACAATCCCGGGCTCAATGTTTTCGATTATTCTGTTCGAGTTACAGGGAAGAGTCGACAAGAGGACAAACCTAAAGATTTGGACAAAATATTTTGGTATGTGTTGAATAACTGTCCTGAGATACTACCTTATATCAAGTAAGTGCAAGATCTTGCAGCTTATACATCGTAATCTACTAAACTTGCAGCACATTCTTATATATTTAGATGTTTGACGCGATCACTATGTTGTGCAGCATCTACAAAGAGGAGTTACTGCCGCAAAATCCAAGAAACATTGACAAACTGGTTATGGCAGGATTTGCGAAATGGTTCAAGAACCATGTAAGCTTTTGAAGTGCACTGTCCGTTTTTTATATATTGAGTACATAAGATGATCAGTTTGTCTATTTTCTATCCATAGGTAAAGAAGATGCGGGAGGATGGGTAGGCAGTTGATGATGCCCTTTACTCACTAGCAATGGGTCCTGATACTCAGGTAAGACATTATGAATCTTGCCTTGTTGGAGATGTGCGCTACAACACCCTTGCACGAGACGAAGGCAGGAAGACACAAAATAGTGCCATCATGAGCACGGATACGTATGACAAAGAGAAAACTGAAATGTATGCTAACATAACATACATCGTTCAGTTGCAGTATATCTCCAGTTTCGAGGATCATCGGTGTGTGGTTCTGTAGTGCTGTCGTTGGTATAACCTGTTTTCCACGATCACGAAACCCAGAGCTGATGATTATTTCAAATCCATCAATGTCAAGGCGGCGTACCAGACCAACGAGCCTTTTATTTTGGCAAATCAAGCAACACAGATATTTTTCTTGGAAGACACATTTGCATGTAGCGATGACTAGAGAGTATTGCAAAGGTTTGAGCAGAGGAACTCGTTTAATGAAGTTGCACAACAAGATGAGGCTTACACTGCTCTTGATTTACAAGATAACACAGATGTTCCTAATATCTTTGAGAACCATCACGTCAATGACGCAGACGAAAAGATTGCCTGTCGTGCTGTGGACATACAAGAGTTGCTCAAGAAGAAGCCAACGTTCGAGGACGAAGAAGAAGATGACACCACGGGGAATTACGATTCAGACTGATACACATGGCGAAGATGTTGACGGTCCTGCTGCGGATGATGATTACAATGCTTTTGTCGTATTTGCCTGCCGGAAGACTTTTTTATCTACTATGTGAAATTGTGTTTGCTATGACAACTGAAACCTGATGAACATGTTGTATAGTATTTTGCAGTGAGAACATCACTTGTTATGTATGCTGATTCGTGTTTGGTGATTGTATGACAACTAAAACATGATGACATTGTTGTTTAGTTGTACTCATATTTGGCTGTGAAACTTGAATCTGATGACATAGTTTGCTGTTGGACTGCAATTTGCTCGACGTCTTCGAATGAGAACAAAGCTGACCCAACAAGGCCTCTGCTTTCTATTTATTTATATGAGCAAAAGGGGATACCCCCTGATTTCCGTTAATAGAAATCATTAGATGTTCACAACACTACTGTCACACCCTGATTTTCATGGCACAGCACTTAAGCTCTTAATCATGCTAAAATGTGGTTTGACAAAAACTTTTGAGTGTTTTGGACTTTGCTTGATTTGATTTTTGTCTGCTGTTTGCAAGTGCTCTAAAAATAAAATAAATCCTCCAACTCCTATACTTCATCTCCTTGCTCCAAACCCTTGAGCCAATGATCATGCCATGTGTACAGGACATAAAACTATTTTCTTACAAAAATAATTTGGCCAAATAGTATTTTCAAAAATTAGTTTTTCAAAAAAACCCTGAATTGAGGTTTGCACTGCAAGTACTTAATTAAGGGCAGTAAAAATCTTTCTAAAAATATATTTGGCTCCTATTAGATATAGGATTCCCAGGAACCACAAAAATATAATTTTAAAAGTTGTTTTCCTATTTTATTTAAAAGCTTTTTATCAAGGCCAGAAATGGTCTTTAATAGGGAAAAATTATTTTATTGCTTCAAAAATATTTGACAAAATTTAGGCAAACTCATAGGACATATATGGTCCATATATAAGAGTTTCAACACATGGTTATGTTCAAAATATTGGTCAAACCCCTCAAAAGCCCTTTCTGGATATTTCAAGCTTTTGAAATATTTACAAAGGAAATGTTCTCCAAAAATTCCAAGAAAATTCTATCATGTCACATATGAAATATTTGGTGATCTTGCCAAGTCTCATGACTTGGAGAACAAGATAGCATCATCAAAACCTCTCAAAACCATTTCTGTCCATTTTGAAGTTTGAGCAACTTTACATTGCCAAACATGTCCAAATGTTCTCAAACCTTGTGAACTTGCTCAAATGGTCTAATAATTCATCTAGACCAAATGTCACAAGTTGGAGAGCAATTTAACTTGATCATAGTGCCCCAAAACTCTTTCATCCCGTAACCATGTTTGAACAACTTTGCATTACCAACTTTCTCTCCTTGACCCCAACTTTTGTGAGCATTATCACATGACCAAATGAGGCCACCACACCAAGTGGTGCATCAAGGAGAAGTGATTTGCTCAACTAAATCTACACAAGTTCATTTCTGCTAAATTCTAGGGTTTACCAAAGTTGCATTGTCAACTTCCTTCAGTTGAGCTCCAAATTGGTGGAAGGCCCTAATTATATGTGTCATTTCACCATGTGGAACCTCATGACAAATGGGAATCATATTCTTGCCCAAACCAACATCAAACACCTTCTGGCATTTTGCAAAAATCACTGTTTTAACCCCTTCCACTAATCTCCATGACTTCTCCTTTTTACCACAACCCCTCCTAGTTCCCCTCTACCTCTGGTGTGCTTACCTGCCCGAGAGGCAATGATTAAGGAGGGAAGGGCTCCATTTTTCTTCTCTGGACATCCACTTTTTCCTTCCTTTGACATCTCTCTCTCACTCCTGGCATGTTGCAGAGCATCCAAAGCTTCTTTCACCTTTGTTTATCCCCCCTGCAGCTACCAGACGCAAGTGGACGCGCGGGTGCGCGCAAAAAGCTGCGGGTGCCGGCCATTTGCGCGCTCTGGAGCACGTCAGCGTGCTCCCGACCGTTGACACGGCACTCCCGACCACCTCGAGCCTCCCCTCGCGCCCGATGGATGCTCCTCGGCGTCCGCAACACGACACCAAGCTGCCCCTCCTCCTTCTCCCTCCTGCTGCCTCCTTTCAGACGCTGCAGCGCCGCCCGAGAGCTCCAATGGGCATGCTCACACGCCGGCGCCTGACACTCCCCCGCTCTTTCTCTCCCTTCCCTTGACCTGGACCACGCCCACGAGCACCCCAGACACGCCCCAAGGCGCCCGTTTGGCCCCTGGCAATGCCCCGGGCCGTGGCTGTGCGCCCCGCCTACGGCACCTCTCGGCCGCGCCCGTATAGGGCCACCCCCGAGCCTTGTCATGTCTCAAACTGCTCTCTCTCCCCCTCTCGCATCCTCTGGCCGACCCACGGCTCTTCCCGTGCTCTCCTTGCACCTCCATGGCCGGAGCAGTGCCGCCGGCCGCCGCTTAAATTCGTGGGCCTCGACCCCTCTCTCTTCCCCAGGAACGCTCCCGCACCCTCTCATCACCATCACCAACTCACCCGTGCTCCATCCCCTCCTCCTCGTGCCTTCCTTGCTGGGCCGAACCCCGCCACCGCCTGTCCCTGCCGCGGCCGAGGCCTCGCTCGCTCTGGCGCTCCTCGGCAGAAACCGGGTCCCCAGGTGGATGCGGCCCGTCCTCCCGAGCTCTCCGGAGTCCGGGCGGTCGCCGGAGGTGGCCGGAGCCACCGGAACGGGCGCCGGCAAGCGCTCGGCCCCGCCTCCTCTGTTTTCTCTGTCGCGGGCGGGAGGAGGGCGACGACCCTGTGGGTGGACCCCGCAGGTCGGCCGACGCCGTGAGCCTCCCGTTTAAGTGAAGGCGTGCCAGCCTCTTCCCGCTTCCCATGCGCGGGCGCCTGAGAAATACGCCGACGCGTCGCCCTCGCACCCGTGCACCCGAGCAGCTGGGCGTTTCATCGCTATCCTTCGCCTGGTGCGCAGGATAAGGGTAATGCCTATAATTCTTTTTATTCTTTTCCTGTGGGATTGTAAAATCCATAGGTTATTTATTCTAAGTCCAAATCTGATGATTTTAATTTCTATAAGTTCATAAAATCATGATCTATCACATGGTGCAACTTGCACATTTTTCCAGAAACTTTTCTTCACAAACATTTATCAAATCTTGTTTTTCTTAATTCTGTGATAATCTTTAGAAAATCACAGAGGGCTCAATATTGATCCAAATGCCATGATTCAAATTCCTAGATGCATCAAAGTTCAAAACTTAGTTTTTGAATATTTTTACTAATACTTTCTGTGTCACCTCAACAAATGGTCTATTTCTTTGTATATAGCCAACTTTGCAAAATCATAGGATATTCATTTGAACTCCAAATCCAAAGTGAAACCAATTCCTAGATGCTTCTAAAATCATCCTTTGTTAAATGGGTGCCTTTGCTCATTTTTCAAAAATGTATTTCTGTACACTTCTTGCAAATCCATAAATCTCTTGATTCCATCATATTGAAATGTTAGGAGATGTTCATTGATCCACTTCCAATGAAATCACCTTGGTCATCCCTCATATGACCAGAGGTATCCAATAAAAGTCAACTTCACATTTTTAGAGCACATTTATTCTTGCCTTGTTGTGTTGCTTATTGTGTTTGTTTTCCGGCGTTAGTTGACGAGGTAGACGGAGTACTTGGAGAAGGACTAGAAGACTTGAAGACTCGAGGAAGTGCAAGCAGCCCTTTGACCATGACTATGATACCCTTTATATGCATGTCATTTTAGCTCTTTATTAATGATGCATCGGAATCATGATGAGATGGTGAACCACGTGGGTTGGTTGCCACGATTACATTCCTCGTTGATACTTGCATTGTGCATGGCCCTACCTTCTTATGAGGGTTATGCGGTGGGAGTAGATAGGGTGCAAATGTAGATGCTACATAAATGGGATGGGTTTGTGCATGGTGAAGGAGGCAATGTGATTTCAAAAGTCTTTTTCAAAACCCGTCGGGTGCCACTTATGCCCGAGGGAGATGATGAGATGGGTGACCACTTGATGACGAAGTGGTGTGCCAAGGAAAGTGTGTGTTGTTTTCAAAACGGATTGGTCGGAGTTGCGACCGTTATTCCAACCTTACATGCGCGACCACTCTACCCTTATATGGGAAAGGGCATTATTGAGTACCTAGACCGATACTAGCTTGGAGCCCGCATTACTAGTGACGGGGAGAGTTGGTGCTCTCTCTTGGGGCGGGTCGTGCGGTAGGGCGCCATGACCATCTTTATGGGGCACCGGACACACCGTTGGTACCCGTGCTGTGGTATGTGATGAATATGGGAGCAAGGCTCCACAAAAATGTTGTGTGAAATGTTGGGCACGGGGTTATCCCAATCGAGTGGACTCCATGTTAGTGTCGTCTAGGGAAAGGTAGTGATCGGTGCTTACCCGGTACTTGAGGTACCGCGGTCGTGGATGACACGGAAGTTCCCGGATCTAGTGGGTAAAGTGTGCAACCTCTGCAGAGTGTAAAACTATTGAATAGCCGTGTCCACGGTCATGGACAGTTGGGTAACCGCTCTTGGGCTACGTCCACTTGTTTTCAAACCCAAAGTGTGTGTGTGATGATGGAGAGGACTTGGATCAAGTCAAAGACTTGACACGATGGAGATGGGTTGGTGCCCACTGCTTATGATAAATGGGTTGGTGCCCATTCTATTTATGTTGATATCTGTGACCAGTTCTTATGGTTACTTGAATTCTCTTGATGCATGCTTTATAGGATGTTGAACATGTCTTGCACACAAAACTAGCTTTATGCAAACCTTTACCTATGACATGCATTTACACCTTGAACCAAATCATGGGTTGCTTGCGTAGTACATTCAAAGTACTCATTGGCTTGCCACTGGTTATTTAATTGACCAGGCATGGAAGGACCGGAGTTCGAAGAAGAGTTCTTCGGAGACGATCATGCGAACTAGGACGTTTCCCAGTCAGAATGCCTGTAGGGTTAAGGCAGATGGCATGGGTTCTACTTATCAATGACGTTTTCCGCTGCTGTGTTTCATTTGATGTTCAGCCCTTAAGGCTTTATCGATGTAAGACTTGACCAGGTTGGTCACTATTTGTGTAAGACGGTATGTATGGATGTAAGACTCTTGTTATTCAGCTTCTGTGTGTTCAGTGAGCATTGATCTCTGGGATCACTGTACACGTGCATTCGGTGATCACGACTTATGAGTCGGGGTCCCCACAACTACGCCCAGCCTGCTACACGGGTTTCATTCATTACTAGTTTCAGCAAAGTGCTCATGTCATAGCCACTGAATACATCAAGAGTGCTACATACACTGCAAATAAAGAGACAATCATCCTATAGAGCACATCAATTTTGCACATTATCTTCACAAGCTCTTTCATCTCCTCATTGCTGTCAAGGCTATTCAGCAGCTGTTGCTTGGCCATGATCAGAGGAACTACATCTTTAACCTTCTGCTCTGCATCTTCCTCTTCTGCCGTTCCTTCAGTTACTTGTCCAACACCCCAACCTGCTGGTATTGGGATTCCTCGGCTAACCAAATAATCAGCGTAGTTGCATTCCCCCACATCAGCAACTTCCCAGAAATACAAATCACATGAATCTTCCCTTTTCTGCACGAATCAAATTGGAAGATCATCAACCAAACTATTAAAAAAATCAACAACTGAAAGCAGCAGAACAACACTTAAACATATTATTACCACATGATTCGGGCATTTGTAGAAGACTTCGGCGGGGTTGCGGATTGTGGTTGAGGCGCGATGGATGACTCTGCGTGATTTGCAGCGGTGGCACCACACCAACGGCAGCGGGTTGCAATGAGCAATCGGCTGCGGTCGGCGTCTTGCGGGGTGTGATGAGACCCACGGTGATGAATGCGGGTGGCGACTTGGCACATATCTGGTTGTTACTGCTTGAAGAGCGGTGGACGAGCAGCCGGCAGACATGGTTGCTTTGCGGCGAGCTTCGATGCTAAGCGAGTAAGTAGAGAAGAGGAGAAGCGAGCGTTGGATATGTCGGTTTCATTACTTGGAGAGTAGCATAGCACCATATATAGTCATAGTCTAGGTTTGGATTCAACCAGCTACGAGAACACGTCTTTCTTTTTTTCTAAAACTTCGGCAACGTCTCTTTACTGGTACACTAGCTTGTTCTGTATGCCTTCCCAAGTCTTTGATTTTCTTTCCCTTTTTTTGCAAGGAAGGAAGGAGGACAAAATTGAGAGTTCCTCGGACTCGAACCCAAGACCTCTCGGTTGAAAACCAAGGGTGCTAGTCACTTATGTGGCGAACGTTCCCTGTGAGGAGGACGGCAGACAAATGCATTTTCCTTGCAGTTTTCTTCCTATATATAAAAAATTATGCTACTTGGTGTCCGGTTAGTCAAAAAACAATTGTGCCAACCTTGACCGTTCGATTGACATTCAACGTCTGTCGCGTTTCTTCAGTCTCTTCTTCCTCGAGCCGCCAAAGCCAAACCAGCACTGGCGGGACCGCTGCTCCCGCCTCCCACGGTGGCAGTGATCTTCGCCGGCTCCTGTTCGTTCCCGTCCGAGGCCTCACCATCGTCCTCCGCGCTCGCCGCGGCACCGCCCTCCGGTGTTGTCAACATGGTCTACAACTGAGAGGAATAAGGAGATGACTGTACATGGTGAGGATGACAAGAGGGACCAAAGAGCCAGCTGCAGTAATTTTTTTTTTCAGGACGGAGAACGGTATCAACTGGGTTGTGCGGGACCCGTGGTCCGTCTAGCCCAGGCTTTTATTTCATATGTTTAGCACATGACCAGCCCGGTTTTTTTTTTCTTTCTGAAAAATGGCTAGCCAACTATTTTGTTTTTTGCAGAATAACCAACATAGGCCTACTTGCTTTTCTACACCCTGGTGGGCTGGAAATCTTTCAAGACGAGGAGGGATGCATTTTGCCCAGAAAATGGGCTATAAGTAATAAGAAATGGGCTATAAGTAATAAGAAATGGGCTGTAAAATGAAAAAAATACAACAAACAAGCAATTAGTTCCCAAATACTGTTTTCTTTCGGATTGTGATATTTTAAATTTCATTGTTTTTGTGCGGGTAAAATTTCATTGAATTCAAATTAAGGTATATTTTGATTTAAAATTAATTTGAGTCTGGCTAGAAATTTCGGGTTGTATGCTGTTTGGGACAGATTTGGAGGCTGACTTGTGGGTCTACTAGGTTGACGTGTACTTTGGCTTTGTCAACTTAGTCCACAAACGATTCTAGAAGCAGTGACCGTTGGATGTTAATCCAACGGCCGTGCTGCTTCTTCAATATCTGATCTTCTTGCTCCAGCCGCCCAAACCAGCTCCGGTGGGACTGCCTGCTCCCGCCTCTCGTGGCTGGCTGTGCTGCCGCACGGGCCGCACCGCCCCACCCTACTTCATTGTTGGCCAGGCCATTCCTCTACTCACCTACACCTCCTGTTATTTTCCAGCGACGGCAGCCGGACCAGTAAACCCTCGTGCTCCCCACCGCGTGGGCAACCATTGCCGAGTCTTCCCCGGCTCCGTGTTGTTCCCTTCCTAGGCCTCGCCGTTGTCCACCGCCATGGTGCTCTTTGCGCGGCCTCGTCAACGTGGTCAACGAACGACATCCATCGGCCGTGGACTGTATGCGCAAAATAATGATTCCAACACCTGACAGCTGGGACCCACCGGAAGGGCCTCAGATTCAGCGGAAAAACGTTCCCCGGCGACATGTCGGACCCACCAGCTATATCTTCGCACGCAAGGAAGTGCCTCCTTATTACGTACAAAAAATGAATACCCACCCTGCTAGATGGGACCCACCATAGTGGGAGGATGACTTGTGCACCAACTAAGTTGACGGGGACGGAGGGCTTTGTCAACTTAGTCAATATGAACGATTATAGCTCCAGTGACCGTACAATGTCCATCCAACGGCCATAGTGCTTCTTGAACCTCTGGTCTTCTTGCTCCAGCCGCCCAAAGCAGCGCCGGTCGTGCCGCGTGCTCCTGCCTCTCGTTGCCGGCTGTGATGCCACGGAGGCCTCACCGCCCCCTACTACTCCCACCGATGGCCCAGGGTATCCCTCTACTCACCCACACCACGTGTTATTCTGCGGCGACGGCAGCCTCACGCCGCAGCCGAACCAGTGAACCCTCGTACTCCTCTCCGCGTGGCTACCACTGCTGCGTCTTCCCCGGCTCCGCGTCGTCCCCTTCCTAGGCCTCGCCCTCGTCCGGACCATCGCCCTGCTGCTCTCGGTGCGGCGTGGTCAACGACCGACTTCCATCGGAAGAGTACTGTACGTGGAGAGGTTGGCAGTTGGGTCCAGGCGACCGCAAGGAAGTGCCTCCTTATTACACGCAAAATAATTATTCCTAAACTTGACAGCAGGGACCCACCGGATGGGCCACCTTATTTCGCAAAAAAAACGTTTCCCCCATGACAGCTGGGACCCACCGGACGGGCCAGCGTATTTCGCAAAAAAACGTTCCCCGCGCTGTCAGCTTGGACCCACCGGAAGTGCCTCCTTATTACGCACAAAAAAATGAATACTCCCCTTGCTAGCTGGGACCCACCATGGTGGGAAGCTGACTTGTGGGCCTACTAAGTTGACTGGGATGGGGGCCTTTGTCAACTTTAGTCAATATGAACGATTCTAGCTCTAGTGACCGTACGATGTCCATCCAACGGCCGTAGTGCTTCTTCAACCTCTGGTCTTCTTGCTCCAGCCGCCCAAAGCAGCGCCGGTCGTGCCGCATGCTCCTGCCTCCTGTGGCCGGCTGTGCTGCCCCGGAGGCCTCACCGCCCCCTACTATTCCCACCGCTGGCAGTTCTGCGGTGGCGGCAACCTCACACCGCCAGAACGGTGAACCCTCGTACTCCTCTCGCTGCGGGCTTCCTTGCCGTGTCTTCCCGGCTCCCGTCGTCCCCTTCCTAGGCCTCGCCGTCGTCCACCGCCCTGGTGCTCTCGGCACGCTTGGTCAGCGTGGTCAAGGAACAACTTCCATCGGACGTGGGTATGACGTTGAGAGGTCGACAATTGGGTCCATGGCCGCAGCAAGGAAGTGCCTCCTTATTACGCGGAAAATAATGATTCCTCCACCTGACAGTTCGGACCCACCGGACGGGCCACTATATTTCATGAAAAAACGTTTCCCCCTGACTGCTGGGACCCACCAGCTACATCTTCGCGCGCAAGGAAGTGCGTCCAAAAAAATAAACAAAATGATTCGCCCCCTGACCGCTGGGAACCACCAGTGACACCTTCGCATGCAAGGAAGTGCGTCTGAAAAGAAAACGATTCGCCCCCTGACTGCTAGGACCCACCAGCTACATCTTTGCATGCAAGGAAGTGCGTCCGGGCAAAAAAAAACGATTCGCCCCCCTGACTGCTGGGACCCACCAGCTACATCTTCGCAGCAAGGAAGTGCCGATACCGGGACCCACCGGTCGAGCGTCGTAGCATTGTCATTCGGTCCGCGAGCGTGTACGTACATATACCGGTCGTTGTAGGCGTGCGCAGTCGTAGTAGAGGCGCCGCGTAGCATGTATACATACGTCTGTTGGCGAGGGTGCAAGAAAGAAAATACGGCCACGTACGTACATACGGGCAGGGTCTCGAACGCCTACTCGCGCATACATACGGCCAGGGCTTGTGTACATGGCTGGGTCGGAACGGAGAAACAACGTCGTCGTCGTGTTCATGGGGAGGCAACGGAATACGTCGTGTTCATGGGGAGGCAACGGAATGCGTCGTGTTCATGGGGAGGCAACGGAATGCGTCGTGTTCATCGGGAGGCAACGGAATGCGTGGGAGCCAACTGGCTGGGTCAGAACAGAATGCGTGGTAGTGTTCATCGGGAGGGCTTGGATGGAACAGGCGATGGAAACGAGGCCTGGCGTACCGTACAATGGAGGAAACGACCTTGTGTTCGATCGGCCACGTTCGAAACAGGATCCTGTTCATCGGGAGGGGTCTGGCGTACCGCAAAACGGAGGAAACGAACCTCCTATGGTCGAAACATGGGTCCTGTTGATCGGGAGGGGTGTGGCGTACCGCATAACAGAGGAAACAGACCTCCTACGGTCGAAACGGGGGTCCTGTTGATCGGGAGGGGTGTGGCGTACCCAAAAACGGATGAAATGGACTTGTGTTGGAGCGCTACGGTCGAAACGGGGGGGAGGGGTGTGGCGTACCGCAAAACGGGACTCCACGGGATACTGTTCATCTCCATCATTGACCTCCTCCAGCCTCCACGGGCTACCGTCGACCTCCTCCAGCCTCCATGGGCTCCTGTTCATCCAGCCTCCACCGCACGCTACTCCACCAGCTACTGTTCAACCACCCCTCCACGTGCACCCCTCCACCGTTTACTGTTCATCCAGCCCTCCACACCACGGGGTCCTGTGCAACCACCCCTCCACGGCCACCGCTCACTGTTCATCCAGAGTCAACCCCACCGCTCACTGTTCATCCAACCCCCCCCGGCAACGCTCACTGTTCATCTAATCGATCGGCTTCAGTTAGCAGCTGTAGCGAAGGAATCGCTCCATCGGGTTCAGTTAACAGCCATCACTACAAAAAAAGACACATCCGTGACATTTTGGGCCGAACGAAATTTTTTTCTATCATACATATGACACTTCTATGATGATAATTGTGAAAAAACCCGGTATCATCATAGATGTGGTGGGCTCCTACCTCTATGACAAAAAATCATGACAGAAAATGGGCTTTTCGTCCTGGGCGGGCCGGAGACGCAGCTGCATGACATTCTTAAGGCCGTCCATGACAGAAAAAACTGTGGTAGAAGCAAGGGGGAGGAAAAATTTGGGGAGTTGCCGGTTACGGTGGGAGAGCGATGCGCGTTTCTCTCATACAGGTACGCGCGTGTGTGCGAGGCGTTGGCTCTAACTGAAGCCGAGCGAGGCGTTGGGCTCTAATCGACCCGGCGATTGCCTTTGCGCTCGTGTTATCAAACCCGAGCGATCGATCGATGGCTGTTAATCGAACCCGATGGGCGATTCGCCGCTCTCGCTGCTAATCAAGCCGATCGATCTGCCTCTGGGATGAATAGTGAGCGTTGCGGGGGGGTTTGGATGAACAGCGAGTGGTGGCGTTGCCTCTGGATGAACAAGAACCCGTGGTGTGGAGGGCTGGATGAACAGTAGACGGTGGAGGGGTGGCCGTGGAGGGTGGTTGAGCAGACTCCATAGTGTGGAGGGCTGGATGAGCGATGAGACGATGGAGGGTGCCCGTGGAGGGTGGTTGAGCAAGAGCGGTGGAGTAAGCGCGGTGGAGGCTGGATGAACAGGAGCCCGTGAAGGTTGGAGGAGGTTGACGGTAGCCTGTGGAGGCTGGAGGAGGTCGACGGTGGAGATGAACAGTATCCCATGGAGTCCCGTTTTGCGGTACGCCACACCCCTCCCCCCGTTTCAACCGTAGCGCTCCAACACAAGTCTGCTTCGTCCGTTTTGGGGGCCACACCCTCCCGATCAGCAGACCCTGTTTCGACCGTAGGAGGTCCGTTTAAATCCGTTTTGCGGACGCCACACCCTCCCGATCAACAGACCCGTTCGAGCGTAGAAGGTCCGTTTCCTCCGTTGTCGCGATACGCCAGCCTCGTTCCATCGCTGTTTCTGTCCAAGCCCTCCCGATGAACACGACCACGCATTCCGTTCTGACCCAGCCGGTTGGCTCCCCATGAACACGACGACGTCGCCGTTTCTCCGTTCCAACCCAGCCATGTACGTATGCGCGACTAGGCGTTCGAGACCCTGCCCATATGTACGTATTTTCTTTCTTGCACCCTCGCCGCTGTACGTACGTGTACATGCTACGTGCGCGCCTCTACTACGACACGTGCGCGCCTCTACATGTACGACACGTGCGCGCCTCTACATCTACTACACGTGCGCGCCTCTACATCGACCAGTATGTACGTACACGTTCGCGACCAGAATGACAACGCTACGTACGCTTCGACCAGGTGGGTCCCGACTGTCAGACACTTCCTTGCGTGCGAAGATGTAGCTGGTGGGTCCCAGCAGTCAGGGGGCGAATCGTTTTGTTTTTTTTTGCCCGAATGCACTTCCTTGCGTGCGAAGATGTAGCTGGTGGGTCCCAGCAGTCAGGGGGGCGAATCTTTTTTTTGCCCGGACGCACTTCCTTGCGTGCGAAGGTGTCGCTGGTGGGTCCCAGCGGTCAGGGGGAGAATCGTTTTGTTTTTTTGCCCGGACGCACTTCCTTGCGTGCGAAGATGTAGCTGGTGGGTCCCAGCAGTCAGGGGGAAACGTTTTTTCATGAAATACAGTGGCCCGTCCAGTGGGTCCGAACTGTCAGGTAGAGGAATCATTATTTTCCGCGTAATAAGGAGGCACTTCCTTGCTGCGGCCATGGACCCAGCTGTCAGCCTCTCAACGTGCAGTCCACGTCCGATGGAAGTCGTTCCTTGACCACGTTGACCAAGCCGTGCCGAGAGCACCAGGGCGGTGGACGACGGCGAGGCCTAGGAAGGGGACGACGGGGAGCCGGGGAAGACACGGCAGTGGAAGCCCGCGCGGAGAGGAGTACGAGGGTTCACTGGTTCGGCTGCGGTGTGAGGCTGCCATCGTTGCAGGGCCTGGCCAGCGGTGGGAATAGTAGGGGGCGGTGAGGCCTCCGGGGCAGCACAGCCGGCCACGGGAGGCAGGAGCATGCGGCACGACCGGCGCTGCTTTGGGCGGCTGGAGCAAGAAGACCAGAGGTTGAAGAAGCACTACGGTCGTTGGATGGACATCGTACGGTCACTGGAGCTAGAATCGTTCATATTGACTAAAGTTGACAAAGGCCCCCGTCCCAGTCAACTTAGTAGTCCCACAAGTCAGCCTCTCGCCATGGTGGGTCCCAGCTAGCAACGGGAGTATTCATTTTTTTTGTGCGTAATAAGGAGGCACTTCCGGTGGGTCCGAGCCGACAATTGTGGGAACGTTACGAATACGCCGCCCGTCCGGTGGGTCCCAAAGAGTCGGGGAAACGTTTTTGTTTTCACAAAATAAGGTGGCCCGTCCGGTGGGTCCTTGCTATCAGGTGGAGGAATAATTATTTTGCGCGTAATAAGAGGCACTTCCTTGCGGCCACCTGGACCCAGCTGTCAGCCTCTCCACGTACAGTACTCTTTCGATGGAAGTCGGTCATTGATCATGTTGACCACGCCACGCCGAGAGCACCAGGGCGGTGGTTTTGACGACGGCGAGGCCTAGGAAGGGGACGACACGGAGCCGGGGAAGACGCAACAGTGGTAGCCCATGCGGAGAGGAGTACGAGGGTTCACTGGTTCGGCTGCGGCGTGAGGCTGCCGTCGCTGCAGAATAACAGGGGGTGTGGGTGAGTAGAGCGATACCCTGGGCCAGCGGTGGGAGTAGTAGGGGGCGGTGAGGCCTCCGTGGCATCACAGCCGGCCACGAGAGGCAGGAGCACGCGGCACGACCGCAAGACTTGCTTTGGCGGTGGAGCAAGAAGACCATAGGTTGAAGAAGCACTATGGCCGTTGGATGGACATTATACGGTCACTGGAGCTAGAATCGTTCATATTGACTAAGTTGACAAAGCCCTCCGTCCCCACCAACTTAGTTGGCCCACAAGTCATCCTCCCACTATGGTGGGTCTCATCTAGCAGGGTGGGTATTCATTTTTTGTGCGTAATAAGGAGGCACTTCCTTGCGTGCGAAGATATAGCTGGTGGGTCCGACATGTCAGCGAGGGGAACATTTTTTTGCGAAATACAGAGGCCCTTCCGGTGGGTCCCAGCTGTCAGGTGGAGGAATCATTATTTTGCGCGTACAGTCCACGGCCGATGGATGTTGTTCGTTGACCACGTTGACCAGGCCGCGCCGAGAGCACCATGGCGGTGGACGCCAGCGAGACCTAGGAAGGGAACGACACGGAGCTGGGGAAGACTCGACAATAGTTGCCCACGCGGTGGGGAGTACGAGGCTTAACTGGTCCGGCTGCCGTCGCCGGAAAATAACAGGAGGTGTGGGTTAGTAGAGGAATGGCCTGGCTAGCAATGAAGTAGGATGGGGCAGTGCGACCTGTGCGGTAGCACAGCCGGCCACGGGTGGCGGGAGCAGGCAATCCCACCGGAGCTGGTTTGGGCGGCTAGAGCAAGTAGATCAGATATTGAAGAAGCTGCACGGCCGTTGGATTAACATCCAATGGTCACTTCTGCTAGAATCATTTGTGGACTAAGTTGACAAAGTCAAAGTACACGTCAACCTAGCAGACCCACAAGTCAGCCTCCAAATATGTCCCAAACAGCATACAGCCCGGAATTTCTAGCCGGATTCAAATTAATTTTAAATCTAAATATACCTAATTTAAATTTAATGAAATTTTACTCGCACAAAAACAATGAAATTTAAAACATCAAAATCCGAAAGAAAACAGTATTTGGGAACTAATTGCCTGTTTGCTGTATTTTTTTCATTTTACAGCCCATTTATTATTACTTATAGCCCACTTATTATTACTTATAGCCCATTTCTTATTCCTTATAGCCCATTTCTTTTTACATATAGCCCATTTTCTGGGCAAAATGCATCCCTCCTTGTGTTGAAAGATTTCCGGCCCAGCAGGGCGTAGAAAAGCAAGTAGGCCTATGTTAGTTATTCTGCAAAAAACAAAATAGCTGGCTAGACATTTTTTAGAAAGGAAAAAAACAAACTGGGTTGGTCATGTGCTAAACATATGAACTAAAAGCCTGGGATAGACGGGCCACGGGTCCCGTACAACCCAGTTGATACCCTTCTCCGTCCCGAAAAAACAAAATTACTGCACGCGCTGCTGGGTCCCTACTGTCAACCTCACCATGTACAGTCATCTCCTTATTCCTCTCAGTTGTTGACCATGTTGACAACACCGGAGGGCGGCGCCGGGAACAAATAGGAGCCGGGGAAGATCACAGCCAGCCGTGGGAGGCGGGAGCAGGCGGTCCCGCCGGCGCTGGTTTGGCTTTGGCGGCTCGAGGAAGAAGAGACTGAAGAAACGCGACAGACGTTGAATGTCAATCGAACGGTCAAGGTTGGCTGTCGTTTTTGACTAAGCGGACACCAAGTAGCATACTTTTTATATATAGGAAGAATCTGCGAGGAAAATGCGTTCGTCTGCCGTCCTCCTCACAGGGAACGTTCGCCACATAAGTGACTAGCACCCTTGGTTTTCAACCGAGAGGTCTTGGGTTCGAGTCCGAGGAACTCTCAATTTTGTCCTCCTTCCTTCCTCGCAAAAAAGGGAAATAAAATCAAAGACTTAGGAAGGCGTACAGAACAAGCTAGTGTACCAGTAAAGAGACGTTGCCGAGTTTTAGAAAAAAGAAAGATGTGCTCCTGTAGCTGGTTCGAATCCAAACCTAGACTATGACTATATATGGTGCTATGCTACTCTGCAAGTAATGAAACTGAAATATCCAACGTTCGCTTCTCCTCTTCTCTACTTACTCGCTTAGCATCAAGCTCGCCGCAACAACCATGTCCGTTGGCTGCTCGTCCACCTGCTCTTTAGCAGGCAACAACCAGATATGCGCCAAGTCGCCACCCATACCATCGCCTGTGGGTCTCATCACACCCCCGCCGGCACGCGCACTGCAGCCGGTTGCTCATCGCAACCCACTGCCATTGGTGTGGTGCCACTGCTGCAAATCACGCAGAATCATCCGTCGCGTCTCAACCACAATCCACAACCTTGGCTGAGTCTTCTACAAATGCCCGAATCATGGGGTAATAATATGTTTAAGTGTTGTTCTGCTGCTTTCAGTTGCTGATTTTTTTAATAGTTTGGTTGATGATCTTCCAATTTGATTCATGCAGAAAAGGAAGGATTCGTGTGATTTGTATTTCTGGGAAGTTGCTGATGTGGGGGAATGCAACTATGCTGATTATTTGGTTAGCCGAGGAATCCCAATACTAGCAGGTTGGGGTGTTGGACAAGTAACTGAAGGAACGGCAGAAGAGGAAGATGCAAAGCAGAAGGTTAAAGACGCAGTTCCTCTGATCATGGCCAAGCAGCAACTGTTGAACAGCCTTGACAGCAATGAAGAGATGAAAGAGCTTGTGAAGATAATGGGCAAAATCGATGTGCTCTGTAGGATGATTGTCTCTTTATTTGCAGTGTATGTAGCACTCGTGATGTATTCAGTGGCTACGACATGAGCACTTTGCTGAAACTAGTAATGAATGAAACCTGTGTAGCAGGCTGGGCGTAGTGTAGTGAACATCTAATGATTTCTATTATCGGAAATCAGGGGGTATCCCCTTTTGCTCATATAAATAAATAGATAGCAGAGGCCTTGTCGGGTCAGCTTTGTTCTCATTCAAAGACGTCGAGCAAATTGCAGTCCAACAGCAAACTATGTCATCAAATTCAAGTTTCACAGCCAAATATGAGTACAACTAAACAACAATGTCATCATGTTTTAGTTGTCATACAATCACCAAACACAAATCAGCATACATAACAAGTGATGTTCTCACAGCAAAATACTAAACAACATGTTCATCAGGTTTCAGTTGTCATAGCAAACACAATTTCACATAGTAGATAAAAAAACGTCTTCTGACAGGAAAATACGACAAAAGCAATGTAATCATCATCCGCAGCAGCAGCGTCAACATCTTCGCCATGTGTATTAGTCTGAATCATAATACCCCACGGTGTCATCTTCTTCTTCGTCCTCAACGTCCTCGAACGTTGGCTTCTTCTTGATCAACTCTTGTATGTCCATAGCACGACAGGCAATCTTTTCGCCGGCGTCATTGACGTGATGGTTCTCAAAGATATTAGGAACATCTGTGTTATCTTGTACATCAGGAGCAGTGTAAGCATCGTCTTGTTGTGCAACTTCATTAAACGAATTCCTGTGCTCAAATCTTTGCAATACTCTCCAGTCATCGCTACGTGCAAATGTGTCTTCCAAGAAAAATATCTGTGTTGCTTGATTTGCCAAAATAAAAGGCTTGTTGGTCTGGTACGCCGCCTTGACATTGATGGATTTGAAATAATCATCAGCTCTGGATTTTGCGATCCTGGAAAACAGGTTATACCAACGACAAAGACAACAGTAACCACACACCGATGATCCTCGGCGGAGATATACTACAACCGATCAATGTACATTATGTTAGCATAGATTTCAGTTATCTCTTTGTCATACTTATCCGTGCTCATGATGGCACTGTTTTGTGTCTTCCTGCCTTCGTCTCGTGCAACGGTGTTGTAGCTCACATCTCCAACAACGCAAGATTCATAATGTCTTACCCGAGTATGAGGACCCATTGCTAGTGAGTAAAGGGCATCATCAACTGCCTGCCCATCCTCGCGCATCTTCTTAACATATGGTTAGAAAATAGACAAGCTGATCATCTTATGTACTCAATATATTAAAAAAACTGACAGTGCACTTCAAAAGCTTACATGGTTCTTGAACCATTTCGCAAATCCTGCCATAACCAGTTTGTCAATGTTTCTTGGATTTTGCGGCAGTAACTCCTCTATGTGCATGCTGCACAACATAGTGATCGCGTCAAACATCTAAATATATAAGAATGTGCTGCAAGTTTAGTAGATTACAATGTATAAGCTGCAGTACTGCACTTACTTGATATAAGGTAGTATCTCAGGACAATTATTCAACACATACCAAACCATTTTGTCCAAATCTTTAGGTTTGTCCTCTTGTCGACTCTTCCCTGTAACTCGAACAGAATAATCACAAACATTGAGCCCGGGATTGTCTTCACCCACCTCTTTGCTAAGCTGATCAGTTGTTTCAATGTATTTTGAGCAGAATGTCAACGCTTCTGTAGCAATGTAGGCCTCTGCAATGGAACCCTCGGGTCTAGCTCTGTTCCTAACATAGCCCTTGAAAGTGCCTAGCTGCTTTCAATAGGGTACATCCAGCCATACTGTACTGGACCTCTAAGTAGTTCCTCATCGGGTAGATGAACAGCCAAATGCACCATCACATCAAAGAAGGCTGGAGAATATATCTTCTCAAGGTCGCATAGGATAGTTGGTATCTTGTCTCTAAGATGCTCCAAAGCATCTATCCTGATATTTCTACCGCAGAGTTCCTCAAGAATTGTCCCAACTCTTGAATCGCTCTCTGTATAAGTCGTAGCAGCCCAATCCTCTAAGGATAACAGGTAAAACCCTTTGAAGTAGGACGTGGCAGTCATGAGTTTTCAACCCTTGTACCTTGTTTCCATCTGCACTGACTCTCCTTTCAGGGTTGGAAGCAAATCCATGTTGGAATTTCACACGTGACAGGACCTCGCAGAATTCTTTTCTTTTTACCTTGTCCAAGACGTACACAGCTGGTGCCATATCCCGTGGTTTACCTTCATCTTGCACCTGCAAATCCTTTCTGATACCCAGGTGTGTCAAATCAATCCTAGATTTTAAGGTATCTTTTGTCTTGCCTTCAATGTTAAGAAGTGTGCCGATAATGCTGTCACATATATTTTTCTCGATGTGCATCACATCTAGATTATGCCGCAGATCGAAATCTTTCCAATACTCCAACTCCCACAAAGTGGACCTGCGGGTAAACAATAATCTCTCTTCTACCGTGCCATGCTTTCTTTTCCCACTACCATTACCAGGATGGTTTCCTGGTGTAATATGCCTGACCTTCTCTAATTCCACTTGCAACTCATCGGCGGTGAGCCTCTTTGGCGCATCACGGTTTTCATGCTTTGCATTGAACACATGTCTTCGGTATTTTCTAGGATGCAGCTTGTCCTTGGCAAGGAAACGGCATTGTCCAATGTAACAGATCTTGCTAAGTATTGCGTATGACAACGGATTCCTGTCAAAGCGAATACCTGCATTGTAACCATGTGTCGTTCGCCCTGACATAGTGCCCAAAGCTGGATAATCATGGATGCACCAAATTACAACAGCACGCAGAAAGAAATCAGCTGGTGGGCTGCTATATAGGTCTCGAGTGAGAACACCCTTCCATAGCTGTTGAAGTTCCTCCACAAGAGGCTCCATGAACAAATCAAAATCCTTTCCAGGACTTTTTGGACCTGGGATGAGCAAGGCCATCATGTAGTTTGATTCTTTGGTGTAGACATTTGGAGGAATGTTGTAAGGGATAACAAGCACTAGCCACATGCTATATGTGGCGCCTGTGGCCAAATGGGTTAAATCCATCCGAAGCTAAGCCAAGTCTAATGTTTCTCGGTCAAGACAAACTCTTTGTGTTTATCATTGAAGCTTTTCCACTCACTACCATGAGATGGATGGCTCATTACATTCGATCTCTGTACTCTTGGTTCCTAGAATGCCACAAGACATCCTCTCTTGTTTCAAAGATCATGAAACAACCTCTGCAATCTTGGTGTAATTGGAAAATGTCTCGAAACATTATGAGGAACCCTCTTCACAGCATTGCCATCTTTCCATCTTGATGATTTGCATTTGGGCATTCACTTAAGTTGGCATAATCCTTCCTAATGAACACAATTATTCTTACAAACATGGATCATATCATATCCAATTCCAAGCGCACGAAGGAAATTCTTCATTTTATCAGAGGTGTGTGGTAGCTCAGACGCATCTGGGAAACATTTGCGGAAAGCAGCCAACATCGCATCGAATGATTTGTTGGTCATCCGCTCAGATGTCTTCACCTGAAGAAAGGTGACCATAGCTGAGTGACAACTTATTTCCTGGGGTGACAGCAACATTGCATTGTTCCGACATGCGGTCCCACCGTTTTTCTTCTGCAGGTGAAAGTTCACGGAATGCACGAGCATTTTGTAGCATTGTTTCAATGTTGCTCAAACTCATTGGCTCTGCCACCACCACCTTCTCCTCCTCTTCCACCTGAGCATCAGGCAGATCAAGATGGTGATCTGCTGCTTCCACGTAGTCAATAACATTGACGTTCACAGCTTCACCATGATGAACCCACCTAGTATATGTGACCGACATCCCATACAAGTGTAGATGATTTTGCACAGTTGACTGGGGTCTTGTAACTGAATTCATACAACTACTACACGGGCAGAGCACATCTGATTTCTGACCAACGTACTCAGCTCTGATAAAGTTCATGAAGTTTTCAACCCCCTCGACATATGCAGCGGAGAATCTTCGAGCAAAAGTTATCCAAGTCCTGTCCATCTGTTAGACATACAAATTAGTTCTTCTACTAGATATTACAGGAAAAACATATATGCTTTTTTATGAAGTCCAGAAAAAAAATACCTAGGTCGATGTCTAAAGCTATGGCAAGATATTTGGACGAGCAGATCTAAGTAACAAAATATATGTAAAGCTAATTCAGCAAGCAGATTTGAGTGCCAAATTATGGCAGGCTGTTTCAGCAATCAATGAGCCCGAGCACACAGCCATCGAACTATCGAAGGCCATCGCAACAACAAAGATCGAGTATAAAATGGTGTAGAGCTATTTCACCTAACAGATTGGCTACTAGACCATGGCAATCTACGTCACAATAAATATATGGCAGGATATTTTAGCAACTAATCGGCCTTGGCATGCCATCTCAGCTAAGCAGATTGAGTGCAGAACAGGGCAAGGAAGCTTCTTAAGCAGAGCATATTGACAGTAAACTACTTCGGCAAACAGTGAGATTAACAGCGTCTATCAGCTAACATTCAGCACTACACCGACATGAATGGGGCCTTAGTCTAGAATGCGCGTACCGTGAGAGAAGCTGACCGCCGTGCGTCTCCACACGAACATCGCCAGCGGTGGCGGTGCTGGCCGCCGTGCGCCTCCACAAGAACATAGCCAGAGGTGGCGGCGCGGCTAGAGGACGGCAGTCTACGAGAGCGTACTGTGGGAGCGAGAGGATCGCCGTGCGTCCCCTCGACGAACATGCGCGCCCGACGTATCGGCCTTGCGGGAGGGCGTCTTTAGGCGGAGCGAATGGAGTGGAGGGGGACGGGGAGGGGGTTTGGGGAATATTTGGCCGAAGGGCGGTTGAATCAAATTTGGGGGGAATTTTTGTGTGGGGGGGGGAGGAGGATTTTCGCGCGGTGGGCGGGGGGAGTTTGGCGCATGGTCGGTTTCTCCAAGTGCAGTCCCACGTGTCAGTGAAGAGGCAAGCTGAAGCGCGTTCCATTTGTGTGAGCCGTGTGCAGGACCGAACGTGTGTGGGGTGCAATGCGACCGTGACAGGAGTGCTGTGAGTGTACCGCCTTTTTTCCTTTTAAACTAGGTGCTTCGCCCCCTCAAAAAAAATGTTGCTTCACGCGATCCATCGATACTACTACTAGTAATCCGGTAATCCCGACTAAAACGGCGCGGCCAGGTATTTTCCCGCGCAATATGCTGGGAGGTTGGCTTAGTTGGTTTTTTTAGATTTGTCTCAATTCAATAAAAAGCAGAGTTGGTGATGATGGTGTGCCTGTCATCCTGCAATATAGGCCGTCCGATCTATATCTAACGGGTAGGAAGAAAACTATGACAATTTGCCCGCACTCCTCTCCACATTTGCAGATAAGGCTTTCCCTCGTTCATCCTTTTCTCCCACAAGATCTTGATCTTCCGTGCACTAGTACTCCTACAATATGTATATTATTGTGAAAGTTCATATACACCGGCCGAGATTAATGCAAACACGGCAGATTTTCATTACATTTCAAACTTTTATAAGACAGAAAAATAAAATAAACCCGACCCTAAACCTATTCTACGGCGGCGACCAACGTCCTCCATCTGCGATCTCTATGTACGGGGGCGGGGTTCAAGACCCATGAAGTGAAGGTGCGGTCTCCGGCGAGGAAGAGTAGAACACGGGATACAGACCGGCCAGTTGGCACACCATGCGCTGCCGCCTCCCATGCCCTACTCATCCTCGGAGCAGTCCCCGACCTCGGCGGTGCCGGACGTTGGACGGCGGCAAGTAGGTCGCGTGGCTGACGGTGCTCCCGTCGTTGGCCACCAGCGTGGCCACCTCTTGTGCGGTCGCGTCCGCGTCCGGCTACGCCGCTATTGCGTCGCGAGAGGCGACTTGAGCGAGGGCGGCTACCTCGAGCTTCATCCCCGAAGACAAGCTCTCCCACAGAGCGTTCGCACTTGCGGTCATGGCGGATGTGGTGTCAGGTAGGAGGACGATGCGCTATGGTGTGGAGGTTAGCTGGGCGTTGCCGCTTTAAGTAGCGCATTCCGGTGAGGCCAAGAGTCCGGGTGCGTCATTAAGTCGCTGGAGTTTGTTCCTCGGGCACCGAGCCTCTTAACGACGACATACGAACAGACGGCATGAATGCGGGCAGGTGGCGCCGGCTGGGAACGCACCCCGCGACAGCACGAGGGACGAGGGCTTTGGTGTGCCAGGGTAGTCAGCTGCGGTCGTGGCAACATTGGAGATGCCCTTTGCTCAAATGCGATCCCCGCATGTCATTGAAAAAGCAAGATGACCCGGCATGGTCTCAGGTCCAGAGGATGCAGTTGGCCGCGCTACACCACTCCGCGGACGCGTCGCGGCGCCCCGTGCATCCTCGACGAGCCGGGTGTTGGGGTGTGTTTGGATTGTGGCCAAAGTGCACCTTACCAAAATTTTGGTCATGACCCAAAGATTGGTCTTTGGTTTGGGTGGTTGCCATTTCTTTGGCATGCCAATGAACTCTAGCCAACTCTAGTTCATTTTTCTTGCCAATGTCGGCCAAATCATTGGCAACCAATACCTCAAATAAAATTTTGGCTACCCAATGCTTTTATGGGGCAACCTTGGGCACAAACCAAACATACCGTCGGTCGTGCCACAGCACAAACGCCACCCTCGGCACACTGAAACCGACCGTGTCTATCGACAATATGAGCGTGTCGCTCACCGCGGTCGCCGTGTCCAGAGGCGGTGCTGGAGTTGCGCCCCGTTGTTGGCCCCAAAGACCCACATGAACGGTTGTCGGTGGCGAGGAGGTCGTGGGCCAGCTCCTCCATTGGACTAGTCTGCGCTACGTCGTCCCGACGGGTGTGCCCCACATGTCGGTTTCCCTGTTTTCCTGGCCATATTCGAGCGTCAGTGCTCCGTGTTCCGCATTAGGCCTTTCACTATGTAGGCCTAGCGAAACAACTTATTGTTTATTTGAGCCGTTCAAGTGTAATCATGTGGCATTTGCTTATTTCTCATTCCTCTCCAACCCTCTTCTCCATCGATCATGTCGCCCTCCAGTAGAGTCCATCCTCCCGCATGCCTCATTTGAACATTCCGCGGAGTATCATTCGCATGTACCCACCCTAGTCCTCTTTCAATAGATCTCCGGACCCCGAGATGAAATCGAGAGGGAACGAGTGGGGGCACGTGATACTTAAGGCGGATTCAAAATTTTGAACCGGTGATCATAGCATCCGCAAATCATATATAAAGGGTATTCAATGTTCGTTTCGTTTTTGAATGTACAATATACTCCCTCCTATCCTTTCTACCTTACATATAAGTTTTATGTGTAGTCAAAGTATCTCTACTATGATAAAAATGGTATCAACATTCAACAACGCCCTATCAATATTGTTAGATTCACAAGTACTCCTAGATTTGTACTCGAGATGGTTTCCAATTTGACTATTGACAAGATTAATAGTACTCCTTTCACATAGGTGAGTAAGTCATCTTACGCTGTGCACCGTGACCAAGGAGGAGGGGAAAACGAGAGACATTAATGTATATTTGCTAATTAACAGTATTGCATGCAATGAACTAACAGTTGCACGTCATGTTTGATAGTCTCAGGTCATTAAAAGCATGCACACCCTCATCTCTTATTGGTTCATATGTCAAGAAACAAGAAACGAGATAGAAGTTAATGCACCGCGCCTACGTGTTTTGGGATTATTTGGTTTTTGTAAGATGACTTACACACCTAGACGGAGGGAGTATATGAGATGTATAATGTGAAAATTATATCATTGGAAACTCCTTTCACATACGAAATTGACCATATGCTTTGTGTAAGTTGCATGTCATATATTATTACTCTAACATTTGGTCAAAGTTAGCCTCGAAAAACGCATTAGACCCTGTATGCTTTGTGTAAGTTGCATGTCATATATTATTACTCTAACATTTGTGTAAGTTGCATGTCATATATTATTACTCTAACATTTGGTCAAAGTAGTATAGTGGAAGTGGATCCTCTGACGTAGGTATCCCTGCCTTACCCTCCCTTTCGGTCACTTACTGGCGGACCCCATGCTTTCTAGGCCCCGCATGTCAGTTACTCAATGGGTTCGGCCACGTCAGGGGATCCTCATCCGTAGTATACTCCCTCTGTTTTTATTTCTCCGCATAAAATGGAGGGAGTAGTGGTATAATAAATGACGCGGCGGGGAGGGAGGGGCGTCGGTTTGCTCTCAATCTGCGGTCCCTGGCGGCAACGCAAACGCAAGACGAAGCGCATTCCATTCGGTGGCGGCGTGGAGGTCCAGCGTGCGGGCTGCAACGCTAATGCGACAAGAGCGATGTCTGATCAAAACCGATTGACCGATTGTCACGGAACCACTATTCACACCGAACCTTGCTGCTCGACCTCGCCAGCCACTGCCCTAAAACCACTCCAAATCTCCAGCCCATTCCCCCACCTTTCGATCCCCTAGCCCGCATCAAGCGTCCCCTAGTTCACCGGAAAGCCATGGTGCGCCGCAAGATCACTTACTACAAGATGCTAACGCCGGAGCGCCGCGCAGAAATCGCGGCGGTGGTCGGCGCCACAGACCTCCGTTCCCAAGCTCGCTTTGCGGCGGGCCAATCCCCGAGTTCTCTGGAGCCAAGCTACGAGGAGGAGGAAGCCGATCCAATGTTCACTGCGGAGGTCACGGAGCAGAAGGCCCCCAATGGGTATGAGACAATGAACATCGACTTCGTGCTGGCGACCGAGTCCCCCGTGGTGCAGGCAGACCAGCGGTTCAACATGGCGATACTAAAGGAGGACCGGGAGGCAGAGGCTCAACTCGACACGGAGCGCGCGCATGCCGCTGCCTTCGAGGCTCTCCTGCAGGCAGAACTGGATGTCGTGGATGTGAACCGGGCGGTGGAGGCTCAGTTTGAGGCGGAGCACGCGGATGCCACTGCCATCGAGGCCCTCCTGCAGGCGGAACCGGACGTCCTGGACATGAACCGAGCGGCAGAGGCTTGACTCGACGCAGAGGGCGCGGATGCTGCTCTCATCAATGCCCTCCTGCGGGCAGAACCGGAAGTCCTGGACTTGAACCGGGCGGCAGAGGCTCGACTCGACGCGGAGCGCGCGGATGCTGCTCTCATCGATGCCCTCCTGCAGGCGGGACCAGAAGTCCTGGACTTGAACCGGGCGGCGGAGGCTCGACTCGACGCGGAGCGCGCGGATGCCGCTGCCATCGAGGCCCTCCTGCAGGCGGAACCGGACGTCCTCACTTGAACCGGGCTGTGCTCTCGTCCGTGCAGAGCGCCCGCACGCTCCGCTTGAACGAGTAGCTGGAGGCCGAGGACAACCACGGTGCGGAGACACACGTCGGCAGCGACGGCTGGTTCGCGCCGGCAGCCAAAGACGACGAGGCCGTCTCTTTCCGCGAGCAGTGATAGTTTTTCTTTATGTTGTTGTTTTTATTATGGGCTTATTCCATCTGTGCCCTCAATTCCTTAGTTGTGCTCAGTTTTCCCCACGCTTCAAACTTTTGCTCACTTTTCCCCATTCCCTTAGCTGAAACTCTCACAAATGTTCATAACAAACGTTTGCCGTCTTGGCCGTTAACTGACTTGTGGGGCCACGTTGGACTCTGTTGACTTTTTTTTTGAGACAAATTGGATGGCTGTGGCTTCGCTGGTTGGGCCATGTTTGTGTTCATAGGACGGGCCCGTTAGTTGGCTGGTAATAAAAAGGGAGCCCAATTAAAAAAGCCTGCTATGGATGGATGCAGCCTGCAATGCATGCCCGGCTTCGGCATCAATGTAGCCTGCTATGCATGCGAACACCGCCACGCACGCATCTAGTGACCTAGACCTAATCGCATGCATGCACGGCGACACGCACGCATCGATCCGTGCCACACGGTTGCCGGTGGATTCAGTCGCTCCGCAGCGTCGTTTCACGCGTCGCACCCATACGTGTCGGTGGCAGAAGGGGCAGGCTGCACGCACGGTCGCATCCATATGTCGGGCATCGGTTCACGCCGCAGGCTGCATGCACGCTCGTGAATGGGAGGCACGCAGCCGCCAACGCAGAGCACGCAGAAGGGGGAGGCAGGCAGCCGCCAACGCAGAGCACGCAAAGCACGCTCGCATCGATTCACGTTCACAAATTGATGATCACATCGGTTCATGCACGGACTGAGTCACCATCTACGCCGGTTGCGCGTGTAACCACTTCGTCTCCCCCGGCTATTTAAACTGCCCTTCATTGCCTCTTCTTCTACAGATCTATCTGCGCCTCCAACTTCTCTTCTTCCCCCAAAAGCCAAAGCCGTTCCACTCAGCGAAGCAAGCAAGATGCAGTACAATGGGCCAACGTTCCAAGCGCCGCCCACCGTGCCAGAACGGCGGTACCCCGCCAACATCGTCGTCGAGGAATCACTCCATGTGTGGGCGTTCTCCCGCTGGAGGGGAAGCACTGAGCTTGCACGGGGGTTCCTCCGTGCGGGCTTCCACCACCTCCCGGCGGGCTCGCCGCCCATGTTCAACCTCGTGGAGCAGCGTCCCCACGCCAGCGCTCGATGGTAGGGCTCGTCGTCCACTTCACCAACAGGTTCGATGCCTACTACCTTTCGGCAAGGTGTATTGGTGTGGGTGTGAGTTCATCGCATTCACGACCTATAACATCTTCACCGACTTGAAAGCGTCTTCCCGCTTCGCAACAAGATGCACAGCCTCCGTACTACGTCGGCGACAACGGCCTTGAGGAGGAGGAGTATCTGAAGCAGCGGCGACGAAAGCAGTGAAGCCAAGCGGTTAAGGTGAAGACGACGGTGAAGACATGGCGATGTTGCCCTAGCTACCCTACTACTATGTAGTGTGAGTTTGGTGTGTGTGTGTTGCCTAGCTAGCTACCCTATCTATCTAAGTTAAGTTATGTGTTATATGTATTGGTGCCGTGTTATATGTAAGAACTTGTGTTACCCTAGCAACTCTATCTAAGTTAAGTTATGTGTGTTATATTAATGATTTGTTATGTTTGTATTTTGTTTGTCCCAAGTTTAGACACGGCTAAGTGACATGGGCAAAATTAACCAAACTAACTAAAAATGATGTGTTTATAGATGCCTTCTAAAAATAAGAACATATTGTACACGGCTTTGGTTTGGGAGCTCTGTATTTTTTAGGTATTCCAAGAATACTTTGGTTTCCAGAAATATTGAAGTATCAAATACTTTGAGATGTTTGGCTTTAGTCAAAAGTTTAGTTTTATATACTTTAATATCTAGAAAACTACACTATTTTTGAAGTATATAAAAAAGAAGGTTGGACCTCTTTTTCCAATACTGAAGTATTGGTTTGCTAGGCATAATAATACCGATGTTTGCAAATACTTTGATTCTAAAATTACTCCACTGCCAAACTAAGCCAGGTTGTGAGAAAGCAAAACAAAAGCAAATACGGTGAAGAGAAATCAAATCAAAAAAAGTGAAGGGACAAGAAAGAACAAAGCAATCATTCCTAAACAAAAAAAGAAACATCACTTGTTTCTGGGCCTCATTTATCCTTTGTGGGCCTATTGCAGCTTGATTCTCTTTGGGCCCGTGAACTAGGTTTTTTTTTCTAGCAGAACTGACAAACTCGAGGACAAAAGTTTGGCAAGTGCGAGATAGAAGAGATGAACTTGATGTATATCCCTTGTGCTGCTCAAGTCTCGCTTCTTCACACTGACGAGCTAGGGTATGATCCAACACTCGAGGTTATTAGCTAACAAAATAATCCTATCACTTGAATCGGTAGTTGTCTTCTACGAAACTAAAAGTGTCGAAACATAACAGTAAACTACATACATTCAGAGATCGACAGTTGCACTAAACAGAGTTGCATTCAGAGATCAACAGTTGCACTAAACAGTAGACAAACATCTCTAACGAGAGATGGCCATCAAGTAAAAAATTCCTAGAGCAAGTATTCCTAAAGCTATCAGATTGGATTGCTTCTTCAACTCAATAAGCTCCTTGAAGTTCTTGTTCATCTTCTTCAATTCCGTCTTGATTCGAGCACGGGGTATTCGGACGCTTTGCTGCTGCGGAGCAGACTTGTCATGGGGCAGATTGGACTCTCGGTTGCATTCCCCTCGAATCCAAAGAAGCCCGACCCTTGAAGCCTCTGGATGTAATCATCCATCCACTCGAAATGGTGGCATTTCTTCACGATCTGAAAACGAAATCATGTATCCTAAATTCAAATCTGACAGATTTTTTGAGAAATTAGAGATAAAGGATGCGAGGAAAACTCAGATCTAACCTGCCCCTCCGGCTTGCTCTCGCATTTGACGAACTCGCGCCCAAAGTTCCCATTCTTCTCCTCCTTCGAAGTCAACCGCTTGATGGCGCGCCGTGGGCGGTCGAGGCATCGAGTCATCGGCCTTTGGACCATACACCGCCACGTGGAGCGGGGGCCGACGAGGAGATCGACATATCGCCGAGAGGAAGAAACAGAGAGTTGCTCGAGAGGAAGAAGAACGAGAAGATGGGGAAAAAACAGAGGAATTGCTCGATCGCTCGATGCCTTTATCTCGCCGGATGGAGAAGAGGAGAAGGGAAGCTATATTGACGATTTGCCACATTGTATTTTGTGGTTTGAATATTTGAACCAACTCTTAACACTGACATGTGGTGGTCATGTGCGAAAAATACAATTTCATATGTAAAGTGGGGCAGATCGTAAAAAACCCGAGAAGGACAGTGCAGAAGCCAATCAGGATGGATCACACGGATCGCGCATGCCTGCCCTACATCTGACGGGTGGTGTTTGACACTTGGTTGGATCCGACGACGCACGTTCAACGCTAGGGTTTGGAGCATTTCTGCGGGGTTATGAGCGAGTCAACGGGGTTATTAGGGTTTGACCGGATTTCAAATGGCCATACCTAAATTAGAAAAAATTGCAAAAATATAAAACAAACGTAGTCCGTCCGTTTATGAGACCTAGTTACCATAAAAAAATATAAACTCGGTATAGGGGCGTTTTTTTGAAAAATCATTTTTTGAAGTGATTTGTCGAAATCAAGTTCAAATGTTTTTAAAAAATTCAAAAAAAATCAAAATGTTGTAATTCTTGCGCACATAGCCGTCATATGTGACAAGGTTATGAGAAAAAAATATAAACTTGGTGTAGGTCATTTTCATGAAAAAGTCTTCACACAAATGAGCTATCACCTATGAACATTTTCGAGTTAAGTAGAATAGGAGAGAGGGTTTAGGGTTTGAATTTTTTCAAAATAATTAAAAAATCAGAAAAATCTCCATAGCTTCAGTTTGGAGTGAGTAAGAAGGATCTGAACTTACTTTTTCATTTTCATATCTAAAACGTGTTATTTGACGGTTTTGAAATAAAAGCATATTTTTCAAAAAATGTAGTAATATGAATATTAATCAATAAATAGTGAGACTTCGTTTTTACCCTATATATATGGAACAAGTGTTAATAAAAATATATATGCCTCATTTAGGCTAGGTCAAAAAACTTGATTTCAAATAGGGCTGTTTACCCTAGCTTTCGAGCTCGTTTCTAGCACATTTCTCATTTGGATTGTTCACTGCGAATATTGGACTTCAAATGCTCGATCAAATACACCGCACAGAGCAATGAACCTCCAATGTTCAACTTCAACTTTGACTCGGATCCAAATTTTGGCCCAAATTCACATATTGATTTAAATTCAAATTTTGATGGAAATTTGAATTCGACTCAAATAAGAAACCAAAGTAGAAGCAACATTATTACAAGCGATAAGTTTTCACAAGAGCTCAAATCTACCAAGTTTTAAGATGCCAACATCTTAATACAAATCTACCAAGTTTTAAGCGATCCACTCGCCCTCAAATTGACAACACATACATTTCCCAACAACTTAATTCAAATTTTCGACTTGCTCCTTGTGTTTGCAAATGGCTTCACCGTCTTGCTCCTAGTTTCCCTAGTTGAGATGCTCTTTTCTTTCGCACTCTTGTTCCTTTTGATCTTGGGCTTTACTTGGGGTTTTCTCGTGGAGGTGATGATGGAGTAGTTGCACTCACCGAGCACTTGACGATCATTTGACGGTCATCTATGGGTTCATAATCTTTAAAGGCACAATTGGAATAATTCGCCTCCTCTTCCTCTCTTATAGATTCAAAACTATCAAAGGCCATGGTTTCAAAATCTTACCTTCTTCATCTCTTGGCCTTTTCTCCCTAGAGCTGGTAAATAAAATTATAAGCCATAGGCAAAAAAGAGAACAAATGCAAACAAAAGGGTAGCTGCATTATACAAAGGGTGCAAACACATACCAAGATGCTTCATTTGCTGCTGCATTCTCCACTGCTTCATTTGTTCTTTGCATTCTCCACTGCTTCAATTGCTGCTACATTCTCCACTGCATCTCCAGTCTCCATTGCTGCTGCATTATCCTCAGCATTGGCTGTTGTCCATCTTTCCTCCTCTCCAAATGATGCATCCACTGCATTGGTACAAAGCCTAGCAATATGCCCCAGAACTCCACATTTTTTGCAAGCACACTTCTTTGGTAGACGACCCTCCTCACCTGCTCTAATCCTCTGGTTCCTTGGTCTTCCTGGTGGTCTAGTAATGACAGAGCGTGGAGTTTGAACCTGGATCTACTATGTTCCATTGATCTTTCCCCAATAGTGCAGGCACATTGTCGTATAAGCAGCCATAAATTTGGCAACAGAGAAATACTCGAGCAATATTGATCAACTTCACCATCTCGCACCCCGATAACGGTCATCAAATGTAGGGCATGTATGCATGGCTTCCCACGGATCTGCCATTGCCTACAACTACATTCTCTAGTACTTAGGTTCACAGGATACCTCCATACCCTATTTTTAGTGTCGATTATAGGTAACCTCTCCCTCATATGTACCAGATCGAATACATTTCATCTTGATCCTCTTGCCTTCAAGTGCAATGCCTTAATCGATGATGGGAGCATTTGATGACCAACATATTGTGTTTACGCAATTCTTTTGCGAAGGCCATCTTTATCATGATCATTTGCCTCATCTTGTCAAATGCTTGCCACAACAAGAGCCCTTTCACCGACTTGAACTTTGAATTGAAGCATTACGCAAGGTTCTTGGTCACATAATCTACTTTGCGATTTCGTTGAATTTGCTTCTTGACCACACCTTGCCATGATGTGCATCCATGTACTCCTTCACAAGAGGATTTTGAGCATACAACACTCTCAAATGGTGTTCATGCTTCCTTTTGCTGCATGTGTATGATGCTGGCCATAAGTTCTCATCATAAACTTTACCTTTGAACTTCTTTTTGAAATTATCGCTAGGTGTCGATACATTCCCTATGCTCCCTCCGGAATACAATTTCCACTGCACTCTCTAAACCCTTGCAAGCATCTGTGTGTATAGCTAAACACAGGGGTGTGCCTATAATGTTCTTACAAGAATCGCTGAAAACCAGACCCAACTTTCCTCAGACTCTGCCTCCACCACACCAAATGCAACTGGGAATAGCCAGTTGTGTCCATCAACTGCAGAAGCTGCTACTAGCTGTCCTCTCCATCTTCCAGTCAAATGTGTAGCATCTACAGCCAAATAGGGCCTGCAACCATCTAGAAACCCCTGCCAGCAAGCCTTGAAACAAACAAAAGCCCTTCAAGCACTCATACGAAATGACTTCCTTTTATTTTGAATGGGCTGTATGCTTGTCAATCTCCACAACACTCCTGGACTTGCCATCTCCACTTCAACTTTGAAAGTGTAAAGCAGCTGAAAACTGTCATTCCATTGACCATTAATTCTGTCAAGAGCCTTTTCCCTAGCATTGAAAATTCTCATGTAAGGAATTTCTATCTTGTACTTCTCAAAAAGCTTCCCATGGAGTCTTTGGTGGACCAAGTCCGTGTTCTTCTCTCAGCCAATCAATATAGCATCTGCCACCCACCTAGTTTTTGCTAGCTTGGTTTTGGCCTTCCCCCCTCCCCCTCTAGGTGGACAAGTGTGCTTGTGTGCGTTTTTCTTTATCTGAAACAAAATAAAAGGGTAAAGAACAGTTAAGAAACCTTACTCAACAATCTGAAACTAAATTACTAACTAAACTTGGATTACCTGAATATATTTGCTCTTTCTCATACGAGATGCATGCAACTTCCACCTACACCTAGGATATGGAAAAAAAACTGTGAACCTTGCTGGCTCACTCCTTTTGATCTTATAGGTGTTTTCAGATATAATGCACCATGTTGTCACTACATTCCGACAGTCCACCATTGATTGGAAAATGGTACCTACAGTAAGCTCAGGTTTTTCTCTGTTCCACTCAATTGTTGGCATGTCATCACCATCGTTTTCATCCTCGATTAAGCTGTCCATGTTCTCCACCATCTCTTCGTCGTCAGTGTCATCAAACCTAGCTTGGCTGATGGGCTCCTCCATATATTCGTCATCCACTGCTTGCTGACTGGCTACATCGACCAGTTCAGGAAACATCATCTTGTCTTCATCATCATTTGTAAGCCTTTGCCTCGTCGAGTTCTCGCATCTTCTTCTACACCAACTGCAGAAGGTACACGAGAAGCAGCAGCTGAATCGAAACCCGAATTGGCAGCAGGCATGTTGTGGCTCCACGAACCACTTGCTTTACTTGGTGTCGGCCTACAAGGAGTGCCGGGGTGCTGGCTATTAGCACGCATGATGATGTCGAACTCCCTTCCCTTTGCCCGTTCTGCGCGTGGTCAAGCACATCGATTTGGAGTTTACCGAATCGGCAGCCAGCAATCCCAGCAAAAAGCAACAGCATATGATCGTCGCAGTTAGTGGGAGAAATCTTTGCTCGTCATCGCGAAGTAATTCAGTTCAACAAAGATCGGCATCACTCGAGGATAGGTGTTTGAGCTCAGCTCGCAAATCTTTGAAAGATATGCTGGTTTCTACCACTTTGGGATAGAAAAATGATGAAATCAAATGCGGTTTAGTACCACGCAGCACACTAGTTTCCATTCTAATCGCCAGCCGGAAAGCCAGCGCGGGATCAATCCTATTTTGTTGGGGAAGGAAACAAAGGCTTGATTAGCGGGTAAAATCGAGCACAAATTGAGCGATTCAAGCAAGCGAAGTCAAATCGGCATACAATACAACTTAGAACGTCAATTCGGGAGAAACAATGCTTACCTGGTTTAATCCATGAATTATCTGCCGCGGATTTGACCCAATCCTCTCCACGGTCGATTGCATTCGGGCGTCCTCCTCAACATCGCTATGTAATCCCGGATGGGGAGGTGGGCTATATCTGGCGGAGACGCGCGTCGTGATTTAACGGAAAAAGGCATAGGGTGGAGCAAACAACAGCGGTGGACGCGGAACGACACCGGCGGAGGGGGCGGGGCGGCGCGGTGCAGTGCGGCCTGTCTAGATCTGTTTTAGATTCTGTTTCAGATTCAGACAAGCTGCCCAATACGTGTCTCCTTGCGGTCCCACCGTCGACAAGCAACAATCGACGAAGACTCGCCCCACTCGTCGACAATTAACGGTCAATGGGCGTTCAAGGCGGCAAACGCCCGCTATGAGCATTTGTGAGAGTTTCAGCTAAGGAAGAGGGGAAAAGTGAGCAAACATTTGGAGCGTGGGGAAAAGTGAGCACAACTAAGGAACCAGGGGCACTAATTTAAATATCCCTTTTATTATTATGGATCTTTTGCTGTTTAAAAACATACTATTTGTTATGCATGTCGCCTGAGTCTTCCATTTCAGGCGGTTGGATGAATATCCTACGTCTCCTAACCCTTCTTTCCTTCTTCCTCACCTCTTCTTCTTCCCCAACAGACCACCGCACGGGCCGTACGGATACCCCGGTTGGATAAACATACTTTGTGAACAAAAATTATGTGTCAGCGATAGGATGGCTGAGTTTGGTTTGTTCACATGCGACAGCACGTGTCAGTCAGGGTGTGTTCCCTTGGTTGGGTTTGCGGCATGCAGGAGCGAAGTGTGAGGATGCGGTGCGACCGCGGCGTGTAGGAGCGACCGTGTGAGGGTGCGGTGCGACTGCGACAGCCGTGCGCAAGTGTACCTCCTTCTCATTTTGAAAACTTTAGGCAAGCTTGGCAAAAATGTGTGGCAAAGTTTGGCAATGCAAGGCCTAGACCCAAACAGGTACGTACTAGGAGTACTAGTGTTAAAAAAGAAAGGAGGGGTTTTCCTTCGATACAAATCCTTGTTTCACGTGTCAATTAATGCATATTTTTTTCTCGAAAGACCAAAGAGCTAACCATCTCACTCCTCATCGCTTGATTAATGTAGCGCCATGCAAACGAACCTTCGCACTTCCGCATGCATGCAGGGGATATTAATGTCCTTGGTTGCTAACCCCATCAATTTTGCCTCGATTAGTGTTAGTGGCCCTTTGCAAATTGTAATTTTGATATACTGGCCTTGTGTACAAAAAAATGGAGGTAGTAACTACTACCTCCGTCCTGGTTTATTGGTCCTCATTGTATTTTGTGCCAAATTTTGACTATAGATTTAATTAATAAAATGTTCATGCAGGTCACCAAAAATTATATCTTTGAAAACTATGTTCAAACACGTATCTAAGGATATAATTTTTTTAACATGCATTAACACTTTGTTAGTTAAATTTTTGGTCAAAATTTGGCACAAACTACAAAGGGTACTAATAAACCCGGACGGAGGTAGTATATTTGAATTCCTTGCCCATTGCGGTGACGTCGATGACTTTTTTTTGTGGTTTGGCGAAGTGCGTTCGATGGAGAACACCATTGAGGGAGACCACGGTAAGTCGTTCGCAAGTGCCGCCTGCAAGCCGAGACAACCGCCTTATTTGCATCCAGGAAGTCCTTTACTAGTACTACTACTAGGAGTACTAGTGCGGTGATATGGTTTCTTGAAGAAGATGATGGAGAAGCGGAGTCAACAAAGAGTGAAATGATAGTTGCTTCGTCCGTGCTTTGTGATTTGACGCCTCACTGCTTTGTGATTTGTGATAGAAGGAACAGGGGAGTAGACTCTGTGCTCTATACTGTACTACTCCTACATCCGTCCAAGCATGGGAGAAAGAGGAGAGACATTGCATTTTTCTATTCCTTCAATCAATCAATCAGGGAGCTTCAGTTCCATCTTTTTGGCTTTGGCAACGCCGTCCACAATGGTTCCCACGATGCCAAAAGCTATTTTCACATTTGGCTACACATTGTGGATGCCCTTAACCGTACCACTTGGTTTTGCTCCCGTGTGCTATCTATACAAATCTCAATTATATTGATCTAAAAAATTATAGAATCAAAGATTAGTAAAAAGGAGGTGATTTTGCCGCGCGGATGGCGGTGGAGGTTTCTTATTTTTGGAGGACGTTGTCCTGGCGGTTTGCTAACATACGATCCCACGTGTCAGTGCTTTACCAAGCTGATCCGCGTCCCACATGAGGTAGAACAATGGCAGAAGCAACACGTGGGTAAGTTGAAGAAGATGAGGGAGAAGCGACCAAGCTGATCCGCGTCCCACATGAGGCAGAAAAACGGCAGAAGCAACACGTGGTTAAGTTGAAGAAGATGAGGGAGAAGCGGATTCAGCAACGAGTGAAATGATGGTTGCTTCATCCCTCCAACTTCTTTTTTTAGCATTATTACTTCGTACCTCCAACTTAACTGCGGGGAAGGTGCAACTTTGTGATTTGATGCCTCATTGCTCATTACTACGCCGGCGCCATGACTGGGGTGCTTCACCCGGGCTGCTCTGCACAGTATTCCGGTATGGCACATGGACCCGGTAGCTTGATGTCCCACATGTCGGCGAAAGGGACTAGAAGATTTATGAAAGCGAGCGCTCCACTCTTACGACGGAGGAGTAGACGACACGACGGCCTAGTGAACTGTCACTTGTACTGTATAGTACTGTAGTTTTGTTGTTTCGCACGATCCATCGATCCAAACCCGATTAAATAGGAAAGGGTGGGATTTTTCCCGCGCGGTAGATGATACTGGCCATACATTTCAAAGGCAATTTTAATGTATGCAAACTGAATAATTATAAGTAACAATATGATATCTAGTAAAACTAAAAACACATATGATTTATTGTGTTAGAGTGTAGTAGTAGTGCTGTATTGCATAGTTGTTAGATGTAACTTGCGAGAACGTGTAGAGATGTAGTTTTGGAGGGCCTACAGAGAGAAAAGCATAGTACGGTCACCGAACTTCAGAATAAGCTGATTACGGTCACTATATACGTTTTGCGGTGATTATCCGGTCACTTGCTCACAGCTTGACATCGATTGCACTCGCTGACCGCCAAATAGTCTGCGTGGCGCCATGTTGACTAGTTAAATTGACCATGTTCCTTGTGGGTCCCACCTGTCAGTTCACATAGGGAAAAGGTCAGATAAACTCAAATTTACGCAGGCGCGACAAGGCTCCAACCCGTCTTGCTGAATCACCGTGTGTATGTGTCATGTCAGTTCGATGTGTGCGCATGCACGTGTAGGTTGAGCACTTGAGAATGAGAGTGTGTGTTGGTCGTGTGGTGTACTGGTGTGTGCATGCATGCGTGAGTGTGTGTGTGTGAGTGTTGCGTGCGTGCGTGGCTACGTGTGTACATGTGAGTGTTGCGTGCATGCGTGGGTGCATGTGTTTGAGTGAGTGTTGCGTGGATGGAGTTCGTGTGCATGCGTGCGTGTGTGTATAATCACCATACCAGCTCCTGTGTGTTAAAACAGATGGCTCAGCATACCAATACAAGGCCGCCTTGTCCGCTGTGCCCGTGGTCATGACTTCACACCACCGTCAAAATATTTTTTTGTCGTTTGTTTTCATTCTTACTAGCAAGATGCCCGTGTGTTGCACGTAACATCAAGATGCATTTGCATGACTTGTTTATCTTGTGAGAGAAAAGGATGAACGAGGGAAGGCCTTATTGCAAATGTGGAGAGGTGTGTGGGTACCTTTTTGCAAAACTGCCATAGTTTCTTTCCTATCCGTCAGATATAAATCGAACGGCCTATATTGCAGGATGGTAGGCACACCATCATCACCAACTCTGTTTTTTATAAGAGTGTATTTTATGTATTTTATAATAGTGTAGATGTAGAGTAGATACAAGTCGACAGGTGGGCACGAGGTTAGTGAGATAATGTGATGCAACACTAGATCAGGTGCCACGTGGAGTGAGGGAGTCCTGGACTAGGGGGTGTCCGGACAGCCGGACTATCATCGTCCGACGGACTCCAAGATTACGAAGATACAAGATTGAAGACTCCGTCCCGTGTCCGGATGGGACTTTCCTTGGCGTGGAAGGCAAGCTTGGCGATACGGATATGTAGATCTCCTACCATTGTAACCGACTGTAAACCCTAGCCTCCTCCGGTGTCTATATAAACCGGAGGGCTTTAGTCCGAGGACAACATACATTACAACCATTATACCATAGGCTAGCTTTAGGGTTTAGCCTCCTTGATCTCGTGGTAGATCCACTCTTGTACTACCCATATCATCAATATTAATCAAGCGGGGCGTGGGTTTTACCTCCATCGAGAGGGCCCAACACAGGTAAAACATTGTGTCCCTCGTCTCCTGTTACCATCCGCCTAGACGCACAGTTCGGGACCCCCTACCCGAGATCTGCCGGTTTTGACACCGACATTGGTGCTTTCATTGAGAGTTCCTCTGTGTCGTCACCGATAGGCTTGATGGCATCTGCAACCAACGACGCTGTCCAGGGTGAGACTTTTCTCCCCGGACAGATCTTCGTATTCGGCGGCTTCGCACTGCGGGCTAATTCATTTGGCCATCTGGAGCAGATCGAAAGCTACGCCCCTGGCCGTCAGGTTAGATTCGGAAGCCTAAACTTCACGGCCGATGTCCGCGGAGACTTGATCTTCGACGGACCCAAGCCACAGCCGAGCGCGCCGCACTGTTGCGATGGGTATGATCTAACTCTGCCGCGGAACAGTGCCTTGGTGGCCGCACGCGAATCCGCCCCGGCTATTAGACCGGAGGCGATTGCCCAGATAGAGGATCGGTGGATGGACACCGCCTCAGGGGCTTCAACTACCACGGCGATGGAGCCAAACACTAATCTTGTCCCTTGCAAAACTCGTGATTCCGAGGTGCCGGACTCCCTACCGGACTCTGAACCTCCCACGCTGCTATCAACCAAATCGGATTGGGTGCCAGTTATGGAATTCACCGCCACGGACATCTTCCAATACTCGCCTTTTGGCGACATCCTGAATTCACTAAAGCATCTCTCATTATCAGGAGAGCCCTGGCCGGACTATGGCCAGGATCGTTGGGATACGGGCGACGAAGAAATTCAGAGCCCACCCACCACCCACTTTGTAGCCACTGTCGACGACTTAACCGACATGCTAGACTACGACTTCGAAGACATCGACACTATAGACGACGACGCCGGAGACGCACGCGAGGACCACCTCGTCATACGACATATACATGGTGGATATCCCAAAAGAGAGCGATAACGAGGACCAACGGGCCGCGGCAGAGGATAACCCCGCCGATAAACAACCAAAACGGCGGCGCAAAAGCCGCCCTAAGCCCCGCCTCGACAACAACAACGCTCCTAAGGACCCCGCATTACAGCAGGGCACAAAAGTGGACGACGAGCATGTAGATAAGCAACCGTCCGAACAGGACGAGTCAGATAATCAGTCCAGGCCCGGCGAAAACAACTGTTCGGACGATCTCACGCCGGACATGCCGCCGGAAGGCAAAAACCTTCAGAAAAGACTCGTATAACACTGCAAGAAGCTTGAAGAAAGAAAAACGGAAGCTCAAAACAGCGGAAGACACACTCAGAATGAGGTGGAGCAAAGTACTCAAAACCGCGGATAAATACGGCAATGGCCACCAATCAAAGAGCTACCCGAAGCGCAAGCTGCTACCAGAATTCGACGCGAGGCCATAGAGCCCCCACAGTCAAAAATAAAGAGGCTGCCTGGTTGGATAGACGGCCGGATGACATGCCAAATTCTGAAAGCGGCGCACACATAAACCAACCAATGAACTTGGAAGGACAGATGGCCCAGCCAGGTCCATCTACGGGCCAAAGAAGAAGGCCCCAGGAAGCAAGGAAACACGTCAAGTGTCCAAAGATAGCGGCACACCCAAATACAGGGGCGCCGCACACCCACTATGTTTCACCAATGAAGTGCTGGACCATGAATTCCCAGCAGGATTTAAACCAATAAACATAGAGGCCTACGATGGAACAATAGACCACGAGTCGGATAGAAGATTATATACTACATATACATATGGCGGAGGAGATGACCTCCACGCCATAAAATACCTACCCTCAAGCTCAAAGGGCCAGCCCGTCATTGGCTTAAAGGCCTCCCGAAAACACTGTGGAAGTTGGGAAGAGCTCGAGGCGCGTTTAGAGCAAATTTTCAAGGGACTTATGTCCGCCCTCCGGATCAGATGATCTAAGTCACATAACTCAACAGCCCGGAGAGTCAGTGCGCAAATTCTGGAACAGGTTCCTCACTAAAAAGAACCAAATAGTCGACTGTCCGGACGCTGAAGCCCTAGCAGCTTTTAAACACAACGTCCGAGATGAATGGCTTGCCAGACACCTCGGCCAAGAGAAACCGAGGACAATGTCCGCGCTTAACGAAACCTCATGACCCGCTTCAGTGCGGGAGAGGATAGCTGGCTAGCAGGATGCAGCACCAGCGACCCAAGTACATCCGAGATAAGAGATGGAAACGGAAAATCACGGCGCAGAAAAGAGCAGCGCCGGAATAAAGAGAGAAGCCCAAAGAGCACGGCAGTCAACGCCGGATTCAAAAGCTCGCGGCCAAACAACAAAACACCGCCACTTAAGGATGACGGCGATGAGCTGTCCAACTTAAACAAGATCTTGGGTCGGATATGTCAAATCCACAGTACCCCCGGAAGGCCTGCAAACCATACCCATCGAGACTGTTGGGTTTTCAAACAGTCCGGCCGATTAAACGCCGAACACAAGGGGCTCGACGCGTCAAGCGAAGATGATCAACCTCACCAGCAGAGCACCGGAAAACAAAAGACTTTCCCACAAGAGGTCAAAGCAGTAAACTCACTTGATGTGATAATACGAAAAAATAGTGCGGCACTTCTTAAAAGAGCCTCAAGACGGCCCAACCCAAAGAGCCATAGAGATTGGATATCAAAACCAATCACTTTCGACCACCGGACTATTCGAAGCGTTACAAACGCGACGGACTGCCTCGATATTGAATCCCATAATCGACGGATTACAATTTACTAAAGTCCTAATGGACGGAGGCAGCGACTTAAACCTGCTGTATTCAAACACAATCCGCAAGATGGGGATAGACCCTAACAAAATTCGACACAGCCGCACTCCCTTCAAAGGAGTGACGCCAGGCCCTTATGCCAAGTGCACAGGCTCCCTATTACTAGAAGTCTTGTTCGGACCACCGAACAAATTTCGGCGCGAAAAACTAATTTTTCATATCGTCCCATTTAAAAGTGGATATCAAGCACTCTTGGGACGAAAGGCTTTTGTCCGTTTCAACGCCATACCACATTACGCGTCTCTTACACTCAAGATGCCCGGTCCACGTGGCATCATCTCGATCTGGGTCACCAGAGACCCCGACTCGGATAGACGAGTCCGGCACCAGTAGGCTAGGGGCTCCCTAGCCGCACACCCTTCACAAGGGGCTGCGCGCACAAACAGCCGCGGGTTCATTCAAACCCCGCTTTGCTTATTCATATTTTTTCTTTCACACATACCTTTTTTTTCTTTCGCACGAATTGTTTTCAAACTAAGCGTTCCTCTCTTTTTACAGATGAACAACATGCATACCCGTCCAGGATAACGGCACAACGGAGACACAGGTGCAGATGTGCAGTAGGGACCCGTCGCGAGGATTCTTTTCAGATTAAGACCCTGCGTAAACCTTTTTTACTGTCTCTTGTTGTTATTTTCCCTTGGTTTCTTTCTACAACCAAAGCGGAGCCTGACGTTTTGGCATCGGCCGCGTCAGAAGACCATGCCCGTACATGGACACTAGGGGCTTAGGGCATTATTCTGCCCATTATCATAAAGACCAAACACCTTAGGGAGTGTTCGGCGTCTCAAGTTAGGCATTATATGCATCAGCTCCGAATCATGTCTTTGGTCAAATGTTGGGTTTGCCCGGCTCCTGTGTTTTGCTGCCTTACGTTCCGTATCATCGGCTAATGCGCACCGGAAGAACTATCGTGATTGTGCCCCGCCGCCGGGCGAGCACCTCAATGAAAAGCCGAAAACTGACTGTCATGATATAGCGAGAGACTGGTCAACCACTCGATCGACCACCGGAATGTTTAGAATTCCCCGCTTTGACGAAGGACCGTTTCCCGGTCAGGCACACACGCGCCCCGAAATCGGAGAAGTGCGGTGCCCCCAGGGGCTATATTGTAGCCCCAATCTCGAACTCCACTGGCTAAGTGAAAGTGATAAAGCATTATAGTCCGGATTGCCTCGTTCGCTACGCTACCACCTCCTTAACAGGACCGAGACGTCGGATTAAGTGTGAAAACGCGCTATTTGCGAACACCCCCGCACCTTGTGTGTGGGGGCTGAAGCCGAAGACTGCAATCTTTCAGGTTATACAAAAGTATACGCAAACGGCCACATAGGAGAAGTTTCACTACTTGGGACGCACAAGTATAAAAAGCAGTTATAGCATAATCATCGTTTTACAAGCTAAAAACGTTCATTTGAACGTGACATTTTTTGAGCACTCGACTCTATTACACGAGCACCACGCATAACTTCCCCGAAATAGTGCTCGGCGGGGAGCCGGTTTTCATCCGAACCCTGGGCAGCAGCAGCGGTGGCATCCATCTCTGTCCAATGCGTCTTCACGCGGGCAAGAGCCATCCGCGCGCCTTCGATACAAGCCGACCGCTTCATCTCCTTGATATGCGGCACCGCTCCAAGGAATTGTTGCAGTAAGCCAAAGTAGCTCGTCGCCTTGGGCCTCTCTGGCCAAACATGAGCCACGATGTCAGTCATGGCAAGTCCGGACAATCTATTTAGCTCGGCCCACTCGGCCAACCGGTCGGTCAACGGAAGTGAGCGATCCGGACTACGGAATTGAGACCAAAATAGCTCTTCCGTCTTGTGATCCTTCTGGCTCTGGAAAGTGCTCAACGACATCAGCCGCACTTGCCGCTAAGTCCATATACGGATCCTCCGGACTCCACAGCCGATCAAATTGAGCATACTTCTGATCCATAAACCGGCGACGCAGCAGATAAGGCTTGCCAGCCACGATATCTCCGGCCTGGCGCAGCTCCTCCCTCATGGCCCGCACTGCAGAACGGGCATCCTTGGCCTCGGTGGTGGCCTTCCTCAGGTCTTCCCGCTCTGATAAGCGCTCCTTTTCAAGAGCCTCATTGCGGTCGGTAGCATCTTTTACTTTCACGGCCAATTCGGCCACCTCTTCCCTGCTTAGGCAGTGAGCAGCCCTTTCGGCTTTCAACTCCTCGGCCGCCCTCGAGGCAGCCGCATCACTCCTTCGGGCTTGCTCCTTAGCTTGAGCAAGTTCGGCCTGAAGGCTCTCCACAGCAGCAGTACCGTCTGTATAACAGCATATAATTTACCAGAGGAGGGCTTTGACCCCATTAATAAAGCGACTGTGGAGAACTCATTTACCTTGCGACTCCTCAAGTCGCCGGTTGACAAGTGCGATGTCCGCATCCGCCGCGTCAAGTTGCCGCATTAACTCGGCAATCCCACTAGTCCGGCTAGCCCTCGGAGTATCTGCCACCTGCATAGGAACGGCGACATTCATTACTTGCGATTTCGATCCTCAGCACACTGTCGTTTTCGAAAACCTACCGAGTCTCAGGGGCTACTATCTATACAGGGCACACTTTTATGTGCAAAACTATCAAAAAATAGGAGGTGCGTCATTTTCGCGTACCTCAAATCCCGCCAGCAAACTTATAGCGGCTCTCGGCGGACGAAATCCTTCCAATCACCATGCGCATCAACGCACGGTGATCTTCTGAGATGGACGCCCTCTCAAGCAGATTCTTCAGTTCTCCCGGCCAGATACCAGCGGGCGCCGAACTCTCCGGCCCCTCCAAACTCGGGGATACCCTCCGTGGCGATACTTGAGCTCGTCGCCTTATCTGACGGCGCAGCAGACGGAGGCGTTTCACTCTCCATCATCTCCGGAAGAAGGTCCCCCGAAGATGAACTCATCTAAGAAGGCTGCAAATCCGAACTGCAGGATAAAAATTTCGGTTATCCACAGAAGCACAAATGGAGGTATTTTCATCGATGAAATTCCTTTTCATACTCATGGCTCACTGGAGGGCTGATTCTTTGGCGATGATTGTGCGTCCGGATTCTCCCGGACGCCGGACCCCAGGGAAGATCTCTTCCCCGCTTAGGGCTTTGGCTGCGGATCCTCGGGGCGGTCCTCTTCTCCCCACGAAGGAGGGTTTTGATTCCCCTCTTCAGACGCCTTTGGGCGAGTAATAGCTCCTCTATTTTCCCCATCGCTCCCTTCTATGGGTGCGACCTCCAACATTCTCGACCAAAGACGGGCTCCAAAGGCGGTCTCGGGGGGGCCGGACACCTTATCAGCCTCGATCGCGCCACCCACTCCTGTGAAGAGTAATGGGTTAGGAGGCGAACTCTAGAAAAGCAGATAAACAAAACATCCGGACTCTGAGCTATTTACCTGAGTATCCGGGCGATTGCGGCTTAGGCCTGCGTCCTCGGCCAATTCCGGACACGCCACCTGCGGTCCGAAGAACAACTTGTACATCTCCACGGGTGTCGCACCCATGAAGTGTTGGAGAATCCGAGGTCCCTCCGGGTTGAACTCCCATAGACGGAGAGGACGGCATTTGCAGGGCAGGAGATGCCTAGTTAGCATTACCTGCATCACCACGACCAGATTAATCTCCCTCGCTTGGAGGTCTCGAATCCAGCCCTGCATTGAGGGCACGTCTTCGGACGGCCCCCAATTGAGCCCTTGGTTGACCCACGACATCAGTCGGCATGGAGGTCCCGGGCGGAATGAAGGCGGCGACTTTTGCTTGCTGCCCTTCGGAGCGGTGATATAGAACCACTCCTGCTGCCACAGTCCGAGTTCCTCTTGGAAGGAACCCTCGGGCCAAGGGGCATCGACCTTTTGCTTATGGCTGCCCGCCAAGACTCGCTTGACGCCCCGATCATCTTCGCTCCACATTGAAGGTCTTCAGCCACAGGCGAAGTGGGGAGTACGCGGAGGAAGGCTTCGCAGACGATAATGAATGCGGAGATATGGAGGATGGACTCGGGCCAAATCGTGAAAATCCAGCCCGTAGTAGAACATGAGCCCTCTCACGAAGGGGTCCGCTGGGAAGCCTAAACCCGACGGAGGTGGGATATGAAGACAACGTATTCGCCGGGCTCGGGCGGGCACGCCCCGCCTTTGGGCAGTAACAACTGTCTTGAAATCTCGTGGGCTGTACTTGGCCTCACGCAGCTTCAATATGTCCTCCTCCATGACGGAGGAGGGCATCCACCGGCCCTGGAGGTCGGAGCCGGACATGGTTGAGAATCCAAAGCGCTCGAATCTGAGGCCCTAGGTGTTAGAACTGGGAGCGAGGAAGAGATTCGATGCGAGATTCAAGAAAAAGAACGAGCCTTGGTCCTCTTATAAAGGGGAAAAATACCAAGAGCCGTCTCCGTGACCGTTCGGGATTCACCTTCGATGGAGGAGGCGTGGCGACGGGCACGGTTGGGTTACCCACGCACGTATTGATGAGGATCCCGGAATAAGGGGAACACGATCTCTGCTTTGACAAGACGTGCCAAGAAACCGCCGCTAAACGTCTTTGAGGTGGTATAGTAAAAACGATTCAAACAAAGGCTTGGTAGCGATGTGATGTCACGCTGCATAATGCGCCGCCAGATTGATTGGTGTACATTTTATTCTCTCTCGGTGGAATGTGGAATTTATTTTGCGAGCGGACACTATCCTGGTGTTCATGATCTTCTCTGGATTATTCAAGGAGGAACCCGCCTTGCAATGCCGAACATTATGCGCTACGGACTTATCATCATTGAAGCCTGGTTCAGGGCTACCGAGGAGTCTGGACTAGGGGTGTCCGGATAGTCGGACTATCATCGTCCGCGGACTCCAAGACTACGAAGATACAAGATTGATGACTCCGTCCGTGTCCGGATGGGACTTTCCTTGGCGTGGAAGGCAAGCTTGGCGATCGGATATGTAGATCTCCTACCATTGTAACCGACTCTGTGTAACCCTAGCCTCCTCCGGTGTCTATATAAACCGGAGGGCTTTAGTCCGTAGGACAACATACATTACAACCATCATACCATAGGCTAGCTTTAGGGTTTAGCCTCCTTGATCTCGTGGTAGATCCACTCTTGTACTACCCATATCATCAATATTAATCAAGCAGGACGTAGGGTTTTACCTCCATCGAGAGGGCCCGAACCTGGGTAAAACATCGTGTCCCTCGTCTCCTGTTACCATCCGCCTAGACGCACAGTTCGGGACCCCCTACCCGAGATCCGCCGGTTTTGACACCGACATGGAGCATTCAACTGGTCAACTAGTCATGTCATGAGCAAATACAAAGTTGTACGGTGAGCCCGTGACTGTATAATAACCACTATACGTAAACGGTGACCGTAATGAGTGGATTATGAAGTCCAATGTATGTATCGTGTGATCGTCATTGCATATATCGGGAGAGAAAGATGAAACACGCGTGAATTTTCTGGGGGCTTACTTTTAGAGGACATGGAGATAGTTTTGTGTGCATACGTGAAAGGGGCGTACATGGGGGTATGTGATGGAGAGAGAGATGCTCCTCATTTCTCTTTATTATGACTAACTTTGTATATAGTATAAAAATATACAAATTCACAGTGCGGAATAAATATCATTGTGGGCACAATGCAATGCAAATTAGCGTTCGTACTCCTCCATATACCTTTGTAATGTTGTATATATGTAGAAAATCTAAAATAATTTTTTGGCCACACTTTATTCAAAGGAATGTTGTATGCGATATAAACGTGAAGAGAGGGCTTTTTAGATCAATGGGGTACGTGATGTAACATGTGTGAATGTGTAGTTTATGCATTTGGCGGGGCCTAGAGAGGTATGTGTGTGTATTACATATTCGAGAGAGGCATGGATAGAGGGGGCCGACGGGGGGGGGGGAGATAGCACGAGAAATGAGGGTGGTCTAGAGAGAGAGAGACGAATTTGACATCACGACAAGAGATTCCATTCCCTTGAGTGTGTATATGCAAGGGGAGAGGGAATAGAGGCACCAGGAGAATTTTTTTGTGTGTGTGTGGTGTTTGTGTTGGTATGTGTGGGTGTGAGAAGATAATGAGACGTGGGGGCAGAGGGTGTGTCACCGCGTGAGGTCCCATGGGTCGAGGTGAGGCCCTTTGTTTGGTTCCGTTCTGCGCCACATTAGTTGGCCCATGACACATTTAGGAAGACCCATGGATGACTAGTCGTACAAGACAAAGATAGCAGAATTGTGAAGGACTCTGTGTCCACTGACAAAGCCAGCTAGGATTTGTAACCCTAGGTTCTCGGACTAAGGTAACCCCTTTATCTCTGATATTACTATTCATCCAACCTAACTTTAAGGGCATCCTACATGAATGCTCGCTAGAATCATACTCATCGATTAGGAAGAGAGGTGTGAGATAATGCGCCGAGAGACAAAGTAAAGATAATGTGTGTACATGAGACACGTAGGCAGGTCCATGTATATAGAAAGGGTCGATGAGGATTGTGCGTGTGTATGTTTGCGAGAGGAAGAGTGCTTGTGATAAAGGTTAGTGAAAACAGTTGTAAATGGTTACGAGAGTGAGGGAGGGTTATATCTAGAGAATGTGTGCGAGAAAGACACCTCGGGAGAGAGTGTGTGAGCATGCGTGAGAGATCACCGATGGAGAGTGAAACTACACGTAAAAGACTGCTCTACACATTGATTAAAGATATATATTGTATCCAAATATTAGGATGGGATCATGATTGTAGGACCTTGAGAAGAGGTGTCTAGAGGGGGGTGATTAGACACTAAGTACCAAAGTTGCAGTTTTTAAGATTCTTTAAGTTTAAGTGGAGTTTAGGCACAAGTTCAACATTCACAATACATATCAAGCAAGCATGCAATGAGTATATGAGCAGCGGAAATTAAAGCATGCAACTTGAGAGAATGTAAAGGGAAGGGTTTTCAGGATTCAAACGCAATTGGAGACACGGATGTTTTTTGGCGTGGTTCCGATAGGTGGTGCTATCGTACATCCACGTTGATGGAGACTTCAACCCACGATGGGTAATGGTTGCGAGAGTCCACAGAGGGCTCCACCCACGAAGGGTCCACGAAGAAGCAACCTTGTGTATCCCACCACGGCCGTCGCCCACGAAGGACTTGCCTCACTAGCGATAGATCTTCACGAAGTAGGCGATCTCCTTGCCCTTACAAACTCCTTGGTTCAACTCCACAATCTTGTCGGAGGCTCCCAAGTGACACCTAGCCAATCTAGGAGACACCACTCTCCAAGAAGTAACAAATGGTGCGTTGATGATGAACTCCTAGCTCTTGTGCTTCAAATGATAGTCTCCCCAACACTCAACTCTCTCTCATAGGATTTGGATCTGGTGGAAAGAAGATTTTAGTGGAAAGCAACTTGGGGAAGGCTAGAGATCAAGATTCATATGGTAGGAATGGAATATCTTGGCCTAACACATGAGTAGGTAGTTCTCTCTCGAAAAATGTATCTTTGGAAGTGTAGGTTCGGTCGATGGCTCTCTCCACGAATGAAGAGGAGGTGGAGGGGTATATATAGCCTCCACACAAAATCTAACCGTTACACACAATTTACCAAACTCGGTGGGACCGATTCAACGGACTCGGTCGGACCGATTTAGTAAACCTAGTGGCCATTAGGATTTTCGGTGGGACTGATATGCAACTCGGTAAGACCGATTCGGTTAGGGTTAGGGCATAACGTAATCTCGGTAAGATCGATTACACAAACTCGGTGAGACCGATTTTGGTAATAAGCTTTCCAGAGTGTTGGTCAGGCAAACTCGGTTGGACCGATTACACAAACTCGGTAGGACCGATTCTGGTAATGAGTCAACCAGGAAGTTTGCATTGTAATCTCGGTAGTACCGATTGCTCAAACTCGGTGAGACCGAATTTGGTAATGGACATACACAGAGAGATTACAATCCCATCTTGGTGAGACCGAGATCCCTATCGGTGAGACCGATTTGCCTAGGGTTTGTGGCAGTGGCTAAGACATCCAAACTCGGTGGCGCCGGAGAGAAAGAATCGGTGGGGCCGGGTTTGACTTTAGGTTTTGGTCATATGAGTGGAAGTGGGAAAGTAGTTGAGGGTTTTGGAGCATATCACTAAGCACTGTGGAGCAAGAAACTCATTAAGCAACACCTCATCCCTCCTTGATAGTATTGGCTTTTCCTATATACTCAATGTGATCTTGGATCACTAAAATGTAAAATGAAGAGTCTTGAGCTTGAAGCTTGAGCCAACCCTTTGTCCTTAGCATCTTGAAGGAGTTCCTGAAGGAAATATGCCCTAGAGGCAATGATATAGTTATTATTTATTTCCTTATTTCATGATAAATGTTTATTATTCATGCTAGAATTTTATTAACCGGAAACATAATAAATGTGTGAATACATAAACAAACATAGTGTCACTAGTATGCCTCTACTTAACTAGCTCGTTAACCAAAGATGGTTAAAGTTTTCCTAACCATAGACATGAGTTGTCATTTGATTAACGGGATCACATCATTAGGAGAATGATGTGATTGACTTGACCCATTCCGTTAGCTTAGCACTTGATCGTTTAGTATGTTGCTATTGCTTTCTTCATGACTTATACATGTTCCTACAACTATGAGATTATGCAACTCCCGTTTACTGGAGGAACACTTTGTGTGCTACCAAACGTCACAACGTAACTGGGTGATTATAAAGGAGCTCTATAGGTGTCTCGAAAGGTACATGTTGAGTTGTCGTATTTCGAGATTAGGATTTGTCACTCCGATTGTCGGAGAGGTATCTCTGGGCCCTCTCGGTAATGCACATCACTATAAGCCTTGCAAGCAATGTAGCTAATGAGTTAGTTACGGGATGATGCATTACGTAACGAGTAAAGAGACTTGCCGGTAACGAGATTGAACTAGGTATTGAGATACCGACGATCGAATCTCAGGCAAGAAACATACCGATGACAAAGGGAACAATGTATGTTGTTATGCGGTTTGATCGATAAAGATCTTCGTAGAATATGTAGGAGCCAATATGAGCATCCAGGTTCTGCTATTGGTTATTGACCGGAAACGAGTCTCGGTCATGTCTACATTGTTCTCGAACCCGTAGGGTCCGCACGCTTAAGGTTTCGATGACAGTTATATTATGAGTTTATGGGTTTTGATGTACCGAAGGAGTTCAGAGTCCCGGATGAGATCGGGGACATGACGAGGAGTCTCGAAATGATCAAGACGTAAAGATCGATATATTGGACGACTATATTCGGACATCGGGAAGGTTCCGAGTGTTTCGGTTATTTTTTGGAGTACCGGAGAGTTACGGGAATACGTATTGGGCCTTATTGGGCCATACAGGAAAGAAGGAAAAGGGCCTCAAGGGTGACCGCACCCCTCCCCTTGGTCTGGTCCGAATTGGACTAGGGAAGGGGGGCGCCCCCCTTCCTTCCTTCTCCATTTCCCTTCCTCTTTTCCTATTCCATATGGGAGGTGGAATCCTACTAGGACTAGGGAGTCCTAGTAGGACTCCACACTTGGCGCGCCCCCTCCTAGGGCCGGCCTCCTCCCCCCTTGCTCTTTTATATACGGGGGTGGGGGGGCACCTCTAGACACACAAGTTGATCTTCGTGACCGTTCCTTAGCCGTGTGCGGTGCCCCCCTCCACCATATTCCACCTCGGTCATATCGTTGCGGTGCTTAGGCGAAGCCCTGCGTCGGTAGAACATCATCATCGTTACCACGCCGTCGTGCTGACGGAACTCATCCCCGACATCCTGCTGGATCGGAGTCCGGGGATCATCATCGAGCTGAACGTGTGCTGAACTCGGAGGTGCCGTACGTTCGGTGCTTAGATCGGTCGGATCGTGAAGACGTACGACTACATCAACCGCGTTGTCATAACGCTTCCGCTTACGGTCTACGAGGGTACATGGACAACACTCTCCCCTCTCGTTGCTATGCATCACCATGATCTTGCGTGTGCGTAGGAAATTTTTTGAAATTACTACGTTAACCAACAGTGGTATCAGAGCCTAGTTTTATGCGTAGATGTCATATGCACGAGTAGAACACAAGTGAGTTATGGGCGATACAAGTCATACTGCTTACCAGCATGTCATACTTTGGTTCAGCGGTATTGTGAGATGAAGCGGCCCGGACCAACATTACGCGTACGCTTACGCGAGACTGATTTCACCGTTACGAGCACTCGTGCTTAAAGGTGACTGGCGGGTGTCTGTCTCTCTCACTTTAGTTGAACCGAGTGTGGCTACGCCCGGTCCTTGCGAAGGTTAAAATAGCACTAACTTGACGAACTATCGTTGTGGCTTTGATGCGTAGGTAAGAACGGTTCTTGCTCAGCCCGTAGCAGCCACGTAAAACTTGCAACAACAAAGTAGAGGACGTCTAACTTGTTTTTGCAGGGCATGTTGTGATGTGATATGGTCAAGACGTGATGCTATATTTTATTGTATGAGATGATCATGTTTTGTAACCGTAGTTATCGGCAATGGCGAGAGCCATATGGTTGTCGCTTATTGTATGAAATGCAACGCTCTGTAATTGCTTTACTTTATCACTAAGCGGTAGCGATAGTCGCAGAAGCAATAGATGGCGTAACGACAACGATGCTACGATGGAGATCAAGGTGTCGCGCCGGTGACTATGGTGATCACGACGGTGCTTCGGAGATGGAGATCACAAGCACAAGATGATGATGGCCATATCATATCACTTATATTGATTGCATGTGATGTTTATCCTTTATGCATCTTATCTTGCTTTTGACGGTAGCATTTCAAGATGATCTGTCACTAAATTATCAAGAAGTGTTCTCCCTGAGTATGCACCATTGCGAAAGTCCTTCGTGCTGAGACACCACGTGATGATCGGGTGTGATAGGCTCTACGTTCAAATACAACGGGTGCAAAACAGTTGCACACACGGAATACTCAGGTTAAACTTGACAAGCCTAGCATATACAGATATGGCCTCGGAACACGGAGACCAAAAGGTCGAACGTGAATCATATAGTAGATATGATCAACATAGTGATGTTCACCATTGAAAACTACTCCATCTCACGTGATGATCGGACATGGTTTAGTTGATTTGGATCACGTGATCACTTAGATGACTAGAGAGATGTCTGTCTAAGTGGGAGTTCTTAAGTAATATGATTAATTGAACTTAAGTTTATCATGAACTTAGTCCTGGTAGTATTTTGCAAATTATGTTGTAGACCAATAGCTCGCGTTGTTGCTTTCATACGTTTATTTTGATATGTTCCTAGAGAAAACTGTGTTGAAAGATGTTAGTAGCAATGATGCGGATTGGATCCGTGATCTGAGGTTTATCCTCATTGCTGCACAGAAGAATTATGTTCTTAATTCACCGCTAGGTGACAGACCTATTGCAAGAGCAGACACAGACGTTATGAACGTTTGTCTAGCTCAATATGATGACTACTTGATGGTTTAGTGCACCATGCTTAACGGCTTAGAATCGGGACTTCAAAGACATTTTGAACATCATGGACCATATGAGATGTTCTAGGAATTGAAGTTAATATTTCAAGCAAATACCCGAGTTGAGAGATATGAAGTCTCCAACAAGTTCTATAGCTAAAAGATGGAGGAGAATCGCTCAACTAGTGTGCATGTGCTCAGATTGTCTGGGTACTTCAATCGCTTGAATCAAGTGGGAATTAATCTTCCAGATAAGATAGTGATTGATAGAATTCTCTAGTCACCATCACTAAGTGACTAGAACTTCGTGATGAACTATAGTATGCAAGGGTTGACGAAAACGATTCCCGAGCTCTTCATCATGTTGAAATCGATGAAGGTAGAAATCAAGAAAGAGCATCAAGTGTTGATGATTGACAAGACCACTAGTTTCAAGAAAAGGGCAAAGGGAAAGAAAGGGAAACTTCAGAATGGCAAACAAGTTGTCACTCCCGTGAAGAAGACCAAAGCTGGACCAAAGCCTGAAACTGAGTGCTTACACTGCAAAGGAAATGGTCACTGGAAGCGGAAATGCCCTAAATATTTGGTGGATAAGAAGGATGGCAAAGTGAACAAGTGTATATTTGATATAAAGGTGTTTGATGTGTGCCTTACTAGTGTTTATAGTAGCCCCTGAGTATTTGATACTTGTTCGGTTGCTAAAATTAGTAACTCGAAACAGGAGTTACATAATAAACAGAGACTAGTTGAGGGGAAGTGACGATGAGTGTTGGAAATAGTTCCAAGATTGATATGATCATCATCGCACACTCCCTATACTTTCGGGATTAGTGTTAAACCTAAATAAATGTTATTGGGCGTTTGCGTTGAGCATGAATATGATTTGATCATGTTTATTGCAATACGGTTATTCATTTAAAGTCAGAGAATAATTTTGTTCTGTTTACATGAATAAAACCTTCAAATGGTCATACACCCAATGAAAATAGTTTGTTGGATCTCGATCGTAGTGATACACATATTCATAATATTGATGCCAAAAGATGCAAAGTTAATAATGGTAGTGCAACTTATTTGTGGCAATCGCCGCTTGGGTCATATCGGTGTAAAGCGCATGAAGAAACTCCATAAAGATGGATTTTGGAATCGCTTGGTTATGAATCATTTGAGCGAACCGTGCCTTTTGGGCAAGATGACTAAAACTCCGTTCTCGGAACAATGGAACAAGCTAACGACTTATTGGAAATAATACATACCGATGTATGTGATCCAATGAGTGTTGATGCTCGTGGCAAGTATCGTTATTTTCTCGACCTTCACAAGATGATTTGAGCAGATATGGGTATATCTACTTGATGAAACATAAGTCCGAGATAGTTGAAAGGTTCAAAGAATTTCAGAGTGAAGTGGAAAATCATCGTAACAAGAAAATAAAGTTTCGTGATCTGATCATGAGACGAATATTTGAGCTACGAGTTTGGTCTTCAATTAAAACAATGTGGAATAGTTTCATAGCTCACGCCACCTGGAACACCACAACGTTATGGTGTGTCCGAACGTCGTAACCGCACTTTATTGGATATGGTGCGATCTATGATGTCTCTTACTGATTTACCACTATTGTTTTGGGGTTATGCATTAGAGACAACTGCATTTACATTAAAAGGGCACCATCTAAATCCATTGAGACAACAACATATGAACTGTGGTTTAGCAAGAAACCCAAGTTGTCGTTTCTTAAAGTTTGGGGCTGCGATGCTTGTGTGAAAAAGTTTCATCCTGATAAGCTCAAACCCAAATTGGAGAAGTGCATCTTCATAGAATACCCAAAGGAAACTGTTGGGTACACCTTCTATCACAGATCCGAAGGCAAGATATTCGTTGCTAAAAATGGATCTTCTAGAGAAGGAGTTTCTCTCGAAAGAAGTGAGTGGGAGGAAAGTATAACTTGATGAGGTAATTGTACCTTATCTTGAATTGGAAAATAGTTCATCACCGAAATCAGTTCTAGTGATTCCTACACCAATTAGTGACGAAGCTAATGATGATGATCATGAAACTTCTGATCAAGTTACTACAGAACCTCGTAGGTCTTCCAGAGTACGGTCCGCACTAGAGTGGTACGGTAATCCTATTCTGAAAGTCATGTTACTAGACCATGATAAACCTATGAACTATGAGGAAGCAATGATGAGCCCAGATTCCGCAAAATGGCTGGAGGCCATGAAATCTGAGATAGGATCCATGTATGAGAACAAAGTGTGGACTTTGGTGGACTTGCCCGATGATCGGCAAACCATAGAAAAATAAATGGATCTTCAAGAGGAAGATGGACGTTGATAGTAGTGTTACTATCTACAAAGCTTGACTTGTCGCAAAAAGGTTTTTGACAAGTTTAAGGTGTTGACTACAATGAGATTTTCTCAACTGTAGCGATGCTTAAGTCTGTCCGAATCATGTTAGCAATTGCCACAATTTATGAAATGTGGCAAATGGATGTCAAAACTGCATTCCTTAATGGTTTTCTTAAAGAAGAGTTGTATATGATGCAACCAGAAGGTTTTGTCAATCATAAAGGTGCTAACAAAATATGCAAGCTCCAAAGAATCCATCTATGGACCGGTGCAACCATCTCGAGTTGGAATATACGCTTTGATAAGTTGATCAAAGCATACGCTTTTATATGCACTTGTGGTGAAGCCTATATTTACAAGAAAGTGAGTGGGAGCACTACAACATTTCTGATAAGTATATGTGAATGACATTTGTTGATCGGAAATAATGTATAATTATTCTGCAAAGCATAAAGGAGTGTTTGAAAGGAGTTTTTTCAAAGAAAGACCTCGGCAAAGCTATTTACATATTGAGCATCAAGATCTATTGAGATAGATCAAGACGCTTGATAAGTTTTCAATAAGTACATACCTTGTCAAGATTTTGAAATAGTTCAAAATGGAACAGTCAAAGAAAGAGTTCTTGCCTGTGTTGCAAAGGTGTGAAATTGAGTAAGACTCAAATCCTGACCAAGGCAGTAAATAGAAAAGAGAATGAAAGTTATTCCCTATGCCTCAGTCATAGGTTCTATAAAGTATGTTATACTATGTACCAGACCTATTGTATACCTTGCTCTTAATTTGGCAAGGGAGTACAATAGTGATCTAGGAGTAGATCACTGGACATTGGTCAAGAATATCCTTAGTGAGGACTAAGGAAATATTTCTCGATTATGGAAGTGATAAAAGAGCCCGTCGTAAATAGTTACATCGGTGCAAGCTTTCACACCAATCCAGATGACTCTAAGTCTCAATCTAGATACATATTGAAAGTGGGAGCAATTAGCTAGAGTAGCTCCGTGCAGAGCATTGTAGACATAGAATATTTGCAAAATACATACGGATCTGAATGTGATAGACCCGTTGAATAAGCTTCTCTCACGAGCAAAACATGATCACACCTTAGTACTCTAGGGTGTTAATCACATAGCGATGTGAACTAGATTATTGACTCTAGTAAACCCTTTGGGTGTTGGTCACATGACGATGTGAACTATGGTGTTAATCATATATAGATATGAATATTGGTGTTAAATCACATGGCGATGTGAACTAGATTATTGACTCTAGTGCAAGTGGGAGACTGAAAGAAATATGCCCTAGAGGCAATAATATAGTTATTATTTATTTCCTTATTTCATGATAAATGTTTATTATTCATGCTAGAATTGTATTAACCAGAAACATAATACATGTGTGAATACATAGACAAACATAGTGTCACTAGTATGCCTCTACTTAACTAGCACATTAATCAAAGATGGTTAAAGTTTCCTAATCATAGACATGAGTTGTCATTTGATTAACGGGATCACACCATTAGGAGAATAATGTGATTGACTTGACCCATTCCGTTAGCTTAGCACTTGATCATTTAGTATGTTGCTATTGCTTTCTTCATGACTTATACATGTTCCTACAACTATGAGATTATGCAACTCCTGTTTACCGGAGGAACACTTTGTGTGCTACCAAACGTCACAATGTAACTGGGTGATTATAAAGGAGCTCTACAGGTGTCTCCAAAGGTACATGTTGAGTTGGCATATTTCGAGATTAGGATTTGTCACTCCGATTGTCGGAGTGGTATCTCTGGGCCCTCTCGGTAATGCACATCACTATAAGCCTTGCAAGCAATGTAGCTAATGAGTTAGTTATGTGATGATGCATTACGTAACGAGTAAAGAGACTTGCTGGTAACGAGATTGAACTAGGTATTGAGATACCGACGATCGAATCTCGGGCAAGTAACATACCAATTACAGAGGGAACAACGTATGTTGTTATGCGGTTTGACCGATAAAGATCTTCGTAGAATATGTAGGAGCCAATATGATCATCCAGGTTCCGCTATTGTTTATTGACCGGAAACGAGTCTCGGTCATGTCTACATTGTTCTCGAACCCGTAGGGTCCGCACGCTTAAGGTTTCGATGACAGTTATATTATGAGTTTATGGGTTTTGATGTACCGAAGGAGTTCAGAGTCCCGGATGAGATCGGGGACATGACGAGGAGTCTCGAAATGATCAAGACGTAAAGATCGATATATTGGACGACTATATTCGGACATCGGGAAGGTTCCGAGTGTTTCGGGTATTTTTTGGAGTACCGGAGAGTTACGGGAATACGTATTGGGCCTTATTGGGCCATACAGGAAAGAAGGAAAAGGGCCTCAAGGGTGACCGCGCCCCTCCCCTTGGTCTAGTCCGAATTGGACTAGGGAAGGGGGGCGCCCCCCTTCCTTCCTTCTCCATTTCCCTTCCTCTTTTCCTATTCCATATGGGAGGTGGAATCCTACTAGGACTAGGGAGTCCTAGTAGGACTCCACACTTGGCGCGCCCCCTCCTAGGGCCGGCCTCCTCCCCCCTTGCTCCTTTATATACGGGGGCGGGAGGGCACCTCTAGACACACAAGTTGATCTTCGTGATCGTTCCTTAGCCGTGTGCAGGGCCCCCCTCCACCATATTCCACCTCGGTCATATCGTTGCGGTGCTTAGGCAAAGCCCTGCGTCGGTAGAACATCATCATCGTCACCATGCCGTCGTGCTGACGGGACTCATCCCTGACACCCTGCTGGATCGGAGTCCGGGGATCATCATTGAGCTGAACGTGTGCTAAACTCGGAGGTGTCGTACGTTCGGTGCTTAGATCGGTCGGATCGTGAAGATGTACGACTACATCAACCGCGTTGTCATAACGCTTCCGCTTACGGTCTACGAGGGTACGTGGACAACACTCTCCCGTCTCGTTGCTATGCATCACCTTGATCTTGCGTGTGCGTAGGAATTTTTTTGAAATTACTATGTTAACCAACAGTCCCCACATCCTTTAGTCCATGCCACTCCATTGTTGAAATTGTTTGAAACATACTAGATAAAAGTGTTAGTCCAACAAGAGATATCCTGACATTAATTACCAAAACCACCTAGGGAGCACTTGTGCTTTCAATCTCCCCCTTTTTGGTCATTGATGACAACATACATCAAAGCTTTAGATAAAGATATAGAGAATAGCAAGTAAAGCTTTGGAAAGACATGTAACAAGCATAGTGTAAGGGCATATTCATTCCCCAGTGGTTTTGGTGATTGATGAAAACGCTTGTGCGGACTAATCGTGTGCGTTAGGTTCTTTCAGAGAATCATTCATTGGCACGAGACGATTTCCTCCCCTCGGGGTTTTACTCAAGACGGTGTAACTCCTGCGTTTTGTTGCTGGTGGACTAGTTCTGTAGGAGTCACCGTACTATTAAGAGGGGATCCGCTTTGGTAAGACCGGGTGGAATCAACACGTACACATCCCTCTCACACCCGTCGTATTTCCTTCGCACCTTTGGAGTTGTTCTTCTCTTCCGGTTCCCTCTTCGTCCTGTGCCAGCGGTAGTACCGCGATCTACAGCGGTAGTACCGCCGAAGCCCCACAGCGGTAGTACCGCTCCGATGAGCAGTAGTACCGCTCGGGGGCTCGGCCCTAGTACCGCCGCAGTACCGCGCCTACTACCGCCTCGATTCGGGACGATGTTTTCTCGTGTCGAGTTTTGCGGCACTACCAGCAGTAGTGGAAGCGGTAGTACCGCTCCCAGTGGTAGTACCGCTCCTACTCCGCGGTAGTACGGCTCTGGGGCTAGTGGCCTGGGTTTCCCCCTTAGCGCGGTAGTACCGCTGAGGAGGGAGCGGTAGTACCGCTCTCAGCGGTAGTACCGCCCTTCCCCAGCGGTAGTACCGCTCTGTGCGGGGCTGCTCAGTGGGGTAACGGTTGGATGTGTTCCCCCACTATATAAAGGGGTCTTCTTCTTCCTTGTTGACCTACCTCTTTCCCCCAAAGCTCCATTGTTGCTCAAAGCTCCATTTTCGCCCGATCTCTCTCCCTAGCCAATCAAACTTGTTGATTTGTTCGGGATTGGTTGAGAAGGCCCAGATCTACACTTCCACCAAGAGAAATTTGATTCCCCCCACTTATCCCTTGCACATCTTGTTACTCTTGGGTGTTGAGCACCCTAGACGGTTGAGGTCACCTCGAAGCCATACTCCATCGTGGTGAAGCTTCGTGGTGTTGTTGTTGTTGTTGGGAGCCTCCGATTGTTGTGGAGATAGCCCCAACCTTGCTTGTAAAGGTTCGGTCGCCGCCTTCAAGGGCACCAATAGTGGAATCACGGCATCTCGCATTGTGTGAGGGCGTGAGGAGAATACGGTGGCCCTAGTGGCTTCTTGGGGAGCATTGTGCCTCCACACCGCCTAATGGAGACGATTTCCTTAAAAGGAAGGAACTCCAGAACACATCCTCGTCTCCACCGCTCCACTCTTGGTTATTTCGTGCCTTTACTCTTGCAAGCTTACTTATTGTTTCATCCCTTGCTTGCTTGTGTAGTAGTCTTTATTGCATCATATAGGTTGCTCACCTAGTTGCACATCTAGACAACCTATTTTGTTGCAAAGTTTAATTTGGTAAAGAAAAGGTTAAAAATTGTTAGTTGCCTATTCACCCCCTCTAGTCAACCATATCGATCCTTTCAATTGGTATCGAGCCAGGTTTCTTTATTAAGGACTTTGCCGTCTCAAGAGTATGGTTGACACCAACGATGGTGCGAGGAACACTCGGTGTGATTCCCATCTCGCCTTCGTCGAAGGGGAACCTCGGTCTCGTGAGGAATTCAATGTGGCTTTAGACACATTGAAAACCTCCATGACGGCGAGGTTAAAAGCATGTTTAATGATTTTCTAGAGGGACTTAAACTATCTACCGCGCTTATGAAAGTGGGTGATCCTCTTGACAAGGTGACGGATGCTATCTCCGACAAGGGGAAGCTAACAATGAAAAGAGTCCTTCTACTAGTGGTAGAAATGGCACCGCATCTTTGCCCATGTGGAACCTCCTATCTATAAAGGACCCATTCCTCCACTCATTTAAATCATGCCGTCCTCCTCCTAAGTATGTGAAAAATGAAGATTTTGATTCTTGGGTTTATCGCTTCAGCTTACATTTAAAACATGTGAACACTAACCTTTGGAGAATCATTGAAGAAGGTTTCTTTCCTCATGACCCGAGCAACTTCACCCCTCGAGAAGAAGTGGACAATCAATTCAATGAGAGTGCTCTTCATCATTCAAGACGCTATCCTTCCCAAGATCTTCCTCATCTCGACCTCATTCCATGGCTAAAGACGCATGGAAGTGTGTCGAGCGATGTACAGAGGAAGTGCTAGCATTCAACGCTCAACTATGAAGTGGTGCAAGATGAAGCCGATGAGTTTGCAATGGAAGAGGATGAAGAACCTCGTGAACTATTCGAAGAGTGACCAAACTTGCGGTTGCACTCGAGATCATGGGAGTAAGGACACGGATGACAACCGGATCAAGCGCAAGTTTCTCAAGGCTATGATGCCTTACAACAAGGCCATGTCCTCTGTCATCCGCCAAAGACCGGACTTCCACCCATGTCCTCTAGCAAAGTATTGGATGAGTTTATTGCAATGAACATCTTGGATAAGACCGCCGACAATGCGGTGCTTGCTCCCAAAGGGCTATAGCCCAACCTTGCTCAAGGCCAAGGTTACTATGGAAGAAGAGGAAGAAATGGAAGATGAGGAAAGCAACCCGAAGACACCAAGTTTGACTACCATGAGCACATGGCCCTTGCTTCAAGACAATTTTGGAGCAAGAAGAGCTCAAGACCCAACTTCAACAAGAACAACTCAAGTGGCGCCAAGGGCAAGCAACGAGTTAGAACTTGCTTCAACTGTGGCAATGTAAGCCATTTCATTGCGGATTGTCCTTATGAGAAGCGGAAGACAATGGTGGCAAGTTCATTCGGAAAGACAAAGCCAAGTCCTTCCCCAACAAGAACAACTTCGCCAAGAAGACTCCCACTCGTGGGTTGGTGGTTCAAGAAGAATACCAAGAGGATGACGATGATGATGAAGATGAAGAAGCAACGGCCATGGCGTCCATTGCCATTGCTACTCCCCGGGTGTCTCTCTTCGAATCACCCAACGAAAACATCACCGCTAGATGCCTCATGGCTAAAGCTTCAAACAAGGTAACCCCCAACATCATAACCACCATCATTACTCATCCCTCCTCGGAGGATTGCATTGATGGACATGTTGAGTCTAATGAGGAAGTGAATGAATTTGAGTCTTTTATGAGTAAGCTCAAGGGAAAGTCCAAGAAGCACTTTGTTGCTCTCTTGGAACAACTTGGTGAGGCCAATGACATGATCGAGGCTCACGAAGAAACCATCTCCAAGATGGAAGGTCATAGTCGTGACTATGCTGATGAGATATCGGATCTCTCTAATGCTCTTGAGGAAGAGCGTGTGCATCGTTTGACTCTTGAGGAGTCACACAATGATGACCACGCTAAGTTAAAGAAAGATCTTGATCATGCTCTTGTCATGTCTCGTGTGGTAAACTCCGAGAAGGCTAAACTTGGGGTTGATCATGCTAGACTCAAAGAGGAGTTTGAGATACTTGACAAGGCCCACAAGGTCTTGAAGGGTACTCATGCCAACCTCAAAGAGTCTCATGCTCAACTCCAAGTTAAGCTAATCAAGGAAAAGGCCACCTTTCCTCATATGGTATTAATTGATAATGCATGTGCTACTAACCCGTGTTGTGAGCATGTGCATCTAGTGGAGGAAAATGCCAAGTTGAAGGATCAACTTGAGAAGGGCCTTGTGACTTGCATTCAAGGTGAGAAAAACCTCAACGACCTTTTGAGCAATCAAAAGGAAGTTGTGGGGAAAGAAGGAATTGGGTTTGCACCCAAGTCCAAGAGCAAGAAGAAGAAGAACAACAAGGCCAATCGTCCTCCTTCCCTCAAACAATCATTCGTGAAAGAGGGAGAGGGTGCTTCTAAGAAGAAGAAGGAGAAAGTGAAGGAAGTTGATGTCCAAAAGGGCAAGAGCATTTCCTCAAACAAAGACGGCGACTTTAACCCCTCATATGTGTTGTGACATGCTAGTGATGGACATGTTTATGCTAGATTTGTTGGTTCTTCTTATGAGTACATTGAATGGTCTATTTGGGTTCCCAAGACCCTTGTTACTAACATCAAAGGACCCATTACTAAATGGGTACCTAAAACCAAGCATTGATCTCGTGTAGGTGTTTGCTTCCGGTGGGGGATCATGGTTGCTCGATAGTGGAGCAACAAATCATATGACCGGAAGCAAGGACTTGGTGGTGGACGTGCAAGAGATTCCATCTATGCCCACCAATGTCGAGTGGGGTGACGCATCGCATTCTAAGGTACTGGGTCTCGGAAAGGTTGTCATTTCTCATGATCTAACGATCGAGAAAGTCATGCTTGTTGAGTCCCTTGCATTCAATTTACTTTCCGTTCGTCAACTTGCACTCATGGGCTTTGCTACATTCTTTGATATTGATAACGTGGCCCTCTTGTGGAGCAAGACTCTTAAAGTAGCCTTCGTTGGGCATGTCGAGAACGGTCTCTATGTGGTTAACTTTTCGGAGCAACCCACTAAGACCGCGACATGCCTAATGGCTAAAGTTGACGTGGGATGGCTTTGGCATCGCCGCTTAGCCCACGCCAATATGAGATCTTTGCAAAGTCTTCTCAAGGGGACCATGTCCGTGGACTAACAAATGTTAGTTTTGCCAAAGATCGTGCTTGCAAAGGCTTGTATCGAAGGAAAGCTTCATGAAAAGGCTCACCCTCCTTCAACCATCATCTACTCAAAGAGACCCTTGGAGCTCCTTCACATGGATATTTTCGGGCCTCCATCCTTTGATAGTCTTGGAGGAAGAAAGTATTGCTTGGTGATTGTGGATGATTATTCAAGGTACACTTGGGTATACTTCTTCAAGAGGAAGAGTGAGACCCAACAAACCGTCATCAACTTTGCAAATGAAGCTCAACGTCAACATGATGCAAAGATCTTGACAATAAGAAGCGACAACGGCACCGAGTTCAAGAACTACACCTTGGATGAGTTTCTTAGTGATGAGGGGATCAAGCATCAATATGCGGCACCTTATACCCCTCAACAAAATGGTGTTGCGGAGAGGAAGAACCGGGCGTTGATGGATGCGGCAAGGACCATGATGGCGGAGTTCAAGTCTCCGTACAACTTTTGGGCCGAAGCCAGCAACACCACATGTCATGCATCCAATCGGCTCTATCTTCGCAAAGGCTTGAACAAGACTCCTTATGAGATACTCACCGGCAACAAGCCCAACCTCAAGTACTTCCGGGTGTTCGGTTGTAAGTGTTTCATTCTCAAGAAAGGTGTTCGTTTGTCTAAATTTGAGGCTAGAGCTCATGAGGGCATATTTGTTGGTTATGCTACAAACTCTCATGCTTACCGTGTCCTCAACAAGTCCACCGGACTCATTGAGGAGACGTGTAACGTGGAGTTTGATGAAAATAACGGCTCCCAAGTGGAGCAAAGTGGTACTTGTGATGCAGGTGATGAAATTCCTCCCCAAGCCATAAGAAGAATGGGTATTGGTTAAATCCTACCCATTGAGGAACCCCTTGTGGCCGAAGGAGAAGGACAATGCTCTACTCAAGTAGAGCCATCACCTCATCAAGACCCACACGCTTCCGAAGAACAAAGTGAAGGCCCTCAACCTTGTGAACAAGATCAAGGGCAAGATCAACCTCAAGATGGTGGAGAACCTCTAAATGATGCCCAAGGTCAAGTTCTCCCCCTCGAGCAAGTTCAAGATCAAGAGCAAACTCAAGCTCAAGTACAAGCTCAACATCAAGAACAAGCTCCAGACGGCGCCCAAGATGATCAAGTCAACCATCCTCCCTCCACATCCGAGGAGGAATTAGAGCGTCGCGCCGTGAAGATTGCTTCCAAGATCACCACTCAAGGGCATCTCATGGAAAATGTAGTTGGAAGCCTAAGAAAGGGGGTAAGCACTCGTAGACAATTAGCAAACTATTGTGAACATCACGCGTTTGTCTCTTGTGTTGAACCCCAAAAGGTCTATGAGGCGCCAAGACTCGGATTGGCTCAATGCCATGCATGAAGAACTCAACAACTTCGAGTACAACAAAGTATGGAGATTGGTGCCAAGGCCATCGGGGAACCACAATGTCATTGGAACCAAGTGGATCTTTAAGAACAAGCAAGATGCTCATGGGAACATCATTCGCAACAAGGAAAGATTGGTAGCACAAGGCTACTCCCAAGTCGAGGGTATCGACTACGGTGAAACCTTTGCTCCCGTTGCTTGTCTTGAATCCATACGTTTGTTGATTGCCTATGCTTCTCATCACAACTTTAAGTTGCAACAAATGGATGTGAAAAGTGCTTTTCTTAATGGTCCTATTAATGAGTTGGTTTATGTCAAGCAACCCCCCGGGTTCGAGGATTACTTCCCGGATCATGTGTACCAACTCGATAAGGCACTCTATGGCCTTAAACAAGCCCCACGTGCGTGGTATGACCACCTTACCGAGTTGCTACAAGATCATGGATTTGAAGTAGGGCTAATCGATCCCACTCTTTTTACTAAGAAGGTCAACGGGGAGTTGTTTGTATGCCAACTATATGTTGATGATATTATCTTTGGTTCTCCTAACAAAGCTTTCAGTGAGGAATTTGCCGCTCTCATGACCTCCAATTTTAAGATGTCATCTATGGGAGAGTTGAAGTTCTTCCTTGGTTTTGACATCAAACAAAGAAGAGAAGGAACCTTCATCAACCAAGCCAAATACACTCAAGACATGCTTAAAAGATTCAAGCTAAGTGATGTCAAGCCGGCATCTACTCCAATGCCTACCAAGTGCCAACTTGACATCGATCCCAATGGTAAAGCGGTGGATCAAAAGGTATATCGCTCCATGATTGGCTCCTTGCTTTACCTTTGTGCATCTAGACCGGATATCATGTTGAGTGTGGGGATGTGTGCATGTTTTCAAGCCGCACCAAAGGAAAGTCACTTTGTGGCGGTCAAGCGAATCTTTCGATATTTGGCTCATACCCCAAACTTTGGCTTATGGTACCCAAGAGGAGCAAACTTCAAGCTTGAAGGGTTCACGGATTCCGATTGGGCGGGAGACAAAGTGGATAGGAAGTCCACTTCCGGAGGGTGCCAATTTCTTGGTTGCTCTTTGGTAAGTTGGTCTTCCAAGAAGCAAAGTTGTGTGTCTCTCTCGTCCACCGAAGCAGAGCATGTGGCGGCCGGTAGTTGTTGTGCTCAACTTCTATGGATGAGGCAAACTTTAAAGGAGTACGGCGTCATTTGTGACAAAGTGCCTCTTTGGTGTGATAATGAAAGTGCCATCAAGATTTCTCTCAACCCGGTGCAACACTTCAAGACAAAGCATATTGAGATTCGGTATCACTTCATCCGGGATCACATTAGGCGAGGGGAGGTCGAGCTCAAGTATGTCAACACTCATGATAACCTTGCAGATATTTTCACGAAGCCATTGGATGAAGCAAGATTTCGCGAGTTAAGGCATGAGCTAAATATCATCGATTTGAGCAATGTGACTTGAACCCGTGCACCCCCCACCACACTCAACTTGTTGTCTAGTTTAGATGTAGGCATGGACATAGGGGGAGTGTTGTTCTCTCAATGAACTCCCCCTCCCCCCATTATGCATAAAACGATCAACTCTTTCATATTAGCCATTTTTTATGGTACTTGTGCTTCAAAGACGAGTTTTGGTCATGGGCCCAAGGATAATTCTTCGTGGTGCCATACCAATTGACTCAAACATAGGTGGCTCCGGCCACCGCCCTCTCTTGAGAGAGGCCAGAGCCCGTTTTTTTCTCTTGTTTTGTTGCCGTGAAGGTGTGGGTTCCGTTTCGTTACTCGTGTGTTTGTCATCTTGTTGATCTTTGCATACCCGTGTTTTTTTTGTGCATTTTTTTGGGTCTAGAGGCGGTTTTGGTTCTTTGGCGGTACTCATTGTTGGCGAAGCGGTACTACCGCTCAAGCGGTACTACCGCCCGCCAAATAGTACTACACGACGAGAGGCGTGGGGGGATTATATCAGGGCAGGGGGAGTTTCTTCTCCCCCATACCCATTCACTCGCCCCCACGCCTGTTCTTCTCTCTCTGAAGAATCGGCGCCATGAGGGCTCGGCGGATCTCCCTCTCCGGGCCGTCCCTCTCCATTCCGTTCGGTGGAAACGATCCCCACCTCGTCCTCTTGCCATGGATGCTGGTACTGCCCCTGTTCTCTTGTTCTTTTTGTCTAGGTTTCCAATCTAGCATCTTAGGGGCAGTAGCGATTGCATCTCTAGATTTTTGGCCAAATCTAGGCTTGAGTTGGATGGAGAATGCTTCTAGGCAGTATGGATTGATGTTTGGTTGGAGTATATTTGAATTTGGTTGGACGATAGTGCCGGATCTGACCACGGTAGTAGGAAACTGATGTTTCCCCGCCCCGAGCGGTACTACCGCCCCACCAGGGCGGTACTACCGCTTGGAGCGGTACTACCGCTCTAAGTGGAGCGGTACTACCGCTCATGGCGGTACTACCACTATCAGATCATGGTACTACCGCCCTTCACCAAGTTCCACTGTATTACTGCCTTTCAGTGATCTTTGCTCGTGTTTTGTGGCTTATTCTTGTGCTTTCTGGTTGTTTGCATGTTCTGCTGTGTGGTTCCAGGTGATGAGGTTCCTGAGCATCCGGCTCGTCGTGTCAATCCCGGACGTGCAACGTCCAAGCACTACCGTACTACCGAGCCTGCCGAAGGATCCTCAAGTGCTCCACCTCCACCTCCACCTCCACCTCAACTCCAGAAGAAGCCAGGAGTCAAGCCAAAGCCCGGCAAGACAGTGCCAGAAATGCCGCCAAAAGAGTTCTGGGCAAGGCGCCGCCGCAACCCGTATGATGTTGACCAAGACCCCACTTTGGTCAACCGTCCGTTCTGGAATAGGTTTCAGTTTGCTATCTTCTTCGATGTCATCAAAGCAATGTCAACGTGCACTCCATCGACACCGACCATATGGAGCAAGATCCGGACTACTTTGGTGAAGCACTTCAGATGTGCACTCAACTGAACATTCTTGAGATTCTGAAATTCAACAAGGACTTTGATGCTGATATTGTGGCCCAATTCTATGCCACGGTTCACCTTGGGACTGATGAAGGCAGGACTCTCACCTGGATGACCAATGGCAAGCTGCTTTCTGTCAAGTGGAAAGCATTCATGCAGCTGATTGGGGTGCAAGATCTAGGGTTGAGTCCCCAGTTGGCTTTCGACCTCACGCCCGCACCCATTGCACCCACAAGCAAGCTCTCCGCCCTCTCGCACTCAAGGTCAACCCGAGACAAAGAAGGAAACCTATGAGCTGCTGCCTATCTGGATATCCTTCACCGCATCTTCAGAGAGACTCTTTTCCCTCGCATTGGGAATTTGGACCAGGTTCACTCTTATCTTGTGGATATGCTTCGCTACGCCAACGTGAGAAGGAAAATCCCACCGAGAGTCTTTGGATATCTCTCATGTTATGTGGTCTCGAGCTGTTGTTCGCTATCTCGAGCGTAAGTGCCCGATCTATGGTCCGCTCATCATGCTACTCATTGAGAAGGCTTGGGATCATGTATACCCTTTGGTGCCTCTGGAGTGTGGAGAGTTGATCTCTCACGATGTCAAGCGTCTGAGGAAGAAGGATCACACGGGCACTTCGGCCCCTAAGACTGGAGGTCCTTCGTCTGCTGCTGCCATGGAGACAGAGGAGGAGCCTGCCGCTGATGATGATGAGGATGATGACTACATACCTTCTGCGGCAGAGTCCTCGTGGGCTAAGAAGCTCAAATCCAAGATGAAGAAGTTGTTCTGCATGGAGGCTCATGGCCAGTACATGACTAATGTGGCTGAGAAGAAGGCTCGCGGTCGTCACAAGGAGCTCATGCGTCAGTTGGGTGCTACAGTCAAGAGTGAATCTGAGGACCAGCTTACTGAGGAGGAGGAGTGGATTTAGGAGCACTGCCCATGGACTGATTCTGAGGCAAGCACTTCCAGACTGACGACGGTGGTGCCGATGACTCTGCTGGGCTCTGATGCGTGTGTCTCACTTTTGCTCTCACCTGGAGCAGTAGCATCACTCCCTCTCCTTTTTGGTGTCTCGATGCCAAAGGGGGAGAGAGTTTAGGGATTTGCGAGTGTGTCTTTGTCTTTGTCGTCTCTTATCCGTGTCTTATCGTGTTTTCCTCGCATTTGCATTTGCTTCGGTTGGTTTGTCTGTGAGACCTAAGTTCGAGTAAGACTTAAGTTCGAGTCATATGGTGTAAGACATATGCTACCTTCGTTTCAGTAACTTTATCTATGTCTATCTAGCTCATGAGTTGCGTTCTTATCTTGTTATATCATCTATGCTGCTCTCATACACCATGCTTTGTTTATCGGTCTCTAACATGTAGGGGGAGCTTTGTTCCTAATATGTGTTCTGTGCAGTCCAAAGCACTTATCTAAACTAGAACACATCTAGGGGGAGCCCATCTACACTTTAGGACCATGGGGTTTGTATGCTTACATATATCATATCTATGCAAATCCTGTGTTGTCATCAATCCACCAAAAAGGGGGAGATTGTAAGGGCATATTCATTCCCTAGTGGTTTTGGTGATTGATGACAACGCTTGTGCGGACTAATCGTGTGCGTTAAGTTCTTTCAGAGAATCATTCATTGGCACGAGACGATTTCCTCCCTCGGGTTTTACTCAAGACGGTGTAACTCCTGCGTTTTGTTGTTGGTGGACTAGTTCCGTAGGAGTCACCGTACTATTAAGAGGGGATCCGCTTTGGTAAGACCGGGTGGAATCAACACGTACACATCCCTCTCACACCCGTCGTATTTCCTTCGCACCTTTGAGCTGTTCTTCTCTTCGGTTCCCTCTTCGTCTGTGCGGTAGTAGTACCGCGATCTCATGGTGTAGTACCGCCGAAGCCCCACAATGTAGTATATGCCGCTCTGAGCGGTAGTACCGCTCTCAGCCGTAGTATCATCCGACGAGCGGTAGTACCGCTCGGGCTCGGCCGTAATACCGCCAAGATACCGCGCCTACTACCGCCTCGATTCGGGACGATGTTTTCTCGTGTCGAGTTTTGCGGCACTACCAAATGTAGTGGAAGCGGTAGTACTGCTCCTACTCATGTAGTAGTACGCTCTGGGGCGATGGTCTGGTTTCCCCCTTAGCGGTAGTACCACTGAGGAGGAGCGGCGATGCCGCCTCGGTGGTAGTACCGCCCTTCCCCAGCGGTAGTACCGCTCTGTGCGGGGCTGCTCAGTGGGGTAACGGTTGGATGTGTTCCCCCACTATATAAAGGGGTCTTCTTCTTCCTTGTTGACCTACCTCTTTCCCCCAAAGCTCCATTGTTGCTCAAAGCTCCATTTTCGCCCGATTTCTCTCTCTAGCCAATCAAACTTGTTGATTTGTTCGGGATTGGTTGAGAAGGCCCAGATCTACACTTCCACCAAGAGAAATTTGATTCCCCCCACTTATCCCTTGCGGATCTTGTTACTCTTGGGTGTTGAGCACCCTAGATGGTTGAAGTCACCTCGAAGCCATACTCCATCGTGGTGAAGCTTCGTGGTGTTGTTGTTGTTGTTGGGAGCCTCCGATTGTTGTGGAGATAGCCCCAACCTTGCTTGTAAAGGTTCGGTCGCTGCCTTCAAGGGCACCAATAGTGGAATCACGGCATCTCGCATTGTGTGAGGGCGTGAGGAGAATACGGTGGCCCTAGTGGCTTCTTGGGGAGCATTGTGCCTCCACACCACTCTAACGGAGACGTACTTCCCCATAAAAGGAAGGAACTCCGGTAACACATCCTCGTCTCCACCGGCTCCACTCTTGGTTATTTCGTGCCTTTACTCTTGCAAGCTTACTTATTGTTTCATCCCTTGCTTGCTTGTGTAGTAGTCTTTATTGCATCATATAGGTTGCTCACCTAGTTGCACATCTAGACAACCTATTTTGTTGCAAAGTTTAATTTGGTAAAGAAAAGGTTAAAAATTGTTAGTTGCCTATTCACCCCCCCCCCCTCTAGTCAACCATATCGATCCTTTCACATAGGCTCCCCTTACATGTATGCAATCATGTGAATATGGAATATAGAGGCATGTGAAAGCATAACCATGATAGAGTAGGCAATGTGTTACATGTATCTTGGCCATATGCATCAGAGCAAAGAATATTAAGGAAAAACCTTCATGCTCATGAGTCCTTCTTGCAAAAAGTATGTACATCAGCAAGAATTCCTCATACACATGATTGTGATGAATATACTTACCTTGTAGTCTTGAGTTGGCTTAGGATGGAATGAACCTGCGTAAACAAGGTTAGAAAATACAGATACATCTACTAGCCAGACAAAACAGAAGAAACCACAAGAATACCAAGACTGGGATGACATGTAGAGAGTGAGTACTAAGTACCACATTGGATTAGACATGTCCCCAAGAGTAAAGATATGCAATGCATTTAAATGATTTCTTTCCCTTAGATGTCTTGCTCCCCCTGAATCTAGCATGGGATACTGGGAGAAGATAGGGAATAGAAAATCAGAGCTGAAAAGATCATATGGACATGTCTCTCCCCTCAGTAAGACATGTGGCATCTCTCCTCTTGAACACCAAGCATTTGGGATCCTTGAGAAATACTTTCTACTTAAGTATTCTCTCCCCCTGGAGATCTCTCTCTCCCCCCCTGAGGATCTCTCTCCCCCTAAGGAGGTGATATACTCTTTCTCTGATGTGATCTCTCTCTAAATGATAAGCTTTGATGTGATCTCTCTCTCCCCCTTTGACATCAATTTCCAAGAAGGGTTTTCTGGAATCTGTCGAATAGGTTTGGTCCTTGAGTCACAGCACAAAGCAATGATAAAAATGTTATGCTTGTAGAGGACAAGATTCATTGAGTGGAGCTGGTTCATAAGAAACACAGACTAAGTGGCAAACTATTTTTCCTGGTGTGAAATCGGTGGCACCAAGTGGTATGCTTCGGTTGTACCAAAAGGATTCGGTTGGACCAAAAATAACAAATCGGTGAAACCGAGTTCATCACAAAGAAAACACTTGTCACCTCAGCTCACTAGACTAGTAAGATCTCACAAAGGCAAGGAATTTACTGAATGATATGCAATGAATTGGATGCAGAAAATGCAGAGCAAACAGAAAGAAATCCAGAAGAAGTTTTTTTTGAAAGGGGAAACCAATATGCATGAGACAAATGCAAAAACATAGAAAAGAACACAAGAGAACTTCATCTAGAGATGGTCAGCGACAAAGTCACCTATGTTAGAGTATATTGACTTAGGAGTCAAGTGAGATCACTTGATCATAGGTCATACTCATCGTTTAAGCTCAAAATGGGGTTGCCATTTTTCGTTTAAGCATCTTGATGTATTCACATCTTGTCGAGTTGATTTAGCTCATAACTTGGAGTAAAGCTTCTCTAAGATGGAATAACATACCTTGGTTGGTGGTGTTGTCCATGTAGTTAAACTTGTGTGGGTTGCTCAAGGTTGATGTAGCTCATCAAGAATTGGGAGCACCACTTGGAATTGGGGTCCATCTGCCTACATGGGTTAGTTCTTACAAGGAAGAGCACTTGTGTATCCAAAAATGACAATCATGAAGCTCAACATAGAATTTGTCAAAGGATATGTTTGAATGGTTCAGTGTTTCCTTGTCTTCAACCACCATGGTGTAGAGACTTGGTGATGTAGAGATTGCTTAAGATATGAGTAGGTTACAATCTCATGGAATTTGATTCCACCAAGTACCTACATGAGTTAGATAACATGCAAGATGCAAATATATCCAAGACATAAGATTTTTATCATAAGAGAAATATCAAGAATTAGTCATAAGCTCATGTCTTGCATGTATCCAATGGAGTTTCTACTCCAAGTTTGAAGCATCAATGATGTTCAATTCTCCTCTCAACCTGCAAAACACTTTCTCATCAAGAGGTTTAGTGAATATATCCGCTAATTGCTTTTCGGTGCGAGACGAACTTCAATATGCTTAGTTCGAGAATGTTGTACGGGATTATGACCAATTTTGATAGCACTTTCATTGTCACAAAGCAATGGAACATGTCTCACATATATCCCATAATCTTTAAGAGTTTGGGTCATCCAAAGTAATTGAGCACAACATGAACCAATGGCAATGTATTCCGCTTCGGCGGTGGATAAGGATACCGAGTTTTGTTTCTTGGAGGACCAAGACACAAGAGATCTACCAAGAAATTGACAAGTACCCGAAGTGGACTTTCTATCAACCTTGTCTCCGGCATAGTCCGAGTCGGAATAGCCAACAAGATCGAAAGCGGCCCTCTTAGGATACCAAATGCCAAAATTTGGTGTATGGATTAAGTATCTCACTATCCTTTTCACGGCCTTAAGATGACATTCTTTAGGAGCAGCTTGATATCGTGCACACATGCACACACTTAGCATGATATCGGGACGTGAAGCACATAGATATAACAATGAACCAATCATAGAGCGATAAACCTTTTGGTCAACCGGTTCACTATCTTTGGTCAAGTCAAGATGTCCACTAGTAGGCATGGGTGTAGTCATACCTTTGCATTCTTGCATATTGAACTTCTTGAATAAGTCCTTGGTGTACTTTGTTGGAGAAACAAAGGTACCTTCCTTAGTTTGCTTGATTTGCAATCCAAGAAAGAATTTGAGTTGACTCATCATAGACATCTCAAACTTCTCCGACATTAGCTTCCCAAACTTTTCACTAAAATGAGGGTTAGTTGAACCAAATATAATATCATCAACATAGATTTGGCACACAAATAGTTCTCCATTAACCCTTTTAGTAAAAAGTGTAGAATCAATTTCCCCAATTTCAAAGCCTTTTTCAATAAGGAACTTGGTCAAGCATTTATACCATGCTCTAGGAGCTTGTTTAAGACCATAAAGAGCTTTGTGAAGTTTTTAAACATGATTGGGTTTCTTAGGATTGACAAAGCCGGGAGGTTGCTTAACATAAACTTCCTCCTCTATTTCACCATTTAGAAAAGCACTTTTAATGTCCATTTGGTACAAGGTGATATCATGATGATTAGCATAGGCAAGTAAGATGCGAATGGACTCAAGTCTAGCAACGGAGCGTAAGTCTCACCATAGTCCATACCTTCGACTTGTGTGTAGCCTTGGGCGATTTAGACGTGCTTTGTTGCGAACTACTTGTCCATCTTCATCTTGCTTGTTGCGAAACACCCATTTGGTACCGATGATGTTGTGGTTGTTGTCGGGCTTCTCAACCAATGTCCAAACTTGGTTCCTCTCAAAGTTGTGTAGCTCTTCATGCATAGCATTTATCCAATCCGGATCTTCCAACGCTTCTTCAACCTTCATAGGTTCAATGCTAGAGATGAAAGAATAGTTTTCACAATGGACCTTGCCAATAGACAAGTCTTGGATTGCTTCCGAAGGATCTTTGTCTCCTACATCAATTGGCAATTGCTCTACTTGCGAGCCGTTAGATTCATCAAACTTCACATCTACCGTCTCTTCAACTTTTCGGGTGAAATTATTGTAGACACGGTAAGTGTGAGAGTTTGAGCCATAACCTAGTAGGAAACCTTCATGAGACTTAGGAGAAAATTTAGAACGATGATGCTTATCAAGAATGTAGCACTTTGAGCCGAATACTCGAAAGTATCCAACTTGGGGTTCGTTACCGGTGAGGAGCTCGTATGCCGTCTTGCCGAATAGCTTGTGAAGATACAAGCGATTTGTTGCATAACAAGCTGTCTCAACCGCTTCTGCCCAAAAGTGCTTCGGTGTATTGTATTCATCAAGAATCGTTCTCGCCATTTCGATGAGCGTCCGGTTCTTCCTCTCAACAACTCCATTTTGTTGAGGTGTGTACGTAGCCGAGAACTCGTGTGAAATCCCTTCTTCGTCAAGAAAGGTGTCCACATTTGCGTTCTTGAACTCCGTTCCATTGTCACTGCGAACCTTCTTGATCTTCACTTCAAATTGATTTTGGGCCTTCCTAGCGAAGTTTTTGAAGATCTTTTGGACCTGCGATTTATCATTGAGAAAGAACACCCACGTAAATCTTGAAAAATCATCAACTATAACTAGACCAAAAGAATTTCCACCAAGACTCTTGTAGGAGTTGGGACCAAAGAGATCCATGTGAAGTAGCTCGAGTGGACTCCTTGTGGTCATGATGTTCTTCACGGGATGCCTTCCTCCAACCTGTTTACCTGCCTAACAAGCGCTGCAAAGTCTATCCTTATAAAATATGACATCGTTAACTCCAAGGATATGATTTCCTTTAATAAGCTTGTCAAGGTTTCGCATACCGACATGACCTAGTCGTCTATGCCATAACCAACCTTTTGAGGCTTTAGCAATGAAGCAAGTTTTAGGTTGAGCCTTTTTAGTGAAATCAACAATGTATAGATCACCTCTACGCACACCGGTAAAGACCATTTTATGATTGTCTCGATGAAACACTTGGCAATCTACTTCAGTAAATAGGACATTGAAACCGAAATCAGCAAGTCTAGATACTGAAAGTAAGTTGTATCCAAGAGATTCAACGAGCATGAAATTTTGTATGGAGCTATCATGTGATATGGCCACCTTAACGAGGCCAACCACCTTACCTTTTGAGTTGTCACTGAAAGTGACATACTTTCGAGGACTATTATTTTCAGCAAGCTCACGAAACATGTCTTTATCTCCGGTCATGTGATCGGTACATCCACTATCAAGAACCCATTCCTTTCCTCCTTACATATATCCCCGAAGATTTGCCATAAGACCAAAATGTCTCATTGCATCATCAAGATCGAAGTCACTATCATCATCCTCATCATAGTATCCATGTTCAACATCGTCATGTGGTGGATCAATTCCTAGAGAGGGTGATTCATTAGAATGAGTTTGACAATGATCTTGCTTATGAATTTTTATAGCTTCGGAAATAGTATCACTAATAATTCCAACATTTCCTTTGGCACGCATAAGGTTTGTAAGCTCAAATAGACGATGACCAAACATAGGATCACTAGTGTTCATCTTAATCAAAGCAATGGACTTATGGAGAATTTCATCAAGATTTTTCAAGGAATAATTTGGAAAGAGTTCCTCAAGAAATTTCCATATAGTGTAGGCACACTTAAGAGTAGGCAAACATCCAATCAAGTTTCTAGGCAATCCTCTAATGATAAGTTCGGCAGTTCTAAGATTCCTAATCATGTCAATTGACTCATCATGGGTAGGATGCATAGGGTCAACATGAGGTGCACAAGGGCTAGCAATGTACTTGTTCAAATGATATTGATTGAAAATTACAAGCATCTCATTTTTCCACTCATGAAAATACTCTCCATCAAGAATAGGCACTCTATGTCTAAGACTCCGCAAAGTAGACTCAGCCATCTTCCTCCAATGGTGATTAAACCAAGGCAATGGAGACCAACGCTCTGATACCACTTGTAGGACCTTGAGAAGAGGTGTCTAGAGGGGGTGATTAGACACTAAGTACCAAAGTTGTAGTTTTTAAGATTCTTTAAGTTTAAGTGGAGTTTAGGCACAAGTTCAACATTCACAATACATATCAAGCAAGCATGCAATGAGTATATGAGCAGCGGAAAGTAAAGCATGCAACTTGCAGGAATGTAAAGGGAAGGGTTTTGAGGATTCAAATGCAATTGGAGACACGGATGTTTTTGGCGTGGTTCCGATAGGTGGTGCTATCGTACATCCACGTTGATGGAGACTTCAACCCACGAAGGGTAACGGTTGCACGAGTCCACGGAGGGCTCCACCCACGAAGGGTCCACGAAGAAGCAACCTTGGCTATCCCACCACGGCCGTCGCCCACGAAGGGCTTGCCTCACTAGCGGTAGATCTTCACGAAGTAGGTGATCTCCTTGCCCTTACAAACTCCTTGGTTCAACTCCACAATCTTGTCGGAGGCTCCCAAGTGACACCTAGCCAATCTAGGAGACACCACTCTCCAAGAAGTAACAAATGGTGCGTTGATGATGAACTCCTTGCTCTTGTGCTTCAAATGATAGTCTCCCCAACACTCAACTCTCTCTCATAGGATTTGGATCTGGTGGAAAGAAGATTTGAGTGGAAAGCAACTTGGGGAAGGCTAGAGATCGAGATTCATATGGTAGGAATGGAATATCTTGGCCTCAACACATGAGTAGGTAGTTCTCTCTCGAAAAATGTATCTTTGGAAGTGTAGGTTCACCGATGGCTCTTTCCAGAATGAAGAGGAGGTGGAGGGTATATATAGCCTCCACACAAAATCTAACTGTTACACACAATTTACCAAACTCGGTGGGACCGATTCAACAGACTCGGTCGGACCGATTTAGTAAACCTAGTGACCGTTAGGATTTTCGGTGGGACTGATATGCAACTCGGTAAGACTGATTTGGTTAGGGTTAGGGCATAACGTAATCTCGGTAAGACCGATTACACAAACTCGGTGTGACCGATTTTGGTAATAAGCTTTCCAGAGAGTTGGTCAGGCAAACTCGGTTGGACCGATTACACAAACTCGGTAGGACCGATTCTGGTAATGAGTCAACCAGGAAGTTTGCATTGTAATCTCGGTAGTACCGATTGCTCAAACTCGGTGAGACCGATTTTGGTAATGGACATACACAGAGAAATTACAATCCCATCTCGGTGAGACCGAGATCCCTATCGGTGAGACCAATTTGCCTAGGGTTTGTGGCAGTGGCTAAGACATCCAAACTTGGTGGCGCCGGATAGAAAGAATCGGTGGGGCCGAGTTTGACTTTAGGTTTTGGTCATATGAGTGGAAGTGGGAAAGTAGTTGAGGGTTTTGGAGCATATCACTAAGCACTATGGAGCAAGAAACTCATTAAGAAACACCTCATCCCTCCTTGATAGTATTAGCTTTTCCTATAGACTCAATGTGATCTTGGATCACTAAAATGTAAAATGAAGAGTCTTGAGCTTGAACTTGAGCCAATCCTTTGTCCTTAGCATCTTGAAGGAGTTCCCACATCCTTTAGTCCATGCCACTCCATTGTTGAACTTGTCTGAAACATACTAGATAAAAGTGTTAGTCCAACAAGAGATATGTTGACATTAATTACCAAAACCACCTAGGGAGCACTTGTGCTTTCAATGATATTTGCAATTCGCGTAAGGAGCGGTCATTGATCCATCAGACATCTAGATTCTATCGAATTTGAGCATGTCTATGTTATTATTCGACACAATTCATCCGCATAGTTAGTATTTTGAACTCCAGACAATGCATCGCTTTAGCAATCGAATATAAACGTGAGTATAGTTCATGTTGTGTGTGTAAAGCACATTATACATACGAAAGTTACACAATGGACATTTATAAATAGCTACCTATGAACTAGTATACATTTGAATTCAACCTAAGGTGGTTTGAAAAAATCGAAGTCAACATGAAGTCCATTCAATTATTTGAATTTGATATCATGACATTTGTAAACCATACCTAAACTATGGGGGTACCAATCTTTGCTCTGATTTTGTACATAATAGCATATGTAGTCGTGTACAAAATAGATTCAAATTTAGCTCCTCCATTCCAAAATAATCGTAGTTATAGGATTTTCAAGTGTCAAAATTCAAAAGGAAGCGGATAATTTAATGAGGTTTTCAAACATACAAGGTCAAATATAACGTTGTCTATTTAGGTCAATCCTCATAGTTCAAGAGTACTCTAAACATGAATGCTTGTGTTTCAAAATTTGAACGGCGCCAAAAGAGCCTCTACTACGCTCAAACCGCATGAGACCAATGTTTGGTAGTACAAGGAAATTACTTTTCTAATAACTCCGACCCGTGAGACCTACCGGACCGACGTCCAAAGGTCTAAACCGGGGTAGGTTTGTAGCTTCATCTAGACGCCACGCAACCGCCTCCGAAAAACATTCATACACAATGGCCGCCTAAGCACACATGCGCGTGGCCGAAATCGCTCCCGCCCACTATTTGGGACACCTGGGATTACCATCCTACCCCCGACACGCAGTAGGTCCGAAATTTAAGAGGGGGGCAAAGTTTGTACTTTCCCCAAATTTCAAACAAGCGCGTCCCATCTTCTGTTCAAAAAATCCAAAAATAAGCGCATCCCAGACCGAAACATGGTTTCCCCCCACCCGTCCGATTCCCCATTCGTACTTCGTGAGCGCCAAAACTACCTCTCCACCAGCTGCGAAACCCGGCGTCCTCCGTCCGCCACCCCATCCCACCCATCAACCGCCGCCCTCCTCCATCACGCCGGAGCCGATACCCCAACGTCGTCGTCCAACACAACCTCAACCGCAATGCCCTCCACGACTAGTAGTTGAAGCTGAGGCCGAGCCATCCGTACCCGAGCCACTTCAGCCACGCTGTCCTACGCCTCACCGCTGCTGCTCCAACTTTGCCACCCTCCACCACACCGGAGCTGTTCCTGCTACGCCGTCCTTCGCCGCCTCAGATTTGCTTCCACTCCGCCGACATACAGCCATGGCAACACAGTCAACAATTTGGCCATGGGTTCGTCCAAGCCTGCACCCTCCAGAACATTCGTTTCCCCGGTAAAAACAAGAAGATCGGCGCGACATGTGGAGGTGACCACACCGGCAACCGAAGAAGGTACTCCTCTTCCCTTATTCGTGCAAATCTTACGTCTCTGCTTGCACGGTATTCATCCCACAGAATACACTAGTTGACTGCTTCTTCTTGATACTAGATGTTCCTAGTAACTCGTGATGCACAAGGTTTCTCCTCATATACTATTTCACCTTAGCTAGAGGTCCGCCGCCCCAAATTTCAATTTCGGCGCTTGATTCCCAATTAAAGGAAGCATTCCCGGCGTAATGTGCACTAGTATGACTATTACGCCCGAAGCAGCGCTTGGTGTTTATCTTAGGGCGTCATGCCTAGAGCTACTAGCGCCCGATCTGGAGGTTGGCCGGGATTAAAGGGATGGCTTGGGGGCGCTGCCAAGCACGGCGGTGGTCTCAGGTCGATGGGAGGGCGGGGTGGCGGAGGCACGGGTCTGGGCCGGTAGTCGCTGGCGGTTCGTGAAGGATCGTCAACACTGACTAGCGGGAGGTAGACGAAGGCCATCTGCCCGTTCCTTATAGATCGGACGGTTCATTAAAAAAATCGACTAACCTATTTATTTTCAGTCGACTGTTATCTTAGATATGACCACATGTGGTGGTGTGCTGGAGGAGTACCTGCATTTCCTGTGCTCATATATTACAAAATTATATGGAGTAGAATCTAATTTTGTTTGCCATGCAATGTTGTAGAGCTATCATATGTCTCTTGTCATTTATTTTTAAGCCACCTGCTATCTGCTACTTTTACAGTGCACTAGTTCTGCACACACTTCACCCATACTCTCACTATTGTGTTTTTATGCGAGGGTATTTCAGACTCTCTTGCCGAAAGAGAAGCAGCAAAGAAAAGAGAGAAGTCGCTCCATCTTGGTATACTGGTAGGAAAGACATGTTACAACACTATAAAGGGTGCAGTGTCAGCAGATGGAGACGGTAAACATAGCTCTGTAGTTGATGACCTCGCTCGCAATGAACCACCATCCCAGGTGCTTGCTTTAACTTTGCGGTGTCATATGTGGTTGCATGGTTGTGTCTAGCTTGTATTCGAAAGGCCGAAGTTGGTCTTTATTAAGATAAGGAAAGATATTTTTTACATGAACCACCAGAAGACAAATAGCTAGTCAGGGCACTGGCCGAGCCAGTGACAAGCCCAGCAAAGACAGGCATCACCTGGAAGCCAACTAAAAAGCAGCGATGGTGGCGAAGTAGCCCGCCTCCCACCAGGCTCTCAGGTCCTAGATGATCATGTTCACCACTCCAGCCGGATGTATAGCTTGTATTGCGTCCAATTTGGTTAAATTGCATCTTCTTAGCTTACACATTATACCTTTGAATATGACATGCCTTTCTGTTTTTGGTACATACTAGTACATCTGTGTATTAACCATGTTGTTGGTGTCAAAACCGGCGGATCTCGGGTAGGGGGTCCCGAACTGTGCGTCTAGGAGGATGGTAACAGGAGACAAGGGACACGATGTTTTTACCCAGGTTCGGGCCCTCTCGATGGAGGTAAAACCCTACTCCTGCTTGATTAATATTGATTATATGGGTAGTACAAGAGTAGATCTACCACAAGATCAGAGAGGCTAAACCCTAGAAGCTAGGCTATGGTATGATTGTTGTTCGTCCTACGGACTAAAACCCTCCGGTTTATATAGGCACCGAAGAGGGTTAGGGTTACATAGAGTCGGTTACAATGGTAGGAGATCTACCTATCCGTATCGCCAAGCTTGCCTTCCACGCCAAGGAAAGTCCCATCCGGACACGGGACAAAGTCTTCAATCTTGTATCTTCATAGTCCAAGAGTCCGGCCAAAGGCTATAGTCCGCCATCCAGACACCCCTAATCCAGACTCCTCAAGAGCCCACTAACCAGGCTTCAATGACGACGAGTCCGGCGCATGATTGTCTTCACATTGCAAGGCGGGTTCCTCCTCCGAATACTTCATAGAAGATTACGAACACAAGGATAGTGTCGGCTCTGCAAAATAAGTTCCACATACCACCGTAGAGAGAATAATATTTACACAAATTCAATCTGCTGACGTATTCCGTGGCGTGACACCACACCACGGCCAAGCCTTTATTCAAATTGTTTTTACTGTCCCACCTCAGAGCGTTTAGCGAGGCGGTTTCCTTGGCACGTCTTGTCAAAGCAGAGATTGTGTCCCCTTATTTCGGGATTCTCATCAATACGGGTGTCGGTGTCAAAACCGGCGGATCTCGGGTAGGGGGTCCCGAACTGTGCGTCTAGGCGGATGGTAATGGGAGACAAGGGACACGATGTTTTTACCCAGGTTCGGACCCTCTCGATGGAGGTAAAACCCTACTCCTGCTTGATTGATATTGATGATATGGGTAGTACAAGAGTGGATCTACCACGAGATCAAGGAGGCTAAACCCTAGAAGCTAGCCTATGGTATGATTGTTGTTCTGTCCTATGGACTAAAACCCTCCGGTTTATATAGACACTAGAGAGGGCTAGGGTTACACAGAGTCGGTTACAATGGTAGGAGATCTACATATCCGTATTGCCAAGCTTGCCTTCCACGCCAAGGAAAGTCCCATCCGGACACGGGACGAAGTCTTCAATCTTGTACCTTCATAGTCTTGGAGTCCGGCCAATGATGATAGTTCGGCTATCCGGACACCTCCTAGCCCAGGACTCCCTCAGTAGCCCCTGAACCAGGCTTCAATGATGATAAGTCCGGCGCGCATATTGTCTTCGGCATTGCAAGGCGGGTTCCTCCTCCGAATAATTCATAGAAGATTGTGAACACCAGGATAGTGTTCGACTCTGCAAAATAAATTCCACATACCACCGTAGAGAGAATAATATTTACACAAGTTCAATCTGCTGACGTATTTCATGGTGTCACATCACCCACGGCCAAGCCTTTACTCGAATCGTTTTTATTATTCCGCCTCAGCACGTTTAGCGAAGCGGTTTCCTTGGAACGTCTTGTTGAAGCAGAGATCGTGTTCCCCTTATTTCGGGATTCCCATCAATACGGACGTGGGTAACCCAACCGCGCCATTGATTGCGACGCTTGGGAGATAAGCGAGTTTTACCAGGCCGGTGGGGATAAATAGTTTCGCCCGCCCATATATAAGGGGATAAGGATCCACCTTTTTTACCTATGCCTTATTCCTCCTTTGCTTATCCATCTCCGCGCACTCGAGCTCCAGCGCCCAAGTCCGCACATCTCACCTCGACCTTCTCCAGTCATGTCCGGAGCAGGAGGCAAGTGGATGGCCTCCTCCGTTCTGGAGGGCACATCAAGAAGTGCTTGATGGTCGATATTTGTCCAAAGGACATCACAAGACCGGCTCCCCGACGAGGGGCACCTCATCCCCACTCCGGGCCCCATGAGAGGGTGGTATTCCTTCCCATTTCCTCTACGGACCGGGCTTCCCACTCCACCCCTTTGTCCGGGGCTCATGTTCCCTCGGCCTGGATTTCCATGATCGGCCCCAATTTCATCCTCAATATCTCGGCGTTTATCGTGTGCAAAACCTTCCTCTGCATCCAGCCCCACTTCGGCTTGTGGCTAAAGACCTTCAATGTCAAGCCGAAGGTTGTGAAGGGCAGCCAAGCGGAGTGCGGAGGCGCCATGGTGGGCAAAATGCCCAATGTTACTTGGCTCGAGGGCGCCTTCGTGGAAACCATCAAAGGATGGCAATCGGGGTGGTTCTACATCACCGAGCCGCGTGACCCTAAATGGGCAGCGGTCCCCGAATTCAGATCTGGCATCCCCATGCGGCTCACTTCTGGAAGGAGAAGGGCCTGCTTGTGGGTAGTTCGGAAGAGCCGACCGACTCAATCTGTCTCCAAACCCTGGTGAACAAGAAGCTCAAGCTTGTCAACGTGATCCAGGTCATGCTCGTCCACCGGATTCTCCCCTGTCAGCAGCGAGACTTTAATTTGTGGGAGTTTGATCCGGCACAACACCGGACCTTGAGCACGCTCTTCGACACTACGTACGAAGATGCCTGGAGGGTGCTGTTCAAGGGTGCCGAAGCTCCCGCATCCGCTACCGAAGATTGCGGATTCAGCTCGCAGCGTCCGGCTGGCGAGGTAAGCCATGTTATCCTTTATGGGACACTTGCTTTTCATAGTTTGACTTTATGCGGGATCTAAACTCCCAACACCTTTAACAGGCCTGGCAAGCGACGTCCGGACAGGTTAACTGTCCGGCTCCCCTTCCAGAAGACCCAGCGGATGCCCGTCTAACAGGGCTGCTGGCCCCGGCACATTACGTAGTGCCGGAGAAGAAGGCCAAGAAGAAGGCCACGGGAACCCGAAGGAGTTCCCGGCGTCAGGTGGTATCGGATTCATCGTCCGATGACTCCAAGGCGGACTCCTCCCACGTGGACGAGGAGGAGAAGAAAGAGGCCACTCCCCCATCGGGGGGAGAGAGAAAGAGGAAGGCCTCCCCAGTGAGGGAGGCTGAAGGGTCCAAGAAGGGAAGGACCCTTCCCCCGGATTGTTCCGCCAACATCAGCGACGGTGACGAGGAGTGGCCCTCAAGGGCCAAGCCCCTGGCAAGATCGTAAGTATCCGGACTCCCGAATAACTTCATAATTTTTTCTTTTTGCCACATGGTGTCTTTCTAATGCCGCATACAACCCTGTAGTCCGCCCAAGGACGATCTTCCCGCTTCGTCAAGCGGGTCTTTGGGCACGTCGGATATGGATTCTCTTCCGACCGCCTCCACCCCCCGTGATGCTGACGACGTCGAGGCGGGATCCCGGGAAGGGACCCACCAGGGGGAGGAGGCCCCAGAGGTGCCGCATGGCAACCTCCCGGACTTTGCACCGGACTCCGCACCGGAACCTACAGTGGCTGCAGAGTATGGTGGGTGGCCCCTTCGTAAGAAGGGCAAGACTATGACACCGGTGGCCTCCGTCCAATCGGAGGCACCGGATGACTTGCTGGAAGCGCTCAATGGAGCTTCCATCGAAGAAGAACACCGCACTGTCATGAGTGCGGTGATTTAGAAGGTTCAGCTCGGCAAAAGCGGGCTGACCGAAGCCTGCAGCAGCCTTCTAACAGGCTTTGATGTAAGAATTTTAATATGTGTAAAGTAGTACCGCATAGACAGTAGCCCCTGATGCTCGGTTCGGTGTTCGGAAAGAAAAGCGGATGAGGATCTAAAAAGATATACGCAGGAGTCTTAACAAAATATGTCAATATGGGAATGCAGGCTGCTGCCTGACCTCTGCCCAGCGACGCGGAGGTCATCGCTTGAAGCGAGGCCTCGGCGGTCCGAGAGCGAGCTCGGCCGTGTCAAGAAGCAGCTCGAGGACAAGGAAGGTGAGTAACACCTTATTAAAGTTGTACCTTACAGAAAAGGATTTGGTTGCAAGGGGAATGACAAGGATAACGTGGGTACTCCAGGGGCTACGAACGAGGTGGCGACCCTGAAGGAGGCGGTGTCCGCGGCCGAACGCAATGCGGCCGTGGAACGCGCTGAGCAAGAGAAGCAGGAGGCACGGGTGGCGGAGGTACAGCAAGAGCTCCAGGCTCTCGTGGAAAAACACGAGAGTTTGGAGCGTGACTCGAAGACTCGAGAGTCTGAGCTTGCCTCGGCTCTTGAGAGTGCCAAAGCCGCTAAGGCCGAAGCCCACAAGGCCCTCCAGGAAATCGAGGCATTGAAGAAGATAGCGGCGGGTAAGCCATTCTTCATGCAAAGCAAGCATGTAAATGTGAATTACCTATTACTTACCCGAATTCGGAGCTCTCCAGGAGCGTTCGCAGATCTGCCCCGTGGCGTGTCCGATCTGCTGCCGCTTACAAAGCCGAGGAGGGAGCTCGACGGAGAAGGTGTTCTGGTCTCAAGATGTCGAGGCGGACATCCGTGCTTTTAGTGACCAGTGAAGCAGCTGGTCGAGATCCTAAGGTGGCGAACAGGCCATGAAGGGCCTCATAGTTCGGTTGTGGCCCAAGGAGGCCATGCACGGGAGCTACTTCGCCTGGTGCGGCGGCCGGTGGACGCTTGTCCATGGGTTGAGGTCATCAAGCACTCCGCTTTGCATTGAAGGTGCCCGTCGGGCCTTGCCGATGCAAAGGTGCATCAGGCGGGATGGACGCCGAGAAGCTTGTGACGGACGCGCCACCGACGGGCAAAGAGTATCGCACGCCCGAGATGTATTATAAGGGTGTCTGAAGGGTGCCCGCATGATTGCGTGAGTGCTCCAAAGATGTAATTTTTTAGTAGACTCGCATTTTGTTATCACTGCGCTGAAAACTTTGTTCATGTGCGCTAAGCAACACTTGTTGATTTAAAATATTACCTTCGTGTGTGGACATTTATCAAATCGAGAGATGGCAAGTCGTCGGCTTCAAATTTCCCCATGCCACGAGTCTGTGGGGTGTTGGGATAAACTTGGCGCTCTTGTTCCCATGTTTGGGTCCATCTAGGGAGGCGCTCAACATGACGAACGAGGCAAGCGGACTTATAATGCTTGAACACTCTCACTTAGCCATAGAATTCTATAATTTTAAATTTCGGCGAAGCCCCTAGAGTTCGGAAGGCCGAAATTGGGGTGCTACCACGCCTGGGCCGGACAAAGCCGGTTCCTCACTCTAAGCGGTATAAGTCTTTAGGGACTCGAAAAAACCTCCCGAACAGCGACCGGCTCTCGCCTCATCATGACGGTCAGTTTTAGCTTTCTCCACTGAGGCGCTCTCCCAGCTCAACTGGGGCGCAATCGTAGTGGTTCTCCCAGCGCTACCTTAGCCGATATAACGGATTGTAAGGTACCAAAACATGGGAGCCGGGCAAACCCAACTATTGACCCAAGACATGGTTCGGAGCCGATGCATATAATGCTATAAGTTCGGGGTGCCGCACTTGTGAAAGTGTTCGGACTTATCACACCATAATGTGGGGAACTTAAGCCCCTGGTGTGTTTAGCCGTACCAAAGTGTACGGATGCAACATGTCATAAATGAACATATGTATAAGAAAGGAATGCAATTATAAGCAAAAAGCGATGCATTGTTTATTCGAGAAATACTGCCATTAATGCAAAACGATACAAATAGTGCGATAAGCAAGGGATGGGACTATTAAACACGTCCCCCTCCAGGGGTAGGCTGCGGAATGGTGTATAAAACAGATTTAATGCGCGTAATGGAGACCACCTGGATACTCATCGTAGCCTTTCTCCTTCCCTGGCTGTTGCGTTGTGAGTTCGGCAGGTCTACTGCCGGACACGGCCTCTGGTAAATGGAGTCATGTGGATAAGAAAAGAAAGAAAAAGGATGACACACTTGGGAGCCCCTGGTGTGGTTCAGCCGCACTCTGGGCCCGCCGTGGTCGTGCCCCTCCCCCTATGCCCATGGTATCTCCAGAGCGTAATGATGTACGCGAAGTATTGGTCTTGCAAATTTGCGAGGGCTGGGGTTGGGGCCGCATTGCTACGCGTGCTCGGAACATGCTAGGTGGTCTTGTTGTAGGTTACTCCGGACGCGCTTTGTAGTGTCCGGTCGCTTAACGGCCGGACTCGAGAATTGCCTTAAGAGGCTACTCTGTACTTCTGCCGCGAGAGCCCCTGTATGCTCCTCCGTTTGGAGAGAGCGTGCAGTGTTTCCGTTGACCGTGATGACTCCTCGAGGGCCTGGCATCTTGAGCTTGAGGTCTGCGTAGTGCAGCACCGCGTTGAACTTTGCAAACGCGGTCCGTCCGAGCAGAGCATGATAGCCATCGCGAACGGAACTATGTCAAGATTAACTCCTCGCCGGAAGTTATCCGGGATCGAAGACCACTTCGAGTAATCGAGCCTGCATAATTGGCCTCTACGCTGGTATGACGCCTTTGAAGGTCGTCTTTGTGGGTTTAATCCTTGAGGGTCTATGCCCATCTTGCGACCGTATCCTGATAAAGCAGGTTCAGGCTGCTGCCGCCGTCCATCAGGACTCTGGTGAGGTGAAATCCATCGACAATTGGGTCTAGAACCAATGCGGCGAATCTGCCGTGGCGGATGCTGGTGGGGTAGTCCCTTCGATCAAAAGTGATCGGGCAGGAGGACCATGGGTTGAACTTTGGGGCGACTGGCTCCATCGCGTATACGTCCCTGAGTGCACGCTTCCGTTCCTTCTTGGGTATGTGGGTTGCGTATATCATGTTCACCGTCCGCACTTGTGGGGGATCCTTCATCCTCTATTGTTCGGGCGGTCGTCTCTTCCTCGCCATCGCTATGCAGCCCCTTGTCATTGTTTTCGCAATTAGCTTGCTCTGCTGCTTGAATACCCAACTGTCCTGTTGGTGTGATTAGCTAGCTTTTCGGGTGTCGTGTATCCGCACGAAGCGGTCGAGTATTCGGTCCAAATTGGACGGACCCGAGTAGTTCTTTTGAATGGCTTTTTCGGCGACCGGGTTTGGAGCCTCTGAATCCGCATTGACCGTCAGATCCTCGGTATTGTCGCCGTTAATGCAGCGTTGTGCTTGTTGCGATCGCGACTGCCGCTCACGGTCCTTAGTATCCGGACCGCCAGAATTTTTGCCGAGGTTGTTGCTGCGGGCTAGCTACTGTCCTCTCCGCAAAAGCGGGTCATGAGTGATGTGAGGGCTGCCATGGATTTCGCTTTTCTGTCCCCAAAGCGGGCAAGCCACTCGTCGCGGATGTTGTGTTTGAAGGTCGCGAGGGCCTCCGCATCCGGACAGTTGACGATTTGATTTTTCTTGGTTAAGAACCGTGTCCAGAATTGTCTGGCCGATTCGTCTGGCTGTTGAATTATATGGCTTAGGTCATCAGCGTCTGGTGGTCGCACATACGTGCCCTGGAAGTTATTAAGGAATGCGGCTTCCAGGTCCACGCAACACCCAATTGATTCTGCTGGCAAGCTGTTAAGCCAATGCCAAGCTGGCCCTTTAAGCTTGAGTGGGAGGTATTTGATGGCGTGAAGATCGTCACCGCGGGCCATGTGGATATGAAGGAGATAGTCTTCGATCCAAACCGCGGGGTCTGTTGTGCCATCATAGGATTCAATATTCACGGGTTTGAACCCTTCGGGGATTTGATGATCCATTACTTCATCTATGAACTATAGTGGGTGTGCGGCGCCTCTGTATTGGGCGATATCACGACGTAGCTCAAACGAGCTTTGTCTACTGTCTTCGGCCCGGCCGGACTTGCTGTATCCCGCGCGACGGTTATCGTCGCGTATCGTGGGGCGCCCACGCGATCCGTAGATCGATCTTGATTGTCTTGCCTTATCCTCCATTATGTCTCGCAAGTATGATGCATTCCCCCGTGGCTTTGTGCTTTTCGAGCGATGACAGGGTACGGTTTTAGTGGAGGGCCTTGAGGCCTCTTTGTCGCGGCCACGAGGTGGCCGGTCAGCCGTATTGTGCGCTGGTGATGTAGGTTTATATGCTTCCTCCTTTAATCGGGGGAGCAGCTTGCGTTTGGGGTAGCTTTTGGAGGGGTGTTCGAGTTCGTGCTCTTTGGCCGCAAGGACTTCAGTCCATCTGTCGGCTAGCTGATCTTGATCAGCTCTAAGCTGTTGCTGCTTTTTCTTGAGGCTGCTTGCCGTGACCATAAGCCTGCGTTTAAAACACTCTTGTTCGACGGGATCCTCAGGCACGACGAATTCATCGTCGTTGAGGCTTGCCTCGTCTCCATAGGGAGGCATGTAATTATCATCCTCTACCTCTTCATCTGCCGCTCTCTCGTGAGGGCTGGCTTCTCCGTCCTCCTGTGCTGAATCTTGCTGGAGTGGGTTGTCTTTGGCACTGTCTGGGGTGTTATTATCTCCGGTGTCGGAATCTCCATTCTTGCTGTGGCGGGATTTAGAGCGGCGCCGCTGACGCCGGCGCTTAGGCTGTTTCTTGGAGGGGTCTTCCTCCGCTGTTCCCTCGCCATTCCCATCCTTTGGGATATCCACCATGTATATGTCGTATGACGAGGTGGCTTTCCAGTGCCCGGTAGGCGCTGGTTCTTGGTCGTCTCCAGCATCGTCGTCCATACCGTCGATGTCTTCGGAGTCAAAGTCTAGCATGTCGGTTAGATCGTCGATAGTGGCTACGAAGTGGGTGGTGGGTGGGTTTTGAATTTCTTTGTCGTCCGACTCCCAACCGTCCTGACCGCAGTCCGGCCAGGGCTCTCCTGATAACGAGAGATACTTTCGCGAATTCAGGATGTCGCCGAAAGGTGAGTGCTGAAAGATGTTCGCAGCGGTGAACTCCATGATCGGCGCCCAATCGGATTCGATTGGTAGGGGCGCGGGAGGTTCGGAGTCCGGCGAGGAGTCCGGCACCTCGGAGTCACGAGCTTCACAAGGGACAGGGTCGGTATTCGGCTCCATCGCCATGGAGGTAGCAGCCCCCGAGGCGGTGTCTAGCCACCCATCCTCGATCGGCGCAGTCAGCTCCGAATTAAGGGTCGGGCGACTCGCAGCGCGCCTCGAGGCACCGTCCGCAGCAGAGCTAAATCATGCCCATCATGACAGTGCGGCGCGCTTGGCTATGGCTTGAATCCATCGAAGATCAAGTCTCCGTGGATGTCGGACGTGAAGTTCAAACTTCCAAATCTGACCTGATGGCCAGGGGCCTAGCTTTCGATCTGCTCCAGATGGCCAAACGAGTTGGCCCACAGTGCAAAGCCGCCGAACACGAAGATCTGTCCGGGGAGAAAAGTCTCGCCCTGGACTGCATTGTTGTTGATGATCGAAGGAGCCATCGGGCCTATATGCGACGACACAGAGGAACTCTCAATGAAAGCACCAATGTCGGTGTCAAAACCGGTGGATCTCGGGTAGGGGGTACCGAACTGTGCGTCTAGGCGGATGGTAACAGGAGACAAGGGACACGATGTTTTTACCCAGGTTCGGGCCCTCTCGATGGAGGTAAAACCCTACTCCTGCTTGATTGTTATTGATGATATGGGTAGTACAAGAGTGGATCTACCACGAGATCAAGGAGGCTAAACCCTAGAAGCTAGCCTATGGTATGATTGTTTTTCTGTCCTATGGACTAAAACCCTCCGATTTATATAGACACCGAACAGGGCTAGGGTTACATAGAGTCGGTTACAATGGTAGGAGATCTACATATCCGTATTGCCAAGCTTGCCTTCCACGCCAAGGAAAGTCCCATCCGGACACGGGACGAAGTCTTCAATCTTGTATCTTCATAGTCTTGGAGTCTGGCCAATGATGATAGTTCGGCTATCCGGACAACCCCTAGCCCAGGACTCCCTCAACGGGCGTCGGTAACCCAACCGCGCCATTGATTATGGCGCTTGGGAGATAAGCGAGTTTTACCAGGCTGGTGGGGACGCATAGCTTCATCCGTCCATATAGGGGGATAAGGATCCACCTTTTACCTACGCCTTCTTCCTTCTTTGCTCATCCATTTCACAAGACTGAAGTTCCAAATACCCAAGTCCGACATCCCACATCAACCTTCTCCAGCCATGTCCGGAGCGGAGGCAGTGGATGGTCTCCTCCGTCCTGAGGAGCACATCAAAAGTTGCGAAGGCGGATACTTGTCCAACGACATCGCAAGACGGCTCCCGACAAGGGGCAGCTTATCCCCACCCCAGGCCCCATGAGAGGGTGGTGTTCCTCAGCCACTTCCTCTGCGGACTAGGTTTTCCCCTTCATCCATTTGTCCGGGGGCTCATGTTCTACTACGGCCTGGATTTCCATGATCTGGCCCCAAATTTCATCCTCAACATCTCGGCGTTCATCATCGTGTGCGAGGCCTTCCTCTGCATCCAGCCCCACTTCGGCTTATGGCTGAAGACCTTCAATGTCAAGCCGAAGGTAGTGGGCTGCCGCTGCCAAAGGAGTCGGAGGTGCCATGGTGGGCAAGATGGCCAACATCCTATGGCTCGAGGGCTCCTTCGTGGAGACCATAAAGGGGTGGCAATCGGGGTGGTTCTACATCACCGAGCCGCGTGACCCTAAATGGGCAGCGGCTCCCGAATTCCGATCTGGCTTCCCTACACGGCTCACCTCTTGGAAAGAGACGGGCCTGACATGGGGTAATTTGGAAGAGCTGACCGGACTCCAAACCTGCGTCCAAAACCTGGTGAACAAGAATCTCAAGCTTGTCAACGTAGTCCAGGTCATGCTCATCTGCCGGATCCTCCCGTTCCAACAACGGGCCTTCAACTTGTGGGAGTTGGATCCGGCACATCACCAAACCTTGAGCAGGATCTTCGACACTACGTACGAAGATGCCTAGAAGGTGTTGTTCAAGGGCGCCGAGGCTCCCGCATCCGCTACCGAAGATCGCGGATTCAGCTCGCAGCATCAAGTCAGCGAGGTAAGTTATTTTGCCCTTTACAGGACACTTGTTTTTCATAGTTTGACTCTATGCGGGATCTAAACTCCCTTACCTTTGACAGGACTGGCAAAAGACGTCCGGGCAGGTTAACTGTCTGGCTCCCTTGCCAGAAGTCCCAGCGAACGCCCGATTAACGGGTCTGCTGGTTCCGGCACCTCACGTGGTGCCGAGAAGAAGGTTAAGAAGAAGGCCACGGAACTCAAGGAGTTCCCGCGCCCAGTGTTGTCGGACTAATCGTCTGATGACTCCGAGGCGGACTCCTCCCGCGAAGACGAGGAGGAGGAAAAAGAGGCCTCTCCCCCAGCGGGGGGAGAGAAGAAAAGGAAGGCCGCCCCAACTAGGGAGGCCGGCGGGTCCAAGAAGGGATGGACCCTCCCCCCGGACTACTCTACCAACACCGATGACGGAGAAGAGGAGTGGCCACCGTGGGCTAAGCCCTTGGCGAAATAGTAAGTGTCCAGATACCAGAATAACTCATGGCGTTTCATTTGTCGCACAGAATCTCCTAACGTCGAATATAACCCTGCAGCCCGCCCAAGGACGGGCTCGACGCTTCAACGAGCGGCTCCCTGGATTCGTCGGACGTGAATAACACCTCACTTCCGGCTGCCTCCTCTCCTCGCGCTATGGATGACGCCGAGGTGGGGTCCCAAAAGGGGCCCAGCCAGGAGGAGGTGGTCCAGGAGGCGCTGCAAGGCAACCTCCCGGACTCCAGGCGCAAGGGAAATAAAACCCCAAAGGGCTCTAAGTCCGGCCCTGGGCCGGACTCCGCACCGGAACCTTCAGTGGTTCCGGAGTCCGGCAGGAGGCCCCTTCATAAGAAGGGCAAGACTGCGACACCGGTGACCTTCGTCCAACCGGAGGCACCGGATAATTTTATGGAGGTGCTTAACGGCGCCTCCATCGACGAGGAGCACCACACTGTTATGAGTGTGGTGATCCAGAAAGTTCAGTCCGCCAAGAACGGGCTGACTGAAGCCTGTGCCAGCGTTCTAACAGGTTTTGAGGTATGTATTTAAGATATGTAAAAATATTACCGCATAGACAATAGCCCCTGATGCTCAGTTTGGTATTCGGAAAGAAAAGCCAAACTGAGGATCTAAAAAGATGTACGCAGGAGTCTAACATAAGTATGTCAATATGGGAATGCAGGCTGCGCTGCTGACCTCTGCCGCACTGACTGCGGAGGTTAATGCATTGAAGCAGAGCCTCGAGCGGTCCGAGAACGAGCTCGGCCTTGCCAAAAATCAGCTCGAGGACAAGGAAGGTAAGTAATACCTTATGGAAGTATATAAAAGATGTGGTTGCAAAAAATGACAGGAATAACGTGAGTATTGTAGGGGCCACGAACTAGGTGGCGACCCTGAAGGAAGCGGTGTCCAAGGCTGAAAGCAATGCGGCCACGGAGCGCACCGAGCGAGAGAAGCAGGAGGCGCGGGTGGCGGAGGTGCGGCAAGAGCTCCAGGCTCTCGTGGAAAAACACGAGAGTTTGGAGCATGACTCAAAGACTCGAGAGTCCGATCTCGCCTCGGCCCTTGAGAGCGCCAAAGCCGCTAAGGCCGAAGCCCAAAAAGCCCTCCAGGAAATTGAGGCAATGAAGAAGATAGCGACGGGTAAGGCATTCTTTATGCAAAGCAAGCACGTGAAAGTGAATTACTTGTTACTTACCCGAATCCGGAGCTCTCCAGGAGCATTCGCAGATCTGCCCCGCAGTGTGTCCGATGCTGCCGCATTCTACCGGGCCGAGAAGGGGAGCTCGACGGAGAAGGTGTTCTGGTCTTAGTATGCTGAGGCCGGACACCCGGTGCCCTTGAGCGACCAGCTGAAGCAGCTGGTCGAGATCCATAAGGTGGCCGAACAGGCCATGAAGGGCCTCATAGATCGGCTGTGGCCTAAGGAAGCTATGCCTGGGAGCTACTTCAGGCTGGTGAGGCGGCTGGTGGACGCATGTCCATGGATTGAAGTCGTCAAGCGCTCCGCTCTGCATCGAAGGAGCCCGTAGGGCCCTTGCCCGTGCTAAAGTGCACTGGGGCAAGATGGACGCTGAGAGGCTTGTGACGGACAGACCACCGCCGGGCAGGGAGTATCGCAAGCCCGAGATGTATTATGAGGGCGTCCTGAAGGGTGCCCGCCTTATAGCGGGTGAATGCTCCAAAGATGTAAATTTTGAGTAAAATCGCATTTGTTATCCTGTATGCTGAAAACTTGTTCATATGAGCTAAGCAACACTTGTGAATTTAAAATATTACCTTCTGTGCGGCCGTTTATTAAATTTGAGAGATGGCGAGTCGTCGGCTTCTGCCCCCATGCCACGAGTGCTGGGGTGTTCGGGATAAACTTGAGCGCTCTTTTTCCCATTCTTGGGTCCTTCGAAGGAGGCACTCAATGCAACGAACAAGGCAACCGGACTGTAATGCTTGAACACTCTCACTTAGCCATAGAATTCTATGATTTTAAATTTCGGCGAAGCCCCTAGTATTCGGAAGACCGAGTTCGGGGCGCTATCCACGCCTGGGCCGGACAAAGCCGACTCCTCGCTCTAAGTGGCATAAGTCTTTAGGGACTCGAAAACCTCTCGAATAGCGACCAGCTCTCACCCTATCATGATGGTCAGTTTTAGCTTTCTCCACTGAGGTGGTTAACCCAGCTCAAGCGGGGCACAATCGCAGTGGTTCTCCCAGCGCTACCTTAGCCGATATAACGGAACGTAAGGTACCAAAACATGGAACCGGGCAAACCCAACTATTGACCCAAGACATTATTCGGAGCCGATGCATATAATGCTATAAGTTCGGGGTGCCGCACTTGTGAAAGTGTTCGGACTTATCACACCATATTTTGGGGTACTTAAGCCTCTGGTGTATTTGGCCATACCAAAGTGTACGGGTGCAACATGTCATAAGTGAACATATATAGATAGAAAAAGGAATGCAATAATAGGCAGAAGCTATGTATTGTTTATTCAAAAAAGGCTGCGGTAAAAGCAGAATGATACAAGTAGTGCGATAAGCAAGGGACGGGACTATTTGACATTTCCCCCTCCAGGGGTGAGCTGCGGGATGATATGTGAAACAAGTATATCGCTTTCGTTATAGAGACCACCGACACTCGACGTAGCTTTCGCTTCCTCGCTCTTGCATCGTGTGTTCGGTGATTCTATCACGGACAGGCTTCTTGAGAACGAAGTCCCGAAAGTAAGAAAAAAGAATGACACAATCGGGGCCCCGTGCGGTTGAGCCGCGTGCTGGCCTGCTGGTGGTCGTGCCCCTCCCCCTATGCCCATGGTATTTCCAGAGCGTAATTATGTACGCGTGGTACTGGTTTCGCAATTTCGCGAGGGCTGGGGTTGGGGCCGCATTGCTAAGCGTGCTCGGGACGTGCCAGGCAGTCTTGTTGTAGGTTACTCCGGGCGCGCTTGACGGTGTTCGGACGTTTAAGAGCCGGACTCGAGAATTGCCTTGAGAGGCTGCTTTGTACTTCCGTCGCGAAGGCCGCCGTATGCTCCTCCGTTCGGAGAGAGCGTTCGGTGTTTCCGTTGACCATAATGACTCCTCGAAGGACTAGCATCTTGAGCTTGAGGTATGCGTAGTGCGGCACCGCATTGAACTTTGAAAATGTGGTTCGTCCGAGCAGTGCGTGATAGCCGCTGCGGAACGGGACTATGTCGAAGATTAACTCCTCGCTTCAGAAGTTATCCGGGGATCCGAAGACAACTTCAAGTGTAACTGAGCCTGTACAGTTGGCCTCTACACCTGGTATGACGCGTTTAAAGGTCGTCTTTGTGGGCTTAGTCCTTGAGGGTTCTATGCCCATTTTGCGCACTGTATCCTGATAAAGCAGGTTCAGGCTGCTGCCGCCGTCCATCAGGACTCTAGTGAGGTGAAATCCGTCAACGATTGGGTCTAGAACCAATGCGGCGAATTCACATTTGTTTAAACGCCATTTATGCTGAGACACTGTTAACTTGGCAGAGCGATATTAGTAGCATCTTTCATATGGTGTCTACCTTCCATTGCATTGCTTCTAATTTGGTGAAATGTCTTCTTCTTAGTTTACACATCATAGTTCTGGTTATCTCTTCCGTCCTGTTTTTCATACATATTACATCCTCCTATCATGTGGTTGTCTAACATCAAAGTTTTATTCGTCTACATCACGCATCAATTTGTTCTGAAGAACTAAATTTTATTCGTTTTTCTTGTCGGCTTGACTTAACATGGCATGAGAAAGAGGAAGAAACAGAGAATGGCGTGGAATGAGAAGCGAATGAATGCCGCAGATTCTCTTGCAATCGATGGTGCAATAGAAGGTGAAAGTCCAGCGGAAAATTCTACAAACATGACATCCCATGGTACATGAACTGCAAAAAAAGCCAAACAGAAACAAATAGCTGCCACCAAACAAGCAGAGATAGCCCTAGTTCTTGCAACACCTACCACATTACTACCAGCTGCACGACATACTCGTGCGTCAACTGAGCTAGCAGCACGTTCCCAAGCTCCCTTGCCACATGACACTACTTCCCAAGAACTCTTGACACAAGACGAGTTGGCAATATCAGATGAACCTTGTGAGCTTCAACAGCAAGAAGGTAGTTGCTAGAGTCAAGTTACAGTTGCATGCTTCTTTATATGTAGTCTCACAGTTTGATATACACTAACACTTCCTATGTTTGTTGTTGGACTAGCACCTAGGTGCAAGAGGAAACAAACATCAGGGATAATGCTCAATAGGTTAACTAAATCTAGAGGAGGAAGAATGGAGATCCGTTTTGAGGTAGGTTTAAAAGGCCACGTGATGCTGCTGAGTCGACCAAGTTAGTATCGAGGCAGCAGTTGCCGTTAGGTGTCATGTACGTATCCTCCCAACATGGATTCAGTACAGGAATGACAAAGATGAAACCCAGTTCAACACCTTCCTCGACCATTTATCTGTAAGTATGGTTATGTATGGAAACTAGTAATATCATCTTGCTCATCCCATACTTTCTAGGTTGTTGATAATGAGACTCCCATAATTTTCCACAGATGAGGTTCAAGTTGATAGCCAAGATGATGCAACTGCATGCTTGCACCCATGTTTTCAAGTCTCGCTCATGACAAGATTTCGGTATAACTTGAGGAAAACTCTCTTTGAAGGCAAGGCTAACGAAGGAACTTTCCCAAACATCTCCAAAGGAAAATATATCGGATGAAGACCGGAGGGCCTTGTTAAACACCGGTCTGATCTGAAGTATTAGGTACATTATATATATGTGATCGATCACATGTTGAAGTCCTATTGACGCATGTGCCACACAAATATATCTTCTTGTAGGTGAGCTGTTCAAAGAACAAGGCCAACCGCATTTAAAGTGAAATTCCAATGCATTTACGTGATCTCGTAGCTATATTGCACATCGCGATGCTCTTGTAATTAGTCGTTGTTTCACTCTTTTCGCTATACCATATTATCGATCTATATTGACTTGTTCAAATGCGAGGAAAGCCCGCAAGGACCAAAAAGTACCGAACCAAATGTTGTGGAAATCTTCAAGGACTGTCACACCAGAAGAAGAAGGGCATGACTACACCACCAAAGCCGCTATTGTAAGTCCTTAATCCTCATGCCTTTTAACTACTACTTACTCTGACTTGTGCCTTGAACTGCATGGTTTGCAGCCAATGTCTATTACTCTTTTCAATTTTATACACAATTGTCTTAGCGTATCATTGCACCTTACAAGGTTTAAAAGGGAGGAGTGAAGTTCCTTTGATCTTGACCCGTAATCTAGTTCCGTGCTGGACTTGCCCACACAACGTTACAATTGCCTATTTGTCTATTCTCAGTTGTTTTGTGATACGAATGATGTCATACTATGCTTACCGTATTATAAACTTCGTCTCGTTATCCTTAGCCCTCAATACAATGTGAAGAAATAGACAATACATTAGCGATGGTACATGGTCATATGTTTGGAACCTTGTTTTATTATGTACTTTGCAATAAAATACAACTAATATTTTACATGGGTTCACCAGAATAAGTTCTGTATGTAGACCAAAGCTATTTTGTTTGGTTTTGCTGCCTCCTTAATATCTTCTGTTCTGATACTACTAATGTAAAACCTCAACTTTTCAGAGAGCTATGGAAAAAATGGTGGAACTGCCACCTTATGAAGGTGGCGAGGCAACTATAACCGCAATGTCACCTCTTGTCGCAGTGGGTCAAGACTGTCCACTAACAAAGCTAAAAGCACGCCTGCGTATCTTGGGTTGGTTGTTAAGGCAATATCGCCCAAACGGCTCATGATCAAGATATGCAAGCTCAAAGCAATGTTGTATCTGCGCTCCAGACACAAGTCCATTCCCTAACAGAGGCCCTTTGTGAAACAAGGAGAAACATTGCTCAATGTCGTCAAGATATGCATGGTTTTGAAACTAGACTATCAGACATTTGCTATGTTGTTCAGGAGCCTAGGGGAAATGAAGGCGAGGGTTATGGTGTTCCATCAGACAATACAACATGAAAATGTAACACCGGGTCAAATGAACCAAGCTTCAACTTCGGTGGTGCATTTATCTCGCTAGACTATTAAGTTTTATGCCAACCTTCCTTTTGTTATATAGCTGTAATTTGTTTTGGTGCAATACAAAATTTATTCTTAACGTGCAGCCACCGTTGAAGAAAACAAAGAAGCCATTTTTGTATAGTGTAGGGTGTTCCCTATATTTGCACGGTGGCGATCTTTGATGCCGAGTGGATGTAATCTGTGCAATCGCCTTAATAGCCTAGCATTAGTTTGGGCCTTATTTATTTCCTAGTCTTCTTTTTCCCTGGTTTGTTTGTGGCCGCAACTACCCATGGGCCATATACGGGCCGTAGGATCCATGGGTCTCCTACGGGCCGTCGATAAATGGGCCTGTAATCGGTGGGCCTCGGGCCGTCGATAAATGGGCCTAGGGCCGTCGGATAAATGGGTCTACATGGGCCGTAATCGGACGTAATTGGTATTGGCCCAGCACGATAATGGACTGTTAATAGGCCATAGGACTGCAAAAGCTTAATTCGCTCACAGGCATAATGGGTCGTTAATGTGCCAGAATATAGGACGGGCTGGCCAGAAACGGGCCGACTCTTGCCATGGGCCGACTTTGGCCCATTAGGGTAACAGGACAGTAACGGGCCGACTCTTGCCATGGGCCGAATTTGGCCCATTTGGGGAACATGCCAGTAACGGGCCGACTCTTGCCATGTGCTGAATTTGGCCCATTAAGGAACAGGCCAGTAATGGGCCGGAAGTAATCGAGGGCCGAAAAGGAGCCCAAGAACGTATGGGCCATCAATAGGCCGAAAGCTAACACGGGCTGGAACGGCCCATGTAAATCACGAGCCGTTAACGGGTACAAAGAAAAATACTGTTCATTATGGGCTAGAGTTACCGTGGGCCTGTAAAGGGCCAAAAGATACGAAGGCCTCATATGGGACGAAAGACGTCGTGGGCCGTACATGGGCCCAAAGTGAAATGGGATGGTGTTATATTTGACGGGCCACATGACGTTGTTGGGCCGATTTCCTTTAGTGCCTAACGGGCCGTAAAATGGGCTATTTGCGAAGAGACCGTTAACAGGCTTTTCATGGGCCAGCCCGTTAACTTTTGACCAAGTCAAACGGGCCGGCTTTGTAAGCTAAATGGGCCAGTGGTGGGCCGTGGCACGTGTAGACATATCATAGGCGCCTATGTGGCCCACTGACGAGCTGGCACGTGTTTCGTCCGGCCAATAAGAATTTTACACGTGGAAATTTCCCATTGGTCGGGGCTGTTAACGGGTTATCGGATCCAAAACCCGACCCGATAGCTTAACGGCGTTCCGTTACGGTGGATGCCACGTGTCGGTCACCCTTGACGAAAGCACTTCTGTGGCGCGCGATTTATCGTCATGGAAGTGGACACTTCCGTGATGATAATTTTGGTAATGTCATGGAACACTTCTACGACAGCACAGGTATGACTATCTTGATTCTGTCATAAATTTGTCATGGATGTACATGCATGACAAAAAATGCAACCTACTTTGACAAACACGTATCATCACGGAAGTGTATTTTTTTGTAGTGCATCGATCGATCGCTCGGGTTCAGTAACGTGTAGCCTACAGTGCAATCGCTCGGGTTCAGTTAGAGCCCAACGCCTCGCTCGGGTTAAGTTAGAGCCAACGCCTCGCATGTGTACGAGAGAAACGCGCATCGCTCGGCCCTCGACCTCCCACCGTAACCGGCAACTCCCCGAAATTTTCCTCCCCCTCGCTTCTACCACGGTTTTTTCCGTCATGGACGGCCCAAAGAATGTCATGCAGCTGCGTCTCCGACTCGCCCAAGACGAAAAGCCCATTTTCTGTCATGATTTTTTGTCATAGAAGTACGAGCCCACCACATCTATGATGATACCGGGTTTTGTCACAATTATCGTCATAGAAGTGTCATATGTATGACAGAAAAAAATTCGTTCGGCCCAAAATGTCATGGATGTGTCTTTTTTTAGTGATATATATATCCAATTGGATGTAAGTTAGCATGAATTATTATTGTTGACATCCCCTAAAGGTGAATACGTTGGGAGGCGACACAATAAGCCCCTATCTTTCTTAGTGTCCGGTTGAAACTCCATAAACACAAGTATAGCGTGAGTGTTAGCAATTGTAGAAGACTACATGTTAGTTGAGTATGTGGATTTGCTGAAAGGCTCTATTCTTGACTCTTTCTGATGTTATGATGAATTGCAATTGCTTCAATGACTGAGATTATAGTTCGTTAGTTCCCAATGAAGTTTCTGAACCATACTTGACATTGTGAATTGGTCGTTACTTGAGCATAAGAAATTACATGATAAAATCTATATATGTTGTTTTTATAAGAATGATCATGATGCCCTCATGTCCGTATTTTATTTTTATCGACACCTCTATCTCTAAACGTGTGGACATATTTTTCGACATCGGCTTCCGCTTGAGGACAAGCGAGGTCTAAGCTTGGGGGAGTTGATACGTCCCTTTTGCATCATGCTTTTATATCAATACTTATTGCATTATGGGTTGTTATTACACATTATATCTCAATACTTACGGCTATTCTCTCTTATTTATAAGGTTTACCATGAAGAGGGGGAATGCCGGCAGCTGGTATTCTGGCTGGAAAAGGAGCAAACATTGGAAACCTATTCTGCACTGCTCCAAAAATCCTGAAACTCCACGGAACTTATTTTTGGAATTAAAAGAATTATTGAGTGAAAGAAACACCGAGGGGCCCACACCTCGCCGGAGGGTGGGCGCGCCAACCCTTGGGCGCGCCTGCCTCCGGGCCCCATGGTGGCCCTCCGTGTCCATCTTCGCTATATGAAGGCTTTTACCTCGAAAAATCGTGGGCAAACTTACAGACGAAACTCCGCCACGAGGCGAACCTCATGGAACCAATCTAGAGCTCCGCAGAGCCATTCTCATTGGGAAACTTCCCTCAGGGGGGAATTCTCACCATCCTCATCACCAACGATCCTCTCATTGGGAGGGGGTCAATCTCCATCAACATCTTCACCAGCACCATCTCCTCTCAAAACCCTAGTTCATCTCTTGTATCCAATATTGTATCAAACCACAAATTGGTACTTGTGGGTTGCTAGTAGTGTTGATTACTCCTTGTAATTGATGCTAATTGGTTTACTTGGTGGAAGACCATATGTTCAGATCCTTAATACATATTATTACTCCTCTGATTATGAACATGAATATGCTTTGTGAGTAGTTATGTTTGTTCCTGAAGACATGGGTGAAGTCTTGCTATTAGTAGTCATGTGAATTTGGTATTCATTCGATATTTTGATAAGATGTATGTTGTCTTTCCTCTAGTGGTGTTATATGAACGTCGACTACATGACACTTCACCATTATTTGGGCCTAAAGGAAGGCATTGGGAAGTAATAAGTAGATGATGGGTTGCTAGAGTGACAAAAGCTTAAACCCTAGTTTATGCGTTGCTTCGTAAGGGGCTGATTTGGATCCATATGTCTAATGCTGTGGTTAGGTTTGCCTTAATACTTCTTTTGTAGTTGCAGATGCTTGTGATAGGGGTTAATCATAAGTGGGATGCTTGTCCAAGTAAGGGCAGTACCCAAGCACCGGTCCACCCACATATCAAATTATCAAAGTACCGAACGCGAATCATATGAGCGTGATGAAAACTAGCTTGACGATAATTCCCATGTGTCCTCGGGAGCTCTTTTCTCATTATAAGAAATTGTCCAGGCTTGTCCTTTGCTACAAAAAGGATTGGGCCACCTTGCTGCACTTTATTTACTTTCATTGCTTGTTACTCGTTACAATTTATCTTATCACAAAACTATCTATTACCTACAATTTCAGTGCTTGCAGAGAAAACCTTACTGAAGACCGCTTATCATTTCCTTCTGCTCCTCGTTGGATTCGACACTCTTACTTATCGAAGGGACTACGATAGATCCCCTACACTTGTGGGTCATCATCCACCGAGCACCCTGCCGCTTCCGCTGTGAGCCTCCGACCCACCATGGCCTTTTCCCCCTCCTCCCCGTGCTCTCTAGCATTGGTTGCCGCTAACTCTGCCGTAGTTGTTGCCTTTCGCTCCTCGTCTTTCTTTGTTGTCTTTGCTTGTTGCGCATGCCAGGCCTTGCCCGTCTTGCCATGTGGCCCGCAGACTTCTTGTTGATGCTCCTTGATGCCGCTCTCGCCGCCTCCACTGCTGGCAGCAAGCAAGCCTCCTCGCCGCTACCGGTTGCCTCTCCATGCAAGACCTTGTCGGGCGACTAGCGCCGCCGTCGCCTGGCTCGCCCATCGGGCGCCCAAGAATCCGCGCCGGTTTGACCTATGTGCCCATGACAGCTGGGGCCCACCCCTAGAACGTTTAAAAAAATGAATTTAATAAAATCAATAATTAATTAATTAATTAATTAATTAGTTAAGTTAATTAATTCTGTTTAACTAAACTAATTAAAATTAGTTAACGTAATCATTTAGCTGAACTAATTAAACATGTTTAGTTAGTCTTAGCCAATGACGAATGGGATCCACATGTCAGCTTGACTAGGTCAACTGACCAGCTGACTGCTTACATCACCCTGACATCATGCCGACATAATAATTACATTTTCTAATTAATTTAATTCTGCTAATTCCAAAAATGAATTAAATCTTTAAAAATTAATAAAAAATAATCTGTAACTCGGATGAAAATACTTTGTACATGAAAATTGCTCTGAACGACGAGACGAATCCGAATATGTAGCCCGTTTGTTCCCCACACATGCCTAGCATAGCGAACACGCACCTTTCCCCTCCGGTTCATCTTTTTGAAAACGCGAAACACTGGGGATACTTTCCCGGATGTTTCCCCCCTTCGCCGGTATCACCTCCTACTGCGTTAGGGCATACCTAGCACCGCGTATTGCCCCATTATGTTTTGTGATGCTTTGTTTGCTCCATATTTATTGTTTCTTCCCCCTCTTCTCTCGTTAGACATCGAGACCGACGCCGCTGCTACCTAGTACGACTACGGTGTTGACGACCCCTCCTTCTTGGCTGAGCTTCCAGGCAAGCCTCCCCTTGATCACCAGATATCGCCTATTCTTCTCTATATTGCTTGCACTAGAGTAGTGTAGCATGTTACTGCTTTCGATTAATCCTATTCTGCTGCATAGCCTGTCATTGTTGCTACAGTTGTTACCTTTACCTGCTATCCTAATGCTTAGTATAGGATGCTAATGTTCCATCAGTGGCCCTACACTCTTGTCCGTCTGCCATGCTATACTATTGGGCCGTGATCACTTCGGGAGGTGATCATGGGCATATGCTATATACTTTATACTATTACATGACTTATGATACTGTTCGAAGATGGGGGTTGAAGGGGCAGGTGGCTCCATCCCGGTAGAGGTAGGCCTGGGTTCCCAACGGCCCCCGACTGTTACTTTGTGGCGGAGCGACAGGGCAGGTTGAGACCACCTAGGAGAGAGGTGGGCCTGGCCCTAGTCGGCGTTCCCAGATACTTCAATTAACATGCTTAATGAGATCTTAGTATTTGATTTGAGTCTAGCCACTAGCCTATATGCACTAACCAACTAAGCGGGAAGAGTTATGGGCACTCGAGGTGGTGGTATCAGCCGAAGCCTTCTTGACGTCAGCGACTGAGTGGCGCGCGCCGGGTTGGACCGCGTAAGGCAACTTCCTTTGTAATGGAGGTTGCTAGGTCTCCTCACCGGCCGCCCTCGCAATGTATAGGTGTGCAATGGGTGATGGGCCCAGAACCCTGCGCGCATAGGATTTAGACCACCGTGCTGACCTCTCTGTTGTGCCTAGGTGGGGCTGCGACGTGTTGATCTTCTGAGGCTGGGCATGACCCAGGAAAGTGTGTCCGGCCAAAGGGGATCGAGCGTGTTGGGTTATGTGGTGCATCCCTGCACGTAAGTTTATCTATTCGAATAGCCGTGATCTTCGGTAACAGGACGACTTGGAGTTGTACCTTGACCTTATGACAACTAGAATAGGATACTTAATAAAACACACCCTTCCAAGTGCCAGATACAACCCGGTGATCGCTCTCTAATAGGGTGACGAGGAGAGGATCGCCGGGTAGGAGTATGCTATACGATGCTACTTGGGGGACTTCAATCTACTCTCTTCTACATGCTGCAAGCCGGAGGCTGCCAGAAGCGTAGTCTTTGATAGGACTAGCTATCCCCCTCTTATTCTGGCATTCTGCAGTTTAGTCCACCGATATTGCTCCTCACACAGATACCATGCATAAGTAGTATAGATCCTTGCTTGCGAGTACTTTGGATGAGTACTCACAGTTGCTTTTCTCCCTCTTTTCCCCCTTTCCTTTTACCTGGTTGTCGCAACCAGAGGTTGGAGCCCCGGAGCTAGACGCCATCGTCGACGATGACCCCTACTACACTGGAGGTGCCTACTACTATGTGTAGGCCGCTGACGACGACCAGGAGTAGTTTAGGAGGATCCTGTGCAGAGGCATGCGCCTCTTCGATCTGATCCCGCTTTGTGCTAGCCTTCTTAAGGAAAACTTGTTTAACTCATGTTTGTACTCAGATGTTGTTGCTTGGCGACTGCCTATGATCGAAAGACTTGTATTCGCCCTCGAGGCCCCTGGTTTGTATTATGATGCTTGTATGACTTATTTTATTTTAGAGTTGTGTTGTGATATCTTCCCGTGAGTCCCCGATCTTGATCGTACACGTTTGCGTGTATGATTAGTGTACGATTGAATCGGGGTCAAGTTGGTATCGAGCCGATCGCTCAGAGAATCCCCTTCGACACTCCTTGGTCGAAGTTGAGTCTAGTCACTACAAAACTTTTACTAACATGGCCGTGTGCCTTACGGACCCACATCACCATTGGGTGGTATTAGAATCTTTTACTTCTTGATCTTTACTCTGGGACTCTGAACTCTCTTCTATTTGGGTTAAATGATTTTGCTAACTCTAACATTAGGATCTCGTAAATACTTCCTCCCGGAGAGCCTCTACAGTTCAGATGATCGCCTGCTCCACTGGAAGATTCTGAAGATACTCTCTCATGTTCTCTCGAGAACTTGTGTTCAACGGCTTTGCAATTCCCTATCACCGATACATCCCTATGGATAACTACTTACACTTGCCGTTGATACATTTGTTCCCGGTTGTTGCTGTTATTACAAGATGCCCGGAAATTCTCTCTATTGTTCCAAGAATACTTTGAGCCTACTGCCTTGCAGTCCCTTGCCACCTTAATACCCCAGCGGGTAATTCCTTCCGCTTATCGAGTATCCGCTCATCCCCAGTTGTTCATGTGTTTCACATAAGTCTTTGAAATACTTTTCGATCTTTCGAAAATCCTCTGCAGCCTGTTATTCTTGAAATTCTTGCCTGCTTGCATTATGGTTAATACCATATGACTAGTAGTCCTCGATAACATCCCTTGTCTTAGTCATCTTGAGCCTATTGATTCAATATGTGCGTACGCACACAGTCATTAGGTTATCCTTTTTAAAAATTATCTTTCCGACTCAGATGTCATTCCGGACGTGAGTTGGTTCTCGGCACTTCAATCCTTTATTGATTGTCCAACTAAGTATTTTCAACTTATCCATCCTTCATCAGAGCGGCTGCCTCTGATCCTTTGTTTTGGAAACCATAATTTCTTTCTATTTAAGCATCAGACTAATCTGGTGATTCTTAAATCTGATGCCTCTGCATTCTTTCTTCCTCTGAGTGAGTACCGATACTCACATCAGCCCCGTTGTGGATCGCCCGATCCATTGTTGGATTGTTATCTGATAGTGTCCTTCGTATACAAAAACCTGGAGAAGTTCTTTCCCTGACGCATAATGCCATTGGAAAATCCTATTATCTGATTTGGCCAACCATGCTCTGCTTTCGAGTTGGTGATATTTTCTCTTGAAGCTTGAGGTATAAGTTTCTAAGATGACCCGATGGGTTGAACCTATGCCTTCCTTAATCTGTGTGAACCCGAAAGTTTTCCAAGGTTCATACTCCTCTAGTAATTCACCAGGTAGGTCTTTGCACTCAAATCATTTTTTAGAGTAGTGAATGAAAGGTTATGCATTGAAGAAGTGGGAGTCGACTTTGAACTTTGTGTTCATGCCCATGGACACAATGTAGATCTTATCATGGAAGCTTCTCTTAAATTAATTATCCCCTTGGTATAAGTTCATCTTATATCTAGGATTTGATCTTTTACAATCGTGGTTCCGGCCATATTGTTCTTCTGTGATCCCGTTTCTCGGACAAGTTAAATTACTTGTCTTCTGCACCTCATTTCACCTGTCAAGCATCTATTCTACTCTACCTTCGAGTATTACCCCCTGGTATCTCAAGGATATCAACCCATTGCACTTCCTCTTATGAATTTCTGATGAAGTAATACCTTTCCCCGTCATAGTTACTCCACGGGTTCTGGGTTGTCGTCAACCGAAAACACCAGGTTGTGAATAAAATCAACACTGAGATTCAGTACTCCCAGTACTTTGTTGTTGAGAATTTTAATACCTCATCACGTCATTCCTAGACTGATCGGCTACATCATTATCATGCTAATTTTAACTGTGCTACCTGGTCCTTCTTCCGGAGCACAATTTTTGACGATGATCTAAGCTTATGTCGATTTTCCTCATCATATCATTTCGCCTTGAATAGCAAGCTTGATCAAGTTTTTGTCGTACCCATGGTTCCAATAACCTTTCGCTTCATCATTCCTTTGACTTGATGTCGTTGCTGATTGATTACATCTCATGAAATCTCTCGACAAATGTGTCGTAATCTTCATCAACCTTATGAGCTCTTCCAGGATATCAATCGGATTCATGAAGAGAAATACCATCCTTGCCCTCAAAGAGTTGTGTTATCACCGGCCACTTTATTGCCTTCCCTCCAACACAAACTTGTTCGTGTTTTGTGTTATACCTTGAGTTCCTTGCTACCCGACATTGTTCTTCTTTACCTTGGATATTAGCACCTTTTATGTCAAGAATGTCATGGGAATTTCACCACCTGTTAAGAATTCTTGGTATGGTGATACTTCTCACCATCACCACTCTTTCTTGGGTCCTCGTGTTGATTCCAACCGGGGTACCAACAAGTGAGCTGTGCTGTTTGGATTCTGCCCTTCTAGCAACCCTCTTGCTTTGAAGTTAATGGTCGGTCGTTCATTCTTAGACTATTGATTATTGAATCACCATTCCGACATTGGTCGTGCAACCCAGCCCATATTCGGGTGCACCTTTCAACCAATGTTTAATTGTGTATGTTTTCCTCGAGCATACATACCATTTGATCTGACAAATGTTATCTCCTTGTTCACATAATTGTGGAAATCCATCTTTTGTTAATCTCGATGAATTGCCGCTGGTTCCATCAGCCACCTCCTCATCCTCTCGTTGGTTTACTGATCAACTCTTGTTTCGGAACTCGCTTCCATAGTTCATTTCTTGAGAATTTTACAATGTCATCTCGTCAATTTGTATTACACCTTTTCCTCTTAGACATCCTGAGTCTGAGGTATTTTGACACCGATCACATCTGAATCTCGATCAGATATGATGGTTGGAACATTTTCCAAGAGTCACAACATTGGTCTTTATATGACCCAGTAAGGTGATGTCATGCCTAGCACACCTGGCTGGAGGACCTATTGTTATAGTTTCCATCTTAGCAAGGTTAACCATTCTTCCATGAGGAAATTGTGAGACTTATTCTATAAGTTGTTCCTGATGAATCCTTTGTATATCCAAGTCCGACCTTTGCTTGAAGACCATGTCAATGCTATCTCAAAGCATGTCTGTGGTACTCCGATTTTCAACAAGAACATTTGAAGCCCAATGCTAAATGTTTCTTGCTCAATTATCCAAACACCGCTGTATGGGTAATGTCATGAAGTTTCTCTCACCTTACCTAAAGGGTTTTCTACATTATATCTTGTCACAGATATCAGGCTCTGCTTGTCCTTGGGAAGGATATACCCCTAAAATATGTGCTTAAACACATTTTCCTTTCCATTGTTCTGTTACTCTGATAAACACCTTTTCCTTTCCATTGTTTTGTTTAGCCTTTCTTGTGATCAATATGATCTAAGCAGTAATAATTCCATGCTTATGTAAACACCCCGGTGTACAATTCTGTAAGTAAGACCCTGTTACTTTTGTTGATGACATTCCGGTAACCACCGATGGACGAGAAATTTGCCTATTGGTCTGCCTCATCATACGAGCAGGAAAATGGTTCTCTTCGTCCCTTGCCCTTGGTACCAACGTTGTTGCCAACATAATTGGCAGGCTACCCTCTGACATACCTTGCTATCATGACCATGCAAGATGTCAGCGTCCTTCCTACTTTTAACCACATGGTGGGCCCATAACCCACAGTTCTACAGGATCAAAACCTGACTCTCCTGTACATCCCTGTTTCTAAAGATATTCGACGCGCGTGGCCTCATACGTAATTCACGAGCCACCTCCTGAGAGATCATCAATTGTGGTACCAGACACAATACTTATGCCCGTTACTTTGAACCCCTTTCGCGCCCTGTTTCAGGCATTGAACGATTGCCTGCCTGCTCGAAACTTCCCATGATACATCCTTACTTTGCTCTCAATATTTTCTTAAGTTTCAATTTGAGAGTTACTTCCGCCACCTTCCCCGATATTATCGACCAGATAGTGGACCTTGCAGAGGTCTGTTCTCCGAAAATACCGACCCTTTATTCTTTCGTAAGTACGATGGAGTTCCCGAAGAAAGGATGTAGACTTCATCATGATGACCTAAAATAGAGAATTGAAGACATCAACAAAAGGGATTAACTTCTTCAAGAAGAGCAGCCAAGATCAAGAAGATCCGTTAGCATTTCGTAACCAGACTTTTCCCCCTTACTCTCGGGACGAGATTTCTTGTAGTGGAGGAGAATTGTGACGCCCGGATAATTAAGCTACAGCAAACCTCTGCTAATGAGGCCACATCACCACGATTGCTGTTGTTAGTTTCACGATGATTCAACCTCGTTCGAATTCAAATCCAAAATCAAGTCAAACGATAAAAGTTTTCAAATATTAAAACTAAAATGTTTGGAGTGCGCCAAATAATACATAGGTAATTATGGTGGAGAAACCACACCTTTATACAATGTTTAAACACTCTAAAATGAATAAAATAGTAGCAATAATAATTATTTAAATGCTTTTAAAATGATAAGCAATTTCAAAACTATTTTATTTTAGTGCTAAGTTGTTTGTGGCTGTGGCATAATTTGTAACATCTATTTGGGTGCCACTTTAGTATTTTACCAAAACTAAAAATAAAAGAAAACTAAAAAGAAACAAAAGAGAAATAAAAACAGAAACCCCCCTGGCCAACTGGGCCACAACCCAGCCGGCCGGCCCACCGGCCCAACTGCGCCCCTGGCCTATATGGCCTGCCGACGCTCAAACCCTAAGCCTCTCCCCTCCCCGATCCCCTCTCACTCCCCCTCACCCCCGGATCTGGACGACGCCCATCCCGTCGCCTTGCACGATCCCCCCCACTCCTCCCGCACGAACCCCCCACTCCTCCCGATCGAGACACCCACTCCCTCTCGTTCTCCAGCGTCACCGAGCACCCCGCGCCAGATCCCTTGCCGCGCTGGAGCCCCACCTCGCCGGCGCGCCCGCGCCCATGGAACCACCGCCTACCGCCGTCCTCGCACCACCACCTTGCGAAGATCCTGCCATGGCCGCCGCCGCCTAGTTCTCCGCGTCCGTGCCGCGCCAAACCGCCTCCTCGCCGGAGAGGGATGGATCCCGGAGGTCCCATCACGGATCCGGCCTCCCTCGCCTTCCTCCCCCTCATCAACTGAAGGCCCCACCTCCGACGCCGTCGGACGTCACCGCGAACCGCGCCGTCGAGCCGCTCGGCCTCGACCTCCTCCGGCTCCACCGAGCACCCTGCCGCTTCCGCTGTGAGCCTCCGGCCCACCAAAGCCTTTTCCCCCTCCTCCCCGTGCTCTCTAGCGCTGGTTGCCGCTAGCTCTACCGTAGTTGCTGCCTATTGCTCCTCGTGCTGCTGTTGCCTGCTGTTGCGCCGCTGCCGCCAGCACGCGTGTGTCGCGCGGGCCCGCAACCTGCTATTGATGATGCTTGATGCCGCTGCTGCCCGCCTCCACTCGCCGGCTGCTGCGGCGCGCCCCGCCACTGCCCCGGTTGCCTCTCCCTGCAGCGCCTTGTCGGGCGACTAGCGCCCGTCGCCCGGGCTCGCCCCATCGGGCGCCCGCAACCGCGCCCGGTTTGGCCTATGTGCCCATGACAGCCGGGGCCCACCCCTAGAACGTTAAAAAAATGAATTTAATAAAATCAATAATTAATAATTAATTAGTTAGTTAGTTAAGTTAATTAATTCTGTTTAACTAAACTAATTAAAATTAGTTAACCTGATCATTTACCAGAACTAATTAAACATGTTTAGTTAGTCTTAGCCAATGACGAATGGGACCCACACATCAGTTTGACTAGGTCAACTGACTAGTTGACTGCTGACATCACCTCACATGATGCTGACGTAATAGTTACATTTTCTAATTAATTCAATTCTATTAATTCTAAAAATGAATTAAATATTTAAAAATTAATATAAAATAATCCGTAACTGGGATGAAAATACTTTGTACATGAAAGTTGATCAGAACGATGAGACGAATCCGAAGACGCAGCCCGTTGTCCGCCACACATGCCTAACATAGCGAACACGCAACTTTCCTCTCCGGTTCATCTGTCCGAAAACGCGAAACACTAGGGATACTTTCCTGGATATTTCGCCGCTTCGCCGGTATCACCTCCTACTGCGTTAGGGCATACTTAGCACCGCGTATTGCCTCGTTATGTTTTGTGATGCTTTGTTTGCTCCATATTTATTGTTTCTTCCCCCTCTTCTCTCGTTAGACACCGAGACCGACGCCGCTGTTACAGTACGACTATGGTGTTGACGACCCCTCCTTTTTGGATGAGCTTTCAGGAAAGCCCCCTTGATCACCAGATATCGCCTATTCTTCTCTATACTGCTTGCATTAGAGTAGTGTAGCATGTTACTGCTTTCGGTTAATCCTATTCTGCTGCATAGCATGTCATTGTTGCTATAGTTGTTATCTTTATCTGCTATCCTAATGCTTAGTATAGGATGCTAGTGTTCCATCAGTGGCTCTAAACTCTTGTCCATCTGCCATGCTATACTACTGGGACGTGATCACTTCGAGAGGTGATCATGGGCATATGCTATATACTTTATACTGTTACATTATTTATGATACTGTTCGGAGATGGGGGCGAAGGGGCAGGTGGCTCCATCCCGGTAGAGGTGGGCCTGGATTCTCGACGGCCCCGACTATTGCTTTGTGGCTGAGCGACAAGGCAGGTTGAGGCCACCTAGGAGAGAGGTGGGCCTGACCCTAGTCGGCGTTCCCAGATACTTCAATTAACACGCTTAACGAGATCTTGGTATTTGATTTGAGTCTAGCCACTAGCCTATATGCACTAACCAACTAAGCGGGAAGAGTTATGGGCACTCGACGTCGTGGTATCAGCCGATGCCTTGTTGACGTCAGCGAATGAGCGGCGCGCGCCGGGTTGGACCGCGTAACGCAACTTCCTTTGTAATGGAGGTTGCTAGGTCTGCTCACCGGCTGCCCTCGCAACGCGCATGTGTGCAATGGGCGATGGGCCCGCACCCTACAGCATAGGATTTAGACCGTCTCGACCTCTCTGTTGTGCCTAGGTGGGGCTGCGACGTGTTGATCTTTCGAGGCCGGGCATGACCCAGGAAAGTGTGTCCGGCCAAAGGGGATTGAGCGTGTTGGGTTATGTGGTGCACCCTGCAGGGAAGTTTTCGAATAGCCGTGATCTTTGGTAACAGGACGACTTGGAGTTGTACCTTGACCTTATGACAACTAGAACCGGATACTTAATAAAACACACCCTTCCAAGTGCCAGATATAACCCGGTGATCGCTCTCTAACAGGGCGAGAAGAGAGGACCGCCGGGTAGGAGTATGCTATACGATGCTACTTGGACGACTTCAATCTACTCTCTTTTACATGTTGCAAGACGGAGGCTGCTAGAAGCGTAGTATCTGATAGGACTAGCTATCCCCCTCTTATTCTGGCATTCTGCCCATACACATGCATAAGTAGTGTAGTAAAAACTTGCTTGCGAGTACTTTGGATGAGTACTCACGGTTGCTTTTCTCCCTCTTTTCCCCCTTTCCTTTTACCTGGTTGTTGCAACCAGAGGTTGGAGCCCCGGAGCTAGACGCCATCGTCGTCGATGACCCCTACTACACTAGAGGTGCCTACTACTACATGCAGGCCGCTGACGACAACCAGGAGTAGTTTAGGAGGATCCCAGGCAGGAGGCCTGCGCCTCTTTCGATCTGTATCCCAGTTTGTGCTAGCCTTCTTAAGGCAAACTTGTTTAACTTATGTCTGTACTTAGATATTGTTGCTTCCGACTTCGCCTATGATCGAGCACTTGTATTCGAGCCCTCGAGGCCCCTAACTTGTATTATGATGCTTGTATGACTTATTTTATTTTAGAGTTGTGTTGTGATATCTTCCCGTGAGTCCCTGATCTTGATCGTACATGTTTGCGTGTATGTTTAGTGTACGATTGAATTGGGGGCGTCACAGTGAGCATGACGAGGGGCCAGGCGAGGCGCGACTGCCTCGATCGTGGTGTGCAGAACGCCAAACAATGGGAGGGTGCAAGAAAGAAAGGCCGAGCGGGAGAAGAGACAAGGGAAGGGGAGGACGATGCCCTCACCGACGTTGGAGGGGAGAGGGGCGGCGAGGCATGAGGTCATGGCCCGGGGAGGAGACGGGGACGATGGCGGCGAGGTCCTCGGGCGGCGACGGCGAGCAGCGTCGGGGTCGGGCGTGAGCGCACGATCTAGATCGAGGAGAAGGAAATCGAGGGGCTAGGGTTTCTGGTGGAGGGTGTATGTAGGCCGCGGCTGGGCCGAGGCCCGGTGTGTGTGTGTGGGGGGGGGGTAGTTTATTTATTTTTCTTCCTTTTTATTATTATTTTTAGTTTTATAAAAAATGTAAGAACAACACCTAAATTCGTATTATCATTTAACCCACTGCCACAAAATGTTTGACCCCCAAATGAAAGGTTTTAATATTTTATAATTTATTCAAGGCATTTAGTTAATCGTTTAGGCCACTGTTTTACTATTTTGAGTATTTAAACATCTTATAAAAATGTGGTTTGTCCATCATAATTACCTATGAGTTATTTGTCACGTTTAGAACATTTTAGTTTTAACATTTGAAAGATTTTATTTTTTGACTTTATTTTAAATTTGAATTTGTACTTGATTTGAATCAGCGCGATATTAGTAACAGTAACAGTGGTGACATGGCATCATGAGCAGGGGATTACTGTAGCTTAATTATCCAGGCATTACACCAAGACCGTGAATACCCCTTCGCCGCCTTTTCATGAGAACCCTCATCTAGTGTTTCTCTACCTCTCGTCGGTGCCGTCGCCGGTCCGCCTCGCCTCCTATGGTCCTTGGACCATGGAGGCATGGTGGATCCCGGCACTTGCCGGCAGGAGGACTTCGTTTTTAGAATCCCAGTTCATGCATGTCACTAAAAATATGTACAATTTGAATCCAATGATATAAGATATGCACTAATATTTTATCAGTTAAATTTTTGGTCAAAATTTAGCACAAATTACAAAGGGGACCAATAAACCAGGATGGAGGTAGTACAACAATGTTTATCCGACTCCGACGAGGGAGGGGCAATGACGGCGGCGTGCCTTCGGCTCGCTCTAATGCTTTTAGTCGTCGCTAGGTGGTCTAAGAAACTGCAACTAATTTTGTACTTCTAGTATTTTTTATACCATCTTAACAATTGATGAATAGATTGGAAGTTTTTTTGTAAAAAGGAAAAAAAAGAAAACTAACCAAAACTGGTTTGTCTAAACACCCTCCAACGATTGGTTTTCAGAAAGCTCACCTCTAATTCTGGGCATGCAAGCAACCATTTAAATATACTTCTTTCGTCTCAAAATAAGTGTCTCAACCTTAGTACAAAGTTTAGACATTTATTTTAGGACGGAGAAAGTAACATGTACCATGCCCGGTGATGTAAAAAAAAAAAGGTACCATGCCCCAGGACACATGCGGTCTTTGTAAAATGGGGATGTGACACTCTCAGTCTTGGACAACTGTCTTGTGCGACTGGGTTTATATCCGCTCGTTGTTCGAAGTTTGTTCACTGGCCCGAAATCTGACCTAGACTCTGCAGGCTGCTTCCAAAGTCAAGTCATCCGTGCATCCTAACGTGCCGACCGGTCGCGAGCCATCAGCCATGCATATGCTTTCGCCAGCCCAGACGTGCACGACGGGCCACAATATTAGCCGTGAACGGCGGGAAACAGGTCTTTCTTGAAATTTAAGTCGTAAAATAGCATTCTGCCCTTTGTTTTCTTCGGATGCTGCGGTTGACCCGCCTCCTTTGTTTTCTTCCAGGGCTTGTTGAGCTGTGCCCTCAGCAGAGCCGTGTGTATTTTGTGTTGTGGTACTTTGTGTGTGGGTGGAATTTATTGTACTATGTGGTTCTGGTGGTTTGCTTTATCTATAAAGTGGGGCGAAAGCCTTTTTCGGTAATAGCATTCTGCATAGGTTTGATTGGGACAACGGCACTACGTAAAGGGCATAATGCAATGCTTCACGCTCAACTAACAGCTATATCTACCAGCCTACGAAACAGTTTGGGAAGCGCACCGAGAGCCCTAGTACCATGGAACCTTTACCATGGTGCTTCACCGTCCTCCTCGTCATCTCCAGCTTGCGGCCACCCATGGCCACTGCTAACACCTACGCCACTGTCTGCGGCAAAACCGGCAAGTACGCAGCCAACAGCACCTACCAACAGAATGTCCAGAGTGTCACCACATACCTCGTCAACGAGGCCGCCTTCAGTCGCGAGAATGGCTTCGCGAAGACGTGGGAGGGCGCCGCCCCAGATAGGGTTTATGGCCTTGGCATCTGCCGCGGGGACACGCCGGACAACGTCACCTGCTACGAGTGCCTGACCTCCGCCGCAGTAGAGGTGTCGACACTCTGCCCGGATGACAAGGACGCCACACTCTTCTACGACGGCTGCATCGTGCGCTTCTCCGACCAGGACTTCCTCTCCTCCGGACATAACGAGCCGGAGGTCGTCGTCAACGGCACGAACAAGGTGAACCCTGCGGCAGTGGCCAACAGCTTCGACGTGCTCGTGGACACGCTGATGAACAAGACTGCAGAGCATGCGGCGGCGGCGAGCGATGCCTCTCACGGGAAGGTAGCCACCGGCGAGGCCTTGTTCGATGGAGGCGATCCGCAAACAAAGATTTACAGCATGGCGCAGTGCACGCCAGACCTGACGTCTGGCGGATGCATAAACTGCCTCCGGCTTGAGATGGACAAAATGGCCCTTAGGGTACCTGGCATACTGGGACAGAGGGTGGCTGGGCTGAGATGCAACATACGATTCGAGGTGTATCCGTTCTATATCGGCGAGGCCATGGTTCGTATTGAAGGAACTCCGGCGCCATCACCTGCGCCATCAAAGTCGAGGCTGCCGGCGCCTCCTGCACCACCGAACCCTGCGAGTCCACCGAGCAAAGGAGGTATATATCTACATCATATAAGCACTTTTAACTATGGAGTTACACGACAGAGTGATATTCATATTCAGATAGTTCGTATGGTATACATGAACTAGTGTCACCGGTACCTGTCTCTATGCCATGCTGAGATATTTGCCTAGATTTTCTTTTTGCGGGGATAGAATTGGTTTTTTTTTTGTGAGATGGGATATAATTAGTTGAACACTGACAATGTACAACAAAAACATTGTAAACTGAATGTTGCCTTCTTTTTTATTCAAAAACTGGGGGTTTATTATCAAGTCCACACCGCCACAAAAGAACTCACTCATGGTCTTTGGATCAATGTTGCAAATAGCCAACTTGAAACTAGCCAACATAAGATGGCTTAAACATAATTAGAAAAAAAAATACTTGATCTTTCGAAGAAAATGTGAAATATATGAATTATCTATAATTTTGGATCATAATTATTTTTGTGAATTTCCGGTTATTTACAACCGACACGGCTAAGTTGGAAGATCAAATAAGGTTTTCGTCTAAGAACTATTATGTTAGATGAGTCGAATGAGTAATGTTTCATCAAAAGTGATAGAATGTCGGTAAGAGCTGTTGGAAGAGTTGACTTGAACTACTCCAACATTTCCTGCAAATCATTGGAAGTTTGAATATTCGAACGACCAAAACATATCTCCCATGCCCTATGCATGGATGGTGATTTTTGCAAGGTATGCAAAACCACACAAGACAATAAATCCTGTCAAAACTGTTTTTGCGTGGTATTCCATATATATGTGACCTTGATTGTTTGCCGTCATGAAATGCCATACGACCTAGCATCACATGTCATTGTTACCCCCCCACCCACCCCCACCCCCCCACCCAATAGTCTACACATATGCAATGGCGCTATACAAATTGTCTTTGACGGATCTTGAGGGTGATGTGAATGCTTTCACACATGTAAGAGGGTGGTTTAGCTTGTTTATACTAGAGGGTGTTATCCTGACTTTGCCCAAAACATTAAGGGTTAATTAGGCTTTAAAACACAAAATATCTTGTGAAATACAATTTGGGGATTTTTTTTTCCTGAAACCTAACTAGGGAGTGTAATATATCCACCATTCCTTCTTTGCATATGACAGGTTCACATTAAAAATATTAAATCTTTCCTTTCCAACACCCACTCTTTTCTCCATCCCATCCTCTCCTAAACCATTAGTTCTCAAACCGCCAATATTAGGGGCAATGGTGTTAGAAATCGTATCAAGCCTTTAGTTAAAACTTGTTGCGTGATGTTTATAAATTTGTGATATGCTTAAATGTACACAATTGTGCATTGATATCGATTGTTACTATGTAGGTATCAAGAATATGATCCGGATAGTTGCAGTGAGTGTGCCTCTGGTTCTTCTATTATGTTGCATCCTTCTTACCATTATCTGGACTCAATCAAGACGCCTTCATAAGAGTAAGGAATTCCTTGGTCTATGGTAGCTCTGAATACTTATTTAATATAACAATATATCATGTATACCTCTAATCTCTTCTAAGGTTTAGCATCTAATATAAATGTTGAACCATTGTTATCGATCTTCACATGTTTGGCTTTTCGTAATTAAATCTCAATCTCGTGTAAAGCCGCATTCCAAAGTATTGGGCAAAATTGAGTTGCCATAGTTTCAAGTCTGTTCATTTTTCAAGTCATGGTTCCTTTGTGGTAATTACTTATAACTATTTATAGTTTTGTATTAGGTTCGTCTATCTCCACATTCCATGAGATATATTACTTTAGTACAATAGAAATAGCAGGATGGAAGCATGGTCAGTTTGATGTTAATATATTCCTCAAATTCTTTCTGGAGTGCATGTTTTAGATTAAGTCTATACATACAATGGGATGGGAATGAGGATAGTTGGATGTCAATATAAAGTCTAACTTTGAATGTGAGCAAATATAGGGAAAGTAAATAGTTTTTCCATCCCATTTAAAATCTCACTATGTATATCCTTCAACTTGAATTTTTTCTCGGACTTCAAATTACTTCATTCAGGTTATTATGTGGATTAGTGAAACTTGGTATATATTCACCATCCAATGCATTTTGATGGTTTGGATATAGAACAAAAGAGTTTTTATACTTAAATGCTTGTATGCCACTAAATGTTCATAAATTACCTTAAAGGTCTATCCTTCAGTGGTATTCCAAAGTTAACTAGTCTTCCCCTCATGCATATCCAAACCAAAAATCACTTTTGTGCGGTACCAAGTTTCCAATTTTTACTCAAATTTATACAAAGACCTTTGGAACTGCGATGATTCGAGTGGCTACTGAAACAATTAATTGTTTTGTCAAATAAAACTAGCAAGACCTATAACTACGACACAATAAATAATTTCAGTTTAATCAAAGTATGTCAATGTGGATTTGGCGTTTTATTCAAATTCAGTTGAAGTTTTAATTTAATATAAATAATATATGTGTTATGTTTAAATTATGTGGAGCATTAGCCAAACAATATATTTTGTCATCTCCATCTGTTTAATTGCTAATTATACACTTATGGCATAGAGTTGCATGCCTTAAAGTTAGTTGTATGAGGTAGCCAATTAAATTAGCTAGACATCAGTATGACACACGCTCTACCGACAATGTTTTCTATAGAGCTACATCATCTCAATTGGACAAACTTGTGCTTACCTGACTCTAAGTAACACATCACGATAAGTTTAATGGATTAATATGTTGTTTTCATATAGCAAAGAAACTAGCTGGACAAAATCTACTGCTAAGTTTAAGTACTTATTTTTGTAAGAACTTACGTGAAGGTATCTAATGTTGTCTCCTCTTCATTGAATTAAGCATCTCCTGAATGCTTTTACTTATGCATGGCTAGGAATCCTAAGCTCACAATTGCAAGAAGTTTTCCCGCCTAGCACGGAGGAAGCTATAATGATCTGGAGGATGGAAGAGGGTCGCTCTGAGCTCTCGATGTTTGAGTTCTCTCAGGTTATAGATGCCACAAACAACTTCTCAGAAGGAAATAAACTTGGCGAGGGTGGTTTTGGTCGTGTCTACAAGGTGAACTATTCCCTAGATTTTTTTTCTTTGGTAAATTGAAGAGTTAAGACAAGTAGATAAACCACATATTACATGAAAAAATTGATTGTATAAGTAATCAAACAAAACATAATGAAAATTTAATAATATGTGAATTAAAATTAAGACACTATGGGAAAGGGCATTAACAACATCGTATGACTAATTATTTTTTAGCTAATAGACCCCATGTATCCCCTCTAGGCGACATGCAAGTGTTGACCATGTTCCCTTCACGTCGTCCCTCTTCCAACATTTCTCCTCTCGGTGTCACCGATAGTGGTGGGGCTTCGTCTTACGCAGAGGTTTCAGAGGAAGGTGTCGTCCTTTGCTTATGGTGGTAGCGGTAAATGAGAAATAACAGTGGTTCACACATGGGTGGCATTTAGGATGACATGCCATTCAGCAGTATCAAAGACATGGGCAACCATTGTCCTGAAATATAGTCAAGGATTTTCCATAGGTTTGTGTGATGAGCTAGTGTCCCCTCACAGCGGCTCCTTACCTAAGCTCTTTTTTCTGTCATTAGGTTCTTATGAGCAACTATATAATGCTAGTTGGTGATCCAAAATGTTAGGGTCTAAATCCACCATCAAGTTCTAATACCAAGGTAAACATACTGTTATCGGATGGCCCCTTACGAGCTCTTGATAGTGCCAGTGACCCTCATACCAGCCAGTCCATGGTCCCTAGTGTAGGGTGCAATGATGATGTCTTGATTGATGCTGGAGGATTTATGAGCTCCATGGCTATCCATCACCTAGTGAAGTTCACATCAGTGTTATATGTATGCGTGTATATGACATGGAAGCTTAGGTCGGCATATCCGAACCCTGATTCCATGGCGGGTGCCTCCTGGCCTTCAGACTTGATTAGCTTTCCTAGTGGCAACTTGTTCTCCCTAATCAATTGTTGGATGCTAGCTAATTTTTTCTTAGCTAGACAGATGACTTTTAGACTTTAACAACTCTTAGCGGAGTTTATTTTTTGAGGTTGATAGTGTAAAAGTTGATATAATGGATGTTTGGTTCACTTTTGGTGTTGTTGAGGCATGGATTCATGTCAACATTAGCTTGGCAAGTGGGAGAGAAATCACATGACAACTTTAGTATTTGTATCCAAGGAAGGTTCTTACATGTTTGGAGTTTGTTCTGGATCGATGCATCTTTGTATAGGCCTTACATGGCATGAATGGTATCCCTTCTTTCTAGTCCTAGTCTTCTCTAAGAGATCTCCTTCATTGATTGAACGTTCAACATTACTATTAGGCTCCACTCCCCCTATGCAAAGCACCCAATCATCAGATTGGAATGGCACTCTAGACCATATATTTTATGGAATAGAAGGTCAAGCAACCATTGGTAAACCAAGATTTCCATCTATTGACTCCATCAATCAATCTTTCCTTATAGGGGGGGGGGGTATATTTGTATACAAGATGTGTGCATACACTAAGAAGAATGTAATATTTCTTGGGCACGTATAATCCATTTTTCATCAAGGACATAGATTCATAAATGGTTGGTCGGATTAAATACCACTTGGTGCGCTTGAATAATGGTCTCGAACTCATGGGTGAAAACCCTTGGTTCGAACTTCATTGCTTGTACTGGCAACAACGGTAATTACGTGATGTTCCCTCATTGAAGCATTGCTCATTATTTCCTCGGAATTTATATCCAAGGCAAAAAATCCACGATTTAGCCATCAATAGTTAGGTCCAGCGGTCTTAATTTCAACATAGTTCCCTTCCTAGGGGAATTATTGTTTGATAACATTTTTTGTTATGGTATCAGCGGCGGTGGTTAATAGTGGAGATTATTGATGTGTGTCACTGATCACTTCATCATAAAACATTTGGGTATTGTTTCCCTTTTTTTTACTAAATTTGGTTGTCTCCATCACTAATTTCTTGACTAGGACTTGACATTGTGCATCATTAATTTCTTGACTAGGACTTGACATTGTGCTTGACTGGCTTGTCAACAATAAGTAAAATAACCTAATAAACCCAGTGCTATGGGAATCCATTCAGAAGGACCCTTATGGGACCAAAGGAGTACGGGCTTGAACCCAACTCAAGAATGCCACCGACCTCGGGTATTCTTTTCCTAGAGATTAATTAGGAATCCTTCAGGGATATGTGGGAATTGACATACAGTTGGGTACCAATTTGGCATGGGCTCCTCTTGTACAACTAGTAAAGTGACATGCCCCCACCAAAACTTGGTCTATATAAACACATCAGGGACCCCTCGAGGTAGGATCACACAATTTGGAGCTTAAATGCCCTTCGAGGTTTCAAGTTATGTTCTACATCCCCCTATTGACTTTATGTGTATTTCCCTGACAATGAATCTATGTACTTGGTCTTGTACCACTATTAGGACCCAAAGAAATCCCTCCGGATGGATCTTTACGCCGTGTGTTGTGGAGGCCAGGTGTAGTTGGTGTGAACTTGATATTAGTGTAATCCTTTTAAGCCGGATGGAGTGGTTCACCTCAACCTCACGTACATTTTGAAAAAAATATCCAGACTATGCGAGAACTATGGAAGTGTTAATTACGCTAATGGAATTCGAAATGTTTCTTTTCATTCCAATTCAGTAATAATGGTGTAGAATACTTTAAACCATGCATTTAGAAAAATACAATAGTTGATATTTCTGTTTCCATGAAAAGTACTATACTACACCTATTTTTTGAGATAAAGATACAACACCTTACCCGTCAATAAGAGAATTAAAGAATATTATTTCACATTATGAAAGAATCGATGTTAGATATGTGGACTAAAGAGGAAATCATAACCTTTCTTGGACATTTTTAAAAAGATACAATAAACCATTTACTAACATTGCCATACGAATTTGAAATAAAAAAATACCAAAAAAGATTAAATAAAGAAACAAGCAATGTTTTACTCACCTTAAGTACAAAAGCACAAAAAACAACAAATAAAATCCAACTAACATAATCTCAATTGCATAATGAAACTTGGACTCTCAACAAACATATGAGAGTATTTAATCTTTAATATATTGGACATGTATATTATATTTCAATCCTCTTTATCTAAAAATATCCCATAAGTTTTTTAAGTAGATTGCCATAGGGCTCACATTTTTCCATTAATGACGAACAAGATGTAACACCCTTTTAAACCCCATAACTTCCTAGAAATAGAGTCCTTATATGGACAGTTACCCATTATCAATGGACGACTAAAATTAACCTACTTCCAAAAAAAGATCATAACTTGTTATAAATAAAGTACTTGTGAGGGTGATTTTTTTCCTTGATTAATAACACAAGGAATAGTACTTGATAAACACTAAATCATAAATAAACAATGACATGACCATGAATACCATGTTAAATAATGTATTGCAATTATTTAACCATTTTCATATTATTTGTATTAGTACCGAAAACAACATAATAACTGCATTCTTGATTACCTCAGTGAGCAATATAATTTTTTAAATGAAGTATCTAGTAGTTTAGAACATATAATATATAGTAAAACCGAGGCAGTGAGTTAATTGTACCAAAACGATTTAATTGCATCCCTAGTTACTTATAAATAAATATCAAGCGTCATGGTAAGAAAACGAGCTGACAACATAAGCTCATGTCCTTTTGTTCTTGAACCCACGCAACTCTGCAGGGACAACTACAGAATGGACTTGAGATAGCGGTCAAAAGACTAGCTCAACACTCAGGGCAAGGACTAAATGAGTTTAAGACTGAGATTCATCTTATTGCGAAGCTTCAGCACACCAACTTGGTGAGACTCTTGGGGTACTGCATTGAAGGAGAAGAGAAGATTCTGATATATGAATACATGTCCAATAAAAGCTTAGACTTCTTCATATTTGGCAAGTTATATCCATAATCTTAATATCCATTTAAGTAGTTTCCATCTCACTCTACCTTAAGGTACTACTTCTGAATGGATTTTTGTTCTCATATATGTGTAGATACAACAAGAGGAGGATTATTAAACTGGAACAGGAGGCGTCATATTATTGAAGGTGTGGCTCAAGGATTACTTTACCTCCACAAGCACTCACGTTTGAGGGTAATACATAGGGACTTGAAAGCGAGCAACATTCTATTGGATGAAAATATGAACCCGAGGATATCGGATTTTGGCCTTGCTCGAATATTTGGATCGAATGAAAGCCATGCCAATACAAGCAGAGTTGTAGGAACACAGTAAGATCATAGAGATATCTCAAATTCAATACTTAGTCGTGAAAATTAATGAACATCGTTGATAGCTTTACACAAGTAAACAATGATAAATCAAAGCCATTTTCTCCATCCAGTGGTTATATGGCTCCTGAATATGCCTCGGAGGGACAATTCTCAATCAAGTCGGATGTATTCAGCTTCGGTGTGTTGCTTCTAGAGATCATCTCTGGGAAAAGAAACAACGGGTTCAACCAAACTGGGAACATTGGTAATCTTCTTGGATATGTGAGTAACATGGTCCTCTTGTTTGGTATATATACTTGTCATTATTAAAATATGTATTTTTGTCATAAACAGATTATAATAATTATATGTTTTGTATCGCCGTCACATCAGTGTGCAAATATTGTTTCCACTCCGCCTAACACTCTGGTGTATTACCCGTACGTTTTCAGGCTTGGCTATTATGGAAAGGGGAAAAATGGTGTGAGCTCATTGACCCTTGCTTAGACGTTAAGCATCCAAATATGGAGATTATGAGATTCATTAACGTTGGGTTAATGTGCGTACAAGACGACGCTGTCGACCGCCCTACAATCTCGGATGCTATCTCTTTGCTTATGAATGAGAGCATAATCTTGCCTAACCCGAAGAAGCCTGCTTACTTTAGGAACAAAGGAGAAGATCCAGAGTTAGAGGAACAATATAGTGTAAACCTCCTTACTAGTTCACCTACTGATGGTAGATAGTTGCACTTGTGTTACTTGTACTTCTAGCCCTTTGTATCCACTTATATTTAGTACCATGGACGTTTTAAAAACTCGAATCAGTTTGCAAAACACCCCGAGGAGGTACTCAATCATTTGAGTAATGATACGCTGGATCTTTCTTCTAATTTGTTTGTCACATTGATCCCGTGGTTAAGATGTTGGTACAACTAGTTGTAACACTGGATTGAATGTTTTTTTTTTTGAAAAAAGGAGGATAACCCCCGGCCTCTGCATTAATCGATGTATGCAGCCATATTATTAAATAAAATTGTAACAAAGTCTTAAGGTCCAGAGAAGTTCATAAACTCAGCGCAAGTCTAAAAATAAAGAGGAAAAGTGCCACATCCGGCGATAAAGAACATATTATAATGCCTACACACCTAGCCTATTATTAGCTCGCCATCCAAATCGGCTGAAGATAGCCCGTGCTACCGTTTCCCAGTGGTTGCACCCATTAACCAAAAGATCCCTGAAATCCGCATGAATGAGTAACAACCACATATGGATCCAAACTGTAGCTTTGCAGATAACCTGCAAAAAATTAGTGAAGTTTGTCCCATTAAAAATCAAATCATTCCTAGTATTTCATATAGCCCAAAACAGTGCACATATCCCTATCCGAATATATTTAGCTATGTGTACGTCAACTCCATTAAGCCACATCCCAAATAACATGTTTATGCTTGTTGGTAGATGAACATTAAAAGTTATATGCATTGATCGCCATAATAATTTTGCAAGTGGACACTCGAGAAAGAGGTGTTTAATCGATTCATTTTGATCATAAAAGCAGCACCTCAAATTTCCAACCTAATTTCTTTTCATCAAGTTATCTTTGGTCAGAACTCCTCTTACCAAGTGAACACTGGATTGAATGTTGAGCAAATCAAATCAGGTCTCCAAGATCGCACTATCGATATTGACATGAGTACTATCGGACTAAGTGATGACGCCTCCCAGATTGTCAACGCTCAGGTTCAAAGTTCATAGACAACTCTTTTAACATGTTCACCCTTATCTCTCACAGGGTAAGAGGAGAATTCAATCCTAGGCAAATTTTAACATGTTCTCTCTTATCTTCTTGTCTCACATGAGAGCTAATAGTATATGATAGATCTGAGTCACTAATTTCAAGTAGTGGGTCCGAATAAGTTTTACCTTATTTTTTCACATGAGAGCTAAGAGTATATGAAAGATCCGAGCCATTGATAGTGGGTCCAAGTAACTAATATGGGATGTGCTAGCTGATCTTTTTAAGCCGTCAAATCTGGTACTATTGAGCGGTCGAGCGATGCCCTCCATCATTGCAATAGAGTTCATGTTGCAGAACCTTTGCAACAGAGATCGTGTTGCAGAAACCTTTGCAATAGAGATCGTGTTGTCGAAAACTTTTGCAAAAAAGATCATGTTGCGATATTTTTGCAGCAGAGATCATGTTACAAAAACACCGCCGCTCGCAGCATCGCTAGCACAGTCGAGCAACAGATGCGATAACAGATGCGGTCGACGCCCCGTCAGTTGAGCGGAATCGTTTCCCAAAAGTATCCGTCGACTCAGTCCCACGTGACCGAACAAAACCCCCGCCTCTGAAACCGGCTAGTCACCGCACGCAGGAGATTCCCTTCCCATGGAGTCAAACCTCCGAAACCTGCACGCCAACACCGTCCCTGCTCTTCATCGGCGTCGAGTGCTACCGCCCTCTGGAGTGGCTCTTCTTCCTACACGCACGCCAACCCTCACATTTTTCCATCCGCTCACCCTCCGTCGTATATATCGGCACACGTGTGTGTGTGTGTGTGTGTGAGAGAGAGAGAGAGAGAGAGAGAGAGAGGTCCATCAGACACGTGTCGAGCAACCAAAGCGGTCCATGCCGAAGCTAAAATCTATTAGTTGAGGGGAATCGTTTCACTTATAATATGAATGTTCAAAGTAAAAAAATGTGTACAACATACAAAAGTACCCTACCTTATATGTTTCATTTTCTTCTATACATTTGGATAAGAATTTTGTTTATGCAAGTAAACATCCAAAGGATAAAAAATTAGAAGGCAATTCAAATGTTCAAACAATAAATTATATTGTTTGTACTTAAGTATGTACGTGTTGTATCTTATAGGAAAATTATTAAATTAACACAACACAACTGTGCGCTACTTTCCACGTCAGCTCGGATCGTGAGGGCGAACATGCAGTGGTGCAAGCAAACGGTGGTGTACATTTTTTTTTTTTGCAGGGAAAATGGTGGTGTATTTTGTTGTATGCCATTTTTTTCAAAATTGCTAGATTAAATCATAATCAACTGATTTTCGTACTCAGAGCGCACTAGTATATCTTAGATGTATTTCTAACAATTTGGGTAACTTTAACTACCGACACTCTACTACTAGGTAGGATATGTTTATGTGTCAAGCTTGGGGAAATGACTGTGTGCCCCGCTTGATGCAGAGGCCACAGATATTCCTCTTTCAAAAAAAAAAAAAACTTAGGAAAAAAACTGCACGCTGCCAATTTGTAACCGACCAAAATTGGAAGGCAGAGACAATATTAGCTAACATTGTTAAACCTTTCCTTTCCTGCTTTAGCGTTTTAATGGCGTTATAACATACTTCCTGTCCTATAACATAAGAGCGTTTTTTACACTACACTAATATTAAAAACGCTCTTATATTATGAAACGGAAGGAGTAAGTTATTTCCTTGTTTGCAAAAGTGTAAATTGGGCGTTGCTATCTTGCACACGCTGCAACGTGCGATTTCAGACATGATCATTCTAGGAGCCGTCTGTGATCATTCTAGGAATCCTACCAGGTACTGTATGCGGTAAGAGGAATATTATCCATTATAGTAGATCTTACTCCCTTCATTTCATAATGTAGTGCGTTTACGTTTTTCAAAATCTAACTTTGACCGTAAATTTAACCAACAAGACCAACTGCGGCGGGAGCAAAAATTATATCACTGATTTTGACCGTAAATTTAACCAAGGAGACCAACTGCGGTGAGACCGTAAATTTAATCAAAGTCAGTGATATAATTTTTGCTCCCGCCGTAGTTGGTTTTGTTGGTTAAATTTACGATCAAAGTTAGATTTTGAAAAACGTGAACGCACTAATACATCGTTGAACGGAGGGAGTACCAAATACACGCTCACATTGATGGATCCTAAGATTCTCAAGAAGAAGAAAGGGGCCCTGTTTCTTATACATGCTATATGAAGAGCCCGTCGTCAACGCAAGATATTTCTCCCCCTGCCCTTCATGCCTCACGCAGCGGTCATCTTATTGCTCGCCATGCTCACAGCGCTGTGAAATATCTAGTACTCCCATCCATCGGGTGCTTCCATACTTCAACTTCAAATAAATCAATTTTAAATGTTTTAAGAAATTCTGGAAAAAAAATATGCATGTTTACAAGGAATGTGCTACAACTCTTAAAAATTTGAGATCCAAACTCTAAATGAACATTGAGAAACAAAAATGTGAAATCTAGCATGAATATTGTCGTAAAAAGACAGAAGCAACATTGACACTATTCATATCTGAAATTTTTTTTAATGTACATTTCGAGTTTGAACCTGAAATTTTTAGGGGGTGTACTCGAGTCACTGATATTTCCCCACCCTCGCTGCAACCAACTACACCTTGCTCAGCGGTCACTCCTGCTGGACGCAAGGCCGCTACGCTCCAAATAGCACTTACGAGGCTACTCTACAGCTTATCGCTGCCACGCTCACCACCGAGCTGGTAAATGCATCATGCCCCACCTCCGTCCGCGCCATGCCCTTGTCGACCAGGTCGCGGCGTTGGCCTACTGCCGCTGCCTTCCAGACATCATCAATTCATCGGGCACGTGCATCGCTGCGTAGCTCTTGGCTTCCAGGATGCACGGGGGTTGTGCCCGTACCACAGGGATGCCATGGTTGAGCGTGGCCAATGCTGCGTCACCTTCCCCGAGGTCCAACTAATGGTGCAGGATACAGCGACACAAACGGACGCGCGCTTTGTCTACTTTTCGTCCGTTTGGATCGGCCAGTCGGACGTGCGCGTCCGCATTCTCAAATGGGTCGGCTTGACCGCCCAATGGGAGACAGACCCAAATGTGCCCGCATGGAGAAAAACAAGCTCGCAGAAATAAACATAATTAAACATAAGTGGTCGGTTAACCGTCAGCCAAAGTCCACTTAAACCTAATTAAACATTAATTAAAACATAAAAAAAAGTCTGCGCCCGCACGCTGCCCTAGACGTCGTCAGCCTTGCCCTTGCCCTTGACGTTGACGTCGCCATTGCCATCGCAGCCTGTGAGGTTGATGAAGACGATAGCAAGGCCAGCCCACCCGAACACCGCCTGGTACGCTGCCATGGGCAGCCTCCTCCGGCGTTTGCTGGGGCGGCGGCATTGCGGCTCGCCCCACGCGCTCCCCTCCTTCTCCTCAAGCCGGAGCGCCTCCGTGTCACGTTGTAGCATCTGCTCATAGCGCATTTGCCGCTCGCCGCAGGCCTCCTCCTGGCGGAGCCAGTGCACCTTCCAGCGCTCAAGGTGGGTCGCCTCCTGCGCCGGCGCCGCGGCGTAGTGGATAGGAGGCGCGCTCACCCACTCGTGGTACTGGCCCGTCCACATGTAGGCCTCCTCCGGCAAAGTGGGTGGAGGTAGGGAGCACTTCCGCGTCGGCTCTGGCTTGGGCTCGACGGGCGGCGGCGGTGGCGGAGGCGGGACGAAGAGCAGGGTGTGAACGGAGTCCCCCGCCGCCAACAAGGCAAGGGCTTGCTCCAACCCATCCTAGTGCGTGTCCTCCTCGAGGCGGCTAGCATCCAACGCGTGCTGGAGGGCCTCCTCAAGGGCGGCTTGGTACTCCGCCTCCCCCTCCATTTCCTCTGGCTCTACCCGCGGGGGCGGCGGTGGAAACGGCGGCTGGACGGCGTCGACGCTTACACGCTGTTGCTCCTCGTGTTCGAGGGCAAACCAAGCCTCCTAGTTGGGAGAGTCGGCGGCGTACTCGGGCATCCGCCGCTGCTCCGGCGTGAGCTGCGCGTGGCACCTGCGCACCTCCTCGCCGTGCGCCCGTTGGGTCCGCGGAACCGCCGACACCGGGATCCGGTGCGGATCCAGGTGCCAGTGGTTTGGCAGCGTGACATCGGGGTAGGGCAGCGGTTGTCTGTACTCCCAGTGCCACCGCGCTTGGTGCACCAGGATGTGCAAACGCCGGCGACCTGGGCGGAAACGGGCCGGCACCGGAGGAGGAGGGGGAGGAGGAGCACGAGAGGACGTGGTGCTGAGGGTGCCCTTGCCTTTGCCACTGCTGCTGCCGAAGAGGTCCATTGCTTGCTAGGGTTTGTTGTCGCCGGCAAGGAAGCAAAGGGGGTGGTGGGGGGCAGATGTGAATGGAAGTGGATGAGGTCGGTCCCCACCGCACGCGTGGTTAAAAAGGACGCTTCCACTGGTTGACTAGTGGACCCGCTGTCGGTGGTTGTCATAAATTAGACTACGGACGGTAGTTGGGTGGCCTACAAGTGGGGCCGCGGCGGAAGCCAAGGAGAAGCGTGGCGCGTCCGCTTCGCGTCCGCGCGACGCATAACAGGCGCAATTTTGGGCAGGAAATAGGTCGGCGCGGACGGCAGGCGGACGAGATTTGGGTTGGGGCGGCGCGTTGGGCCTCCACTTTTGTCCGCGCCGACCCAAACGGACGCAGGCAAACAAAATGGGTCGCCCCATTGGAGTTGCTCTAATGGCGGTCCATGAGCGTGAGCTATCTCAATAAACGTTTTAACCCTATAGATTTGCCCCTCGAGTTACTGTCAAATAAGCGTTTGTTTAATGTATGTTTCAGATCCGTCATTTTGGAGACATAATTGTTGGCAATAGGCCATGGCGAGCGAGTCCACAGCGCGTTCGTGCACGAGCTAGATGCGTCGGGTGTGGTCGGAGCGCACTAGGACCGTGGCGAGCATGTGTGGGTGCATGTGTGTGTGGTGCATGGGTGCACGTGTGTGCGTGCATGGATGCGCTGTAGTTGTAGGACGCCATCGGCGAGCTGGGCGGCGTGATCAGATCAGGCCAGTGCGGGCTCAGTGCGACCCAGGTGTGTGTGTGCATGTCGTGGGCGCGGCTCTACTGGGTGGGAGGCATGCGGGTCGTGCCCAGTGTCGGCCCAGGGTATAAGAGCACCTGTGGGGCTTGTTGTAATTGTGTGAGCTCGAGTTTGTCGCTTGAGGGAATCAGCCGTTGTTGCGGTGCGTGCGCTGAGAAAAACCCTGCTGTGTCCACCTTGTGTTCTCTGCTCCATTCTTCTTCTTCTCCTTCCCGTCGTTCGAGCACAGCAAATGAAAGTGAGAGATAGATAGAGAGGGAGAGGGAGAGAGAGAGAGAGAGAGAGGGAGAGAGAGGTGATCAGCAAGGGAGAGCTAGGGCTAGGGTTCCGGTTCCAACAATTGGTATCAAGGCCACTTTGCGAGCCAACGAGCATGTCGCTCGTCCTATACAGTGGTGGCAGCGCGATGTTGCTCCAGGTCCCACCATTGACGCCGGCGAACTACACGTCCTGGGCCATCAAGGTTGAGGCAATCCTTGATGCCCACGGACTGTGTTGTGTGATGGCACCGACGGAGGGCGCGGCGGTCGACACCGGGAAGAGCAAGACATCATGGGTGACGATGTTGGGCGTGCTGTCGGAGGATCTGCTAATGCAGGTAGAGATGTAGCCCACCACGAAGGAGGTATGGGACTCCCTCAAGGTGCGCTTCGTCGGCGCCGATCGGGTGCAGACGGCTAGGCTCGCGACGCTTCGCGAAGAGTTCGACTGTCTGCGGATGGAGGACGGTGACGAGCTCGACGCGTACGCGGGCAAGGTGAACGGCATGGCGGCGAGGCACGTGCAGCTCGGGACCACTCTGGACGAGGCCCCATGGTGAAGAAATTGCTCGACACCGTGCCGGACCGGCTGTACACCGCGGTGGCTGGAATCGAGAAGTTTTGCAACATTGAAGAGATGGCGTTCGAGGAGGCCATCGGGCGTGTGAAGGTGTTCGAGGAGCGGACGTGGCGGCGTGCGCAGGCCATCGGCGAGCGGATGAGCGAGCAGCTCATGATGATAGCGGCGTAGTGTGTGGTGCGACGACAGCAGCAGGATGGAGGCGGCTTCAATGACCACCACCACGACGGAGCGGCGAGCGCGCATCGGGCGGCGGAGCAAAACGGTGAGGGTGTTGCTACAACTGCGAAGAGTACGGGCATTTCCGACGCGAGTGCCCGAAGCTGCGGAAGGCGCAGGCGGCGGAGCAGGCCCTTGTCGCCGACGCCAACGCCGAGTACGACGGGCTTGATACATCCATTTTGCATCATGCTTTTATATCGATATTTATTGGACTATGGGCTGTTATTTCACGTTATGTCACAATACTTATGCCTATTCTCTCTTATTTCACAAGATTTACATGAAGAGGGAGAATGTCGGCAGCTGGAATTCTGGGCTGGAAAAGGAGCAAATATTAGAGACCTATTATGGACAACTCCAAAAGTCCTGAAACTCCACGAAAGTTATCTTTGGAATTAATATAAAATACTGGGCGAAGAAAGTACCAGAGGAGGCCTACACCCTGGCCACGAGGGTGGGGGCGCGCCCTACCCCCTGGGCGCGCCCCCTGCCTCGTGGGCCCCCTGGCAGGCCTTCGGTGACCATCTTCTGCTATATGAAGTCTTTTACCCTGGAAAAAATCGTAAGCAAGCTTTCGGGAAGAAACACCGCCGCCACGAGGCGGAACCTTGGCGGAACCAATCTAGGGCTCCGGCGGAGCTGTTCTGCCGAGGAAACATCCCTCCGGGAGGGGGAAATCAACTCCCTCGTCATCACCAACAATCCTCTCATCGGGAGGGGGTCAGTCTCCATCAACATCTTCAGCAGCACCATCTCCTCTCAAACCCTATTTCATCTCTTGTATCCAATCTTTGTCCCAAAACCTCAGATTGGTACCTGTGGGTCACTAGTAGTGTTGATTACTCTTTGTAGTTGATGCTAGTTGGTGTATTCGGTGGAAGATCATATGTTCAGATCCTATATGCATATAAATACCCCTCTGATTTTGAACAAGAATATGATTTGTGAGTAGTTACGTTTGTTCCTGAGGACATGGGAGAAGTCTTGCTATAAGTAGTCATGTGAATTAGGTATTCGTTCGATACTTTGATGAGATATATGTTGTCTCTCCTCTAGTGGTGTTATGTGAACATCGACTACATGACACTTCACCATTGTTTGGGCCTAGAGGAAGGCATTGGGAAGTAATAAGTAGATGATTGGTTGCTAGAGTGACAGAAGGTTAAACCCTAGTTTATGTGTTGCTTCGTAAGGGGCTGATTTGGATCCATATGTTTCATGCTATGGTTAGGTTTACCTTAATACTTCTTCTGTAGTTGTGGATGCTTGCAATAGGGGTTAATCATAAGTGGGATGCTTGTCCAAGAAAGGGCAATACCCAAGCACCGGTCCACCCACATATCAAATTATCAAAGTAACGAACGCGAATCATATGAGCGTGATGAAAACTAGCTTGACGATAATTCCCATATGTCCTCGGGAGCGCTTTTCTCCATATAAGAATTTGTCTAGGCTTGTCCTTTGCTAAAAAAAGGATTGGGCCATCTTGCTGCACCTTATTTACTTTCATTGCTTGTTACCCGTTATGAATTACCTTATCACAAAACTATCTGTTACCGATAATTTTAGTGCTTGCAGAGAATACCTTACTGAAAACCGCTTGTCATCTCCTTCCGCTCCTCGTTGGGTTTGACACTCTTACTTATCGAATGGAATACGATAGATCCCCAACAATTGTGGGTCATCAAGACTCTTTTCTGGCGCTGTTTTCGGGGAGTGAAGCGCCTTTGGTAAGGAAAAATTTATATAGTGTGCTGAAATTTAATGTCACTTGCTACTATGGAACATAATCCTTTGAGGGGCTTGTTCGGGGTATCTTCACCCCGACCAGTAGAGAAAAGAGTTGCTCCTGAACCTACTGAACCTACTGAAATTTTTTACTTTGAAATTCCTTCGGGTATGATAGAGAAACTGCTAGCTAATCCTTCTACAGGAGATTGAACATTGCATCCCGATTTGCACCTAATCTATGTGGATGAAGTTTGTGGATTATTTAAGCTTGCAGGTATGCCCGATGATGTTATCAAGAAGAAGGTCTTCCCTTTATCTTTGAAGGGAGAGGCATTGACATGGTTTAGGCTATGTGATGATATGGGATCATGGAACTACAACTGATCGAAATTGGAATTTCATCAGAAGTTCTATCCTATGCATCTTGTTCATCGTGATCATAATTATATATATATAATTTTTGGCCTCGCGGAGGAGAAAGCATCACTCATGCTTGGGGGAGGATTAAGTCAATGTTATATTGATGCCCCAACCATGATCTCTCAAGAGAAATTATTATTCAAAAAATTTATGCTCAGCTTTCTCTCAACAATCGTTCCATGCTCGATACTTCTTGTACTAATTCTTTTATGATGAAGACTATTGAATTCAGATGGGATTTATTGGAAATAATTAAACACAACTTTGAAGATTGGGATCTCGATGAAGGTAAGGAGTCAGGTATGACACCTAGTTTGATTGTGTTAAATCTTTTATGGATACCGATGCTTTTTGTGAATTTAGCACTAAATATGGACTTGACTCTGACATAGTAGCTTCTTTCTATGAATCGTTTGCTACTCATGTTGACCTCCCTAAGGAGAAGTGGTTTAAATATAATCCTCCCGTTGAAGTAAAAGTAGTTGCACCTATTAAAGTTGAAGAAAAGACTGTCACTTATAATGATCCTATTGTTCCTACTACCTATATTGAGAAACCAACTTTTCCTGTTAGGATAAAGGATCATGCTAAACCTTCAACTGTGGTTCGTAAGAGTAATACTAGAACACCTACACCACCTGAGCAAATTAAAGTTAAACCTAGTATTGCTATGGTTAAAGATCTCTTGGCTGATAATATTGATGGGCATGTTATTTACTTCTGTGATGAAGCTGTTAGAATTGCTAGACCAGATACTAAGAATAAACATAGACCTGTTGTAGGCATGCCTGTTATTTCTGTTAAAATAGGAGATAATTTTTATCATGGCTTATGTGATATGGGTGCTAGTGCTAGTGCAATACCTCATGCCTTATACAAAGAAATTATGCATGATATTGCACCTGCTGAGATAGAAGAAATTGATGTTACCATTAAGCTTGCCAATAGAGATACTATTTCACCAGTTGGGATTGTTAGAGATGTTGATGTCTTGTGTGAGAAAGTTAAATATCCTGCTAATTTTCTTGTTCTTGGCTCCCCACAAGATGACTTTTGTCCCATTATATTTGGTAGACCCTTCTTGAATACTGTTAATGCTAAGATAGACTGCAAAAAGAATGTTGTTACTATTGGTTTGGGGGATATGTCTCATGAGTTTAATTTTGCTAAATTTTATAGACAATCCCATGATAAAGAATTGCCTAGTAAGGATGAAACTATTGGTCTTGCTTCTATTGCTGTGCCTCCTAATGATCCTTTAGAACAATATTTGCTAGACCATGAAAATGATATGTTTCTGAATGAAAGAAGGGAGATAGATGAAGTATTCTTTAAATAGGGACCTATTTTGAAACACAACTTGCTTGTTGAAATCCTAGGTGACGGTGTCCTGGACTAGGGGGTACTCAACGCGTCATCTCCCGATCAGTTGGATTGGGCCGAGGACCCCCATGGACGTATACTCATGGGCCAGTCCGGACAGCTACCGCATACAAGGAAGAATCCACAAGACTTGGCGATCAAGACAAGGACTCCTCCCCCACCGGCGTATTCGGCTAGGACTCATGTTATCCTAGGCCTCTGGTGCATTATATAAACTGAGGCCAGGCTAGTCGATAGAGATATACAACAACAATCATACCATAGGCTACCTTCTAGGGTTTAGCCTCTCTGATCTCGTGGTAGATCAACTCTTGTATTACCCATATCATCAATACCAATCAAGCAGGAGTAGGGTTTTACCTCCACCGTGAGGGCCCGAACCTGGGTAAAAACATCGTGTCCCTTGTCTCCTGTTACCATTGATCCTAAGACGCACTGCTTGGGACCCCCTACCCGAGATCCACCGGTTTTGACACCGACATTGGTGCTTTCATTGAGAGTTCCATTGTGATCGGCGAAAGGATCAATGGCTCGATCTGCAGTCAATCATGACGTCGGCTTCTTCGTCACCAGCTCGACTGGTCGCCTTGGCTTGACCGAGGACTGCGCCCTACCTTCGATCGTCATGTTCGGATGAGGGCCTTCATCAACACCAACTCTGATCTCTATCAAGATCATGGAGGAGTCATCCATGGAGCTCGGGGGCTCAACGTCAACATTGCCCTCAGGCGACCGTGCTGTTTTTTTGGACAACAAACTTGTATCCGCCGCCACCGCCTCCTCGAGTGTCGCCTAAACGATTACTTTGGTGGGATTATGCGGAATTAAGTCTACAACAACCCTGCAAAAACTTCGTTGAGTTCCGATGGAGGAATCTCCGGCAATCTTCGATATACCGGAGCCCTGTTGAATCTGGACGAGAATCCGGATGAGTTTAGGGCATGGTATCCAGCATCTAGCTCGGATGTCCTTTGGAAGATCCAACCGTTGATTTGTTGCGGAATTACCATATATACCACCTGCCGAAAATTCAGCTTGATCCGACCGTCCAAATCTGGGAAACTTCCGATTAGTGCATCACTTTTTGGATCTGTTTTCTGCGCGAGAACGAATCCGACCCGAATTCATCTTCTTTATGAACGGGATCTCGGACATCCTTTTTGAAGGAATTTTTCGTATGGGGTGTTGTGTTTTATTCTCAAACACATCCCAGTAGTATTAAAAGTATTCTTGCAATACGAACTTCACCGTCGCGCCGGTGTCAAACCAGCCCGACAACATCACTCCACGGCGGCCGACCTGCGTTAGACACGTCGTCGCTTTGTTGAGCCGAGCTCAACTTCTTCGGATCATCATCTCGGCCAGCCGAATAATAGTTCGACATCGCGAAGGATAAATCGTCACCAACATCGCCGCCCCACGGATTACACGGAGCGGGCACACCTGCACGACCACGTCATGACCTGCATCGTTGGACCGGGGGCTTCATCATCTCTTCATCAACCTACTCCGAGACTTGGCGTCATTGGCCGACCAGCTCCGTCCGTTAGCTGGACCGAGGGCTTTGCCTCGGCGAGCCAACCTTGCCAAAGATCGCCATGCCGTTGCTTTATCTCCCATCAGCGATAGGTGTGCGGATCGAGTCCCAATTTTGGGAATCACCTTTCTTCGGATTGCTACAACAAATAAGCCAGTGCTATTAATCCTAGTGTTTTTGCTTGTTAGGGTTCATTTTTCCAATGAATTATTACTCTGGTTTGTCCGTCATATATGTACGCAGGTCTATCAAATGGTGGCGCATTAATGACGGTCGCATGGTGGTTCGGTCGGTTTCAGACATAGTCCGCGAATCTCTGCATCCGAACTCGAACCGACACGTGAATTCAGCCTTCCCATGCCTTTACCGCATCACGCCGCCGCCCGCATCGACATTGACTTGGCGCGCACCATATTTTTTATTACTCACTTTGCATAAATTATTTGTTATGTAACAATTTTTTATTATTATTACTATTATCTCCGGTTTGCACTATTTTTGTGCACAGGAAAATGATCCACCGGACTATATCCTTTGGCGTCACCTCGGCCGGACGGGGCTTCATCAACACTTCATTACCCCATGCCGGGACTTGGCATCACCTGCCATTCTGTATTGACCGTGCTATGTCACCACTTGAGTGCCGAGCTCTTTGCTCCGCCACCTCGGTATGCGGCTCAGGATGGAACCTTGTCCCGCATCAAGCTCGGACCGCGTCATCAATACCGAACACATTAACCAGCTAAGTTGTCTTCATGCTCAAAGTTTTAAATTCTTAACTTGTGTTCGGCTCGGCCAAGCATTATACTTTTTTGGAAAAAAGTTGCTTGTAAAAATTTCCTTGTCCAAACTTTGTTTGTGACGCGCAAATTCAAATACCCCGTTTAGTTGGGGGCTTCCTTCATGAAGCTTTTTCCTCTTGCATATGGTTATACTTATACGGCTTCGTTCCTTGTTCGTGTATTACGCCACAATATGCACCATATTGACTTAAGCGATTTGCAAGTTGGGTTGCCTGGCTCCTGTGCTTACCTCTACATTCCTGATTGTTCGGCTAGGGATTAAAGGGAGCACCTCTGCGATTGTCATGATCGGGTTAACCGAGCCGGACCTCAGACTGGGTGAAGCCGAAAGCTAGCGCTCTTATTGTTTTTAATCATGGTCGGCACACAACGGAACTCATGAGTACAAAAAATCTATTGCACAAGTCTCATAATAACAATGAGCACCGAAGAAAGGTAACGGTGGGGGTACTATTTTCTTCGAAGATGCTTCTTACTCTTCGCATAATATAGCATAAGTTCCTGACGGCGCTTTATGCATTACTGCCTTATGGCCTGATTGCCTGGTTATTGGAAACACTGTCGATTCTCGACAGATGGAGTACATAACCCTTTTCGGTCCTTGACCGAAGAGGGAGAAGCCGACGGTCGGTTAAGACGCGTTTAAAGTTCGGTTGAACATAGATATGATATAAGTACTTCGATACATGCAATCATTCTTTTACCCAAGTCACTTGGGGGCTCTTAAATTTATATGAGCCGTTTTATGATAAGTGTTTTTCTTCTTAGTCATTGCAAAGTTTTTATTATTATTTATCACTCCTTTTTTTGACACAAGTGTGCGGTCACTAGCCGGGGAGCCTAATTTCTCTCTCAAAGCCGCTAGAGTTTAGTTTGCTAAACTGGCTTAGTAAGAAGTACTCTGCCTTCGGGATAGGAGGTTGAAGCTGTAGGCTGACCCGCTTGAGGTTTTGAGATAGGATGTGTCATGTTAAAGCATGGCAGAAGCACCTTTTTTTTTCTAAAGTCCAATTTTCGGATTGGCACCGAACACTTGATCTAGTTTGGACATTAACCTTTTGAATAAGTTTTTTGGCTTTTCGAGCCGATGGTACTTCTAAACTATTTGTGTGTTTTCAGCACAAGTCTCGCAGTGCAACGCCGGACACCTTTAGAGATTCGGCAAAAACATTCTCGGATATTGCTATATATGCATTGGCTTCGAATTGTGTCTTCAGTCAATAGTTGGGTTGCCCGGCTCCTGCGCTTGCCTCCTATGTTCCGCTTTGTTCGGCTAGGTGTGCAAAGGGAGAACCACTGCGATTGTGCTTCCAGCTCACATGGTTAAGCACCTCAGTGGAGAAAGCCGAAAACTAACTGTCACAATAGGCGTAAACTAGTCAGTGATCCAATGACGGCGTCAAATGGCGGGCCATTCATAACAATGGCCGAAGTGTTTACGGCTTGACCTCGACTGTCGCCGAACACTACCGGTGGCTATTAACTGGCCTCCCAAACTAAATCCTCGATATTTTCCTCTTACATTGGAGCTGAGGTTTCATGATCATGCTTAGCATGACAACCCAAAGAAAGGAACTGATAGCGGGACTATTTTCTTTGGAAGACATTTCTTCTGTTAAACAGTAATATAACATGTCTCTCCGCGTACCTTTGTTTATAGACCGTATGGCCAGATTGCCTTGTTTGTTGTAAATCTTTGCCCCCATAAAGGCTTTATAAAGTAGGACAAACACTCCTAGGCTATTGGCCGAGGAGGGGGAAGCCGATGGTCGGTCAACAAAGTTTTGTACAATGCGGATCCGAGCATTAATGACATAAAGTACTTGGATACATAGAGTCATTACACATAATTTGTGATTTTACTATGGATATCAATCCTTAATTGCCTCCGTGCCGCATTAAGGCTCGGGGCTCTTGGGCTTCGGGCTTATTATTTACAAATATTAAAGGCGGATCGATCCTCGATCCGGTGTTGCCACCGACTAGTGTCTCGGGCTCTTGCATTGCTGTTCTATGCGAAAATTCTAAGTGCTGTCTGATTTCGAGGAGATTTTGATCCTCCGGTTGGTCGGGCGCATCCAACCTGAGTCTCGAGGACTGAGCACGCTGCTTTTTGTGTCCCGAAGTATTCTGCCGAGCTAGGACTTGATCCTCAGACCGATTTTGCAAATCAACTTTGAGTCTCGGCTCACTCGGGATCAGCGGTCTTATGTCATCCTTGATGTACATCTCGGGTTTTAGACCGATAATCACCTTGAGGGCTACTGGCTATGTATCTCGGCAGAGAATAAATTGCACCAATCAAAAATATTGGCAAAAATCAGCCCATGACCGAGGTGCTTAACCACCTCGGAAGCAGTTCGGCATATAGCTCAGAAGCAAGTGGCTGGCTCCTTAGAGGGCATTTCCGGCATTAAGCTCGGCTAAACTCCTTCAACTTTTTTGGACCAAGATGATCTATGACATCTTGGATATAGTCCGGCGTTGGAGCTTGGACATAGTCCGGCGTTGGAGCTCGGATACATAGTCCGGCGTTAGAGCTGGGAAGTAGTCTAGCATTGGTACTCGGCTGCAAAAGATACCTCGAATGCAGTCCGGCGTTGGAGCTCGGACGCAAGAGGACGTTGCCGCCCGGGAACAACTTCGAACCCGAGGTGTGGCATAAAAATAATAAGGCATTGATAAAGGCCGGAAACTTAAAGGGGCTCCTCGGATACCCGACGTATAAACTCGTCGAATGCATTTCGGCGATCCTCAAGATAGAAGATGAGAAGATTTTTTGAACCAGTTTTCAAGACCGCAACCAAGATGAAGAACAGTTCGGAAGAATCGAGGCGTCCCTAACTTGAAGACCGGTTCAGGGGCTACTTGACGTTGTCTGGACTAGGGGTACTCAACGCGTCGTCTCGATCAGTTGGATTGGGCCGAGGACCCCCATGGCCGTATACTCATGGGCTAGTCCGGACAACTGCTGCATACAAGGAAGAATCCACAAGACTTGGCGATCAAGACAAGGACTCCTCCCCCACCGGCATATTCGGCTAGGACTCATGTTATCCTAGGCCTCTGGTGCATTATATAAACCGAGGCCAGGCTAGTCGATAGAGATATACAACAACAATCATACCATAGGCTACCTTCTAGGGTTTAGCCTCTCTGATCTCGTGGTAGATCAACTCTTCTACTACCCATATCATCAATACCAATCAAGCAGGAGTAGGGTTTTACCTCCACCGTGAGGGCCCGAACCTGGGTAAAAACATCGTGTCCCTTGTCTCCTGTTACCATTGATCCTAAGACGCACTGCTTGGGACCCCCTACCCGAGATCCACCGGTTTTGACACCGACACTAGGGGACCCTCCTCCACCCAAGGGTGATCCGTGTTTGAGCTTAAACCATTACCTGATACTCTTAAATATGCTTATCTTGATGAAAATAAGATATATCCTGTTATTGTTAGTGTAACCTTTCAGAGCAGGAAGAGGAGAAATTATTGAAAACTCTGAATAAGCACCGTGCTGCTATTGCATATACTCTTGATGATCTTAAGGGCATTAGTCCCACTCTATGCCAACACAAGATAAAATTGGAGAAAGACGCCAAACCAGTTGTTGATCACCAACGAAGGTTAAATCCTAAGATGAAAGAAGTGGTAAGAAAAGAAATACTAAAGCTCTTGGAGGCAGGTATAATTTATCCCGTTGCTGATAGTTAGTGGGTAAGTCCTGTCCATTGTGTCCCTAAGAAGGGAGGTATTACTGTTGTCCCTGATGATAAATATGAATTGATCCCACAAAGAATTGTTATAGGTTATAGGATGGTAATTGATTTCCGCAAATTAAATAAAGCTACAAAAAAGATAATTACCCTTTGCCTTTTATTGATCAAATGCTAGAAAGATTATCCAAACATACACATTTTTGCTTTCTAGATGGTTACTCTAGTTTCTCTCAAATACTTGTGTCAAAAGAGGATCAAGAAAAGACCACTTTTACTTGCCCTTTCGGTACTTTTGCTTATAGACGTATGCCTTTCGGTTTATTTAATGCACCTGCTACCTTTCAAAGATGCATGATGGCTATATTCTCTGACTTTTGTGAAAAGATTGTTGAGGTTTTCATGGATGATTTCTCTGTTTATGGATCTTCTTTTGATGATTGCTTGAGCAACCTTGATCGAGTTTTGCAGAGATGCGAAGATACTAGTCTTGTCTTGAATTGGGAATAGTGCCACTTTATGGTTAATGAAGGCATTGTCTTGGGGCATAAAATTTCTGAAAGAGGTATTGAAGTAGACAAAGCTAAAGTTGATGCTATTGAAAAGATGCCATGTCCCAAGGACATTAAAGGTATAAGAAGTTTCCTTGGTCATGCCGGTTTTTATAGGAGGTTTATTAAGGACTTCTCTAAAATTTCTAGGCCTCTAACTAATGTCTTACAAAAAGATATCCCTTTATATTAGATGATGATTGTGTAGAAGCATTTGAAATACTTAAGAAAGCTTTGATTTCTGCACCTATTGTTCAGCCATCTGATTGGAATTTACCCTTCAAAATTATGTGTGATGCTAGTGATTATGTTGTAGGTGCTGTTCTAGGACAAAGAGTTGATAAGAAACTAAATGTTATTCAATATGCTAGTAAAACTCTAGACAATGCCCAGAGAAATTATGCTACTACTGAAAAAGAATATTTAGTAGTCGTATTTGCTTGTGATAAGTTCAGACCTTATATTGTTGATTCTAAAGTAACTGTTGATGCTGATCATGCTGCTATTAAATATCTTATCAAAAAGAAAGATGCTAAACCTAGACTTATTAGATGGGTTCTCCTATTACAAGAATTTGATTTGCATATTATTGGTAGAAAGGGAGCTAAGAACCCCGTTGCAGATAACTTGTCTAGGTTAGAGAATGTTCTTGATGACCCACTACCTATTGATGATAGCTTTCCTGATGAACAATTAGTTGTCATAAATGCTTCTCTTACTGCTCCTTGGTATGCCGATTATGCTAATTACATTGTTGCTAAATTTATACCACCTAGTTTCACATACTAGCAAAAGAAAAAGTTTTTCTATGATTTAAGACATTACTTCTAGGATGACCCACACCTTTATAAAGAAGGAGTAGATGGTGTTATTAGACGTTGTGTACCTGAGCATGAACAGGAACAGATCCTACGCAAGTGTCACTCTGAGGCTTATGGAGGACACCACGCTGGAGATAGAACTGCACATAAGGTATTGCAATCCGGTTTTTATTGGCCTACTCTCTTCAAAGATGCCCATAAGTTTGTCTTGTCTTGTGATGAATGTCAAAGAATTGGTAATATTAGTAGACGTCAAGAAATGCCTATGAATTATTCTATTGTTATTGAACCATTTGATGTTTGGGGCTTTGATTATATGGGACCGTTTCCTTCCTCTAATGGATATACACATATTTTAGTTGCTGTTGATTACGTTACTAAGTGGGTAGAAGCTATTCCAACTAGTAGTGCTGATCATAACACCTCTATTAAGATGCTTAAAGAAGTTATTTTCCCGAGGTTTGGAGTCCCTAGATACTTAATGACTGATGGTGGTTCACATTTTATTCATGGTGCTTTTCGTAAAATGCTTGCTAAGTATGATGTTAATCATAGAATTGCATCTCTATACCACCCATAGTCTAGTGGCCAAGTAGAACTAAGTAACAGAGAGCTTAAATTGATTTTGCATAAGACTGTTAATAGATCTAGAAAGAATTGGTCCAAGAAACTTGATGATGCATTATGGGCTTATAGAACTGCATTTAAAAATCCTATGGGTATGTCTTCATATAAAATGGTTTATGGAAAAGCATGTCACTTGCCTCTCGAACTTGAACATAAGGCATATTGGGCCATTAAAGAGCTCAATTATGATTTCAAACTTGCCGGTGAGAAGAGGTTATTTGACATTAGCTCACTTGATGAATGGAGAACTCAAGCCTACGAGAATGCCAAACTGTTTAAAGAAAAAGTTAAAAGATGGCATGACAAAAGGATACAAAGCGTGAGTTTAATGTAGGTGATTATGTGTTGCTTTTCAACTCTCGTTTAAGATTTTTTGCAGAAAAACTCCTCTCTAAATGGGAAGATCCTTACGTTATCGAGGAGGTCTACCGTTCCGGTGCCATAAAAATCAACAACTTCGAAGGCACAAATCTGAAGGTGGTGAACGGTCAAAGAATCAAATATTATATCTCAGGTAATCCAATAAATGTTGAAACTAATGTTATTGAAACCGTAACCCCAGAGGAATACATAAGGGACACTTTCCAGAACGTTTCATACTCTGAAAAGGAATAGGTATGTGGTACGGTAAGTAAACCGACTCCAAAACAATTCTAATAGCAGTTTTTCTCCGTTTTGGAATACTTAAGAAAATAGGAAAATAAGAAGTAGTCCGGGAAGGACACGAGGCATTCACGAGGGTGGAGGGCGCGCCCTACCCCCCCTGGGCGCACCCCCCTGCCTCGTGGGCACCTCGTGTGCTCTCCGGACTCCGTTTTCTTGTACGATACTTTGTTTGGTCGGTAAAAATTCATTGTATAATCTCCCGAAAGTTTTTACCACCGTATCACACAAATATCCTCTGTATTTGTTTCGAGCAGTTTTCTGTCAGATTTGTCAAGGCCGGGCATCATGTCGTCACCCTCCTCCAACAATGAAGGCAATGATGCTTGGCTAATGAAGGTGGAGCTGAAGAGAGAAGAACCCGGAGAGATCAATAAAGATGATAGGATCAAGAAGCTCAAGGAGGATCAAGCTCCGGCGGCAGAAGAAGAAGACATCCTTCAACCTCAGCACAACCTCTTTACCCCAACTGAGATTGAAGCTTTCAAGATGATCGAATTAGCTCGCATACAAAAAAAGTATCTCACACATGAAAATATTTTGTTGCAGGATCATATCACTGCACTCAAGGGCATAATCCGCAAACTCGAGAAACTCCTACGCTTGATGTGCGACTATCCATCATCAGCACCACCTTCATCACCTCCGAAGAAGGAGACATAATCACATGGGTATGGGCACTCCCCTTGGCAACTGCCAAGCTTGGGGGAGGTGCCCCGGTATCGTATCACCATCACACTCCTATCTTTACTGTTTTTCTTAGTTTGATCCTTTTGGTAATATCTTGATCTAGCAGAATAAAGTTTTGGTATGATTTAGTTTTGAGTTTTGCTTTATGATCCCTCTATGTAATCGAGTCTGTGAGCTATATATAATAAAGATTAGTGTTGAGTCAAGGGCTTTGATATGTTGCTATGATCTTGAGGGAATAAAAATAAAAGAATTATAAAAAGAAATAAAGAGATCATATTGATCTTATGGAGAGTAATGACTTCACATATTAAGAGTATGATGAATAAAAGTTGTTGAGAGTTGGCAAACATAGTTTTGGTCATCGTTGCAATTAATAGGAAGTAATAAAGAAAGAGAGGTTCTCACATATAAATATACTATCTTGGACATCTTTTATGATTGTGAGCACTCCATTAAAATATGACATGCTAAAGAGTTTACGTTGGACAAGGAAGACAACGTAATGGGTTATGTTTTCTTATATTCGAAATAAAGTATATTGGCATGGATCATCCAACATGTTGAGCTTGCCTTTCCCTCTCATGCTAGCCAAATTCCTTGCACCAAGTAGAGATACTACTTGTGCTTCCAAGTATCATTAAACCCAGTTTTGCCATGAGAGTCCACCATATCTACCTATGAATTGAGTAAGATCCTTCAAGTAAGTTGTCATGTTGCATGCAATAAAAATTGCTTTCTAAATATGTATGACTTATTAGTGTGGATAAAATAAGCTTTATATGATCTTGTGATATGGAAGCAATAAAAGCAACGGACTGCATAATAAAGGTTCGTATCACAAGTGGCAATATAAAGTGACGTTCTTTTGCATTAAGATTTCGTGCATCCAACCATAAAAGCACATGACAACCTCTTCTTCCCTCTGCGAAGGGCCTATCTTTTACTTTTGTCTTATACCTTTTACTAAAGTCATGGTGATCTTCAACTTTCCATTTTATATTTTATCCTTTGGCAAGCACCTTGTGTTGGAAAGATCCTGATATATATTGGATGTAAGTTAGACGAACTATTATTGTTGACATTACCCTTGAGGTAAAAGGTTGGGAGGCAACACTATAAGCCCTTGATGTCTACTACACAACCTTCTTCTTGTAGACGTTGTTGGGCCTGCAAGTGCACATGTTTTTAGGACAGTAGCAAATTTCCCTCAAGTGGATGACCTAAGGTTTATCAATCTGTGGGAGGCATAGGATGAAGATGGTCTCTCTCAAACAACCCTGCAACCAAATAACAAAGAGTCTCTTGTGTCCCCAACACACCCAATACAATGGTAAATTGTATAGGTGCACTAGTTCGGCGAAGAGATAGTGATACAAGTGCAAAATAGATAGTAGATATAGGTTTTTGTAATCTGAAAATATAAAAACAGCAAGGTAACTAATGATAAAAGTGAGCGTAAACGGTATTGCAATGATAGGAAACAAGGCATAGGGTTCATACTTTCACTAGTGCAAGTTCTCTCAACAATAATAACATAGATAGATCATATAACAATCCCTCAACATGCAACAAAGAGTCACTCCAAAGCCACTAATAGCGGAGAACAAACGAAGAGATTATGGTAGGGTACGAAACTAATGACCCACAAGTGTAGGGGATCTATCGTAGTCCTTTCGATAAGTAAGAGTGTCGAACCCAACGAGGAGCAGAAGGAAATGATAAGCGGTTTTCGTTAAGGTTTTCTCTGCAAGCACTGAAATTGTAGGTGATAGATAGTTTTGTGATGAGATAAATAGTAACGAGTAACAAGCAAATAAAGTAAATAAAGTGCAGCAAGGTGGCCCAATCCTTTATGTAGCAAAGGATAAGCCTGGACAATTTCTAATAATGAGAAAGGATCTCCCGAGGACACATGGGAATTATCGTCAAGCTAGTTTTCATAACGTTCATATGAATCGCGTTCGGTACTTTGATAATTTGATATGTGGGTGGACCGGCATTTGGGTACTACCCTTACTTGGACAAGCATCCCACTTATGATTAACACCTATTGCAAGCGTCCGCAACTACAAAAGATGTATTAAGGTAAACCTAACCACAACATTAAACATATGGATCCATATTAGCCCCTAACGAAGCAACACATAAACTAGGGTTTAAGCTTCTGTCACTCTAGCAACCCATCATCTACTTATTACTTCCCTATGCCTTCCTCTAGGCCCAAATAATGGTGAAGTGTCATGTAGTCGACATTCACATAACACCACTAGAGGAAAAAACAACATACATCTCATCAAAATATCGAACGACTACCAAATTCACATGACTACTAATAGCAAGACTTCACCCATGTCCTCAGGAACAAACGTAACTACGCACAAAGCATATTCATGTTCATAATCAGAGGGGTAATAATATGCATAAAGGATCTGAACATATGATCTTCCACCAAGTAAACCAATTAGCATCAACTACAAGGAGTAATCAACACTACTAGCAACCCACAGGTACCAATTTGTGGTTTTGATACAAGATTGGATACAAGAGATGAACTAGGGTTTTGAGAGGAGATGGTGCTGGTGAAGATGTTGATAGAGATTGACCCCCTCCCATGAGAGGATCGTTGGTGATGACGTTGGTGATGATTTCCCCCTCCCGGAGGGAAGTGTCCCCGGCAGAACAGCTCCGCCGGAGCCCTAGATTGATTCCGCCAAGGTTCCACCTCGTGGTGGCAGAATTTCGTCCCGTAAGCTTGCCCACGATTTTTTCCAGGGTAAAACCTCTAATATAGCAGAAGATGGACACCGGGGAGCCACCAGGGGGTCCAGGAGACAAGGGGCGCGCCTAGTAGGGGGGCGCGCCCCCACTCTCCTGGCTGAGGTGTGGGCCCACTAGTGTATTTCTTTCGCCCAATAATTCTTATTAATTCCAAAAAGATGTTTCATGGAGTTTCAGGATTTTTTGAGCAGTGCAGAATAGGTTTCCAATGTTTGCTCCTTTTCCAGCCAGAATTCCAGCTGCCGGCATTCCCCCTTTTCATGATAAACCTTGTAAAATAAGATAGAATAGCCATAAGTATTGATAAATAATGTGTAATAACAGCCCAGAATGCAATAAATATTGATATAAAAGCATGATGCAAAATGGACGTATCAACTCCCCCAAGCTTAGACCTCACTTGTCCTCAAGCGGAAGCCGATATCGAAAAATATGTCCACATGTTTAGAGATAGAGGTGTCGATAAAAATAAAATATGGACATGAGGGCATCATGATCATTCTTGTAACAGCAACATATATAGATTTTATCATATGATTTCTTATGCTCAAGTAACAATCAATTCACTATGTCAAGTATGGTTCAAAAACTTAATTGGGAACTAATAAACTATAATCTCAGTCATTGAAGCAATTGCAATTTATCATAACATCAGAAAGAGTAAATAATAGAGCTTTCCAGCAAGTTCACATACTCAACTATCTTGTATTCTTCTACAATTGCTAACACTCACGCATTACTTGTGGTTATGGAGTTTCAGCCGGACACTGAGAAAGATAGGGGCTTATTGTGTTGCCTCCCAACGTATTCACCTTTAGGTGATGTCAACAATAATGGCCCATGCTAACTTCATCCAATTGGATATATATATATATATATCATGATCTTTCAAACACGAGGAGCTTGCCAAAGGATAAAATGAAAAGGGGAAAGGTGTGGATCACCTTGACTCAAGCATAAAGTAAAAACGTAAAGTAAAAGATAGGCCATTCGCAGAGGGAAGCAGGTTGTCATGTGCGTTTAGGGTTGATGCACAAAATCTTAATGCAAAAGAACGTCACTTTATATTGCCCCTTGTATGTGGACCTTTATTATGCAGTCCGTTGCTTTTATTACTTCCACAACGAGATCGTACAAACCTTATTTTCTCTGCACTAATAAGTCATACATATTTAGATAGCAATTTTTATTGCTTGCAACATGACAACTTACTTGAAGGATCTTACTCAATCCATAGGTAGGTATGGTGGACTCTCATGGCAAAACTGGGTTTAAGGGTATTTGGAAGCACAAGTAGTATCTATACTTGGTGCAAGGAATTTGGCTAGCATGAGGGGGAAAGGCAAGCTCAACATGTTTGGAAGGTCAATGACAATATACTTTAACTGAGATGTCAGAAAACATAAACCATTACGTTGTCTTCCTTGTCCAACGTCAACTCTTTTAGCATGTCATACTTAATGAGTGCTCCCAATTATAAAAGGTGTCCAAGATAATATATTTATATGTGAACCTCTCTTTCCTTATCACTTCCTATTAATTGCAACGATGACCAAGGCTACGTTCATCAACTCTCAACAATTTTTTTATGCCTCATACTTTCTATGTGTGAAGTTATCACTATCCATAAGATCAATATGAACCCTTTTATTCTTTCTACTTTCTCAAGATCATAGCAACAGAGCAAAGCCCTTGACCCAACACTAACCTTTATTATAGATAACTCACGGACTCGATTACAAAAAGAGATCACAATGCAAAACTCAAAACTACTTGAAATCAAAACTTCAATCTACTAGATCAAGATACTACTAAAAGGATCAAACTAAATAAAGCGGTAAAGATAGGAGTGTGATGGTGATACGATACCGGGGCACCTCCCCCAAGCTTGGCAGTTGCCAAGGGGAGTGCCCATACTCATGTGATTATGTCCTCGGAGGTGATGGAGGCGGTGATGATGACGGTGGATAATCGCACATTGAGCGTAAAAGCTCCTCCAACTTGCGGATAATGCCCTTGAGTTCGGCGATATGATCCTTCAACAGAATATTCTCCTGCGTTAGATACTTATTCTGTATGCGAGCTAACTCAATCATCTTGAAAGCTTCAATCTCTGTTGGAGTGAAAAGGTTAGGTAAAGGTTGAGGGATGTCTTCTTCTTTTACCATCGGAGCTTGAACCTCCATGGCCTTCTTGATCCCTTCATCCTTGTTGATCTCTTCTGGTTCTTCTCTTTTCAGCTCTATCTTCAATAGCCAAGCATCCTTGTCTTCGTTGTTGGAGGAGGGCAACGTCATGGTGCTCTTACTCTGCAACAGAAATAGCTCGAAATGAAAACAGAGGATATTTGCGTGATACAGTGGTCAAAACCTTCGGGAGTATATATAATGAATTTTTACCGACCAAAATATGTAACGGCAAGAAAACGGAGTCCAGGAGGCACACGAGGTGTCCACGAGACAGGGGGGCGCGCCCTCCACTCTCGTGGCGGCGTCGTGTCCCTTTCAGACTACTTCTTTCTTCCTAAGATTCTTAAATATTCCAAAACTGATAAAAATTGCCATTGGAGTTGTTTTGGAGTCGGTTTACTTACCGTACCACATACCTATTCCTTTTGAGTCCGAACGCTCGAAAGTGTCCCTTATGTATTCCTCCGGGGTTACGGTTTCAATAATATTAGTTTCAACATTGATAGGATTACCTGAAATATAATGTTTAATTCTTTGACCGTTTACCACCCTCGGACTTGTGCCCTCGAAGTTGTTGATTTTTATGGCACTAGAATGATAGACCTCCTCGATAACGTAAGGACCTTCCCATTTAGAGAGAAGTTTTCCTGCAAAAAATCTTAAACGAGAGTTGAATAATAACACATAATCTCCTATGTTAAGCTCATGCATTTGTATCCTTTTGTCATGACAGCGTTTGACTTTTTCTTTGAATAGCTTGGCATTCTCATAGGCTTGAGTTCTCCATTCATCAAGTGAGCTAATATCAAACAACCTCTTCTCACCGGCAAGTTTGAAGTCATAGTTGAGCTCTTTAATAGCCCAATATGCCTTATGTTCAAGTTCCAGAGGTAAATGACACGCTTTTTTGTAAACCATCTTATATGGAGACATCCCCATAGGATTTTTGTATGCAGTTCTATAGGCCCATAATGCATCATCAAGTTTTTTGGACCAATTCTTTCTAGATCTATTCACAGTCTTTTGCAAAATTAATTTGAGCTCTCTATTGCTCAACTCTACTTCACCACTAGACTGTGGATGATAAGGAGATGCGATTCTATGATTAACATGATACTTAGCAAGCATCTTACGGAAAACACCATGAATAAAATGTGAACCACCATCAGTCATAAGATATCTAGGGACTCCAAACCTCGGAAAAATAACTTCTTTAAGCATTTTAATAGAAGTGTTATGATCAGCACTGCTAGTTGGAATAGCTTCTGCCCACTTAGTAACGTAATCAACAGCAACTAAACTATGTGTATAACCATTAGAGGCAGGAAAGGGTCCCATATAACCAAAGCCCCAAACATCAAATGGTTCAATAACAAGAGAATAATTCATAGGCATTTCTTGACGTCTACTAATGTTACCTACTCTTTGGCATTCATCACAAGATAAGACAAACTTACGAGCATCTTTGAAGAGAGTAGGCCAATAAAAACCAGATTGTATTACCTTGTGTGCAGTTCTATCTCCAGCGTGGTGTCCTCCATAGGATTCAGAGTGACACTTGCGTGTAGGATCTGCTTCTGTTCATGCTCAGCACACAACGCCTAATAACACCATCTACTCCTTTATAAAGGTGTGGGTCATCCCAGAAGTAATGTCTTAAATCATAAAAGAACTTTTTCTTTTGCTGGTATGTGAAACTAGGCGGTATAAATTTAGCAACAATGTAATTAGCATCAACATACCATGGAGCAGTACGAGAAGCATTGACGACCGCTAATTGTTCATCAGGAAAGCTATCATCAATATGCAGTGGGTCATCTAGAACATTCTCTAACCTAGACAGCTTGTCTGCAACGGGGTTCTCAGCTCCCTTTCTATCAATTATGTGCAAATCAAATTCTTGGAGCAAGAGAACCCATCTAATGAGTTTAGGCTTAGCATCTTTCTTTTCCTTAAGATATTTAATAGTAGTATGATCAGTGTGAATAGTAACTTTGGAATCAACAATATAAGGTCTAAACTTATCACATGCAAACACAACTGCTAAGAACTCTTTTTCAGTAGTAGCATAATTTCTCTGTATCAAGAGTCTTACTAGCATACTGGATAACATTCAATTTCTTATCGACTCATTGCCCTAGAACAGCACCTATAGCATAGTCACTAGCATCGCACATAATTTCAAAAGGTAAATTCCAATCAGGTGGCTGAACAATATGTGCAGTGATCAAAGCTTTCTTAAGTCTTTCAAATGCTTCTACACAATCATCATCAAAGACAAAAGGAATATCTTTTTGCAATAAATTAGTCAGAGGCCTAGAGATTTTAGAAAAGTCCTTAATGAACCTCCTATAAAAACTGGCATGACCAAGGAAACTTCTTATACCTTTTATGTCCTTGGGACATGGCATCTTTTCAATAGCATCAACTTTGGCTTTGTCAACTTCAATACCTCTCTCGGAGATCTTATGCCCCAAGACAATGCCTTCATTAACCATAAAGTGACACTTTTCCCACTTCAGGACGAGACTAGTGTCTTCGCATCTCTACAAAACTCGATCAAGGTTGCTCAAACAATCATCAAAAGAGGATCCATAAACGGAAAAGTCATCCATGAATACCTCACAAATCTTTTCACAAAAATCAGAGAATATGGCCATCATGCATCTTTGAAAGGTAGCAGGTGCATTACATAAACCAAAAGGCATACTTCTATAAGCAAAAGTACGAAAAGGGCAAGTAAAAGTAGTTTTAGCTTGATCCTTCGCTGACACAGGTATCTGAGAGAAACCAGAATAACCATCTAGAAAGCAGAAATGAGTGTGTTTGGATAGTCTTTCTAGCGTTTGATCAATAAAAGGTAAAGGGTAATGATCTTTCTTAGTAGCTTTATTTAACTTACAGAAATCAATTACCATCCTATGACCTGTAATAATTCTTTGCGGGATCAGTTCATATTTATCATTAGGAACAACGGTAATACCTCCCTTTTTAGGAACACAATGGATAGGACTTACCCATTCACTATCAGCAATGGGATAAATAATACCTGCCTCAAGGAGCTTTAGTATCTCCTTTCTTACCACTTCTTTCATCTTGGGATTTAGTCGTCGTTGAGGATCTCTAACTGGTTTGGCATCTTTCTCCACTGTAATTTTGTGTTGGCATAATGTGGGACTAATGCCCTTAAGATCATCCAGAGTATATCCAATAGCTGCTGAGTGCTTCTTCAGAGTTTTCAATAATCTTTCTTCTTGTTTCTCTGAAAGGTTAGCACTAATAATAAGAGGATATACTTCCTTTTCATCAAGATAAGCATACTTAAGATTATCGGGTAATGGTTTGAGTTCAAACACGGGATCACCCTTGGGTGGAGGGGGATCCCCAAGAATTTCAACGGGAAGGTTATGTCTCAGCATAGGTTCCTGTTTAAGGAACACTTCATCTATTTCCTTTCTTTCCTTCATAAACATATCGTTTTCATGGTCTAGCAAATATTGCTCTAATGGATCAGTAGGAGGCACAACAATGGAAGAAAGACCAATAATCTCATCCTTAATAGGTGGTTCCCTATCACGAGGTTGTCTACGAAACTTAGCAAAATTAAACTCGTGAGACATACCATCCATGCCAACGGTGACAGTATCTTTTTCACAATCAATCTTAGCACTAGTTCTATTCAAGAAGGGTCTACTAAAAATAATGGGACAAAAATCATCTTGTGGGGAACCAAGAACAAGAAAATCAGCAGGGTATTTAACCTTCCCACACAAAACTTCAACATCCCTAACAATCCCAATAGGTTTAATGGTATCCCTATTAGAAAGCTTAATAGTAACATCAATGTCTTCTAATTCAATGGGTGCAATGACATGCATAATTTCTTGATATAAGGTATAAGGTATTGCACTAGCACTAGCACCCATATCACATAAGCCATGATAACAATGATCTCCTATTTTAACAGAAATAACAGGCATGCCTACGACAGGTCTACGTGTCCTAGTATCTGGCCTAGCAATATTAGCAGTCTCACCACAGAAATAAATAGCATGCCCATCTAAATCATCATCCAAGATATCTTTAACCATAGCAATACTAGGTTCAACATTAATTTGCTCAGGAGGTGTATAAGTCCTAGTATTACTCTTACGAACAATAGTCGAAGCTTTAGCATGATCCTTAATCCTAACAGGAAAAGGAGGTTTCTCAACATAAGCAGTAGGAACAATAGGATCACTATAGGTGATAGTCTTTTCATCAACTGTAATAGGTGCAACTACTTTCACTTCAACAGGAGGATTATATTTAAACCACTTCTCTTTAGGAAGATCAACGTGAGTAGCAAAAGATTCACAGAAAGAAGCTATTATCTCAGAGTCAAGTCCATACTAAGCGCTAAATCCACGAAAAGCATCGGTATCCATAAAAGATTTAACACAATTGAACTTAGGTGTCATACCTGACTCCTTACCATCGTCGGAACCCCAATCTTCAGAGTTGCGTTTAATTCTTTCCAATAAATCCCATTTGAAATCAATAGTCTTCAACATATAAGAACCAGCACAGGAAGTATCGAGCAGGTTGCGATTATCAAGAGAAAGCCGAGCATAAAAGTTCTGAATAATCATTTCCTGAGAGAGCTCATGATTGGGGCATGAATATAACATTGACTTAAGCCTCCCCCAAGCTTGAGCGATGATTTCTCCTTCGCGAGGCCATAAATTATATATGTAATTACGATCACAATGAACAAGATGCATAGGATAGAACTTCTGGTGAAATTCCAGCTTCAATCGCTTATAATTCCAAGATCTCGTATCATCACATAGCCTATACCATGTCAATGCATCTCCCTTCAAAGATAAAGGGAAGACCTTCTGTCGGTGTCAAAACCGGCGGATCTCGGGTAGGGGGTCCCGAACTGTGCGTCTAGGTGGATGGTAACAGGAGACAAGGGACACGATGTTTTTACCCAGGTTCGGGCCCTCTCGATGGAGGTAAAACCCTACTCCTTCTTGATTGATATTGATGATATGGGTAGTACAAGAGTGGATCTACCACGAGATAAAGAAGGCTAAACCCTAGAAGCTAGCCTATGGTATGATTGTTGTAATGGTTGTGTGTCCTACGGACTAAAACCCTCCGGTTTATATAGACATCGGAGAGGGCTAGGGTTACACAGAGTCGGTTACAATGGTAGGGGATCTACATATCCGTATCACCAAGCTTGCCTTCCACGCCAAGGAAAGTCCCATTCGGACACGGGACGAAGTCTTCAATCTTGTATCTTCATAGTCTTGGAGTCCGGCTGTCCGGACACCCCCTAGTCCAGGACTCCCTCAGTAGCCCCTGAACCAGGCTTCAATGACGATGAGTCCGGTGCGCATATTGTTCGGCATTGCAAGGCGGGTTCCTCCTCTGAATAATTCATAGAAGATTGTGAACGCCAGGATAGTGTCCAGCTCTGCAAAATAAATTCCACATTCCACCGTAGAGAGAATAATATGTACACAAGTTCAATCTGCTGACGTATTTTGTGGCAGGACGTCATACCACCACCAAGCCTTTACTTGAATCGTTTTTTATTATACCACCTCAGCGCGTCTAGCGAAGCGGTTTCCTTGGCACGTCTTGTCGAAGCAGAGATCGTGTTCCCCTTATTCCGACATTCCCATTAATACGGACGTGGGTAACCCAACCGCGCCATTGATGGTGGCGCTTGGGAGATAAGCGAGTTTTACCAGGCCGGTGGGGACGCATAGTTTTCGTCCGCCCATATATAAGGGATAAGGATCCACCTTTACCCTCGCCTTCTTCCTCCTTTGCTTATCCATCTCCGCACTCGAGCTCCAGCGCCCGAGTCCGCACATCTCGCCTCGACCTTCTCCACCATGTCCGGAGCGGAGGCAGTGGTTGGCCTCCTCCGTTACGGAGGAGCACATCAAAGCTGCGCGCGCGGATACCTTTCCAGCGACATCGCGCACCGGCTGCCCGACGAGGGGCAGCTCATCCCCACCCCCAGGCCCCATGAGAGGATCGTATTCCTTCCCCACTTCCTTCGCGGACTGGGTTTCCCACTTCATCCCTTCGTCCGGGGGCTCATGTACTACTACGGCCTGGACTTCCACGATCTGGCGCCAAACTTCATCCTCAACATCTCGGCGTTTATCGTCGTGTGCGAGGCCTTCCTCTGCATCCGGCCCCACTTCGGCTTGTGGCTCAAGACCTTCAATGTCAAGCCGAAGGTAGTGAAGGGCGTCCAAGCGAAGTGTGGAGGCGCCATGGTGGGCAAAATGCCCAACATTACCTGGCTCGAGGGGGCCTTCGTGGAGTCCGTCAAGGGGTGGCAATCGAGGTGGTTCTACATCACCGAGCCGCGTGACCCTAAATGGGCAGCGGCCCCCGAGTTCAGATCTGGTATCCCCATGCAGCTCACCTCCTGGAAAGAGAAGGGCTTGGTATGGGGCAGTTCGGAGGAGCTGACAGGACTCCAGTCCTGTCTTCAGACCTTGGTGAACAAGAAGCTTAGGCGTGTCAATGTGATCCAGGTCATGCTCGTCCGTCGGATTCTCCCCTGCCAACAGCGGGCCTTTAATTTGTGGGAGTTCGATCTGGCACAGCACCGGACCCTGAGCGGGCTCTTCAACACGATGTATGAAGCTGCCTGGAGGGTGTTGTTCAAGGGCGGAGAAGCCCCCGCATCCGCTACGGAAGACCACGAATTCAGCACCAAGCGCCCGGCCGGCGAGGTAAGCTTTGTTATCCTCTATGGGACACTTATTTTCTTTCATAGTTTGACTCTATGTGGGATTTAAAACTCCCAATGCCTTTGACAGGACTGGCAGAGGACGTCCGGACAGGTAGACTGTCTGGCTCCCCTTCCCGAAGACCCAGCAGACGCCCGTTTAACGGGGCTACTAGTCCCGGCACTTTATGTGGTGCCGGAGAAGAAGGCCAAGAGGAAGGCCACGGGAACTCGAAGAAGTTCCCGGTGCCAGGTGATATCGGACTCATCGTCCGATGGCTCCGAGGCGGACTCCTCCCCCGAAGATGAGGAGGAGAAAGAGGACTCTCCCCCGGAGGGGGGAGAGAGGAAATGGAAGGCTTCCCCAACGGGGGAGGCCGAAGGGTCCAAGAGAGGAAGGACCCTTCCCCCGGAAAGCTCCGCCAACGCCAACGTTGGCGACGAAGAGTGGCACTCAAGGGCCAGGCCTTCGGCAAGATCGTAAGTATCCGGATTCCTGAATGATTTATAATTTCTCTTTTGTGTCACATAGTGTCCTTCTAATGCCGCACACTACCTGTAGTCCGGCCGATGATGATCTTCTCACTTCATCAAGCGGGTCATTGGCTCCGTCGGATGTAGATTCCATTCCGACTGCCTCCACCCCTCGCGACGCTGAGGACGCCGAGGTGGGATCCCAGGAAGGGACCCATCAGGAGGAGGCTCTGGAGGTGCCACAAGGCAGCCTCCTGGACTTTGCGCCGGACTCCATGCCGGAACCCGCAGTGGTTCCGGAGTCCGGCAGGCGGCCCCTTCGTAAGAAGGGCAAGACCGTGACGCCGGCAGCCTCCGTCCAACCGGAGGCGCCGGACAACTTGTTGGAGGCGCTCAACGGTGCTTCCATCGAGGAAGAACACCACACTATCATGAGTGCGGTGATTCAGAAGGTTCAGCTCGCCAAGAGCGGACTGACTGAAGCCTGCAGCAGCCTTCTAACAGGCTTTGAGGTAAGAAGTTTTAAAATATGTAATGTAATACCGCATAGACAGAAGCCCCTGATGCTCGGTTCGGTGTTCGGAAAGAAAAACCGGACTGAGGATCTAAAAAAGATATACGCAGGAGTACTAAAAATTATGTCAATATGGGTTTGCAGGCTTGCGCTGCTGACCTCTGCCGACCGATCATGGAGGTCGGTGCTTTGAAGCAGACCTCGAGCGGTCCGAGCAAGAGCTCGGCCTTGCCAAGAAGCAGCTCGAGGACAAAGAAGGTGAGTAACACCACATTAAATTTGTACCTTACAGAAAAGGATTTTGGTTGCAATAGAAATAACAAGGATAACGTGGGTACTGCAGGGGCCACGAATGAGGTGGCGACCCTGAAGTAGGCCGTGTCCGCGGCCGAACACAATGCGGCCGTGGAACAAGCGGAGCGAGAGAAGCAGGAGGCGCGGGTGGCGGAGGTGCGGCAAGAGCTCCAGGCTCTCATGGAAAAGCATGAGAGTTTAGAGCGCGACTCGAAGACTCGAGAGTCCGAGCTTGCCTCGGCTCTTGAAAGTGCCAAAGCCGCTAAGGCCGAGGCCCATAAGGCCCTCCAGGAGATTGAGGCGGTGAAGAAGATAGCAGCGGGTAATGCATTTTTCATGCAAAGCAAGCATGTGAATGTAAATTACCAGTTACTTACCCGAATTCGAGCTCTCGAGGCGTTGCAGATCTGCCTCGCAGCGTGTCCGACGTCGCCGCATTCTCTTGGGCCGAGGAGGGAGCTCAACGGAGAAGGTCTTCGGTCTCGAAGATCTTGAGGCCGGTCATCCGTGCCCCTAGTGACCAGTGAAGCAGTTGGTCGAGCTCCACAACGTAGCCAAGCAGGCCATGAAGGGCCTCATAGTCCGGATGTGGCCTGAAGAGGCCATGCCTAGGAGCTACTTCGGTCTCGTGCGGCGGCTGGTGGATGCGTGCCCCTGGGTGGAAGTCATCAAGCGCTCCGCCTGCATTGAAGGTGCCCGTCGGGCCCTTGCCCGCGCAAAGGTGCACTGGGGCAGGCTGGATGCTGAGAGGCTTATCACGGACGCGCCGCCGGCGGGCAAGGAGTATCGTACGCCCGAAATGTACTATAAGAGTGTCCTGAAGGGTGCCCGCAAGATTGCGGATGAGTGCCCCAAAGATGTAATTATTGAGTAAATTCGCAATGTGTTATCCTGTGCGCTGAAAACTTTGTTCATATGCGCTAAGAAACGCTTATTGATTTAAAATGTTACCTTCTGTGCGGCCGTTTATTAAATCTGAGAGATGGCAAGTCGTCGGCTTCAGCCCCCATGCCATGAGTGCTGGGGTGTTCACGATAAACTTCAGCACTTTTGTTCCCATTTTTGGGTCCATCTAGGGAGGCGCTCAACACAACGAACAAGGCAACTGGACTTATAATGCTTGAACACTCTCACTTAGCCATAGAATTCTATAATTTTAAATGTCGGCGAAGCCCCTAGTATTCGGAAGACCGAGTTCGGGGCGCTATCCATGCCTGGGCCGGACACAGCCGGTTCCTCGCTCTAAGCGGCATAAGTCTTTAGGGACTCGAAAAGACCTCTCGAACAGCGACCAACTCTCGCCTTATCATGACGGTCAGTTTTAGCTTTCTCCACTATGGCGCTCGCCCAGCTCAACCGGGGCACAATTGCAGTGGTTCTCCCAGTGCTACCTTAGCCGACAGAACGGAACGTAAGGTACCAAAACATGGGAGCCGGGCAAACCCAACTATTGACCCAAGACATGATTCGGAGCCGATGCATATAGTGCTATAAGTTCGGGGTGCCGCACTTGTGAAAGTGTTCGGACTTTTCACGCCATAATGTGGGGAACATAAGCCCCTGGTGTATTCGGCCGTACCAAAATGTACGGGTGTAAGATGTCATGAATGATCATATATAAGAAAAGGAATGCAATTATAAGCGAAAAGTGATGCATTGTTTATTCAAGGAATTCTGCCGTGAGTGCAAAACGATACAAATAGTGCGGTAAGCAAGGGATTGAACTATTTTAAACATGTCCCCCTCAAGGGGTGGGCTGTGGACTGGTGTATTTAACAAATTTAATGCTCATAATGGAGACCACCTAAGTGTTCGTCGTAGCCTTTGTCCCTCCCTGGCTGTTGCATCGTGAGTTCGGCAGATCGACTGCCGGACAGGGCCTCTGGTGAACGGAGTCCTGTGGAAAAATAAAAAAAGAAGAAAAAGTGTGACACACTTGGGAGCCCCTGGTGTGGTTAAGCCGCACTCTGGGTCTGTCGTGGTCGTGCCCCTCCCCCTACGCCCATGGTATCTCCAGAGCGTAATGATGTACGCGAAGAGCTGGTCTTGCAATCATGCAAGGGCTGGGGTTAGCCGCATTGCTCTGGCGATGCTCGGAATGTGCCGGTGGTCTTGATTGATGTTACTCCGGGCGCGTTTGGCCATGTCCGGTCGTTTAACGGCTGGACTCGAAAATTGCCTTAAAAGGCTGCTCTGTACTTCTTCCGCGAGAGCCGCTGTGTGTTCCTCCGTTCGGAGGGAGCGTTCAGTATTTACGTTGACCATGATGACTCCATGAGGGCCTGGCATCTTGAGCCTAAGGTATGCATAATGCGGTACCGCGTTGAATTTTGCAAACGCGGTTCGTCCGAGCAGAGCGTGATAGCCACTGCGGAACGGGACTATGTCGAAGATTAGCTCCTCGCTTCGAAATTATCCGGGATCCGAAGACCACTTCGGTGTGGTGAGCACTGTAATTGGCCTCAACACCTGGTATGACGCCTTTGAAGGTCGTCTTTGTAGGTTTAATCTCGAGGGTCTATGCCCATCTTGCGCGATGTATCCCGATAAAGCAGGTTCAGTTCTTGCCGCCGTCCATCGTGACTCTAGTGAGGTGAAATCCGTCGACGATTGGGTCTGAAACCAATGCGGCGAATCCGCCATGGCGGATACTGGTCGGGTGGTCTCTTTGATCGAAAGTGATCGGGGAAGAGGACCATGGATTGAACTTTGGGGCGACTGGCTCCATCGCATATACGTCCTAAGTGCACGCTTCCGCTCCTTCTTGGGTATATGGGTTACGTATATCATGTTTACCGTCCACACTTGTGGGGGGAAACCCTTCTGTCCACTACTATTCGGCGGCCGAGTCTCTTCCTCGTCATCGCTGTGAAGCCCCTTGTCATTGTTTTCGGCAATTAACTTGCCTGCCTGCTTGAATACCCAACAATCTCTATTGGTGTGATTAGCTGGCTTTTCGGGGGTGCCATATATCTGGCAAGAGCGGTCGAGTATTCGGTCCAAATTGGACGAACCCGGAGTAGTTCTTTTGAATGGCTTCTTCTGCTGACCGGGTTTAGAGCCTCTGAATCCGGCGTTGACTGCCGTATCCTCATTGTTATCGCCGTTAACGCGGCGTTTGTTTTTGTTTTGACGTGACCTGCCATTGTGGTCCATAGTATCCGGACTACCAGCATTTTTGCTGAGGTTGTTGCTGCGAGCTAGCCAGCTGTCCTCTTCCGCACAGAAGCGGGTCATGAGTGATGTGAGGGCTGCCATGGATTTCGGCTTTTCCTGTCCTAGGTGCCGGGCCAGCCACTCATCGCGGATGTTATGTTTGAAGGCTGCGAGGGCCTCTGCATCCGGACAGTCAACGATTTGATTTTTCTTTGTTAAGAACCGTGTCCAGAACTGTCTGGCCGATTCGTCTGGCTGCTGAATTATGTGGCTTAGGTCATCGGCGTCTGGTGGTCGCACATATGTGCCCTGGAAGTTTTCGAGGAATGCGGCTTCCAGGTCCTCCCGACACCCAATTGACTCTGTGGGCAAGCTGTTAAGACAATGCTGTCGTGGATTTGTCACGGCAGATGTCCTAGCGTAAGGACTTAGTCGTAGAGCCATCGCTGCGGGTTTACTTGAAGGGGTTAAAGCGGACACAAAGACACAAGGGTTTATACTAGTTCGGCCCCTTCGATGAAGGTAAAAGCCTACGTCTAGTTGTGATGGAATTGATGTGGTTTCGATGGCTAGGGAGCAAACAAGCTTCGCCTAGGCTCGAGTTGTGATTGTCTGTCTTTGAACCGTCGCCGGTCGTCCCCTTATATACACGAAAGGCCGCCTGTCGGTTCATAGAGTCCCAACCGTTCATACTGTATCCCGGTTGGTATCTCTCTATTCCTAACTTACAATACAAGTTATACATCAAGCCGGTTTACGGCTACAAGTTCTAAACCGACTACAGGCCTTGGGCCTTTCTCTGCTTATACCATTAACGGAATTAACTCGGCCCAAGCTGGCCGGTTTACACCTAGTGGTAATATCCCCAACATTAGGCCCCAGATTGATTTGAACCGGTTCATGTCAATCCTTCACAAAGCTTGTATCTTGGACATCCTCTATTGACCGGTAAACCGCCATGTCGTCATTACTTCTGGTCACTGTAAACCGGCATGACGTCATCCTGAAATTTGATCATTTATAACGCCCTCTTTTAATAGCAGTTCCTGGATCCACACGCTTGACCTAGCTTGGCTGCCTTATAAATAGGACCGAAGGGTCATTTCTTTCTTCCCTTCGTCTCCTCTTTTTCGTCTTCCTCGCGCCGCTGTTCTTGGAGCTCCGCCACCATCATCGACTTCTGCCTCGTCCTGGGCCGCTGCATCGACCTGAACGTACCAGAATACTGCGGCCTCTTTCCGCGTCTTCTCCGTTCCTGGTAAGCTTCTTCCCCTTCTCGACTTAGATCTGTTTTAGGGTTCCACTTCATCTTGTGTTCTTCGCGTTCCCGTCATCCTTTTAACTTTGAACAACACCGTGAATCTGTACTGTATTAGTAGCGATTCCTGCGCATCCGCTGTATTTTCTCATCTTAAGTCCATGGATCTTCTGCATACATATCTGCTTCATAGTCCACTTCCATTTCTGCCTTATTTCCGTGAATTTTTTTTCTGTTTTCTATAAACCTGCGTTTGATCCGTAGCTATAATAGGATCTTGTGAAACTTGTTTCTGCAAACTAACTATCCATAGCTTCAATTACTTCCAAAGCCTAGATTAGGCGGTTTAACTCACCATAAGAAAAGGCTGCTAAACCGGCACAGGTACACCATTAGTCCCCTTGTTGAACCGCCAGAATCCACCTGATACCATATCACAGGAAACCGATTTATAGACACTGCCTCCGGTTTATCATAACTTAGATCAATCACCTTGTATCAAGCGTGCTCTTGAACCGGATCAATTACTTTTTGTAGATCTTATCATGGCCAAACAAGTGTATGAATGCAACTGGGTTCCTTCTCGCGTCACCGAGTCACAGCTGAATGATCTGGTCTCGATCGGCGCTTTAGATGACAAAGATACACCCATCGGAGGGTCCCTGGAGAGGAATGTCCTCCCACACCCCAGGAAGGAGAAGTTGTGGTCTTCGCAGATCACCTGGCCCGGGGCTTCAAACCGCCCGGTTCAAAATTTTACCGGGACGTGTTAGCCAATTTTCAGCTCCGTCCCCAGGACATTGGCCCCAACTCCATCACCAATTTATGCCACTTTCAAGTACTATCTGAAGTATATCTTCAAGAGGAACCTTCTGTTGAATTGTTTAGAGACCTCTTCCATGTAAACCGTCGCACTGAATTCACCGACGGCCCCAATACGGAATTGGGTGGTATGGCTATTCAAAAGAGGAAGGAGATCACCTATCCCCATGTCAAACTCCATACTCACCCCAAGGAGTGGAATGCGACTTGGTTTTATTGCAAGGATACTTCTCCTGAAGATGAAAATCCCTTACCTGGCTTTCATCCAGAGCGGCTAAGCAACACCCATCCATTTCCACAAAGATTAAGTGCCAAAGATAGAAGCAAATATGCCCCGCAACTGTCCAAGCTCCGAGCCTTTATGGCTAACGGTCTGACTGGAATAGATCTTGCACGCTGCTGGTTATCATGGGGCATACTGCCTCTGAGCCGGCGTTCCGGTTTGATGTGCCAGTACACTAGTAGTGTCGACGACCCACTCCGACACACAAAACTCGAACTTTCTGATGATGAAGTTACGGACTCGGTAAAAAGGATGCTGAATGAACCGGAGCACCTCCGTGCTCAAACCGGCCTAGCTCCTTACTGCACCACCAACAAACCGCCTGCGGTAAGTTTCTAGTTGTTCCATCATTAAACCTGTTACTGCTTCATGTATCCAACATTTAATTATTTCTGATCCAGGGTGATAATCCGTTTTGGAGCAAGAAACTTTCACAAGACAAAGCGGAGAAAACAGGACGGCCAACCCGGCCGAAAACCAAAATTGTCAAGAAATCAGCCCATAAGAGAAAGACCACTGCTTCATCTGACCCAGCCATTGACGATGATGTGGGTAATCCGGAACTTGATTCTCTTGGCTTGCTTTTTACGCCTTATTGATGATGATGCTTGTCGGGATGATGTCAAGCCAACAACGCAGATTCGCCGAGGTAACTATTCTCTCTTCCGATTCAAAAATTTGCCTTTACCAAAATTTCGCCAGCAAACCGGAAAGTTAATTTTTCTCACCCTCTTGCTTATTTGGATCCCAAATTTCTTATGAAGACACAACAACATGAAGCTCGCCGACAACCCTAACAGTGGTCGTAGTTACCTCTGCGGTTTACCAAACAGCCCGGTTCGAAAGCGCCATTCGAGGTCTCCGACCTTTTATTGCTTTAAATTCCAAAGCGGGTTTCTTCCGTCAACCTCTTAATTCGTCCGACTCCGATTATCAGGTCACTTCCCATTCATCCTCTGGTGAATCCTCGGCCACTCAGCTACCACCATTGAAGGTAGCCGTCGGGTAAGCCAAACCGGCCATATGCTTCTAATATATTTTGCAATGGATATGCTTTTTCCCTGATTCTTTGTCTCTTAGAACCAAACCGAAACCAAGCAAGAAGGCCCGTTTGGATAAAACGGCTGAAGAAGCTGCCGCCTCAGATCATGAGAGAGCGCCGGATCTTGAAAATTTTGCCTCTGAAGACATTCCCAATGATCCTCCGGTACAAGATGAGGTTATTCCTGAAGAGAGGCCTGTAAACACTTCAATCTCTGCCGATCCACCTGCCAGCCCCGTCCGGTTTGATAAATCTCGCAGTCCTGCAAATAAAACGGCCGTGCCCACACAATCCGTCGAGTCCAAAGATGATGACGTTGTGATTACTGGTATGGGCCGCTCTGAACCGGGGAATCCTGCAACCTTAACCAGGCACACTGTGAAAGAAGATTTTTCCACCTTGAATAAAGGAAAATGGGATGTTGAACTGGAAACATATGCTGCTCTAAGCGCCCAAGACCTTCATTCTGGCTATTTAAACCGGCTTTATACTAGCCGTGACTATGAAGCTGGCTTGGTCAAGTTAATGAGGGACAAGTTTGAGGTAACTCACTCCTTTTCTTACTGTCAGTATATCAGTCCTTGTAGCCCCCAAGGGCCGGTTTGTAATCTTGGTCAAACCGGGACTTGACTATATTCCTTAACAACTTTGAAATCCACCTGCATAGCCCCCAAGGGCCGGTTTAACTGTGCATACTTAAACCGGTACTTCAACAAAAGCTGCCTTTGGAAACATTGCTAGCTCAAATAGCCATTAGCCCCCAAGTGCCAAGTTGAATACTTGTATTGAGCTTGGGACTTTGCCATCTAGTAGTAATATAAAAATTGAAGGTACATTAGCCCCCAAGTGTCAAGCATATAACTTTGTTGTGTGGTTGAGACTTTGACTTTCTTGAATTTGCTTGCTGAACATACTATTGATACACAGGCTGAGGTGAAAATCAAGGAGGACCGGATTGTCGATTTACAAGCGGCTTTGAAAACCCAGCAGGCCGAAACAGAAAAGGCCAAGAAAGAATTAACCAGTGCTTTGAACGCTGCTGAACAAGTGAAGGAAGGCTTGAAGAAAGAACAGGCAGACTGGGCCACTGAGAAGGCCAATTTGATCAAGCGAGCAGAAAATGCTGAAGCTGCCCTTAAACCGGTGGTAGATGATTTGACAGCCGTAAAGTGGCAAGTACACTCTATGACTGCGGCAATCTTTGGTAAGCTTCCTTTGAACAGCTGTAATGTGTTGAACCTGCTGTATCATCACTCCGATTTGAGACTAACTGTTTACTGTTGTAGGCACACACATTGGACACTTAGGAAACGATGTGCGGAAGAAGCTGAAGGCTGTCTACACCTTAGTAGAACAGTTATATATCGGAGCCCAGCGTATCATCACCACAACCTCACATAACAACCCGGCACCTTCCTTGATTCAAGATACTCTGAACCGGTTGTCCATGCTTCCTGCCCGGATTGAAGAGGTGAAAAAATCTGCTGCTCGAACCGGAGCTATTAACGCCTTGATCCGAGCCAAGGCATGGGTACCAGACTTTGATCCCGTGGAAGCAGCTCAAGGCTATCCCAGTGTTAAAGAAGATGGTTCTGATTTCAATGAAGAGGATTTACGGGCTATAAACCGTGCAGTACGCCCTCTGGCTTGTCAGCTGGCCGAAGAAGCCGATTTGGAGCATTACCAAGCACAATACAATGACCAAAACAAGCGAGTGCCTGCCCCAACTTTTGAAGCGGAAAATCTGATCCCTCCAATCCGTAAGCATACTTACGCTCCTGATATTGAACCGTCTTCCCTGATCCACGAAGAGGCTGTTTTCCAAGCGCTAATGGGAATCGACTGGACCACTGTTGATTTCCAGCCGATGGGTAGAGACGAGGAGGCTGAAACGGCGGAGGATGAAGAGCAGTCTTGAACCGGTGGCCGGTTTAAATATCTGTCGTTGGCGGTTTGCCCAAAGAACAATGATCTCACTTGGGCACCATGTTGCCTTGTAATAACTTTAGTTAAAACTTTCCGTTTGAATATGCCTTCGTGCATAAGTAGTGAAACTTTTGCTTGATTCGTATTTCCTGCAACCAGAAAAATTTGAACCTCGGTGGCGGTGATACCGCCAGCCGGTTTATGATATTCAATATATATATCAGAAATCCAATAAATATGTGATACAAATACCTGCCGTGTCTGGGCATGAAGCTGGCGTAGCCAAACTTAAAGCGGAGGCCTTAAAAACCATGACCATCGGTAAAGCGGGGAGGGAACAACTCCTATATAAACCGTGCTGAAATCAGCACCAGCCCCCTTGTTATTCAATGACGATAACAAGAAAAGGGTAAACCGGGCAGATAAACTCCGGAGTAAGATTAGACCGTGTTCTGTCAATCTGTAATTGACAATTGAACCGGATAAAAAACGTTGTCGGTTTAAAAAACGGAACAAAAAATCGAATACCAATTGTGAGAAAATATGGCAACAAAGGCAATAACTTTTTGCAAAAGAAAAGCTTTACTGAGCTGGTCAGATGGCATTACCATGGTCAGACGCAACCAAGCTCCCCGAAGGCGTAGCGATGGTGCCAGTCAGCCAGGTCCCCAAAAGACTCGTGGCGTCGCCGCCAAGTGGCATGACATTGGTTCTGGTTCACCAAGCCCCAAATGACTCTGGCCTGTAGGGTCGACCAAGAGGCGTGACCGGTTCAGACGTGACCGTGTCCCCAAATGATCTGGTGGCTTTCGCCTATCAAGAGGTGTTGCATTGGTTCGGACACGACCAAGCCCCCAAGTGATAAAAACAAATGTCAAGGGGTAAACCGGAGGCCGCTTTAAAAATAGAATCACTCCATGTAACCACGCATGATAAGAAAGACAGAGACCCCGCTTTAGCTGAGGCTCCGGTTTTATTATATCGAAGATAATATATACATTGTCATGATATGTACATAAATAGAGCCGATGGCTCAAGTGTAGTAAGGCCGAAGATGAGCTATATTCCACGGCCTGTTGGTCTCCTCCTCTGATGTACGTGAGTCTTGACGCTCTCGAATATCAATCAGATAGTATGATCCGTTGTGTAGATTCTTGCTGACCACAAAAGGTCCTTCCCAAGGCGGGGATAACTTGTGCATATCTGTCTGGTCTTGGATGAGGCGAAGCACCAAATCTCCTTCTTGAAAGGTTCTGGTTTTAACCCGGCGACTGTGATAACGACGAAGATGTTGCTGGTAAATTGCCGAACGAGCAGCTGCCATATCACGCTCTTCATCCAATAGATCCAAACCGTCCTGCCGTGCCGTCTTGTTGTCCGCTTCAACATAAGCTGGTACACGGGGCGAATCGTGCCGGATATCACTGGGGAGAACTGCCTCTGCTCCGTAGACCATGAAGAAAGGTGTATATCCAGTGGACCAGTTTGGCGTAGTATTGATACTCCATAGCACTGATGGTAGCTCTTCAACCCAGCACCCTGGTGTTCTCTGTAACGGAACCATAAGCCGGGGTTTGATACCTCGTAGGATCTCTTGATTAGCTCATTCTGCCTGCCCGTTGGACTGGGGGTGAGCCACTGATGACACGTCAAGCCGGATGTGCTCACGTTCACAGAACTCTTTCATAGCACCCTTGGATAAATTAGTACCATTATCAGTAATGATACTGTGTGGAAAGCCAAACCGGAAAATCACCTTTTGATGAACGCACCGCCGCCGCATCACACTTGGCCGACAGTGCTCGCTTCAACCCACTTGGTAAATTTGTCCATTGCCACCAATAGGTGGGTCTTTTTATCCTTGGATCGTTTAAAGGGTCCAACCATGTCCAGCCCCCAAGTTGCAAACGGCCACGTTATTGGGATCATCCTCAACTCTTGTGCCGGTACATGAGCACGTCTTGAAAATTTCGACATCCATCACACCGCTTAACCAAGTCCTCCGCATCGGCGTGTGCGGTCAACCAAGAAAATCCGTGGACGGAACGCCTTTGCCACCGAGAGACTTTGAACCGGCGTGATGTCCACAATCCCTTCATGGATTTCTCTTAAGATTTCACAGCCTTCCTCGGGGAAACACAACGTTGAAACGCCTCGATACCTCGCAATGATGCAACTCACCATTAAGAATCGCCATAGACTTGGGCGCGGATTATCCGTTCGCCGAATCTCATCTTCTGGCAATTCCCTCAAGTCATATACGCAAGAAAAGGAATCGTCCAATCCGGAATAGCATGTAATGCTGCCACCAATTGAGCCTCCGGATCAGGAATAGCCAAATCCGCTTCACCAGGGAGCTGGACTGACGGGTTGTGCAAGACGTCCAAAAAGACATTAGGCGGGACCGGTTTACACTGAGAACCCAACCGGCTCAAAGCGTCCGCCGCTTCGTTCTTCCGGCGATCCACATGATCCACTTGATAACCCTTGAACCAACCTGCAATATTATCCACTTCTCGACGATATGCGGCCATAAGCGGGTCCTTAGAATCCCAAGTGCCAGATACTTGCTGAGCCACCAGGTCCGAGTCACCAAAGCACTTAACCCGGCTTAAGTTCATCTCCTTAGCCATCCGGAGACCATGGAGCAAGGCTTCGTACTCAGCTGCATTATTAGTATAAGGGAACATTAAACGGAGAACATAACAAAACTTATCACCTCGCGGGGAAGTTAAAACGATTCCGGCCCCGAGCCTTCCAACTGCCTGGATCCATCGAAATGAATAGTCCAATATGTGTGATCAGGCTTCTCCTCTGGTGCTTGTAACTCCGTCCAGTCATTAATGAAATCAACAAGTGCTTGAGACTTCACCGCTGTCCGTGGTATATACTTTAATCCATGCGGCCCAAGCTCTATGGCCCATTTGGCAATCCGGCTAGTCGCCTCCCGGTTCTGTATGATATCACCCAAAGGAGCTGAACTGACCACTGTGATAGGGTGCCCTTGGAAATACTGCTTCAGTTTCCGACTGGCCATAAAACACCATAGACTAGCTTCTGCCAATGCGGATACCTTTGCTTGGACTCAATAAGCACCTCACTGATATAATAAACCGGCCATTGAACCGGATATTCCTTGCCTGCCTCCTTGCGCTCCACCACAATAGCCACGCTTACTGCTCGAGCATTGGATGCCACATATAACAATAGTGGCTCCTTGTCAAACGGAGCCGCAAGAACAGGCGGATTGGCCAATTGCCGCTTTAAGTCCTCAAATGCTTCATCGCACCGGACTCGCATTTAAATTATCTGCTTTCCTCAAAGATCTCGGTATAAGGGATAGCCTTCTCTCCGAGGCGGCTGATAAACCGGCTCAACGTAGCGATTCTGCCCGCAAAACGCTGAACATCATTGATACACTTCGGTTTAGCCAAGGAAGTAATAGCTTTAATTTTCTCCGGATTAGCCTCAATTCCTCTGTTAGACACCAGAAACCCCAATAACTTGCCTGCCGGAACACCAAAGACGCACTTGGCCGGATTAAGCATCATCTTGTAAATGCGCAAGTTGTCAAAGGTTTCCTTCAAATCGTCCACCAGTGTCTCCTTTTGTCTTGATTTTACTACAATATCATCCACATAAGCATGCACATTGCGGCCGATCTGTGTATGCAGGCAGTTTCGGTACACACCGCGATAAGTAGCCTGGGCGCTCTTGAGCCCAAAAGGCATGGATACATAGCAGAAGGCTCCAAAGGGAGTTATAAACGCTGTTTTCTCCTGGTCCTTAACCGCCATTTTGATCTGATGATATCCAGAGTACGCATCCAAAAAACTTAAACGCTCACATCCTGCCATGGCATCAATAATCTGATCAATGCGGGGGAGGGCAAAAGGATCCGCTGGACAGGCTTTATTAAGATCTGTGTAGTCTACACACATACGCCAAGTGCCATTTTTCTTAAGGACCAGCACCGGATTAGCAAGCCACTCTGGATGAAACACTTCAATGATAAAGCCAGCTGCCAAAAGCCTGGCTACTTCCTCTCCAATGGCTTTGCGCCTTTATTCGTTAAACCGGCGGAGGAACTGTTTTACCGGTTTATACTTAGGATCCACATTAAGTGTGTGCTCAGCGAGTTCCCTCGGTACACCTGGCATGTCAGATGGCTTCCATGCAAAGATATCCCGGTTCTCACGGATGAACTCGATGAGCGCGCTTTCCTATTTGGGATCCAGGTTGGCACTGACAGTGAACTGCTTGGACGAATCGCCTGGCACGAAGTCAACAAGTTTGGTCTCAGCTGCCGATTTAAACTTCAGATCCGATTCATGCTCTGTAGTTGGTTTCTTTAAAGGGGTCATATCTGCCGGATCAACGTTGTCCTTAAAGAACTTCAACTCCTCCGTGGCACAGACCGCCTCTGCATAAGCTGCATCACCTTCCTCACATTCCAAAGCGACTCGGTGGCTTCCATGCACCATTATCGTTCCCTTGTAACCCGGCATTTTGAGCTGCAAGTAGATGTAACAAGGTCGTGCCATGAACTTAGCATAAGCCGGCCGCCCAAACAAGGCATGATATGGACTCCGGATTTTTACTACCTCAAAGGTTAGCTTTTCAGACCGGGAATCGTGCTCGTCTCCAAAAGCCACATCCAGGGCTATCTTACCAACAGGATAAGCAGATTTGCCTGGTACTACGCCATGGAACACTGTATTGGACGGTCTGAGATCCTTATCTGTTAGACCCATGCGACGGAAAGTTTCATAGTATAATATGTTAATACTGCTTCCTCCATCCATAAGCACCTTAGTGAACTTATAGCCCCCCACCTGAGGGTCTACCACCAATGCCAGCTGGCCCGGATTATCAACCCGGGGGGGATGGTCCTCTCTGCTCCACACGATAGGCTGCTCCGACCGGCGTAAATAACACGGCAAGGCCGGTTCAACAGAGTTCACTGCTCGCTTGTGAAGCTTTCGGTCGCGCTTATCCAAACTAGTTGTAAAAACATGATACTGCCCACTATTCAACCGCTTTGGTTGGCTCGATAACCCGATCTTTATTCTGCTGCTGCTGCCACTCTGATTATTCTCGATCGCTTTGATTAAGACCTGAACCGGAAGCTCCATCGTGACCCGGCCCGTGGAAACCAGATCCTGAACCGCCACCTGACCCCTGGTCATACCGGAAAGCATTAGAATTTTTGAACTCCTGCATAATGTAACAATCTTTCCAGAGATGGTTAGCTGGCGACTCCTTCTTCCCGTGCTTGGGGCAAGGTTGAATCAACAAGTAATTCAAACGGCTTGCATTAGGATTTTGACCCGATTCGCCTTTGCCTCTGCGCGCTGCCCACTTCGTCCTGCATTAGTGTTGGCCACGAAATCCGGTTGCCATCGCCTTGCGCTTGCCTCCGCTTCCATGACCCGCCGGTTTGTACTGCTGCCCCTTGAGTTGCCGTTCTTCTTTCCCTTCCTCGCTTCATCATCATCAGCCTCGGGATCCTTGGTACTGTCCGAATCAGCATACTTCACCAAAGCGGCCATGAGGGTTCCCATGTCATTACAGAACCGCTTCATGCGCCCCAATTTCAACTTTAAAGGCTCAAACCGGCAGTTGCCTTCTAATGTTAAGATTGCCGAGTCAGCGTTGATCCTGTCAGAGGAGTGCAAAATCTCGGAAACACGGCGTACCCAACGGGTTGTTGAATCCCCTTCCTCCTGGACACAAGCCTCCAGGGCTACTATGGACTTGGGCTGTTTACACGTATCCTTGAAATTCTGAATAAACCGGGCCCGTAACTGGGCCCATGAGCTGATAGAGTTGGGCGGTAAGCTCTTCAACCAAGTACGAGCCGTGCCTTCTAGCATCATGGTGAAGTACTTTGCACACGCGGTCTCATCGACATCTAGCATCTCCATGGCCATCTCATAACTTTCAACCCACGCTTCAGGGGACAGATCGGCGGTGTAATTCGGCACCTTGCGTGGACCCTTAAAGTCTTTAGGCAGGCGCACATTGCGTAAAGCGGGGATTAAACAGGGCACCCCTAAAGCGGATGCGGCTCCTGGTCCGGCGAAGGTGGTAGGGCGAACCGGTGTATGTTGACCCGCGTCATCCTGGGCTACTAACTTGGCCTCCCTGCGTGCCCGGGCCCGATCCACCACCTCCTGAGCATCACGAATACCACCCGTCAGGTTATTGCCACGGGCCGCTTCACGGTCCCGCGCGTTGCTTGATATGGCCGGTTCATCCACACGCCTGCTGTAGCTCCGGCTTGGACGGGGCATAGAATGAATCCGATCACGGCTATATGAATATGCCTCCTGTTGAATCAGTGCAGTCCGGAGAAGCTCCTTCGACCGGGATAGCCTCCAATCGTGCCGCGGCTGCAACAAGGTTGTCCATAGGATTAGAATAATGACCTGGGGGTGTTTGAACCGGTGGAGGTACAACCACGTTCTGCTGAGGAGGCTCCATCAGGTGTGGTTGGACCGTCGCTCCTGTTCCTGGCGCCTCAATCCGGTTTGCCTCCCTGTGCTGGGGCGGATTACTGGGTCCGGCTCCCGGGGTCTGAAAGAGATTTCTAGGATCAAATCCTAATGGTAGGCGTGATCTATACTTCCGCTTCAACACCTCCTGCGACGCACTCTGATCAAGCATGAGTTTGTAAGCCTGGGCGTCCAGAGCGGCCCGCTCTGCGGCCATCCGCTCCTTTTCTGACGCTAGATCCGCTTTGGCTTGCGTGATCTGCTCTTTCACCTTCGCAATTTCTGCATTATGAGCCTCCTGATCCGCCGGGTTGTCCTCCGCCATAAGCGCAGCTAGTGCATCAAACAGATCTGATAGAACTTGAACCGGCGGGCACACCGGGCCTCCGGCCCCTGCTGCCACTGCCGCTGCTGATCCGGAAAGCATCGCTGCTGCGGTTGAAGAGTGGTTCGCTGCCTGCGTACCGGCCATGAATATTCCAACCCGGTTAAACTGGTTCGGGGGGTCCGGAATACTATCGCCATCGGAACAGCCCCTGATCATATCGTCCTGCAACTGGTACAATGACTCGGTCTCTCTTGTTGAAGATTCGTCGTCGGAATAAACGACGGTCTCACTACCGTGTTCTGAACCGACGTTGTGTTCTCCGTGGATGACTCCAACGAAGACATGCTTCATGGCCGGTTTAACCTGGGCAGGTCGTGCACGCTGAGCCGTCTCGACGAGGTCGGTGCAGATGTCCGCTCAGGCCCAGGTTCCCCGATCTTGCCGATGAAAACATGTATGCCACCGAAGGGGACCCGGTATCCGTACTCAATTGAATCGGCCTCGGGACCCCATCCGGCGTCGTCGATGTAGATCCAGCCGCGACGACTCTTGGTCATCCGGCCCACGACGTAGCCTTCGAGTCCTTTGAGCTTGCCCTCCAAGATCATCAAACCATCGTGCGATGGCCCCACGGTGGGCGCCAACTGTCGTGGATTTGTCACGACAGATGTCCTAGCGTAAGGACTTAGTTGTAGAGCCATTGCTGCGGGTTTACTTGAAGGGGTTAAAGCGGACACAAAGACACAAGGGTTTATACTAGTTCGGCCTCTTCGATGAAGGTAGAAGCCTACGTCTAGTTGTGATGGAATTGATGTGGTTTCGATGGCTAGGGAGCAAACAAGCTTCGCCTAGGCTCGAGTTGTGATTGTCTGTCTTTGAACCGTCGCCGGGTCGTCCCCTTATATACACGAGTGACGCCCGTCGGTTCATAGAGTCCCAACCGGTTCATACTCGTATCCCGGTTGCTATCTCTCTATTCCTAACTTACAATACAAGTTATACATCAAGCCGGTTTACGGCTACAAGTTCTAAACCGACTACAGGCCTTGGGCCTTTCTCTGCTTATACCACTAACGGAATTAACTCGTCCCAAGCTGGCCGGTTTACACCTAGTGGTAATATCCCCAACAAATGTCGAGCTGGTCCTTTAAGCTTGAGTGGGAGATACTTGATGACGTGGAGATCGTCGCCGCGGGCCATATGGATATGAAGGAGATAATCTTCGATCCAAACCGCGGGGTCTGTTATGCCATCGTAGGATTCAATGTTCACGGGTTTAAACCCTTCAGGGATTTGATGATCCATTACTTTGTCTATGAAGCATAGTGGGTGTGCGGCGCCTCTATATTGAGCAATATCACGATGTAGCTCAAGAGAGCGTTGTCTGCTGTGTTCGGCCCGCCCGGAGTTGCTGTATTCGGCGTGACGGTAGTCGTCGTGGGTCATGGGGCGCCCACGTGATCCGTAGATAGATCTTGATTGTTTTGCCTTGTCCTCCAATATGTCTCGCAAGTCCGGCGCATTCCCTTGTGGCTTCGTACTTTTCGAGCGATGCCGGGGTACGGTCCTGATGGAGGGCCTAGATGCCTCTCTGTCGCGGCCACGGGGTGGTCGGTCTGCCGTATTGTGCGCTGGTGATGAAGGTTTGTATGCTTACTCCTTCTATTCGGGGGAGCAACTTGCGTTTTGGGTAGCTTTTGGAGGGGCGTTCGAGTTCATACTCTTCGGCCGCGAGGACCTCGGTCCATCTGTCAGCCAGCAGGTCTTGATCAGCTTGTAGCTGTTGCTGCTTTGTCTTTAGGCTATTTGCCGTGGCTATAAGCCTGCGTTTAAAACGCTCTTGTTTGACGGGATCCTCGGGCTCGACGAATTCGTCGTCGTTGAGGCTTGCCTCGTCTCCGGAGGGAGGCATGTAATTTTCATCCTCCTCGTCGGCTGCTCTCTCTCGAGGGCTGGCTTCCCCGTCCTCATGTGCTGAATCTTGCTGGAGGGGGTTGTCTTCAGCACTCTCTGGGGTGTTATTATCTCCGGTGCCGGAATCTCCATTCTTGCTGTGGCGGGATTTAGAGCGGCTCCGCTGACGTCGGCGCTTGGGCTGTTTCTTAGAAGAATCTGCCTCCACTGCTTCTTCGCCGTCCCCATCCTTTGGGGTGTCCACCATGTATATGTCGTATGACGAGGTGGTCTTCCAGTGCCCTGTAGGTGCTGGTTCTTGATCGTCTCTGGCATCGTTGTCCATACCGTCGATGTCTTCGGAGTCGTAGTCTAGCATGTCGGTTAGATCATCGACAATGGCTACAAAGTGGGTGGTGGGTGGGCTTTGAATTTCTTCGTCGTCCGCATCCCAACCATCCTGACCGCAGTCCGGCCAGGGTTCTCTTGATAACGAGAGATGCTTTAGTGAATTTAGGATGTCGCTAAAGGGTGAGTGCTGAAAGATGTCCGCGGCGGTTCGACGCCCAATCGGATTCGATTGGTAGGGGCGCAGGAGGTTCGGAGTCCGGCAAGGAGTCCAGCACCTCGGAGTCACAAGCTTTATAAGGGACAAGGTCGGTATTCGGCTCCATCGCAGTAGAAGTTGCAGCTCCCGAGGCGGTGTCCAGCCACCTGTCCTCGATCTGCGCAGTCTGCTCCGGACTATGGGTCAGAGCGGACTCGTGTCGGCCTCGTGGCACCGTCCGTGGCGAGCTAAATCATGTCCATCGTGACAGCGCGGCACGCTCGGCTGTGGCTCGAATCCGTCGAAGATCAAGTCTCCGCGGATGTCGGCCGTGAAGCTTAGGCTTCCAAATCTGACCTGATGGCTAGGGGCATAGCTTTCGATCTGCTACAGATGGCCAAGTGAATTGGCCCGCAGTGCAAAGCCGCCGAACAGGAAGATCTGTCTGGGGAGAAAATTTTCACCCTGGACTGCGTTGTTGTTGATTGAAGAAGCCATCAAGCCTATCGGAGACGACACAGAGGAACTCTCAATGAAAGCACCAATGTCGGTGTCAAAACCGGCGGATCTCGGGTAGGGGGTCCCGAACTGTGCGTCTAGGCGGATGGTAATAGGAGACAAGGGACACGATGTTTTTACCCAGGTTCGGTCCCTCTCGATGGAGGTAAAACCCTACTCCTGCTTGATTTATATTGATGATATGGGTAGTACAAGAGTGGATCTACCACGAGATCAAGGAGGCTAAACCCTAGAAGCTAGCCTATGGTATGATTGTTGTAATGGTTGTGTGTCCTACGGACTAGAACCCTCTAGTTTATATAGACACCGGAGAGGGCTAGGGTTACACAGAGTCGGTTACAATGGTAGGAGATCTACATATCCGTATCGCCAAGCTTGCCTTCCACGCCAAGGAAAGTCCCATCCGGACACGGGACGAAGTCTTCAATCTTGTATCTTCATAGTCTTGGAGTCGGGCTGACGATGATAGTCCGGCTGTCCGGACACCCCCTAGTCCAGGACTCCCTCACCTTCCTTCTGACGACATCATCGGGAATACCTGCAAGCTTAAATAATCCACAAACTTCATCCACAAAGATAAGGTGTAAATCGGGATGCAATGTTCCATCTCTTGCAAATGGATTAGCAAGCAGTTTCTCAATCATACCCGAAGGAATCTCAAAGTAAATATTTTTGTAAAGTTCAGTAGGTTGAGGAGCAACTCTTTGCTCTTCTGGTCGGGGTGAAGATACCCCGAACAAGCCCCTCAAAGATTAGTTTCCATAGTGACAAGTAACAGAAAATTTCAGCACACTATATAAATATTTCCTTACCAAGTTCCACTCACCAAAAGCACTACACTCCCTGGCAATGGCGCCAGAAAAGAGTCTTGATGACCCACAAGTGTAGGGGATCTATCGTAGTCCTTTTGATAGGTAAGAGTGTCAAACCCAACGAGGAGCAGAAGGAAATGATAAGCGGTTTTCGGTAATGAGAAATGTGGCCCAATCCTTTATGTAGCAAAGGATAAGCCTGGACAATTTCTTATAATGAGAAAGGAGCTCCCGAGGACACATGGGAATTATCGTCAAGCTAGTTTTCATCACGCTCATATGATTCGCGTTCGGTACTTTGATAATTTGATATGTGGGTGGACCAGCATTTGGGTACTGCCCTTACTTGGACAAGCATCCCACTTATTATTAACCCCTATTGCAAGCGTCCGCAACTACAAAAGAAGTATTAAGATAAACCTAACCACAGCATTAAACATATGGATCCATATCAGCCCCTAACGAAGCAACGCATAGACTAGGGTTTAAGCTTCTGTCACTCTAGCAACCAATCATCTACTTATTACTTCCCCATGCCTTCCTCTAGGCCCAAATTATGGTGAAGTGTCATGTAGTCGACGTGCACATAACAACACTATAGGAAAAGATAAAATATATCCCATCAAAATATCGAACGAATACCAAATTCACATGACTACTAATAAAGATAAGGACAAACGTAATTGATTCCGCCATGTCCTCAGGAACAACCGTAACTACTCACAAAGCATATTCATGTTCATAATCAGAGGGGTAATAATATGCATAAAGGATCTGAACATATGATCTTCCACCAAGTAAACCAATTAGCATCAACTACAAGGAGTAATCAACACTACTAGCAACCCACAGGTACCAATTTGTGGTTCTGATGCAAGATTGGATACAAGAGATGAACTAGGGTTTTGAGAGGAGATTGTGCTGGTGAAGATGTTGATGGAGATTGACCCCCTCCCAATGAGAGAGGATCGTTGGTGATGACGTTGGTGATGATTTCCCCCTCCCGGAGGGAAGTGTCCCCGGCAGAACAGCTCCGCCCGAGCCCTAGATTGATTCCGCCTCATGGCGGCGGAGTTTCGTCCCGTAAGCTTGCCTACGATTTTTTCCAGGGAAAAAGCTCTAATATAGCAGAAGATGGACACCGGGGGCCCACCAAGGGGTCCGGGAGACAGGGGGCGCGCCCAGTAGGGGGGCGCCCCCCACTCTCCTGGCTGAGGTGTGGGCGCCCTGGTGTATTTATTTCGCCTAATAATTTTTATTAATTCCAAAAGGATGTTTCATGGACTTTAAGGGTTTTTTTAGCAGTGCAGAATAGGTTTCCAATGTTTGGTCCTTTTCCAGCCAGAATTCCAGGTGCCGGCATTCCCCCTCTTCATGATAAACCTTGTAAAATAAGAGAGAATAGCCATAAATATTGAGATATAATGTGTAATAACAACCCATAATGCAATAAATATTGATATAAAAGCATGATGCACAATGGACGTATCAGAAACCACCTCAAAGTTATTTTTTTGGATCAATCTATTCAAGAGTTCGTACTAGAATAACACCTTAAGACACAAATCAACCAAAACCCTAATGTCACCTAGATACTCCATTGTCACCTCGAGTATCCGTGGGCATGATTATACGATATGCATCACACAATCTTAGATTCATCTATTCAACCAACACAAAGTACTTCAAAGAGTGCCCCAAAGTTTCTACCGGAGAGTCAAGACGAAAACGTGTGCCAACCCCTATGCATAGGTTCATGGGCGGAACCCGCAAGTTGGTCACCAAAACATACATCAAGTGGCACGTGATATCCCATTGTCACCATAGATAAGCACGGCAAGACATACATCAAGTGTTCTCAAATCATTAAAGACTCAATCCGATAAGATAACTTCAAGAGGAAAACTCAATTCATCACAAGATAGTAGAGGGGGAGAAACATCATAAGATCCAACTATAAAAGCAAAGCTCGCGATACATCAAGATCGTGCCATAGAGAGAACACGAGAGAGATAGAGAGAGAGAGATCAAACACATCGCTACTGGTACATACCCTCAGCCCCGAGGGTGAACTACTCCCTCCTCGTCATGGATAGCGTCGGGATGATGAAGATGGCCACCGGTGAGGGATCCCCCCTCCGGCAGGGTGCCGGAACGGGCTCCCGAGAGGTTTTTGGTGGCTACAGAGGCTTGCGGCAGTGGAACTCCCGATCTATGTTCTCCCTCGGTGTTTTTAGGGTACGTAGGCTTATATAGGCGAAAGAAGTCGGTCGCGGGAGCCTCGAGGGGCCCATGAGAGGGTAGGGCGCGCCCAGGGCGGTGGGCGAGCCCCCCTGTCTCGTGGCCTCCTCGATGATCCCCTGGCTTGCACTCCAAGTTCCTAGGATTGGTTCTGTTCGAAAAATTACTTTACCGAAGGTTTCATTCCGTTTGGACTCCGTTTGATATTCCTTTTGTTCGAAATACTGAAACAGGCAATAAAACAACAATATAGGATGGGCCTCCGATTAGAAGGTTAGTCCCAAAAATGATATAAATGTGTAAAATAAAGCCCATAAACATCCAAAAGGGGTAATATAATAGCATGGAACAATCAAAAATTATAGATACGTTGGAGACGTATCAAGCATCCCCAAGCTTAATTCCTGCTCGTCCTTGAGTAGGTAAATGATAAAAACTGAATTTTTGATGTGGAATGCTACCTAGCATAATTCTCAATGTAATTTTCTTTATTGGGGCATGAATGTTCAGATCCAAATGATTCAAAATAAAAGTTCATATTGACATGAGAAATAGTGATACTTCAAGCATACTAATCAAAGTAATCATGTCTTCTCAAAATAACATGGCCAAAGAAAGTTATCCCTACAAAATCATATAGTCTGGCTGTTGCTCTATCTTTATCACACAAAGTATTTAATCATGCACAACCCCGATAACAAGCCAAGTAATTGTTTCATACTTTAGTAATCTCAAACTTTTTCAACTTTCACGCAATACATGAGCGTGAGCCATGGACATAGCACTATATGTGGAATAGAATGGTGGTTGTGGAGAAGACAAAAAGGAGAAGATAGTCTCACATCAACTAGGCGTATCAACGGGCTATGGAGATTCCCATTAATAGATATCAATGTGAGTGAGTAGGGATTGCCATGCAACGGATGCACTAGAGCTATAAATATATGAAAGCTCGACAAAAGAAACTAAGTGGGTGTGCATCCATCTCGCTTGCTCACGAAGACCTAGGGCATTTTGAGGAAGCCCATCATTGGAATATACAAGCCAAGTTCTATAATGAAAAATTCCCACTAGTATATGAAAGTGACAACATAGGAGACTCTCTATCATGAAGATCATGGTGCTACTTTGAAGCACAACTGTGGAAAAAGAGATAGTAGTATTGTCCTCTTCTCTCTTTTTCTCTCATTTTATTTTTTCTTTTCTTTTTCTTTTTTTCTTTTTCTCTTTTTTTTTCTTTGGCCTTTCTCTTCTTTTTTTGTAAAGTCCGAAGTCTCATCCCGACTTGTGGGGGATTCATAGTCTCCATCATCCTTTCCTCACTGGGACAATGCTCTAATTAATGAAGATCATCACACTTTTATGGATTTACAACTCAAGAATTACAACTCAAAGCTAGAACAAGATATGACTCTATATGAATGCCTCCGTGATGTAATGGATATGCAATGAATCAAGAGCGACATGTATGAAAATTATGAAGGTGGCCTTGCCACAAATACGATGTCAACTACATGATCATGCGAAGAGCAATATGACAAAAGTAATGCGTGTCATATGAACGGAATGGTGGAAAGTTGTATGGCAATATATCTCAGAATGGCTATGGAAATGCCATAATAGGTAGGTATGGTGGCTATTTTGAGGAAGGTATATGGTGGGTATATGGTACCAGCGAAAATTGCGCGGCACAAGAGAGGCTAGCAATGGTGGAAGGGTGAGGGTGCGTATAATCCATGGACTCAACATTACTCAAAAGAACTCATATACTTGTTGCAAAAATCTAGAAGTCATCAAAAACAAAGTACTACGCGCATGATCCTAGGGGGATAGATTGGTAGGAAAAGACCATCACTCGTCCCCGACCGCCACTCATAAGGAAGACAATCAATAAATAAAATTGTGCTCCAACTTCATCACAAAGTGGTTCACCATACGTGCATGCTACGGAATCACAAACCTCAACACAAGCATTTTTCATAATCACCTCAACTAGCATGACTTTAATATCACTACCTCCATATCTCAAAACAATTATCAAGTATCAAATTGATCATAGCATCCAATTCACTTTCTATGATAGTTTTTATTATACACAACTTGGATGCTCATCATTCTAGGACCAAATTTGTAACCATAGCAGATACCATGCTGTTCTAAAAGACTCTCAAAATATTTTAAGTGAAGCATGAGAGACTAGCAATTTCTACAAAATATAACAACTGCCGTGCTCTAAAAGATATAAGTGATGCACTAGAGCAAAAGACAAACTACTCCAAAATATATAAGTGAAGATCAATGAGTAGTCGAATAATTGTGCAACTATGTGAAGACTCAATAACATTAAGGAATTTAAGATCTTGGTATTGTATTCAAACAGCAAGCAAAACAAAATAAAATTACATTGCAAGGATAGCACAACTCATGTGAAGAAGCAAAAACTTAGGCTCAACCGATAATAACCGATAGTTGTTGAAGAAGAAAGGTGGGATGCCTTCCGGGGCATCCCCAAGCTTAGATGCTTGAGACTTCTTGAAATATTATCTTGGGTTGCCTTGGGCATCCCCAAGCTTGAACTTTTGTGTCTCCTTAATTCCTCTCATATTATGGTTTCTCTTTTTATCAAAAGCTTCATCCACAACAAACTCAACAAGAACTCGTGAGATAGGTTAGCATAAACCAATGCAAAACCTTATCATTTTCTACTGTAGCAAATCACTAAAATTATTATTCAACGTTGGATACTAAATTCCTCTGCATATTTAACATTACAATCCTCAAATAGAATCATTAAATAAGCAAACATATGCAAACAATGCAACCGTAACAGCAACTTTCAAAACAGTATAGTCTGTAAAGAATGCAAGATTCATCATACTTCCCTAACTCCAAAAATTATGAAAGAAAATTAACACTGTAATAAATTTATCAGATCTCATTATGCAAAAAGTTTCAACATTATACCATTCTCTGACTTTTCTAGGGAATTTTTGCAACAGCGGTAAACTTTCTGTTTTCAAACAGCAACATGTATAATAGCAAAATAAGCATGGTAAAGGCTATCCTTGACATTTTTATTGAAAATAAAGATGCAAAACATTATTCAAAATAACAGCAAGCAAATACTAACAAGAGAAAATGACGCTCCAAGCAAAACACATATCATGTGGTGAATAAAAATATAGCTCCAAGTAAAATTACCGATGAACGAAGACGAAAGAGGGGATGCCTTCCGGGGCATCCCCAAGCTTAGGCTCTTGGTTGTCCTTGAATATTACTTTGGGGTGCCTTGGGCATCCCCAAGCTTAGGCTCTTGCCACTCCTTATTCCATAGTCCATCGGATCTCTACCCAAAACTTGAAAACTTCACAACACAAAACTCAACAGAAAACTCGTAAGCTCCGTTAGTATAAGAAAATAAAACCACCACTTAGTTACTGTAATTAACTCATTCTAAATCCATATTGGTGTAATATCTACTGTATTCCAACTTCTCAATGGTTCATACCCTCCGGTACTACTCATAGATTCATCAAAGTAAGCAAACAACACATAGAAAACAGAATCTGTCAAAAACAGAACAGTCTGTAGTAATCTGTATCAAACGTATACTTCTGGAACTCCAAACATTCTACAAAATTAGGAAGTCCTAAGCAATTCGTGTACCAATCCAGATCAAAAATAATCAGATCAAGAGCACGTTTATGTGAATTAACAAAACTAATTTACTGGATGCAAAAGTTTCTGATTCTTAGCAGGATCAACACAACTATCACGTAAGCTATCCTAAAGGTCTTACTTGGCACTTTATTGAAACAAAAGCTATAAAACATGATTACTACAGTAGCATAATCATGTGGACACACAAAAAAAGTAAGAATAAATATTGGGTCGTCTCCCAACAAGCGCTTTTCTTTAATGCCTTTCTAGCTAGGCATGATGATGACAATGATGCTCACATAAAAGATAAGAATTGAAACGTAACGGGAGCATCATGAAGCATATGACTAGCACATTTAAGTCTAACCCACTTCCTATGCATGGGGATTTTGTGAGCAAACAACTTATGGGAACAATAATCAACTAGCATAGGAAGGTAAAACAAGCATAGCTTCAAAATTTTCAACACATAGGGAGGAAACTTAATATTATTGCAATTCCTACAAGCATATATTCCTCCCTCATAATAATTTTCAGTATCATCATGAATGAATTCAACAATATAACCAGCACCTAAATCATTCTTTTCGTGATCTACTTGCATAGAAATTTTACTACTCTCCACATAAGCAAATTTCTTCTCATGAATAGTAGTGGGAGCAAACTCACCAAAATAATTATCAAGTGAGGCATAATCCAATTGAAAACTAAAATCATGATGACAAGTTTCATGGTTATAATTATTCCTAATAGCATACAATTCATCACAATAATCATCATAGAGAGCAACTTTGTTCTCATAATCAATTGGAACCTCTTCCGAAATAGTGGAATCATCACTAAATAAAGTTGACACTCTTCCAACCCCACTTTCATCAATATAATCATCATAAATAGGAGGCATGATTTCATCATAATAAATTTTCTCATCAAAACTTGGGGGACAAAAAATATCATATTCATCAAACATAGCTTCCCCAAGCTTGTGGCTTTGCATATCATTAGCATCATGGATATTCAAGGAATTCATACTAACAACATTGCAATCATGCTCATCATTCAAATATTTAGTATCAAACATTCTATAGATTTCTTCTTCTAGCACCTGAGAACAATTTTCCTTTTCATCAAACTCACGAAAGATATTAAAAAGATGAAGCGTATGAGACAAACTTAACTCCATTTTTTTGTAATTTTTCTTTTATAAATTAAACTAGTGATAAAACAAGAAACAAAAAGATTCGATTGCAAGATCTAAAGATATACCTTCAAGCACTCACTTCCCCGGCAATGGCGCCAGAAAAGAGCTTGATGTCTAGTACACAACCTTCTTCTTGTAGACGTTGTTGGGCCTGCAAGTGCACAGGTTTGTAGGACAGTAGCAAATTTCCCTCAAGTGGATGACCTAAGGTTTATCAATCCGTGGGAGGCGTAGGATGAAGATGGTCTCTCTCAAACAACCCTGCAACCAAATAACAAAGAGTCTCTTGTGTCCCCAACACACCCAATACAATGGTAAATTGTATAGGTGCACTAGTTCGGCGAAGGTATAGTGATACAAGTGCAAAATAGATAGTAGATATAGGTTTTTGTAATCTGAAAATATAAAAACAGCAAGGTAACTAATGATAAAAGTGAGCGTAAACGGTATTGCAATGATAGGAAACAAGGCATAGGGTTCATACTTTCACTAGTGCAAGTTCTCTCAACAATAATAACATAGATAGATCATATAACAATCCCTCAACATGCAATAAAGAGTCACTCCAAAGCTACTAATAGCGGAGAACAAACGAAGAGATTATGGTAGGGTACGAAACCACCTCAAAGTTATTCTTTCGGATCAATCTATTCAAGAGTTCGTACTAGAATAACACATTAAGACACAAATCAACCAAAACCCTAATGTCACCTAGATGCTCACTTGTCACCTCAAGTATCCGTGGGCATGATTATACGATATGCATCACACAATGTCAAATTCATCTATTCAACCAACACAAAGTACTTCAAAGGGTGACCCAAAGTTTCTACCGGAGAGTCAAGACGAAAACGTGTGCCAACCCCTATGCATAGGTTCATGGGTGGAACCCGCAAGTTGGTCACCAAAACATACATCAAGTGGCACGTGATATCCCATTGTCACCACAGATAAGCACGGCAAGACATACATCAAGTGTTCTCAAATCATTAAAGACTCAATCCGATAAGATAACTTCAAGAGGAAAACTCAATTCATCACAAGAGAGTAGAGGGGGAGAAACATCATAAGATCCAACTATAATAGTAAAGCTCGCGATACATCAAGATCGTGCCATAGAGAGAATACGAGAGAGAGAGAGAGAGAGAGAGAGAGAGAGAGAGAGAGATAGAGAGAGAGATCAAACACATAGCTACTGGTACATACCCTCAGCCCCGAGGGTGAACTACTCCCTCCTCGTCATGGATAGCGCCGGGATGATGAAGATGGCCACCGGTGAGGGATCCCCCTCCGGCAGGGTGCGGAACGGGCTCCCGAGAGGTTTTTGGTGGCTACAGAGGCTTGCGGCGGCGGAACTCCCGATATATCTTCTCCATCGTTGTTTTTAGGGTACGTAGGCTTATAAATGCGAAAGAAGTCGGTCGGGGGAGCCTCGAGGGGCCAACGAGAGGGTAGGGCGCGCCCCCCTGTCTTGTGGCCTCCTTGATGATCCCATGGCTTGCACTCCAAGTTCTTGGGATTGGTTCTGTTCCAAAAATAACTTTCCTGAATGTTTCATTCCGTTTGGACACCGTTTGATATTCCTTTTCTTCGAAATAGTGAAACAGGCAATAAAACAGCAATATGGACTGGGCCTCCGGTTAGTAGGTTAGTCCCAAAAATGATATAAATGTGTGAAATAAAGCCGATAAACATCCAAAAGGGGTAATATAATAGCATGGAACAATCAAAAATTATAGATACGTTGGAGATGTATCAGCCCCTATCTTTCTCTGTGTCCGACTAAAACTTCATTACCCATAAGTATTGCGTGAGTGTCAGCAACTGTGAAAGACTAAATGATAGTTGAGTATGTGGACTTGCTGATAAGCTCTTATACTGACTCTTTCCGATGTTATGATAAACTGCAATTGCTTCAATGACCGAGGTCATAGTTTGTTGGTTCTCAATGAAGTTTCTGATTCATACTTGACATTGTGAATAGATTGTTACTTGAGCATAAGAAACCATATGACAATATATATATATATATATATATATATATATATATATATATATATATATATATATATATGTTGCTGTTATAAGAATGATCATGATGCCCTCATGTCCGTATTTTATTTTATCGACACCTCTATCTCTAAACATGTGGACATATTTTTCGATATCGGCTTCCGCTTGAGGACAGGCGAGGTCTAAGCTTGGGGGAGTTGATACGTCCATTTTGCATCATGCTTTTATCTCAATATTTATTGCATTATGGACTGTTATTTCACGTTATGTCACAATACTTATGCCTATTCTCTCTTATTTCACAAGGTTTACATGAAGAGGGACAATGCCGACAGCTGGAATTCTGGGCTGGAGAAGAAGCAAATATTAGAGACCTATTCTGCACAACTCCAAAAGTCCTGAAACTCCACGAAAGTTATTTTTGGAATTAATAAAAAATACAGGGCGAAGAAAGTACCACAGGGGGCCCACACCATGGCCATGAGTAAACCTGGGCAAACGTCGGGCCGGGCCGGGTTTCAGGCCGGGCTTATAAAAGCCCGACCTTCATTTCTCAAGCCCGAGCCCGGCCCGAAGCCCGAAATACTCCATATTTTCAAGCCTGAGCCCGGCCCGAAATCAAGCCCGCCGTAAAGCTGGCCCGAATGCTGTTTTTTAATACGCCATGACGCAAGCCCGCCCGGCCCGAAGCCCGCCCAAATACGGAAAAATTGAAGCCGAGCCCGCCCGAACTATCTTCGGGCTGCAAACGAAGTCCGAGCTGGCCCGAATGTCAAGCCCGGCCCGGCCCGGCCCGGGTTTTTCGGGCCGGGCTCGGGCCGGGTCGTCGGGCCGGGCTGCCATGCCCGGGTTTAGCCATGAGGGTGGGGGGCGCGCCCTACCCCCTTGGCGCGCCCCCTACCTCGTGGGCCCCCTGGCAGGCCTCCGGTGACCATCTTCTGCTATATGAAGTCTTTTACCCTGGAAAAAAATCATAAGCAAGCTTTCGGGAAGAAACACCGCCGCCATCGTCATCACCAACGATCCTCTCATCGGGAGGGGGTTAATCTCCATCAACATCTTCACCAGCACCATCTCCTCTCAAACCCTAGTTCATATCTTGTATCCAATCTTTGTCCCAAAACCTCAGATTGGTACCTGTGGGTCACTAGTAGTGTTGATTACTCTTTGTAGTTGATGCTAGTTGGTTTATTCGGTGGAAGATCATATGTCCAGATCCTATATGCATATCAATACCGCTCTGATTTTGAACATGAATATGATTTGTGAGTAGTTACGTTTGTTCTGAGGATATGGGAGAAGTCTTGCTATAAGTAGTCATGTGAATTTGTTATTTGTTTGATATTTTGATGAGATGTATGTTGTCTCTCCTCTAGTGGTGTTATGTGAACGTTGACTACATGATACTTCACCATTGTTTTGGGCCTAGAGGAAGGCATTGGGAAGTAATAAGTAGATGATGGGTTGCTAGAGTGAAAGACGGTTAAACCCTAGTTTATGTGTTGCTTCGTAAGGGACTGATTTGGATCCATGTGTTTCATGCTATGGTTAGGTTTATCTTAATACTTCTTTTGTAGTTGCCGATGCTTGCAAAAGGGGTTAATCATAACTGGGATGCTTGTCCAAGAAAGTGCAATACCCAAGCACCGGTCCACCCACATATCAAATTATCAAAGTGACAAACGTGAATCATATGAGCGTGATGAAAACTAGCTTGACGATAATTCCCATGTGTCCTCGGGAGCGCTTTCCTCCATATAAGAATTTGTCCAGGCTCGTCCTTTGCTACAAAAAGGATTGGGCCATCTTACTGCACCTTATTTACTTTCATTGCTTGTTACCCGTTACGAATTACCTTATCACAAAACTATCTGTTACCGATAATTTCAGTGTTTGCACAGAATACCTTACTGAAAACCGCTTGTCATTTCCTTCTACTCCTCGTTGGGTTTGACACTCTTACCTATCGAAAGGACTACGATAGATCCCCTATACTTGTGGGTCATCAGGGCTCCTCTAGGTTGTGGCTTAGGGGGAGTGTGTTGGCAATAAGCTACGGGGAGCGAGTCCAGGGCGCGAGCTGGATGCGTTGGGTGCGGTCGGAGCTGCACTGGGACCGCGGTGAGCATGTGTGGGTGCGTGCGTGTGTGTGTGTGTGTGTGTGTGGTGCATGAGTGCAAGTGAGAGCGTGCATGGATGCGCCGTAGTTGTAGGATGTCGTTGGCGAGCTGGGCGGTGTGATCGGATCAGACCAGTGCGGGCTCGGCGCGACCCATGCGCGTGCGTGCGCGTCATGGGCAAGGCCAGAGAGGGCCAGGTCGTGGCTCTACTGGGTGGGGGCATGCGGGTCGTGCCCAGCATCGGCCCAGGGTATAAGAGCACCTGTGGGGCTTGTTGTAATTGTGTGGGCTCGAGTTTGTTGCTTGAGGGAATCAGCCGTTGTTGCGGCGGCGTTGTTCGTGCGCGGGGAAAAACCCTGTCCTGTCCACCGTGTGCTCTCTGCTCCATTCTTCCTCTTCTCCTTCCCATCGTTCGAGCGCAGTAGAGAGAGAGAGAGAGAGAGAGAGCTGATCAGCAAGCGAGAGCTAGGGCTAGGGTTTCGGTTCCAACAGTAATGTTTTGGTCCAAGATTTCCCTTTGATGCTTCAGTTCCAAGTGATTGGCTTCTATTCTTTCTACTACAAGTATACCTGGCCATACCTCGGGCCGGGCCGGGCTTCGGGCTGGGCCTAGCCAAGCCCGACGCAAAAAACCCAGGCCCGGCCCGGTCTGGCCCGGCCATCGGGCCTGTTTTCTGGGCCCAAGCCCGGCCTGAACACATAAAAGCCCGTCAGGCTCCGGGCCGGCCCGGCCCGACCTTCAGGAAAATGCAAAAACGACGGGCCCGGGGCCGGCCCGGCCCGCCTTCGGGCTCAAAATCTTGGCCCGAGCCCGTCCCGGGGGCAGCGTCGGGCCGGGCCGGGTTGGGCTTTTTGGGCCGGGCCGGGCTTCCCACGGCCAGGTATAACTACAAGAATGGTGTTGCAGATGAAGAGGCCTTGTCATGCCATTAGCCATGTAATTTGGTTCCTTACATGGTAGTATGGTACTCCCTTTTGTAAACTAATGTAAGATCTTGTAGATCACTAAGGCCTTTCACCAGGTAGGCCAAAAGAGGTGCCAAATTCACTTTTACATTATTTGACACCAATGCCCTCCATAGCTTATGCGGTGCCATAAAAAGTTTTCTGAGAAGCAGAGCAAGTTCCTGCTTCGATGCCTCCATTTGAGCATTGCAATAAAATATACTACTATCTATACTTGCTGCCAGCTCCGGAACTCGCGTGAAGGATTGACCAAAGGTTGGCTTGCTTTGATTTTTCTATGTACGTGTGGGTCCCATCTTTCTATGGGCTGCACCCGCACGGTGTGAGTCCGGTGCCAAATATATTTACCAGGGCATCGATGGCCAGTCTACTACTCCCTCCGTCCCAAATAAATACTCATCTTTGTACTAACTTTATAAAATAAGTGACTCAAATTTGTACTAAATTTAGTACAAAGTTAGTACAAAGTTGAGTCATTTATTTTTGAGATGGAGGGAGTATATTTTAACATGTCAGGCACCGGCTACGTAGTGGAAGGCCTAAAGAGTACATTGTTTTGTGTATGGACTCGGCTTGGTGGTCACTATGACACCGGTCATCATTTGCTTTCTCTCGCTTTGTATAGTGTGCTTTTGTTCTTCCTGCTAGGAAAAATGTTTGTCCAGTCGATCTTGAACAAGTACCAGTGCCGGGATGACAACGGAAAGTGCTGCCACATTCCCTTTTCTAACAGGTGGAAGCGATAGCTCCGTTGGAAACAACCTGGAAGATGGAGGTTCTGAAGAAATGGTGGTGGCAACGATGACTTATTCAGTTTAGTACTTCAACAGTCAACACTACTCTTCCAAAATTTATCACCGATCCGTCTATCTGCCTGGCATGCGCGCAGGAGAAAAGATCATAGAATCCAACTGTTGATTCTTTGATGTTGATACTTGCCACAGATGCCAATATTTCATCTCCTTCATAGTACTTATTCCTCTGAAAATATTCCATACATTAATTCTCTAGGCCTGCCTGTTATAATATTAAATGATTTTTCTCTCGAGTAGTAAGACAGGTAGCCTTTGTTCGAATCAAACTGTGACCCGATCTAACGTCAAATCAAAAGAGAAAAAACAAAATGTGGCCCGATCTAACACCAAGCCAAGTTGCTTCCTACTCCCACATGACCACATCTTCTTCTCCAACTCAACCCACACCACCACCAGTAGTCCAGGTTAACGATGGCTATCACCATGATCTCCCACAAACTCTGCTGCTGCATCTCCATTCTCGTCGCCCCCTTCCTTGCACAGCTCGCCTCCGGCGACGTGCTGTGGCAAGAATGCGAAAACAGCCGGAACTACACGGCGAACAGCGGCTTCCAGTCAAACCTAAAGCAGCTCTCCACCACCCTCCCCACTGAATCCTCATCATCTCCCACCCTCTTCGCTACCGCCGCCGTAGGTGCCATCCCGGACACCGTGTACGCGCTCTCGCTCTGTCGTGGCGACACCACCAACGCCTCCGCCTGCGGCGACTGCGTCGCCAATGCCTTCCGGGACGCGCAGCAGGTGTGCTCGTACAACATGGACGTGACCATCTACTACGACCCCTGCTACCTCCGCTTCTCCAACCAGAACTTCCTGACTTCCATCGACAACACCAAACGGCACATCATGCCCAATGGGGAGAACGTGACGTCGCCGGCCGCAACGTTCGACGCCACCGTGGGTGTTCTCCTTGCTGCTGTCGCGGACTACGCAGGGTTGAACTCATCCAGGCGGTTTGGCACAGGGGTAGAGGACTTCGACGTGAGCACCCCGAGAATCTATGCGATGGCGCAGTGCACGCCGGACATGGCACCAGCCGATTGCCGGAGCTGCCTGGAGGGAATAGTAAGTGTGATGCCGAAGCACTTCAGCAGGCGGCAGGGAGGAAGGATCCTGGGTTTACGGTGCAACTACAGGTTTGAGCTATATCCTCCATTCTCGGGCAGTCCGCTTCTACACCTCCCAGCACCGGCCTCGGGCGTGACACCCTCGGTAGATGGAGATGGAGGTGAGTTGCAGATTTTTACAAAACTATGTAATTTTCCTAGCTAGTACTCCCTCCGTCGTCAGACTTTTAGGCATGGCAAATCTGATGTTTCTCATAGCAATTTATATTGGCTCGATGATGACAAATTTCGTTTGCAAGCACGGCAATTCTTAGAATTTTTTTTTGAACCGAGATGGATTTGCCATGCTCGCGAGCTAAACTTACCATCCTCGGATAATACAATTTACCATAAAAAAACGTTTGATTTATCATGGGAAAAAATCTGACTTCAGATTTGTAGTGGAGTCCTAAATGATTTCTAACCGGTATGTATACTTTGGTTGCCGATGCCAAACATCATCATTTGTGATTGTTGAACCTTTACTTCTTCATCAATGAAAATCAGCAACCTCTGATCTTTCGTCAAAAACAAAATAGCACTGAGTGAAAAGCCAGCCTCTGCATAACACCGTAGGCAGCCAACAGATCAGAAACAACCAATAAGTTCTTATTATTTTTGAATAAAATCCCGAAAAAAGATGTTCAGGGCCTCTTTGGATTCAAGTAGGATGGTAGCTAGTATTTTATCCGAGTGACTATTCATGGAGTTTTTATGTGTTTTGAACTTGTGTTCTCGTTTAATTCTTGTGAGTTTTTTCGTTCCTGCTTTTTTCATTGCTATGATCCATATATACATGTCATGTTATCAAGTGCTTCAACTGTAGTGTCATTTTACAGGAGGGAGAAGAAATAAACCAAGTACCATCCTACTGGCCCTAGCAGTTGCACTGGCCGTTGTTTCTGCAGCATTGACTTTCACTATAGTTTGCTTTTGTATAAGGAGGAGGAGAAGACAACGAGAATTACCGTCACAACCATGTAAGCTATTCCCCATATTTGCAGACCTTAAAGAAGAACAATTGCTTAATTTTCTGTAAAAGATTGGCCAGGAAGACCGTGTAAGCTTAGTTTTTTTTTTACTTTCATCTAAAGCTGAATTGTACAACTTCTTATTCATTTTATGCCCTTTTCTAGACTTGATAAAAAAAGAAAAAATGCAGTGGTGCTTTGCCCTACTGCACAGCCAAAACATTGAAAATAGGTATGTTTAACTCTTGCAAAAAAACTGTCAAATTATATGAAAAAGAGGTCAGAGATGATTCAAATGTCAAACTGCCAGGTGTAGAAATATAGGATTTTTTTTAAAAGAAGGATGACCCCCGGCCTCTGCATCTGGGAGATGCATGCGGCCATTTTATTGATTATTCTCGAGGACCTTACAAAGTAGAAGAACAATATGCCTGAATCCGCCATCTTGCAACATCTGCCGCTACGCCTATTGATATGATGAAGGGGTGCAAGCCGGGTCACGTACCCAGACCTCTCACCTAAGCCTACCATCTAAAACTGGAGGCCCCGACTGAGCCATATACCGGGTCAGGGGCACAAACTGGTCTGACGCACTCACATGTGTCGTCGCCGCCATCTTACACTGGTCCATCTTCAGAGCAGATTGAGGTGTCAACCTTAGCAGGTCCTCCGCCATCGACGCCACCATGACGCCAAACGATGACCTCCACCTACGCGAGCCTTGGCAAGTCTTCCGCCATGGACGCCACCACGACACCAAACGACGACCTCCACCTACGCGAGTCCATCTTCAAGCAACGAACGTAGATCCATGCTAGGATAGGTCCACACCACCACCGTCCACCACCCACAAGTGCCACCCAACTCCAAGGTCCCAAAGTGGCGCCTTCAAGAAAGTAACGGCGCCGTGAGCGCCGCCGCCTCCCAACAAAGTTAGGGCTTTTGCCCGGGAGACCTAGGGGAAGGGGAAGTGAGGAGATCAGTCCATACCGACGCCTCCAAAGAGGGGAACGGCGCCTTAGGCATCACCGTCGGCGGCCAGCCATGGCCGGCCAGGGATTTCACCCGAACTAGATCCCCGCCACCAGCAGGGCCTCCTGTACAGAACCGGCGACCAAGGGAAGCGCGGCCCGACCAGGCTGCCCCGCACGCCGAACAGGGGAGGAGGGGAGGCGCCAGATCGCGCGCACCGACCGCCGCAAAAGCCGCCGCCAGCCGCCAACGACCACCGGGATCCCGCCGCCCGCGCGGCCAGGACGCCAGATCCACCGCCCGTACGGCTGCTCGGCGGAGCCTGTCATGCCTCGCCAAAGCAGCTGCCGCTCCAGATCTAGGACTCCCCACGCAGAGGCAGGGCAGCCGAGACCCCACCGCCACCATCCTTGGCATCCCGGGCTTGTCCAGCGGCTGCCTCAGGCGGTGGCGAGGAGGTGGGACGAGGTGGGGAGGGGGCTGAGGCGGCACTGGAAGAGGGAGGTCGCGAGAGGGAGAAATATAGGATAATTAGCTAAACAATCACAATTGCAGACTCAGATGTCTTCTGAAATGGAGTTTGTTCAACGGATTTCATACTTTTTATTTCGACAGATTCTGGAAACTGGGAAAGCGTTCCAAACATCAATTTATCCATGCTTGATTTGTCAGCACTGGAAGTTGCAACAGAGAACTTTTCAGAAGGAAATAAGCTTGGTGAAGGAGGGTTTGGTGCCGTTTACAAGGTACCAATCATAGTATGCCCACACACAAAAAAACTATGCACTTCAAAAATCATACCATGTACCACGGTCCAATTTCTTCAAATTTTACCATCATCTCTACTCCTCTAATCACTAATCAGTTCCTCCTCCAATCCATAATAATTCCCATTTATTTAGTACAAATTTGTAGTAAATCAACGCCAATTATTATAGATTGGAGGGAGTAATGTTTTTCGTCAAGTACTTATACCCGCTAAATCTACAGGGATCCCTTGCTGATGGCCAAGAGATAGCAGTGAAGAGACTCTCACAAGGTTCAGCACAAGGAATAGCAGAGCTAAAAACTGAGCTGGTATTGGTTGCTAAGCTTCAGCACAAAAACCTTGTGAGGCTTATCGGCGTTTGTTTGGAAGAACACGAGAAGCTCGTTATCTACGAATACATGCCCAATAGAAGCCTTGACACGATCCTCTTTGGTAAATACTCAGAATATTGCATCACTATCTTTAAATTTGAGCTGTAGTTTGTAACATGATCCCTGTAGCCACCACTTGCACTCTATTTATTCTTCACTCCACTTAATATATTGGCTACCTTTCGTCAAAAAAAAAAAAAAGTAACATGGGAGAGCATATATGGCACTAAAACTAACCTCTCAGTCGCTGTTTCTTGTTCATGTAATAGATCCTGAGAGGAGCAAGCATCTTGATTGGGGGAAGAGGTTCAAGATAATAAATGGGATTGCCCGAGGTTTGCAATACGTTCATGAAGATTCTCAGTTGAAAATAATCCACAGAGACCTCAAAGCAAGCAATGTTCTGTTAGACTCAGATTTGAATCCGAAGATTTCAGACTTCGGTTTGGCGAGGTTGTTTCAAGGGGATCAATCAAAGGATGTCACAAACAGAGTTGTTGGGACGTTGTAAGTGAAGTCAACTATGCTCTGATATAAAAAAACACCATGGACTGCAGGAATGAGTAATACTACTGCCATATTATTATTTTCAGATCACTAATCAGTAATCATATCTCCTGTTGCAGCGGATACATGGCACCTGAATATGTTGTTCGCGGGCACTATTCGACAAAATCAGACGTGTTTAGCTTCGGAATTCTGGTTTTAGAGATCATAACAGGAAGAAGAAACTGTGGCTCTTACAACTCTGAGCAATCCGTTGACCTCTTAAGCCTTGTAAGCAGGAAGGAAACCCTAGCTGAATAGTACTGTACGTACTAATCTAAATCCCTTGCGACAGTAACACTCACTAGAACCCATTTCTGGTGCAGATATGGGAACACTGGACCAGCGGAACGATCTTGGAGATAGCTGACCCGTCCCTTGCAAGCAGAAGCAGTGTTCCCGAAGAGGAGATACTCACGTACGTCCACATCGGACTGATGTGCGTTCAGGAGAGCCCGGCGGACAGGCCTACGATGTCACGGGCGAATGCGATCCTTAACAGCGACACCGTCTCGCTTCAGGCCCCGTCCAAGCCGGCTTTCTGCATCCGGGCATGTACCGCCGGGCCGGAACCACGACACGGCGCCTCGCAAGGCCGTGGCAGGCCGGCGGTGGTTTCACCCAACGAGGTTTCGCTCACGGAGCTTGTACCGAGATAAGACATGTTGCTCTCAAATCTTGTCGATCGAACTCTGCATTCTTCTACATAGAATGGCTTTTTCACCTGTTTTTGGCTTGTTCACGATAGTATATGTTCGCTGGGTAACAACCTGTGAACGGCTGCGACGAGTGGGGTGTTTATGGTTAATCCTGATGCACTGAGCTGGATTTTATGCCCCGGGCAGATTTTATGTTCCAAGGATTTTACGTTTAATGTTTCACATTTCAGCTGGTTTTATGTTCTTGCGTTTGTTGAACGTAATATTGGTCACGCCTAGTGCCGTACGTGACAGGTTCAGAGTTGGCTGAAGATAACTATCGCCAGGAGGACTCCAACCAAAGATAGACTAGGATCTTAGCTCATATGCGTTTATCTTTTAACCTCTCTTATCTCTTCTTCTCCAAGTTGTAATCTGAACCAACTTTGTACGCTATACCAGGAGGTCGCGACCTGGCTATATAAACACGCAACCGTCGCTCAGGATGGGTACGACGTTCCTCCATATGGTATACAGAGCCTAACTCTCAGGCGCCGCAGGTCTCTGCAGGTACTGATGTTCATGCCGCGCCCCGCGGGCAGTGGGGTGATGATGGCTATAACGCGTACGGAGAAGGACACCATCGGGGGTCCTCGTCTGTGTGGTGGGCGGGATATGCTGCGAGAGCGATGGCTCAGCAGAGCGGCCGTTCTTGGGGCCGACAGGTGGTTTTGTCGAGGGGGCTTCTGGTCCAGCTCATCGCTTCAGAGGCGGGTTCCGTGGCAACCGTGGTGGCCGCGGTGGCCGAGGGGGTCGTTACCGCCCTAGGCAGCATCATACTACTGTTAATGAGACGGTGGTACACGCTGGGACTGAGGAGTCAGAGTTATCTTGCCAGGCTATGGAGGTGGTCTCGGATCTGGCGGCGGCAGAGGTTCCTGTTGTGGGGGAGACTCAGCCGATGGTGGTGGAGGTGTCTGAAACAACTGAGCTAGGCAGGGCTGCTAAGTTTGCCAAGAAGAAGGAAAGAATGCTTTGTTATCGATGTGGTGATAAGGGTCATTTCATTGCTGAATGTGTGGCTGTTCTATGTGATATTTGTGGTAAGCCTGCACATGAGTCTGGGGCTTGTCCGTTGATACGAGAGCAGACACCGAGCCTGATTACGTATGGTGTGTTTTGTTCTGAGCTTACGTTTTTTGAGTCGCTGTCTGAGAGGGAGGTTCCTCAAGGGGTGCACAGTATGACAACTGGTGTGGTGAAAGTGACCAGAGGTCACGTGTCTGACGCCCAGATCATTCAGCGACTCCGGGAGCTGGCGCCTGGAGACTTCCATTGGGAGCTTGTCAGGCTGGAGACCAACCTATTCAGGGTTCAGTTCCCGACTGTGGAGGATTTACAGAGGTTGCTGAGCTTTGGGATGTGTAAGGTTCCAGGTACGGAGGCCATTCTTGAGTTCCAGGAGTGGAACCTGGTGGAGCCTCAGGGTATTCCCCTTACTCAGGCCTGGCTGCGTTTTTCGGGAGCGCCTTCTGCTCTGCTGCAGGATGCCAGGGTTATTGCTAGCCTGGGGATTTTGGTGGGAAAGACCGAGCGAGTAGACATGGCATTTACTCGGGCTCATGGGATTGCTCGTATTCTGGTCAGTATTTTGGACATTGACTTTGTGCCGGATGTGGTTAAGTGGGCTTTTCGTGGCCACGTATACAGCCTGGAGATTGAATTTGAGGATGACAGTCTCTTTGCCGACGCTCCGGCGGCCACTGGTGACGATATGAGTGAGGGTGATGATGATACGACTGGTAAGGAACTACCGGGTAATGAGCCTAGGTCTGAATTGGCCAAGAGACCGGTGGAGACGGCTAAGGAATCAGATGGGGGGTCGGCATCTAATGCTTCTGTGCCGTCGACCACTTTGAGATTTGGTTCCTTTGGCCCCGCTTCTGCACCGCCGAGGCTTTGGAGTGAGCGGGTGGAGTCTTTTGAGGAGTTTCAGCACTCTCTACCAGCTTTGGACTTTGAGGACGCGGGTGTGGTGGGTTCTGGTGGGCCTGTGAGGCTGGAGAGTGTGGTCTCGCCTTCGTCGATCTGTGGTGGTGTGGCTAAGGTGCAGAAGGGTGGTCCGCACCCATCTGAGGGCTCGGAGATGGGGGTTTTGGCGATCCCAGCGCCGTCTCTTCCCGACGAGGCTACCGGGAGGGATGACGGGCCTACGGTAGGGGGGCCGGGGCATGTGGCTTCCGCTCCTCCTACGCAGGTTGCTGGGGAGGCAATGCAGCCGGCTGGACCAGCCCCTCAGGAGGGTTTGAGGCGGGCGGCCTCAAGGCCCTCTTCGCCGTCGGGGCCCGACGGGGGTGCCCCGGTTGCGCCATCTTCGGGATCTCCGGACAGGCGGTCCGGAGGGACTGGGGGGCGGAGGCAGGTGGCCTCTTCCTCCCAAGTTGCTGACGCTGCGCTCTCACCATCGGGGCCCAATGGGGAGCGCCGGTAGTGCCATCTTCGGGATCTCCGGACAGGCGGTCCGGAGTGACTGGGGGGCGGAGGCAGGTGGCCTCTGCCTCCCAGTTGCTGACGCTGCGCTCTCACCTGGTCATGGAGACCGGGTGGATGCTCGGGGAGTGACAGGCGGTTGCTCTCCGGATAAATTCTCGAGGGAGGAGGTCATTCAGTTTGGCGGGATCCCGGACCAGGCGTCTGAGGGCCGACGTATGAGCTGTCGGCTTCAGGGCTATCCGGAGGTTGACGACATGCAGCAGCGCTGTGCCGCGAGGGCGGCAAAGCTTCGTGATGTCCACGTCACTACTGGTATGTCCGTTAATACTTCCAATACTATTTTGCATTATTCGAATGATCAAATTGTGGATAAGGCAAACCAATTAGGAATTTCACTTGATAGTAATGAGGGTGAAGTTACTAATTCAATTAATGATTTGCTTGATCTAGAAGCCGAGAGGGCTTTAGAAATGATTGGTAACTTGGCTGCTGTCAAACCAATGAACGACTCAGAGATTGATGCTTTGGGAGTTCGAGTTCTTGATAAGTTTTGTGAGGACCTCGCACCACCCCTCTAGGAGCAGGAGGAGGAGGATGAGGATGTCGGTATAGAAGAGGTTAGACCGCAAGGTATGGGAATTTTGGACCGGGTAGGCCAGTCCAGCCCTAAGCGCAAGTGGAAGCGCAAAATATACCCGACGTCCGCGGTCCGTAGGAGCGCTAGGATATGCACGGCTAAAGAATTTCATGATGAGATATGAGAGGAATTTTCTGGAATAGCAGAGGTCTTAAGGACTTGGCTAAAAGGAGGTTCCTGGCGGAGGCGTCCATTGAGCATCGATTGGACTTTATTGTCAGATCGAAACGAGTAGAGCCAATTTCTCACCTCAATTTCTCAATACTGCTGTCGGGGGTATGGAGTTTGACCGCATTGTCTTCCGCCGAAAGGAAGGTCGTGGAATCTTACTCGGTGTTAGATGTGACTCTCTCGAGGTCCGCAGATGTGGTCATGGGGATTTTGCTTGTTAAGTTCGAGGTACGGTCAAAAGTTGATGGGTTCGACCGGGCTTTGGTAGCGGTGTATGGGCGGCGCAGCAGAGCTCAAACCTGACTTTTAGCTGATCTTGTCAGAATCTGGTCTCGAGCAACTCCCAATTCTGGTTGGGGGTGATTTTAATATCATTAGAAGACATGATGAAAAGAATAATGACAATTTTGATGGAAGATGGTCATTTATGTTTAATACGATTATCGAAAGCTTAGATTTGTGAGAGATTGAGCTTTCAGGGAGAAAGTTTACCTGGGCTAATTCGCTACCAAATCCGACATTCGAGAAGTTGGATCGGGTCCTGGCTAGTGTTGCGTGGGAACAGAAGTTTCCCTTCGTAATGGTGCAAGCTCTTTCCCGTGGTATTTCTGATCACACACCCCTGCTGCTCGACTCTGGTGGGGCCACATATTCGGGTAACAAGAATTTATTCTCCTTCGAGCTGGCGTGGTTTGAAAGAGAAGGATTCTTGGATCTTGTAGCCAGAGAATGGGCTAAAGATGCCGGAGGTAGGAATGCACTTGAGCGTTGGCAGAACAAGATTAGACACCTTCGGAGTTTTCTTCGGGGGTGGGCTAAGCATCTAGGTGGAATGTATAAGGTGGAGAAGGAACGACTCCTTTCCCTTATCCAAACCTTAGATATAAGGGCAGAAAGTACGATTTTGTCAGCCCCCGAGCTTCATATCAAGCATGAGGCTGAGGGGAGGTTGAAAGAGCTTCTCCGTGAGGAAGAATTAAAGTGGGCGCTGCGGGCAAAGGTGACAAAAGTTGTCCAGGGGGATGCGAACACTCAGTTTTTCCACATGATAGCCAACGGTAAGCACCGAAAGAAGAGAATTTTCCAGTTAGAACAAGATGAGGGCACGATAGTCGGTCAGGACAACCTGAAACTTTACATTACTGACTACTACAAGCGTCTGTTCGGACCACCAGAGGGGAACTGTGTGTCCCTGGATGAGTCTAGGGTTCACGATGTCCCTCAACTTACTTCTGTGGAGAACGATGTCCTAACTGCCCCTTTCACGGAAAAGGAGGTTTTTGAGGCTGTCTCCAAGATGAAGTGTAACAAGGCACCGGGGCCGGATGGTTTCCCGGCTGAGTTTTATAAGAAGTGTTGGCATATTATCAAAGGGGACTTGATGCCGATGTTCCATGATTTGTTCTCGGGACATTTGCAGCTTTACCAACTTAATTTTGGAACGATAACCTTGTTGCCTAAGAAAACTGACGCCGTGCGAATTGAGCAATTTCGGCCCATTTGCCTTTTGAATGTCAGCTTTAAGATCTTCACCAAGGTGGGGACGATCAGGCTCACGCAGATTGCGCACACTGTTGTGCAACCTTCTCAAACGGCGTTCATGCCGGATAGGAACATCCTAGAAGGGGTTGTGGTCCTACATGAAACGCTTCATGAAATTCATACGAAAAAACTAGATGGTGTTATTTTCAAAGTGGATTTCGAGAAGGCTTATGATAAAGTCAAATGGCCGTTCCTCCAACAGGCTTTACGGATGAAGGGTTTTGATGAGCTCTGGCGACATCAGGTGGAAACATTCACACAAAAAGGAAGTGTGGGCATTAAAGTTAATGATGACATAGGTCATTACTTCCAAACGCACAAGGGGTTGAGACAGGGGGACCCTATGTCGCCTATTCTGTTCAATATTGTGGTTGATATGTTAGCGATCCTGATTGGGAGGGCCAAGGAGGCCGGTCGGGTGGAGGGATTGGTGCCTCATCTGGTAGATGGTGGTCTGTCCATCCTGCAATACGCTGATGATACAATCATTTTCATGGAACACGATTTGGCAAAAGCGAGGAACATGAAGCTAGTGTTATGCTTCTTTGAACAATTGTCGGGGCTGAAGATAAACTTCAATAAAAGCGAGTTGTTTTGCTTTGGTAGAGCCAAAGACGATCAAGACGCCTATACACAATTGTTTGGTTGCGAAGTTGGGGCTTTACCTTTCACTTATCTGGGGATTCCAATACACCATCGTAAGCTAACTAATCGTGAGTGGAAGTGCATCGAGGATCGGTTTGAGAAGAAACTTAGCTGCTGGAAAGGAAAACTCATGTCTTATGGAGGCCGGTTAATTCTAATTAACTCGGTGCTCACGAGTTTACCTATGTTTCTCTTATCGTTCTTCGAGGTCCCAGTGGGTGTTAGGAAGAGGCTAGACTTCTATCGTTCCCATTTCTTTTGGCAGAGTGATGAGTCCAAGAGGAAATACAGATTGGCCAAATGGGATATTATATTTCGACCAAAGGACCAAGGGGGACTTGGGGTTGAAAATCTTGAAATCAAGAACAAGTGCCTGCTTAGTAAATGGTTGTTTAAGTTGTCCTCTGAGACAGATGCAACATGGGCGCAGATTCTACGTAGTAAATATCTGCACTCAAAGACGTTATCCCAGGTTACTATGAGACCTACAGATTCACCATTCTGGAAAGGGCTTATGAGGGTTAAAGCCGCTTTCTTTAATAGAACAAAATGTATTGTGGGTAATGGCGAGAATACGCGTTTCTGGGAGGATACGTGGCTTGGTGACGCGCCATTGGCTACACAATATCCGACACTATATCGTATTGTTCAGCGTAGGGATACTCTCGTTGCCACGGTGATGCAGTCTATACCTCTAAACATCCAGTTTAGGAGGGTGCTTGTCGGGCCTCGATGGGAGGCATGGCTTAACCTCGTCCGTAGGCTGATGGAAGTTCAGCTAACTCCTCAACGCGATCAGTTGGTTTGGAAGCTAACTAGAACTGGGGTATTCACAGTCAAATCGATGTATGTTGATATCATTAATTCTGCTGTAATACCCACTTCCAAGGAGGTCTAGAAAGTTAAGGTTCCTTTGAAGATTAAAGTGTTTATGTGGTTTGTGCATAAGCAAGTGATTCTTACTAAGGACAATCTAGTTAAGCGCAACTGGACAGGTTCTACTAGGTGTAGTTTCTGTGATACAGATGAGACCATCAAGCACTTATTTTTTGACTGTCCGTTGGCACGCGGGTTGTGGCGCTCTGTGCAAATTGCCTTTAATATTACTCCTCCCACATCGGTAAACACGTTATTTGGGGCGTGGCTTGTAGGAATTCAGTCTGACACAGCCAGACATATTCGTGTAGGAGTATGTGCGTTATTATGGGCAATTTGGAATTGCGAAATGATTTGGTCTTTAACGAACAACAAATACTCATTTTTGCAGGTGTTATTCCGAGCTACTGGCTGATCCGTGCGTGGTCATTACTCACTCCGACGGAGGCCGGGAGCGTTTGGTTCTTGGATCTGTCCGGTGGGAGATGGTAGCGGATATCTTCAACGGTTTGATGGCGATCATGTAATAGGATAGGCATTTAGTTTTACCTATCTATTTTCATGCTAGCGGTTGTGGCTGTTCTAGTTGGTGCTTTGCGCTTGACGCCTATGTGAGCTAGTCCCTGCTTTTGTTACATTACTGTAAGACCTTGTTGAGACCTTGCTTTATTTTTAATAAAAGAGGCCGTATGCATCGTTCTGATGCAGAGGCCGGGGAATCCCCCCTTTTCGAAAAAAAATCTAGTTCTCCTCCTTCCACCGCAGCTTCCTGCCATGGCCTCATCCGCCGCCACCTCCTCCCCTCTCTCCGGCCAGATCACTGAGCGCCTTGCCCGCACCAACTACGTTCTTTGGCGCACTCAGATCACGCCGTAGCTGAGAGGAGCTGGAGTCTTCGGGTACGTCGACGGAAGCATGGCGGAACCGGCCGAGTTCGTCATCGGCAAGGACAAGGATGGAAAGGAGGCAACCATCCCCAACCCACTCCATACCGTCTGGTTCCAAGAGGATCAGCAGGTACTCGGTTATCTCTTGAATAACCTGTCCAAAGAGGTGCTAGTGCAGGTCACCTCCATCGCGCACGCACGCGAACTCTGGACGGCACTGGCGAGCATGTTCTCGTCAACGTCGCTGTCCCGCATCAACAACATCCGCGCCGCCCTCACCAATGCACAGAAAGGAACGCAATCGGTGGCTACCTTCTTCGCGTACATGCGGGGACTCGCCGACGAGCTCGCCGCGGCTGGCAAGTCGTTGAAGGATGATGAGTTAATCTCTTATATCCTCAACGCGCTTGACATGGAGTACCAGCCCTTGGTGTCCGCCCTCGATGCCCGCACCACCGCGGTCACTCTCGACGAGCTGTTCGGGCAGATGAGTAACTTCGACCAACGGGTGGCTCCGTTCCAGGGAGCAGGCGCGGCGGGCGGCTTCAAGTCGTCAGCGAACGTTGCCACGCGCGGCCGGGGCGGAGGCTCCCGCTACCGCGTCCCACCTCGGAGCAGCAAGGGCCGGGGCTCCGGCAACGGAAACAGCAGCGGCGCCAAGAACACACGCGGTGGCCGGCCTTTCTCCTCCAACAACCGAGGTCGGCGCGGCAACTCCTCCAACAACAGATCACGCCCTGATGCAATCAGGTGCCAAATCTGTGGCAAGCCGGGACACTCGGCAAAAGACTGTTGGTACCGTTTTGAAGAAGACGAAGATGATTCCTCACAAGATGAGAAGGTGGCCGGAGCTGCTGATGGCTCCTACGGCGTCGACACCAATTGGTACGTCGACAGAGGTGCCACAAACCACATCACCGGTGAGCTGGAGAAGGCGACCATGCGCGGCAAGTACCGTGGCAAAGAACCACATCCACACAGCAAGTGGAGAAGGTATGAAAATTAGTCATGTTGGTCACTCAATTATTAAAACCCCTCATCGAAAAATTCACCTTAGGAAAATTTTGCATGTCCCTAGTGCTTCAAAAAGCCTTCTTTCCGTTCATCGCATTGCCATTGACAATCATGTCTTTCTTGAGTTTCACCCTTACTTCTTTTTGATCAAGGATCAGGCAACGAAGAAGGTGCTATATCGAGATAGATGCGTTCGTGGGCTTTACCCCTTGATTCCGGAAATTAGAAGGTTCAATAAACAAATTTTTAGTGCCACCAATTGTCTTCAACACGATGGCACGATCGTTTAGGACATGCATCTTTTTCCTTAGTTGAGAAATTACTTAAGAAAAATAAGCTCCCGTATGTTGGAGAGCGTGATGTTGAGACAATTTGTGATTCTTGTCAAAAGGCTAAAAGCCACCAGCTACCTTATCCAATTTCTACCAGTGTTTCTACCAAGCCTTTACAACTTGTTTTCTCTGATGTGTGGGGGCCTGCCCCCTCCTCTGTTGGTAGACACACATATTATGTGAGTTTCATAGATGACTATAGCAAGTTTTCATGGATCTATCTTCTTAAGAAAAGATCGGATGCGTTTCAAGTGTTTCTGGCTCTTATTGAGCGCCAATTTGATTGCAAAATCCTGGCTCTCCAATCTGATTGGGGAGGGGAGTATGAGAAGTTAAACTCGTTTTTTCAGAAAATTGGCATATCTCATCACGTGTCATGTCCTCACGCCCATCAACAGAATGGGTCTGCTGAACGCAAACACAGACACATCACTGAAGTCGGTCTAGCCTTACTAGCCGGCGCCTCCATGCCCCTAAAGTTTTGGGACGAGGCCTTTCTTGCTGCAGTACATATCATAAATATGCTCCCTAGCCGTGTCATCAACTATGAAACTCCCATTGAGCATCTCCTCCACACCAAACCCGACTATACAACTCTTCGCGTGTTTGGTTGCACTTGCTGGCCCAACCTCCGCCCATATAACACTCGCAAGCTCATGTTTCGCTCCAAGCAATGTGCTTTTCTTGGCTATAGTGCCCAACACAAGGGTGTTAAGTGCCTTGACATCTCCACTGGTCGAGTTTATATCTATCGCGATGTCATTTTTGATGAGACAAAATTTCCTTTCTCTGAACTCCACCCAAATGCCGGGGCACTTCTTCACAAAGAAATTCTTCTTCTACCCTCTAGTCTTACCGGCATCTCTCATGGGGATAATGATTGTGGTGATCCAATATTGACTAATGTTCATAACCAAGTGCATGAGTTCTATGATGATGCAGATGAGAATAGCGCAAAAAACGGTGCAGAAAACGTTCAAATGGTGAAGAAAATCTGCCCAAAACGCCATATTTCATGTGTCCAGGGTTGGGGGACAAATCTTCCTCGGGATCAGCTCCACCACAGCCTGACAGCAGATCCTCCTCGGGATCAGGGTCGCACGGGAGCAGTGTCGCGCGGAATCCCGCATCGCCCGCCAGCCAGCCGAGCAGCGGCTCCGCGCCTGCCACTCGGCGCCTCGCCACGGGCCAAGGCGATCCGGCCCGCCTCCACCGCTCGGATGCCCCCACGCGGCAGCCCGAGACTCGTTGGGCCCATGATGGGCCACGCCACTACGTGCGCCGCCAGCCGACAGGCGGGGAGCGCTAGGAGCCAGGTGTCGGCGCAGATCCCAGCGCAGATCCGGCCCTGTCAGCGCCTGCTGCTGGCGCGCGATCCGGTGCGGGCCCGCCTGGATTCGCCTCATCATTGCGCCATGATGGGTCTGCGCTGGATGTCTCCCACGGCGCAGGATTCTCTGCGCCTGATTCCGCCGCGTCTCCACCGTCTCCAAACCGCGTTGGCGCAGAGGATCCTGCTAGCAGCGAGGCGGGGATTCTCACGGGATCTTCCTTGGAGTTTGCTGCTCCTGACGCCGCAGTCGCAGGATCTTCTGCATCAACACCTGCTGCTGCTGCTCCACGGACAGGTCTCCAAAAAGGGGTAATAAAACCAATTAATTACAAACAATTGACAAAGTTCAGTTTAATGTGCTCCACAGATGAACCAAGTACTCTTGGCGAGGCACTCAGCGACAAAAATTGGAAGGCAGCCATGGAAGAAGAACACATGGCACTTCTCAAAAACAAAACGTGGCATTTGGTTCCGCCACGGCACGGTAAAAATTTGATTGATTGCAAGTGGGTCTTCAGAATTAAAAAGAAGGCTGATGGAACCATCGATCGCTACAAAGCCAGACTAGTTGCAAAGGGCTTTAAACAACGGTACGGTATAGACTATGAGGACACCTTTAGTCCAGTTGTTAAAGCTGCAACTATTCGTCTTGTGCTTTCTATTGCTGTTTCCAGGGGAATGGAGCCTTCGCCAGCTAGATGTCAAGAATGCGTTTCTTCATGGTGTTTTGGAAGAGGAAGTATATATGAAACAACCTCCTGGTTTTGAAAACAAGAATAAGCCGTTCCATGTGTGCAAGCTTGATAAAGCATTATATGGACTCAAACAAGCTCCTAGGGCATGGTATTCTAGACTAAGTCATAAATTGCAAACTCTTGGCTTTGTTCCTTCTAAGTCTGACACATCCTTGTTTATTTACAACAAGTTGAAAACATCCATATTCGTTCTTATATATGTTGATGATATTATTGTCACAAGCTCATCTAATGAGGCTATATCAGGACTGTTGAAGGATTTAAATGCTGAGTTTGCTCTCAAGGATCTGGGTGACTTGCACTTCTTCCTAGGGATTGAAGTCAAGAAACAAGGCAATAGTCTTCATCTTTCTCAGGAAAAGTATGCCACTGACCTGGTAAGAAGAGTTGGGTTACAAGGATGTAAATCTTCACCAACTCCATTGTCCAGCATAGAAAAGTTGTCACTTACAGAAGGAAAGCCCTTGGGTCAAGATGACAGTACTGAAGGAAATATGCCCTAGAGGCAATAATAAAGTTATTATTTATTTCCATATTTCATGATAAATGTCTATTATTCATGCTAGAATTGTATTAACCGGAAACATAATACATGTGTGAATATATAGACAAACAGAGTGTCACTAATATGCCTCTACTTGACTAGCTTGTTAATCAAAGATGGTTATGTTTCCTAACCATGGACAAAGAGTTGTTATTTGATTAACGGGATCACATCATTAGTTGAATGATCTGATAGACATGACCCATTCAGTTAGCTTAGCACCCGATCGTTTAGTATGTTGCTATTGCTTCCTTCATGACCTATACATGTTCCTATAAATATGAGATTATGCAACTCTCGTTTACCGGAGGAACACTTTGTGTGCTACCAAACGTCACAACGTAACTGGGTGATTATAAAGGTGCTCTACATGTGTCTCCGAAGGTACTTGTTGAGTTGGCGTATTTCGAGATTGGGATTTGTCACTCCGAATGTCGGAGAGGTATCTCTGGCCCCCCTCGGTAATGCACATCACTTAAGCCTTGCAAGCATTTCAACTAATGAGTTAGTTGCGAGATGATGTATTACGGAACGAGTAAAGAGACTTGCCGGTAACGAGATTGAACTAGGTATTGGATACCAACGATCGAATCTCGGGCAAGTAACATACCGATGACAAAGGGAACAACATATGTTGTTATGCGGTCTGACCGATAAAGATCTTCGTAGAATATGTAGGAACCAATATGGGCATCCAGGTCCCGCTATTGGTTATTGACCGGAGACGTGTCTCGGTCATGTCTACATTGTTCTCGAACCGTAGGGTCCGCACGCTTAAGGTTTCGATGATGCTTATATTATGAGTTTATGAGTTTTGATGTACCGAAGGAGTTCGGAGTCCCGGATGAGATTGGGGACATGACGAGGAGTCTCGAAATGGTCAAGACGTAAAGATCGATATATTGGACGACTATATTCGGAGTTCGGAAAGGTTCCGAGTCATTCGGGTATTTATCGGAGTAACGGAGAGTTACGGGAATTCGCCGGGGAGAAGTATTGGGCCTTATTGGGGCCTGCGGGAAAGAGAGAGGGGCTGCCAAGGGCAGGCCGCGCCCCCCCCCCCCATGGCCTAGTCCGAATTGGACTAGGGGGAGGGGCCGCACCCCCTCCTTCCTTCCCTTCTCTCTTCCCCTTCCTAGGCTCCTACTCCTAATACATGGAAGGACTCCTAATTGGACTAGGAAAGGGGGAATCCTACTCCCGGTGGGAGTAGGACTCCCAGGGTGCGCCATAGTAGAGGGCCGGCCCTCCCCTCCTCCACTCCTTTATATACGGGGGCAGGGGGCACCCCATGGACACACAAGTTGATCATTGAGATCGTTCCTTAGGCGTGTGCGGTGCCCGCCTCCACAATATTACAACTCGGTCATATTGTAGCGGTGCTTAGGCAAAGCCCTGCGACAGGAGAACATCAAGATCGTCACCACGCCGTCGTGCTGACGAAACTCCTCCCCGCGCCTCTGCTGGATCGGAGATCGGGGTGCGTCATCGAGTTGTACGTGTGTCAAGAACTCGGAGGTGCCGGAGTAACGGTGCTTGGATCGGTTAGACCGGGAGGACGTACGACTACTTCCTCTACGTTGCGTCAATGCTTCCACTTTGGTTTACGAGGGTACGTAGACAACACTCTCCCCTTTCGTTGCTATGCATCACCATGATCTTTCATGTGCGTAGGAAATTTTTTGAAATTACTACGTTCCCAACAAAGGGTATCGAGCCTAGGTTTTATGGTTTGATGTTATATGCATGAGTAGAACACAAGTGAGTTGTGGGCGATATAAGTCATCTTGCTTACCAAAGATGTCATACTTTGGTTCGGCGGTATTGTTGGATGAAGCGGCCGGACCGACATTACGCCAGACGCTTACGCGAGACTGGTTTACCGCCGTGCTTTGCACACAGTGACTAGCGGTGTCGGTTTCTCCAACTTTAGTTGAACCGAAAGTGGCTACGCCCGGTCCTTGCGAAGGTTAAAACAACATCAACTTGACAAACTATCGTTGTGGTTTTGATGCGTGGTGAGATTGATTCTTGCTTAAGCCCGTAGCAGCCACGTAAAACTTGCAACAACAAAGTAGAGGACGCCTAACTTGTTTTTGCAGGGCATGTTGTGATGTGATATGGCCAAGACATGATGCTATATTTATTGTATGAGATGATCATGTTTTGTAACCGGTTATCGGCAATGGCGCAGAGCCATATGGTTGTCGCTTTATTGTATGAAATGCAAACGCCTACGTAATTGATTTACTTTATCACTAAGCGGTAGCAATAGTCGTAGAAGCAATAGATGGCGTGGCGACAACGATGCTACGATGGAGATCAAGGTGTCGCAAGGTGACGATGGTGATCATGATGGTGCTTCGGAGATGGAGATCACAAGCACAAGATGATGATGGCCATATCATATCACTTATATTGATTGCATGTGATGTTTATCCTTTATGCATCTTACCTTGCTTTGATTGACGGTAGCATTTTAAGATGATCTCTCACTAAAAATTATCAAGAAGTGTTCTCCCTGAGTATGCACCGTTGCCAAAGTTCGTCATGCCCAGACACCACGTGATGATCGGGTGTGATAAGCTCTACATCCATCTACAACGGGTGCAAGCCAGTTTTGCACACGCGGAATACTCAGGTTAAACTTGACGAGCCTAGCATATGCAGATATGGCCTCGGAGCATGGAGACCGAAAGGTCGAGCGTGAATCATATAGTAGATATGATCAACATAGTGATGTTCACCATTGAAAACTACTCCATCTCACGTGATGATCGGTTATGGTTTAGTTGATTTGGATCACGTGATCACTTAGATGACTAGAGAGATGTCTGCTAAGTGGGAGTTCTTAAGTAATATGATTAATTGAACTTAAATTTATCTTGAACTTAGTCTGGTAGTATTTTGCAAATTATGTTGTAAGATCAATAGCTTGCGTTGTTGCTTTCATATGTTTATTTTGATATGTTCCTAGAGAAAATTGTGTTGAAAAATGTTAGTAGCAATGATGCGGATTGGATCCGCGATCTGAGGTTTATCCTCATTGCTGCACAGAAGAATTATGTCCTTAATGCACCGCTAGGTGACAGACCTATTGCAGGAGTAGATGCAGACGTTATGAACGTTTGGCTAGCTCAATATGATGACTACTTGATAGTTTTGTGCACCATGCTTTATGGCTTAGAATCGGGACTTCAAAGATGTTTTGAACATCATGGACCATATGAGATGTTCCAGGAATTGAAGTTAATATTTCAAGCAAATACCCGAGTTGAGAGATATGAAGTCTTCAACAAGTTCTATAGCTAAAAGATGGAGGAGAATCGCTCAACTAGTGAGCATGTGCTCAGATTGTCTGGGTACTACAATCGCTTGAATCAAGTGGGAGTTAATCTTCCAGATAAGATAGTGATTGAAAGAATTCTCGAGACACCATCACCAAGTTAGTAGAACTTCGTGATGAACTATAGTATGCAAGGGATGACGAAAATGATTCCCGAGCTCTTCGTGATGTTGAAATCGACGAAGGTAGAAATCAAGCAAGAGCATCAAGTGTTGATGGTTGACAAGATCACTAGTTTCAAGAAAAGGGCAAAGGGAAAGAAAGGGGAACTTCAAGTAGATTGACAAGCAAGTTGTCACTCCCACGAAGAAGCCCAAAGCTGAACCAAAGCCTGAAACTGAGTGCTTACACTGCAAAGGAAATGGTCATTGGAAGCGGAAATGCCCTAAATATTTGGTGGATAAGAAGGATGGCAAATTGAAAAAGGGTATATTTGATATACAGGTGTTTGATGTGTGCTTTACTAGTGTTTATAGCAACCCCTCGGTATTTGGTACTGGTTCAGTTGCTAAGAGTAGTAACTCAAACGGAGTTGCGAATAATAATGAAACTAGTTAAGGGTGAAGTGACGATGTGTGTTGAAAGTAGTTTCAAGATTGATATGATCATCATCGCACACTCCCTATACTTTCGGGATTAGTGTTGAACCTAAATAAATGTTATTTGGTGTTTGCGTTGAGCATGAATATGATTTGATCGTGTTTATTGCAATACGGTTATTCATTTAAGTAAGAGAATAAATTGTTGTTCTATTTACATGAATAAAACCTTATATGGTTACACACCCAATGATAATGGTTCATTGGATCTCGATCGTAGTGATACACATATTCATAATATTGAAACCAAAAGATGCAAAGTTAATAATGATAGTGCAACTTATTTGTGGCAATCGCCGCTTAGGTCATATTGGTGTAAAGCGCATGAAGAAACTCCATGCTGATGGGATTTTGGAATCACTTGATTATGAATCACTTGATGCTTGAACCATGCCTCATGGGCAAGATGACTAAGACTCCGTTCTCCGAACAATGGAGCGAGCAATCGACTTATTGGAAATAATACATCTTGATGTATGCGATCCGATGAGTGTTAAGGCTCATGGCGGTATCGTTATTTTCGACCTTCACAGATGATTTGAGTAGATATGGGTATATCTACTTGATGAAACATAAGTCTGAAATAGTTGAAAGGTTCAAAGAATTTCAGAGTGAAGTGAAAAATCATCATAACAAGAAAAATAAAGTTTCTACGATCTGATCGCGGAGACAAATATTTGAGTTACGAGTTTGGTCTTCAATTAAAACAATGTGGAATAGTTTCACAAGTTCATGCCACCTGGAACACCACATCATAATGGTGTGTCCGAACGTCATAACCGTACTTTATTGGATATAGTACAATCTATGATGTTTCTTACCGATTTACCAATATCGTTTTTGGGATCATGCATTAGAGACAACTGCATTCACGTTAAATAGGGCACCATCTGAATCCGTTGAGACGACACTATATGAACTGTGGTTTAGCAAGAAACCAAAGTTGTCGTTTCTTAAAGTTTGGGGCTGCGATGCTTATGTGAAAAAGTTTCATCCTGACAAGCTCGAACCCAAATCGGAGAAATGTGTCTTCATAGGATACCCAAAGGAGACAGTTGGGTACACCTTCTATCACAGATCCGAAGGCAAGACATTCGTTGCTAAAAATGGATCCTTTCTAGAGAAGGAGTTTCTCTCGAAAGAAGTGAGTGGGAGGAAAGTAGAACTTGATGAGGTAATTGTACCTACTCCCTTGTTGGAAAATAATACATCACAGGAACCAGTTTCTGTGACGTCAAAACCGACTAGTGAGGAAGTTGATGATGATGATCATAGAACTTCGATCAAGTTAATCTGAGAACCTCGTAGGTCGAACAGAGTAAGATCTGCACCAGAGTGGTACGGTAATCCTATTCTGGAAGTCATGCTACTAGATCATGATGAACCTACGAACTATGAAGAAGCGATGGTGAGCCCAGATTCCGCAAAATGGCTTGAAGCCATGAAATCTGAGATGGGATCCATGTATGAGAACAAAGTATGGACTTTGGTTGACTTGCCCGATGGTCGGCAAGCAATTGAGAATAAATGGATCTTCAAGAGGAAGACGGACGTTGATAGTAGTGTTACTATCTACAAAGCTCGACTTGTCGCAAAAAAGGTTTTTTGACAAGTTCAAGGTGTTGACTACAATGAGATTTTCTCAACTGTAGCGATGCTTAAGTCTGTCCGAATCATGTTAGCAATTGCCGATTTATGAAATTTGGCAAATGGATGTAAAAACTGCATTCTGAATGGGTTTACGGAGGAAGAGTTGTATATGATGCAACCGAGAAGGTTTTATCGATCCAAAGGAGCTAACAAAGTGTGCAAGCTCCAATGATCCATCTATGGACTGGTGCAAGCATCTCGGAGTTGGAATATACACTTTGATGAGTTGATCAAAGCATATAGTTTTGTACAGACTTACGGTGAAGCCTGTATTTACTAGAAAGTGAGTGGGACCACTACAACATTTCTGATAAGTATATGTGAATGACATATTGTAGATCGGAAATAATGTAGAATTATTCTGCAAAGCATAAAGGAGTGTTTGAAAGGAGTTTTTCAAAGAAACACCTCGGTGAAGCTGCTTACATATTGAGCATCAAGATCTATAGAGATAGATCAAGACGCTTGATAAGTTTTTTCAATGAGTACATACCTTGACAAGATTTTGAAGTAGTTCAAAATGGAATAGTCAAAGAAAGAGTTCTTGCTTGTGTTACAAGGTGTGAAATTGAGTAAGACCCAAAACCCGACCACGGTAGAAGATAGAAAGAGAATGAAAGTCATTCCCTATGCCTTGGTCATAGGTTCTATAAAGTATGCCATGCTGTGTACCAGATCTATTGTATACCCTACACTGAGTTTAGCAAGGGAGTACAATAGTGATTTAGGAGTAGATCGCTGGACAACGGTCAAAATTATCCTTAGTGGAATAAGGATATGTTTCTCGATTATGGAAGTGACAAAAAGGTTCGTCGTAAAGGGTTACGTCGATGCAAGTTTTCACACCGATCTGGATGACTCTAAGTCTCGATCTAGATACATATCGAAAGTGGGAGCAATTTGAAGGAAATATGCCCTAGAGGCAATAATAAAGTTATTATTTATTTCCTCATATCATGATAAATGTTTATTATTCATGCTAGAATTGTATTAACCGGAAACATAATACATGTGTGAATACATAGACAAAACTATAGTCACTAGTATGCCTCTACTTGACTAGCTCATTAATCAAAAATGGTTATGTTTCCTGACCATAGACATGTGTTGTCATTTGATTAGTGGGATCACATCATTAGAAGAATGATGTGATTGACATGACCCATTCTCGTTAGCCTAGCACTTGATCGCTTAGTATACTGCTATTGCTTTCTTCATGACTTATACAAAGTTCCTGCAACTATGAGATTGTGCAACTCCGTTTACGGAAGAACACTTTGTGTGCTACCAAACGTCACAACGTGAATCGGGTGATTATAAAGGTGCTCTACTGGTGTTTCCAAAGGTACATGTTGAGTTGGCATAATTCGAGATTAGGATTTGTCACTCCGATTGTCGGAGAGGTATCTCTAGGCCCTCTCGGTAATACTCATCACCTAAGCCTTGCAAGCATGTTACTAGTGAGTTAGTTATGAGATGACGTATTACAGAACGAGTAAAGAGACTTGCCGGTAACGAGATTGAACTAGGTATTGGATACCGCGATCAAATCTCGGGCAAGTAACATACCGATGACAAAGGGAACAAAGTATGTTATTATGCGGTTTGACCGATAAAGATCTTCGTAGAATATGTAGGAACCAATATGGGCATCCAGGTCCCGCTATTGGTTACTGATCAGAAACATGTCTCGGTCATGTCTACATTGTTCTCGAACCGTAGGGTCCGCACGCTTAAGGTTTCGATGACAGTTATATTATGAGTTTATGTATTTTGATGTACCGAAGGTTGTTCGGAGTCCCGGATGTGATCACGGACATGATGAGGAGTCTCGAAATGGTCGAGACATAAAGATTGATATATTGGACGGATATATTTGGACACCGGAAAGGTTCCGGGAGAGTTTGGGAATATACCGGAGCTCCGGGAGGTTACCGGAACCCCCCGGTAAGTATATGGGCCTTATTGGGCCCTAGTGGAAGGGAGGTAGAAGGAGCAAGAGAGGGGGCGCCCCCCCCCCCAAGCCCAATCCGGATTGGGTGTGGGGGCCGGCCCCCTTTCCTTCTCTCCTTCCCCCTCCTCCTTCCTACTACTACTACTCCATCCTTCCCCCTCCAACTTGGATTAGGAAAAAGAGGGGAAACCTACTTGGAGTAGGTTTCCTCCTCCTATGGCGCGCCCCCCCCTTGGGCCGGCCACCTCCTCCTTCCCTCCTTTATATACGGGGGTAGGGGGCACCCTAGACACACAAGTTGATCATTGAGATCGTTCCTTAGCCGTGTGCGGTGCCCCCCTCCACGATATTACACCTCGGTCATATTGTAGCGGTGCTTAGGAGAAGCCCTGCGACAGGAGAACATCAAGATCGTCACCACGCCGTCGTGCTGACGGAACTCCTCCCCACGCCTCTGCTGGATCGGAGATCGGGGTGCGGCATCGAGTTATACGTGTGTCAAGAACTCGGAGGTGCCGGAGTAATGGTGCTTGGATCGGTTGGACCGGGAGGACGTACGACTACTTCCTCTACGTTGCGTCAACGCTTCCGCTTTGTAGACAATACTCTCCCCTCGTTGCTATATCATCACCATGATCTTGCGTGTGCGTAGGAACATTTTTGAAATTACTACGTTCCCCAACAGTGGTATCAGAGCCTAGGTTTTATGCGTTGATGTTATATGCACGAGTAGAACAAAAGTGAGTTGTGGACGATATAAGTCATACTGCCTACTAGCATGTCATACTTTGGTTCAGCGGTATTGCTGGATGAAGCGGCCCGGACCGACATTACGCGTACGCTTACGCGAGACTGGTTTTACCGCCGTGCTTTGCACACAGGTGACTAGCGGTGTCTGTTTCTCCAACTTTAGTTGAACCGAGTGTGGCTACGCCTGGTCCTTGTGAAGGTTAAAACGGAGTCTATTTGACAAACTATCGTTGTGGTTTTGATGCGTAGGTAAGAACGGTTCTTGCTAAAGCCCGTAGCAGCCACGTAAAATTTGCAACAACAAAGCGAGGACGCCTAACTTGTTTTTGCAGGGCATGTTTTGATGTGATATGGTCAAGACGTGATGCTATATTTTATTGTATGAGATGATCATGTTTTGTAACCGGTTATCGGCAATCGGCAGGAGCCATATGGTTGTCGCTTTATTGTATGAAATGCAACGCATACAGTAATTGCTTTACTTTATCACTAAGCGGTAGCGATAGTCGAGAAGCAATAGATGGCGAACGACAACGATGCTACGATGGAGATCAAGGTGTCGCGCCGGTGACGATGGTGATCACGACGGTGCTTCAGAGATGGAGATCACAAGCACAAGATGATGATGGCCATATCATATCACTTATATTGATTGCATGTGATGTTTATCCTTTATACATCTTATCTTGCTTTGATTGACGGTAGCATTTTAAGATGATCTCTCACTAAAATTATCAAGAAGTGTTCTCCCGAGTATGCACCGCTGCCAAAGTTCGTCGTGCCGAGACACCACGTGATGATCGGGTGATAAGCTCTCGTCCATCTACAACGGGTGCAAGCCAGTTTTGCACACGCAGAATACTCAGTTAAACTTGACGAGCCTAGCATATGCGAGATATGGCCTCGAACACGGAGACCGAAAGGTCGAGCGTGAATCATATAGTAGATATGATCAACATAATGATGTTCACCATTGAAAACTACTCCATCTCACGTGATGATCGGTTATGGTTTAGTTGATTTGGATCACGCGATCACTTAGATGACTAGAGAGATGTCTGTCTAAGTGGGAGTTCTTAAGTAATATGATTAATTGAACTTAAATTTATCATGAACTTAGTACCTGATAGTATCTTGCTTGTCTATGTTTGTTTGTAGATAGATGGCTCGTCTTTGTTGTTCCGTTGAATTTTAATGCGTTCCTTGAGAAAGCAAAGTTGAAAGATGATGGTAGCAATTACACGGATCGGGTCCGTAACTCGAGGATTATCCTCATTGCTGCACGTAAGAGTTACGCCCTGGAAGCACCGCTGGGTGCCAGTGCTCTTGCTGATCTGGCCAAGACGTTAAGAACGTCTGCGAGCAAAGCTGATGACTACTCTATAGTTCAGATGTGGCATGCTTTACGGCTTAGAACAGGTCTTCAACGACGTTTTGAACGTCATGGAGCATATGAGATGTTCCAGAGTTGAAGTTAATATTTCAAGCAAATGCCCGATTGAGAGATATGAAGTCTCCAATAAGTTCTATAGCTGCAAGATGGAGGAGAATAGTTCATCGGTGAACATATACTCGTAATGTCCGGGTTCACTTGATTCAACCGGGAGTTAATCTTCCGATGATAGTGTCATTGATGAATTCTTCAATCATCGCCACCAAGCTACAAGAGCTTTGTGATGAACTATAATATGCAAGGGATGAACAATACTATTCCGAGCTCTTCGCGATCTTTGAAAGCATGGAGGTAGAAATCAAGAAGGAGCATCAAGTGTTGATGGTCAACAAGACCACTAGTTTCAAGAAAAGGGCAAAGGGAAGAAGAAGGGAACTTCAAAAGAACGGCAAGCAAGTTGCTGCTCAAGAGAAGAAACCCAAGTCTGGACCTAAGCCTGAAACTGAGTGCTTCTACCGCAAGCGATCGACACTTTGAAGCGGAACTGCCCCAAGTATTTGGCGGATAAGAAGGATGGCAAAGTAAACAAAGGTATATGTGATATACATGTTATTGATGTGTACCTAACTAGAGCTCGTAGTAGCACTGGTATTTGATACTGGTTCTGCTGCTAATATTTGCAACTCAAACAGGACTACGGAATAAGCGAGCATCGCCAAGGACGAGGTGACGATGCGCGTGGGAAACGGTTCCAAAGTCGATGTGATCGCCGTCGACACGCTACCTCTACATCTACCATCGGGATTAGTTTTAGACCTGAATAATTGTTATTTGGTGCTGCGTTGAGCATGAACATTATATCTGGATCTTGTTTAATGCAAGACGGTTATTCATTTAAATCGAGAATAATGGTTGTTCTATTTATATGAGTAATATCTTTTATGGTCATGCACCCTTGAAGAGTGGTCTATTTTTATTGAATCTCGATAGTAGTGATACACATATTCATAATGTTGAAGCCAAAAGATGCAAAGTTGATAATGATAGTGCAACTTATTTGTGGCACTGCCGTTTGGGTCATATCGGTGTAAAACGCATGAAGAAACTCCATACTGATGGACTTCTGGAATCACTTGATTATGAATCACTTGGTACTTGCGAACCGTGCCTCATGGGCAGGATGACTAAAACACCGTTCTCCGGTACTATGGAGAGAGGAACAGATTTGTTGGAAATCATACATACAGATGTATGTGGTCCGATGAATGTTGAGGCTCGTGGTGGATATCGTTATTTTCTCACCTTCACAGATGATTTAAGCAGATATGGGTATATCTACTTAATGAAGCACAAGTCTGAAACGTTTGAAAAGTTCAAAGAATTTCAGAGTGAAGTGGAGAATCATCGTAACAAGAAAATAAAATTTCTGCGATCTGATCGTGGAGGAGAATATTTGAGTTACGAGTTTGGTTTACATTTGAAACAATGCGGAATAGTTTCGCAACTCACGCCACCTGGAACACCACAACGAAATGGTGTGTCCGAACGTCGTAATCGTACTTTACTTGACATGGTGCGATCTATGATGTTTCTTACCGATTTACCGCTATCATTTTGGGGTTATGCTTTAGAGACGGCCGCATTCACGTTAAATAGGGCACCATCAAAATCCGTTGAGACGACGCCTTATGAACTGTGGTTTGGCAAGAAACCAAAGTTGTCGTTTCTTAAAGTTTGGGGCTGCGATGCTTATGTGAAGAAACTTCAACCAGATAAGCTCGAACCCAAATCGGAAAAATGTGTCTTCATAGGATACCCAAAAGAGATGTTGGGTACACCTTCTATCACAGATCCAAGGCAAGACATTCGTTGCTAAGAATGGATCCTTTCTAGAGAAGGAGTTTCTCTCGAAAGAAGTGAGTGGGAGGAAAGTAGAACTTGATGAGGTAATCAGATCTACTCCCTTATTGGAAGGTAGTGCATCACGAGAACCGGTTCCCATGACAACTACACCAATTAGTGAGGAAGCTAATGATATTGATCATGAAACTTCAGATCAAGTATCTCTTCGAACCTCGTGGGTCTACGAGTAAGATCCGCACTGAGTGGTACGGTAATCCTATTCGAAGTCATGTTACTTGACCATGATGAACCTACGAACTATGAGGAAGCGATGATGAGCCCAGATTCGCAAAATGGCTGGAGGCCATGAAATCTGAGATAGGATCCATGTATGAAAACAAAGTATGGACTTTGGTTGACTTGCCCGATGATCGGCAAGCCATTGAGAATAAATGGATCTTTAAGAAGAAGACCGACGCGATGGTAATGTTATCGTTTATAAAGCTTGACTTGTTGCGAAAGGTTTTCGACAAGTTCAAGGGGTTGACTACGATGAGATTTCTCACCGTAGCGATGCTTAAGTCTGTCCGAATCATGTTGGCTATTGCTGCATTTCATGATTATGAAATTTGGCAAATGGATGTCAAGACTGCATTCTTGAATGGATTTCTAGAAGAAGAGTTGTATATGATGCAGCCGAAGGTTTTGTTGATCCAAAAGGTGTTGACAAAGTGTGCAAGCTCCAAAGATTCCATTTATGGACTGGTGCAAGCATCTCGGAGTTGGAATAAACGCTTTGATAGTGTGATCAAGGCATATGATTTTATACTGACTTTTGGAGAAGCCTCAGATTTACAAGAAAGTGAGTGGGAGCTCTGTAGCATTTCTAGTTTTATATGTTGATGAAATATTATTAATTGGAAATGATATAGAATTTCTGGATAGCATAAAGGGATACTTGAATACAAGTTTTTCGATGAAAGACCTCGGTGAAGCTGCTTACATATTAGGCATCAAGATCTAGAGAGATAGATCAAGACGCTTAATAGGACTTTCACAAAGCACATACCTTGACAAAATATTGAAAAAGTTCAATATGGATGAGGCAAAGAAAGGTTTCTTGCCTGTGCTACAAGGTGTGAAGTTGAGTCGAACTCAATGCCCGACCACAGCAGAAGATAGAGAGAAAATGAAAAATGTTCCCTATGCTTCAGCTATAGGCTCTATCATGTATGCAATGCTAGCTACCAGACCTGACGTGTGCTTAGCAATAAGCTTAGCAGGAATGTACCAAAGTAATCCAGGAGTGGATCACTGGACAGCGGTCAAGAACAACCTGAAATACCTGAAAAGGACTAAGGATATGTTTCTCGTATATGGAGGTGACAAAGAGCTACTCGTAAATGGTTACGTCGATGCAAGCTTTGACACTGATCCGGACGATTCTAAATCGCAAACCGGATACGTGTTTTTATTAAACGGTGGAGCTGTAAGTTGGTGCAGTTCTAAACAAAGCGTCATGGCGGGATCTACATGTGAAGCAGAGTACATAGCTGCTTCTGAAGCAGCAAATGAAGGAGTCTGGATGAAGGAGTTCATTTCCGATCTAGGTGTAATACCTAGTGCATCGGGACCAATGAAGATCTTCTGTGACAATACTGGTACAATTGCTTTAGCAAAGGAATCCAGATTTCACAAGAGGACCAAGCACATCAAGAGACGCTTCAATTCCATTCGGGACCAAGTCCAAGTGGGAGACATAGAGATTTGCAAGATACATACGGATCTGAATGTTGCAGACCCGTTGACTAAGCCTCTCTCACGAGCAAAACATGATCAGCACCAAGACTCCATGGGTGTTAGAATCATTACTATGTAATCTAGATTATTGACTCTAGTGCAAGTGGGAGATCAAGGAAATATGCCCTAGAGGCAATAATAAAGTTATTATTTATTTCCTCATATCATGATAAATGTTTATTATTCATGCTAGAATTGTATTAACCGAAACATAATACATGTGTGAATACATAGACAAAACTATAGTCACTAGTATGCCTCTACTTGACTAGCTCATTAATCAAAGATGGTTATGTTTCCTGACCATAGACATGTGTTGTCATTTGATTAGTGGGATCACATCATTAGAAGAATGATGTGATTGACATGACCCATTCTGTTAGCCTAGCACTTGATCGTTTAGTATACTGCTATTGCCTTCTTCATGACTTATACAAAGTTCCTGCAACTATGAGATTGTGCAACTCCCGTTTATCGGACGAACACTTTGTGTGCTACCAAACGTCACAACATAACTGGGTGATTATAAAGGTGCTCTATAGGTGTTTCCGAAGGTACATGTTGAGTTGGCATAATTCGAGATTAGGATTTGTCACTCCGATTGTCGGAGAGGTATCTCTGGGCTCTCTCGGTAATACTCATCACCTAAGCCTTGCAAGCATGTAACTAATGAGTTAGTTATGAGATGACGTATTACAGAACGAGTAGAGAGACTTGCCGGTAATGAGATTGAACTAGGTATTGGATACCGACGATCAAATCTCGGGCAAGTAACATACCGATGACAAAGGGAACAAATTATGTTGTTATGCGGTTTGACCGATAAAGATCTTCGTAGAATATGTAGGAACCAATATGGGCATCCAGGTCCCGCTATTGGTTATTGACCGGAAACATGTCTCGGTCATGTCTACATTGTTCTCGAACCATAGGGTCCGCACGCTTAAGGTTTCGATGATGCTTATATTATGAGTTTATGTATTTTGATGTACCAAGGTTGTTCGAGTCCGGATGTGATCACGGACATGACGAGGAGTCTCAAATGGTCGAGACATAAAGATTGATATATTGGACGGATATATTTGGACACCGGAAAGGTTCCGGAGAGTTTGGGAATATACTGAGTCTCGGGAGGTTACCGAACCCCCAGAAGTATATGGGCCTTATTGGGCCCTAGTGGAAGGAGGAGAAGGTGCAAGAGAGGCGCGCCCACAAGCCCAATCCGACTGGGTGTGGGGCCGCCCCCTTCCTCTCTCCTTCCCTCCTCCTTCCTACTACTACTACTCCTTCCTTCCCCCTCCAACTTGGATTAGGAAAAAGAGGGGAAACCTACTTGGAGTAGGTTTCCTCCTCCTATGGCGCCCCCCCCTTGGGCCGGCCACCTCCTCCCTCCCTCCTTTATATACGGGGGTAGGGGGCACCCTAGACACACAAGTTGATCATTGAGATCGTTCCTTAGCCGTGTGCGGTGCCCCCCTCCACGATATTACACCTCGGTCATATTGTAGCGGTGCTTAGGCAAAGCCTGCGCGACAGAGAACATCAAGATCGTCACCACGCCGTCGTCTTGACGGAACTCCTCCAGCGCCTCTGCTGGATCGGAGATTAAAAGGCGTCATCGAGCTGTACGTGTGTCAAGAACTCGGAGGTGCCGAGTAACGGTGCTTGGATCGGTTGGACCGGAGGACGACGACTACTTCCTCTATGTTGCGTCAACGCTTCCGCTTCGGTCTATGAGGGTACGTAGACAATACTCTCCCCTCGTTGCTATATCATCACCATGATCTTGCGTGTGCGTAGGACTTTTTTTGAAATTACTACGTTCCCCAACACAATTAGCTAGAGTAGCTCCGCGCAGAGCATTGTAGACATAGAAAATTGCAAAATACATAACGGATCTGAATGTGAAAGACCCGTTGACTAAGATTCTCTCACAAGCAAAACATGATCACACCTTAGTACTCTTTGGGTGTTAATCACATAGCGATGTGAACTAGATTACTGAATCTAGTAAACCCTTTGGGTGTTGGTCACATGGCGATGTGAACTATGGGTGTTAGTCACATGATGATGTGAACTATCGATGTTAATCACATGGTGATGTGATCTAGATTATTGACTCTAGTGCAAGTGGGAGACTGAAGGAAATATGCCCTAGAGGCAATAATAAAGTTATTATTTATTTCCTTATTTCATGATAAATGTCTATTATTCATGCTAGAATTGTATTAACCGGAAACATAATACATGTGTGAATATATAGACAAACAGAGTGTCACTAGTATGCCTCTACTTGACTAGCTTGTTAATCAAAGATGGTTATGTTTCCTAACCATGGACAAAGAGTTGTTATTTGATTAACGGGATCACATCATTAGTTGAATGATCTGATTGACATGACCCATTCAGTTAGCTTAGCACCCGATCGTTTAGTATGTTGCTATTGCTTCCTTCATGACTTATACATGTTCCTATAACTATGAGATTATGTAACTCCCGTTTACCGGAGGAACACTTTGTGTGCTACCAAATGTCACAACGTAATTGGGGGATTATAAAGGTGCTCTACAGGTGTCTCCGAAGGTACTTGTTGAGTTGGCGTATTTCGAGATTGGGATTTGTCACTCCGAATGTCGGAGAGGTATCTCTGGGCCCTCTCGGTAATGCACATCACTTAAGCCTTGCAAGCATTTCAACTAATGAGTTAGTTGCGAGATGATGTATTATGGAACGAGTAAAGAGACTTGCCGGTAACGAGATTGAACTAGGTATTGGATACCAACGATCGAATCTCGGGCAAGTAACATACCGATGACAAAGGGAACAACGTATGTTGTTATGCGGTCTGACCGATAAAGATCTTTGTAGAATATGTAGGAACCAATATGGGCATCCAGGTCCCGCTATTGGTTATTTACCGGAGACGTGTCTCGGTCATGTCTACATTGTTCTCGAACCGTAGGGTCCGCACGCTTAAGGTTTCGATGATAGTTATATTATGAGTTTATGAGTTTTGATGTACCAAGGAGTTCGAGTCCCGGATGAGATCGGGGACATGACGAGGAGTCTCGAAATGGTTGAGACGTAAAGATCGATATATTGGACAAGTATATTCGAGTTCGGAAAGGTTCCGAGTCATTACGGTATTTATCGGAGTACCGGAGAGTTACGGAATTCGCCGGGGAGAAGTATTGGGCCTTATTGGGCCTGCGAAGAGAGAGGGGCTGCCTAGGGCAGGCCGCGCCCCATGGCCTAGTCCGGGTGGACTAGGGAGGGCCGCACCCTCCTTCCTTCCCTTCTCTCTTCCCTTCCTAGTCTCCTACTCCTAATACATGGAAGGACTCCTAGTTGGACTAGGAAAGGGGAATCCTACTCCCTGTGGGAGTAGGACTCCCAGTATGCCGCCATAGTAGAGGGACGGCCCTCCTCCTCCACTCCTTTATGTACGGGCAGGGGCACCCCATGGACACACAAGTTGATCATTGAGATCGTTCCTTAGCCGTGTCGGTGCCCCCTCCACAATATTACACCTCGGTCATATTGTAGCGGTGCTTAAGCGAAGCCTGCGACAGAGAACATCAAGATCGCCACCACGCCGTCGTCGACGAAACTCCTCCCCGCCTCTGCTGGATCGGAGATCGGGGTGCGTCATCGAGCTGTACGTGTGTCAAGAACTCGCAGGTGCCGGAGTAACGGTGCTTGGATCGGTTAGACCGGGAGGACGTACGACTACTTCCTCTATGTTGCGTCAACGCTTCCACTTCGGTTTATGAGGGTACGTAGACAACACTCTCCCCTCTCGTTGCTATGCATCACCATGATCTTGCGTGTGCGTAGGAAATTTTTTGAAATTACTACGTTCCCCAACAAGTACCAGGTACAGAAGCTTGGTAGGTGCACTTCAGTATCTAACTTTGACAAGACCTGATCTTTCATTTACAGTAAACAAGGTTTGTCAGTTTCTTCATGCACTCACTATAACTCATTGGATTGCTGCTAAACGTACAGTGAGATATGTGAAAGATACAGTTAATCTTGGCCTCACTTTCAACAAGTCTTCATCTACACTTGTTACTGCATTCTTTGATTACGACCGGCAGGGTGTTTAGATGATAGACGATCTCTCGGTGGTTTTGCGGTGTTCTTTGGTCCAAACTTAATATCATGGTGTGCAAAGAAACAAGCCACCGTATCAAGATCCATCTTCAAGCTGAGTACAAGGCTTTGGCCAATGCTACAGACTGAAATTATTTGGGTCCAATCCATGCGACGAGAGCTTGGTGTGAAGACTACCCAAGCTCCATGTTTATGGTGTGATAATCTTGGTGCGACTTATCTGTCTGCTAACCCTGTCTTTCATGCAAGGACAAAACATATTGAGATTGATTTCCACTTTGTTAGAGAACGAGTTGCAAACAACCAGTTGGAAATTCGGTTCATTCATTCTCGTGATCAGGTTGCAGATGGATTCACCAAAGCTTTGCCCACACAAAATTTTGAAGAGTTCAAGCGTAATCTCAACTTGACCAAGTTGTGATTAAGGGAGGGTGTTGAACGTAATATTGGTCACGCCTAGTGCCGTACGTGATAGGTTCAGAGTTGGCTGAAGATAACTATCGCCAGGAGGACTCCAACCGAAGATAGACTAGGATCTTAGCTCATATGCGTTTATCTTTGTAACCTCTCTTATCTCTTCTTCTCCAAGTTGTAATCTGTACCAACTTTGTACGCTATACCAGGAGGTCGCAACCTGGCTAAATAAACACGCAACCGTCGCCCAGGATGGGTACAACGTTCCTCCATAGCGTTTACGTTTTACGTGGAATGTAGAAATAATGCCAGAAGCACGCTGCATTTGCCGAAATAGGTCTATGCACTTTTTCTAGAATACACACAAATATGTGTATCATATATTCATAGGAGTCAAGATGGCCAATACAATGCCTTTCGGCACAATGCTACACCAAAAGGTTAGCAACCACACCCACCACCACAACATCAACACACTACTCGCCTTGCGTAAACTCAAGCTATGAATGGCGAAGATATAGAACACAAAGCACACAGGCCACATCACAATAGTATACGACACCTCGGAGCATGAAAAAACTCAAAACCAAACTAGATCAACGCACCCTCCACTCTTAGCACCTAGGAGATCGGCAAGTGGACATCAGAAGTTAGCTTGACTTGAGAAAGACATTGCAAATGAGGCAGGGAGACATTGCATGGGACCACCGTTGAATTCCAAGCCAGAAGATCCCCCTCCTCCTCCTGCGATGCTCCCGCGAGCGTCCGGGAGGCTAAGCCTAGCACCGACCAGATAACCATCAATAGGCACTCTTCGGGCGGTCCAGAAGGCAACGGCGACCGGACATCCAAAAATCAGGTGGTCGGCCGTCTTGAGAGGCTCGGAGCACACGGCACACCCCGCATCATCGACGCCCATGATCATCTTCTTGAGTAGAACATCTTGTATGTGTCCTGCCCATGGAGAGCAGCCATACAAAGAACTCGACGTGGGAGAGATGGCCGATGCAGAGTTTGTGAGTTCAGGTACCGAAACCCTACTTTGTGCTACTTTACTTTTTTAATACATTAAGGGGGACATAAATTCTAACACAAAATAAGAAAGGCAAATAGTACTGCATAATTGACAAAAAAGGAAATGCAGAATTTGCATAGTAAGAGATCGAACCATGAAATTAAAGACACAAGGCTAGGAAAGTTACAACCGAGCAAAACATGCTAGCCCCATAGCCATAGGTATCTGGCAATTTAATTTCCTGATTTTGTTCCAGCGTGTCTAACTTCAGCATCAAGGTATTAGACAATGCTATAGTGCCACAGGAAAATAACAGAGAATAACATTTCAGTCAATGCGGTATTTCGGCCAGCCACAAATCAGGATAGCATGGGACGAACTATCGCTCCTTGTAGTTAACGATGGACTATGGCCTTGCAAAGTAATCCCCTTGGAACTAACGTTTTTTTTTTCGAAAACGAAAGGGGCTCGAGCCACCTTTATATTTCAAAATAGGCCGAAGCCTGATAAGCATACAAACATGAGGTTTGTGGGGTGCACTTTAGTGCAAGGCCACAAGAAAAACCTGAAAAAAGGAGCTGCTAAAACAGGAGCAGAAGAAGAAAAGAAAAGAACCGATAGCCAAAAACCGAAACAGGCTATATTGCTACTAAATCGCCCCAGTACATGAGGTCCTCCTTGTCTTGCAACTTCCTGGCTCTGTGGGACCAAAGACGGAGCATATCCGCAGCGTGAAAACGTACATATGCATCTGTCCAAGATTGTGAGTTGAAAATGCGATCGTTACGGGCATGCCAAAGGGAGATGGCACAGGCGGCAAAAGCAACATTCCATTTACGTTTGTGCTGAAGTTGAGTAGCAGCTTGCCGGACGAAGGAAAGGATGTCAGGCGCCCTGCTAGCTAACGTAGCCAGTTGGAGGTGCTGCCAGAGAGAGGAAGCCGCCCGACAATGCAGCAAAATGTGGTGAATCGACTCCATGGCAGGCCAAATGTCACAGCCAGAGTCATTGGTGACGGCAGCCCAGTTCTTCCTTAGCATGTTGTCTCTGGTATTAAGTCGGCCCCAAAAAGCTAGCCAGAGGAAAGTTTAATGCTTCAAAGGGATCAAGGCGTCCCAGATCAAGTCGTGGAAATCGCAAGAAACCCCACGGAATGTCAGCAGTCTGTAAAAGTAACCTGTGCTCAAATGCTTATCAGAGACTGTTGGCAGGCAAACATCTTCAGCTGACCCATCAGGAGCGAGCGTAGCAAGTAGCTGCTGCAGAAGAACAAGCTCGCGCTCCGCAGAACGGGAGAGGTTTGGGTGAAACTGTACTGACTAGGTGCCATCTGAGTATTGTGAGGACACGGAGCAGAAGCGGCTCCTGGAGAAAGAGTATAGAACAGGCATCAGCAAGTATAGCCTGCCTTCTTCGACCCAGAGATCGTGCCAGAAGGAAACGAAGTGACCCGACCCGAGGATGCATTGTGAGGAGTTGATGACGATGGGGATACAGTCCTTGAAGCCACGCCACAAAGTAGTATCCCTCCCGGAAGGCCCAAAAGGCAAGGTAGACTGATAGTGTTGCAGAGCAAACGATTGGTAACACGGGATGTCAGAGTGCTGTAGAACCTTGGAGAGAAACTTGCAGAGCATGGCTTGGTTGTGAGCTTGCAGGTTTCTCACACCCAGACCTCCATTCTGGCAGTGTAGAATCACTTTGTCCCAAGCCACAAGACATTGTCCTCCTTTCACTTTGTTCTTCCCTTGCCAAAGGAATGCTCGTAGCAGGCTCTCCAAAGAGCTGATTGACTCCTTAGGCCATGGGAAACATGACATGAAGGATGTAGGAATGCCAGCCAGCACAGAGTTGATGAGGGTTAGCCTTCCACCTAGAGAGAGGACGGTGGCCAGCCAACCTGACAGACGACGATCCACTTTGTGAATAACAGGTAGTGGCATCCCATGTGTGATTTTGTTGAGGGACAGAGGCAGGCCAAGGTACGTGCAGGGGGTGGAAGAGATGGGGCAACCAAGCAGACTAGCAATCTCATCCACGATGCCTGGATCCACAGCAACCGACACTAGAGAGCTTTTGTGAAAATTTATAGTCAACCCCGAAAAGGCTGAGAAGGAGTTAAGGATGTCCTTGTGTGACGCCCCGAGACCGACGCTCCAGAAGACTTCCAGCTATTCCGAGTTTCGTCATGTGATTTGTTTTGTTCGTTGCATTCATCATGCCATCTCTTGCATTGCATCATGTCATCATGCCATCATATCATTAATTTTTAAAACCTCAACTAAATAAATCGTATGGATTTTTCGATCCATTTAAACCGAGGGAATTCACATGGTGATTTCTCTTTATAACATATTAAAGCCTCTCAATATTATTAGAGAGCTATAATAAAAATATTCCGTTCATTCGGAATCACCCATAAACACACTTGCAAAATAATTTCGTTCCTTTTCTGCTTCAAGTTTGGTCTCCACCTTGCCCATAAATTATTTCGTCATTTTCCAGAGCTCCACCAAAAATCCGAACATTTTTGGACACTGCGGAATCCTAGTCCTAGTTCAAACCCATTTGAATTAAATTCAAATGTGTTTGAATTTAAATCTTTCAATCATGCCTCTTTCTATTTTCTTGGAACGAGCATATTTTTGCGAGTCCGGGAAAATTACCCGCATGCCCAAATTCTTCCTCTAAACCTTTTCTTCTTTCTTTCCTTTTCTTTCTCTCTTATTTTTTCTCTCTTCTGTCATGTGTGTGAGGGAGAGAGAGATTCCAGGCCGGCCCAGTCTCCCTAAGCCTAGCAGCCTTGCAGCCCAGCAACCAGGCCGGCCCATTTGCATCATGGCCCAGCCGCGCTCCTCCTAACCCTAGCCCGACCGGTCCAAACAGCCCCTGCCCGATCCCATCTCTCCCTCGTCTCCTCCCTCGCGCCGTCACCACGCACGAGCGTGCTCCTGCGCCCGATCCCCTCACTACCGTGGCCGCTCCCCCCGATCCCCATCTCTCCCGATCCCCATTCTTTCCCTCTACACCGCTCCGCACACCCGCATCTCTCTCCCGATCCCGCCGCCCCTCGCCGTCGCTCAGGCCCGCCGCGGTGCCCTGCTTCACCTCCATCGGAGCATGCCCGCTGAGCTCCATCAGCGCGCCCTCGCCGGCCCTCGTCCCGCCTCCTCATCTACCTTCTGCCGCCTTGCGCGTCCACGCCGCCGGCAACAATAGCAGCAGCAGGTGCTCAACCACTCAGATGCCGACCTCGCCACTGCCTCCCCGCCTCCGGCGACAGTCGTCGCCCGTCGTGCCATCTTCTGCATCATCACCTCGCCATGTCACCTCGCCCGCGCCACCGCTTCTCCACCTCTCCCGGAGCTCCAAATCCTCCGGCAACCGGAGCCGCTGCTGGTTGCCGCCCCGCGCTCCTCGCTCCCCTTGCCAGCCAGGAGCTCGTCCAACTCCGGCGCCCCGAGCGTCTGCCTCTGCCATGGCCTTCCTCCTCCCGTGCCTGCAGCGACGCTGCCCTGCTGCAGCTGCTCTTCCTGCGCGCTGCCTTCCTCGCTGAGCCCCGTGGCGTGGTCCTTCTCCGGCAACTAGCGCCCCTCCATGGACGACCACCACTGCCTGTGCACGCCTCTGGATTTGTCCAAGTCCGGTGATGTTTTGTACAACTACGCACGGATACACCAAGACCGTCCCGGATACTGTCAAGTACCACGACAATCATGTCCCCTCAAGTTCGTCTACGGAACGTGTACCACTACCGCCGCCGCCGTGGTGCTTTTCGCCAAGTCCACTGCCACGTGTACCACTACCGTTGCAAGAATCGAGACCGACAAGTTTGAAGACCCCAAGTACCACGACGATCGACGAATAGTACCACTACCTCCTCTACCGTCGACCCCGTGGTCATCAAGTTCCTCGCCGGACCCGAACATCTACGCCGAGCACGACTACTTCCCTCGACGACTCGAACCGCTCCGAGTACGCACGCTTCGAAGGTATACCGCCGAGAACGACCGCTGTGGAACGAATGCTTTGTTGTCTGAGATGCACCCTATGTTTGGACCGTGTCCGTAGTGTCACTCGTTTCCATGCCACTATCCCGTGGGAACCCGGTAGCCGGGAGCACCCCACCATCTTGCATGACTCGCTCACGCATGCCTCCTTTTGCACCGATATCTCCGTGAGCTACCGGAACCGATATGTTGCCGTGGCATCATTTTCGGATATGTTGCCGTGGCACCATTTCCTTTTCGCCGCCGTGGCACCCTTTTCCGTTTCACCGCCGTGGCACCTTTTTCCTTCCGCCATGGCGACAAATGCTTCATATAATGCTCATGTCAACATTTTCATAAATATTGCATAAAACTTGCATATGTCATCCGCATCATGATAACAACAATTAAAATGTTTAAACTTGTTGTTGCTTTAAATTGCTAAATAACATATGGGGATTTTCCGGAATGGTTGTTTGTTGTTCCGGCCTCATTTAAACTTGCCTAAATAGCTAGTTTAATTATGCTTCACCCCTCTTGCCATGTTTAACAACATTTAATATTGTTGGGTACATAACGAGAGAACTAAATAATTGATGTGGTGTTTATCAATATGCAACTCGTTGCATATTGAGCTCCACTTAATTTGTGGTATTGTTCGTTGCACTTTGCCATGCCATGCCTCATTAAACCGGACATGCATCATACTTGTTTGCGCATCATGCCATGTTTATGCTGGGGTGTTTACCATGTTGTTTGTTTCTTTCCGGGTTGCTTCTCTCGTTAGCTTCGGTTTCGTTCCGGAGTTGTGAGGATTTGTTCGACTTCGTCCGTTTGTCTTCTTCATGGACTCGTTCTTCTTCCTTGCGGGATTTCAGGCAAGATGATCATACCCTCGAAATCACTACTATCTTTGCTATGCTAGTTTGCTCGCTCTTTTGCTATGCCAATGCTGCGATGCCTACCATTTGCTTGTCAGCCTCCAAAATTGCCATGTCAAACCTCTAACCTTTGACACCCTTCCTAGCAAACCGTTGTTTGGCTATGTTACCGCTTTGCTCAGCCCCTCTTATAGCGTTGTTAGTTGCAGGTGAAGATGAAGTTTGTTCCTTGTTGGAACATGGAGATGTTGTTCCTTGTTGGAACATGTTTACTTGTTGGGATATCACAATATCTCTTATATTATTAATGCATCTATATATTTGGTAAAGGGTGGAAGGCTCGGCCTTATGCAGTGTTTTGTTCCACTCTTGCCGCCCTAGTTTCTGTCATACCGGTGTTATGTTCCCGGATTTTGCGTTCCTTACGCGGTCGGGTGATTTATGGGACCCCCCTGACAGTTTGCTTTGAATAAAACTTGTCCAGCAAGGCCCAACATTGCCTTTTACCATTTGCCTCACCTAGCCCCTTTTTTTCCCTTGGGTTTCCGGAGCCCAAGGGTCATCTTTATTTACCCCCCCCCCCCCGGGCCAGTGCTCATTGTGAGTGTTGGTCCAAACCGTCAGCCACCGGTGGCCACCAGGGGCAACTCTGGGCTGGCCTACCGGAAGTTTGGACAATCCGGTGTGCCCTGAGAACGAGATATGTGCAACTCCTATCAGGATTTGTCGGCACATTCGGGCGGCTTTGCTGAACTTGTTTTACCATTGTCGAAATGTCTTGATGTACCGGGATACCGAGTCCGATCGAGTGTCTTGGGTGAAGGTCTATTCTTCGTTGATCGCGAGAGCTTATCATGGGCTAAGTTGGGACACCCTGCAGGGTTTAAACTTTCGAGAGCCGTGCCCGCGTTATGTGGCAGATGGGAATTTGTTAATGTCGGTTATAGAAAACCGAAGTTGACCTTAATTAAAATACATCAACCGTGTGTGTAACCGTGATGGTCTCTTTCCGTGGTCCGGAAGTGAACACGGTGTTGGAGTTATGCTTGACGCAGGTTGCTATAGGATCACTTCTTGATCATACTTTTATCGACCGTGCTTTGCCTTCTCTTCTCGCTCTCATTTGCGTATGTTAGCCGCCATATATGCTAGTCGCTTGCTGCAGCTCCACCTCATGCCTTTACCTTACCCATAAGCTTAAATAGTCTTGATCTCGCGGGTGCGAGATTGCTGAGTCCTCGTGACTCACCAGATACTTCCAAAACCAGTTTGCGGTGCCCATGTTACCGAAAGCGGTGGCGCAACCAAGCTCAAGGAGGAGCTCGATGAAGATCTTGCCCTTTGTGTTGTTTCGTTCTAGTTGATCAAGAGTGGAGCCCAGGTTGGGGTCGATCGGGGACCTTTATCGATTTGGGGTTCTTCTTTTATTTTGGTTCCGTAGTCGGACCTTGATTGTATCTGGATGATGTAATGCTTTATTCATGTAATTGTGTGAAGTGGCGATTGTAAGCCAACTATGTATCTCTTTCCTTATGTATTACATGGGTTGTGTGAAGATTACCTCACTTGCGACATTGCTTTCAATGCGGTTATGCCTCTAAGTCGTGCTTCCGACACGTGGGAGATATAGCCGCATCGAGGCGTTACAAGTTGGTAATCGAGCCTTCCCGACCTTAGGAGCCCCACCGCTTGATCGTTTTTAGTGGCGAGTTGTGTCTAGAAAAATGTTTTGAGTCATTTAGGATTATATATATCGGAGAGTTTAGGAATTCTTTTTACTCCCCAGTCCCTTCGACCTTCTGGTGAGGTACCCTGACGTAGAAGTTTTGACTTTCCTCTTCTCAAATTTCACTAAATTTTTTTTTTAGGATCACGCGGGTATCTTGGAATCGTTCCGATATTCTTATGACGAGAACATTGTTCTTGGTGCCTCCTGACATTTAGGGGTTGTGGCAGTGTCCCCGGGAGTTGAGCTCTGAGGTGTTGTCGTCATAATTTTATCGTTGCAGTTCTGGAATACCTGAGTTTAATACGCCGACATCGAAAATCTCTTTTATGCAGTTGTTGGTGAGATAACCCCGCTAACCCAATCTTCGAGGTGAGTACGGGAGTATTGCCATGACTCGTATAATGGATGCTTTTGAAGGTTGAGGTACACGATTTCGAAGGTTTCTTGGTTATGTGTTGACGGATGGATACAATTGGATGTAGGTATTGTTAGTTTGGGTGAGATATATTGCTTCCCTGTATCCCCAACACCGATTGCATAACCGTAAAGTTTCGGAGTTTTATAGGTGGGAATTCAAGTAGCTCTTAGGATATCTTTCCAACAGATGTATGATATGAAATTGGGGTTCGACGTCTAGTGGTCCGCCTATTCACGGTTGGTTTTACAGTGGTCTCGTTGTGTCTAAAAGAGTCCTTGGCTATGCCGACTCGGGGACGCTTCGTATGTCATGTGCACTACCTTGTACATGATGGTGCTGTACGATTGAGCCCGTGTAGGCCCCACCACGAAAACTTCGGACGAAATCTCTATCATATGTTTGTTCCGGCTTATTCTGCAAGCCAATCCTTTGTTTTGTTTTATTTGTGGTATTTGAGTTGCTTCGAAGTCAAATGTTGAATCCATACCTTTCCTAAACGGTGTTCTCATACTCCGATGTGAATACCAATCCTTCTTGATCATTGAGGTTGTCATGTTAATTCTTTTTCAACCGGTGCACTTCTCTTCAAGTGGATCCGATCATTCTCCCCATCCGCAAGACCAATTATCATTTCTTCTCAATGGTGTTTGTTTCATCCGTCTCCAAGTTGCCTTTGTTTTCCCGCCCTCCCACCCTTTTTCCTCAAGGATTAAGATTTCTTTACCAAGTATCCTTTTATTTTTGTGAAGTTTCTCCATTCTTTTCCGTCAATGTTCTTACCCGGTGGTTCTCAAGAAGATGTTCTACTAGTTCGTCATTCCTCATTCCTTTCTCTTCTCCGGTGGATTCAAGTCAAGTTTTGTTGATCATACCTTTTTCCTCATTTCAATGTCTTCTCATACCGGTGCACCCCAATTATCATTCTACTTCTCGCTATTTGTTATTCCGGAGTGCTCAAGATATCTCAGAAGATTCGTGTTTCCACTCTGCATTCGTTCAAGCTCTTTCGAGATTGGTGTCTCATTCAACTCATTTAATTCAACCGGTGCAACATGTCTTTTAAATCTTTTCAACGGTGTTCTTTTGAGTGGGCCCTAACCCACAGGTTTTTCCCAGGATCTTACCTGACTCTTCTATTTTTCCCAGAGCTATCCCAAATTCTTTTCCAAGTTTGATGTAAGAATGAATTTTCTTCAGTCACATGCTTTCTCCAAGATCTTTCAAATTCTTTTCATAGTTGGATCAACCTCTTCGTTTTTTATTCTTCCGGTGTGCCTCAATAATTCTTGGTGATGTTTCTCGTTGTCGTTCTCATCATTTGAAGACCGAAGAAGAGTTTCTCTTTAATCTTGCTCTATTCTCTTCAAGATTCATGGTGCTAGCTTGTTGCCATCCTATCATAATTGTTTTCGATTGTGAGAATCTTTTTCACCCATCAGGAGATATTCAAGAGTCTTCTCAGTTTGTCATACGGAGTCCATCAATTCAGGTTTATTCATTCTCAGCTGTCAGTTATCATTCTCCTATCTTACCGGTGCATCGTTCAAATACCCTCTAATCAGTTCATGATCTATTTGTTCTCATGTATCTAGTGTGTGTCAAGCACCTTCGTTCATTTGCTAATTCTTACCGGTGATGCACCCTACTTCGTTCAATTTCAATTCTTACGGTGGTTCTTTCAAGATCTCTCTTCCTTGTTCATCATATCAATTCATTTGTTGTTCCAATCCTACTGGTGGTTCGTTGAAGACCTTCTCAAGTTTTGATATATCTCTTTTAATCCTTTCTACGAGAATAAGTAGTATGCCAAATCCGTTGATTGTCATCAAGTTAATTGGTGAAGGATAAGCATAACATAATTCTTATTCTTGTTCATCCAAGTGATTAATTCCTTCTTTCGGAGTTTGTTCATGATGAATAAATTCTCGGTTTCATTTGTTTCATCTTCTCTTTTTCCCGGAGTTCCAAGCTCTAATTATCACGGAGATCCATCTAAATCATTGCAAGGATTCACCTTGTGTTTTCTACTTCTCTTTCTTTTTATCATCCTTCTATTACCGGAGTTTCTTCATGGTGGTTCGTCAAGGTTTCCTTTCATTCTTCAATTGTTCTTCAAGATTTCTCTCGAAGTTAAGATCCGCCAAGCCATACTTCAAAATAAACATGGTGCTCAACACATGTTTTGTTTTGAGGAGTTCAAGCATTCTTCATCTTGCATTCCGAAGTGCGATTCTTTCTACCTTATCTTTTGAGATGGTGTTATGTCACTCTTGACAATTTCCCTTGGTTATTCTTGTTGTCAAGAATGAGATATTTAAATCCATCAATCTCTTCATTGGAGTTATCTTGGGCTATATTTCACCTAAAGCTTTCCCTAAGGATTGTTGCTATTTATGGTGCTTATAAATGACCCAATTTATCTCTTTTCCATCTTGATGGAACAAGCTTTCATCTCTTCGTTAATCTCAAGCAAGCAATTGTTTCCGTTAGTGGCCGGTTGTCACCTCATAATGTTGAGATGTTTCCATAAGCCCACTACAAACTTATTCTTTTCGTTGTTGATTTTCCAACAACTCCGTTCAATTCTTCTTTGCAAGGATACCTTCCAAATTCAATTGTGGTAGAAGTTGTCATTTTCTTCTCCGTCCCTTTATCCCAACGGTCTAACTTCTATTCTTTCGTTACGGAGGCATTGTGATGTTGCTCTTTTCACTCATCATCTCGTACTGTGAGCATCGTGTTCTTTTCATTCTTGTCCATTTAACCGGACTGTTGTATCATCTCTTCAATATCTTTTCATCTCATCAAGTCTTCTTCTCTTTTCTACCGGAGTGCTGTCCAAATTCTGCCATTCTTGTTCCTTGGCTATCTCATTATACCGAGGTGGTCATATTCTTTTCGATCATGAAACTCTTGATTCATGTCTTTCAACCTTCAAGTCCTCGTAATGTTCCTTGTTCCTCTTCGCTAACGGATTGTTTGCAATCTCGTTCATCTCTATTATACTCTTTCTTTTAAATTGCTCAACCTCTCAAGGTTCTTTGGTTTCACTCGTTTGTCAAATAAGCAACTTAGTTTTACCTTTCTTTTTCTCTTCCGTTTTCCCTCCGGTGCCATTCTAGATCTCGGGACGAGATCCCCTTGTAGTGGTGGAGTGTTGTGACGCCCCGAGACCGACGCTCCAGAAGACTTCCAGCTATTCCGAGTTTCGTCATGTGATTTGTTTTGTTCGTTGCATTCATCATGCCATCTCTTGCATTGCATCATGTCATCATGCCATCATATGATTAATTTTTAAAACCTCAACTAAATAAATCGTATGGATTTTTCGATCCATTTAAACCGAGGGAATTCACATGGTGATTTCTCTTTATAACATATTAAAGCCTCTCAATATTATTAGAGAGCTATAATAAAAATATTCCATTCATTCGGAATCACCCATAAACACACTTGCAAAATAATTTCGTTCCTTTTCTGCTTCAAGTTTGGTCTCCACCTTGCCCATAAATTATTTCGTCATTTTCCGGAGCTCCACCAAAAATCCGAACATTTTTGGACACTCATGGAATCCTAGTCCTAGTTCAAACCCATTTGAATTAAATTCAAATGTGTTTGAATTTAAATCTTTCAATCATGCCTCTTTCTATTTTCTTGGAGCGAGCATATTTTTGCGAGTCCGGAAAATTACCCGATGCCCAAATTCTTCCTCTAAACCTTTTCTTCTTTCTTTCCTTTTCTTTCTCTCTTATTTTTTCTCTCTTCTGTCATGTGTGTGAGGGAGAGAGAGATTCTAGGCCGGCCCAGTCTCCCTAAGCCTAGCAGCCTTGCAGCCCAGCAACCAGGCCGGCCCATTTGCATCATGGCCCAGCCGCGCTCCTCCTAACCCTAGCCCGACCGGTCCAAACAGCCCCTGCCCGATCCCATCTCTCCCTCGTCTCCTCCTCGCGCCCACGCCGACGCAGGCGTGCTCTGCGCGATCCCTCGCCACTGTGGCGCTCCCTCGATCCCCATCTCTCCCGATCCCCATTCTCTCCCTCTACACCGCTCCGCACACCCGCATCTCTCTCCCGATCCCGCCGCCCCTCGCCGTCGCTCAGGCCCGCCGCGGTGCCCTGCTTCACCTCCATCGGAGCATGCCCGCTGAGCTCCATCGCGCGCCCTCATCGGCCCTCGTCCCCGCCTCCTCATCTACCTTCTGCCGCCTTGCGCGTCCACGCCGCCGGCAACAATAGCAGCAGCAGGTGCTCAACCACTCAGATGCCGACCTCGCCACTGCCTCCCCGCCTCCGGCGACAGTCGTCGCCCGTCGCTCGCCATCTTCTGCATCATCACCTCGCCATGTCACCTCACCCGCGCCACCGCTTCTCCACCTCTCCCGGAGCTCCAAATCCGCCGGCAACCGGAGCCGCTGCTGGTTGCCGCCCCGCGCTCCTCGCTCCCCTTGCCAGCCAGGAGCTCGTCCCCGAGCTCGTCCAACTCCGGCGCCCCGAGCGTCTGCCTCTGCCATGGCCTTCCTCCTCCCGTGCCTGCAGCGACGCTGCCCTGCTGCAGCTGCTCTTCCTGCGCGCTGCCTTCCTCGCTGAGCCCCGTGGCGTGGTCCTTCTCCGGCAACTAGCGCCCCTCCATGGACGACCACCACTGCCTGTGCACGCCTCTGGATTTGTCCAAGTTCGGTGATGTTTTGTACAACTACGCACGGATACACCAAGACCGTCCCGGATACTGTCAAGTACCACGACAATCATGTCCCCTCAAGTTCGTCTACGGAACGTGTACCACTACCGCCGCCGCCGTGGTGCTTTTCGCCAAGTCCACTGCCACGTGTACCACTACCGTTGCAAGAATCGAGACCGACAAGTTCGAAGACCCCAAGTACCACGACGATCGACGAATAGTACCACTACCTCCTCTACCGTCGACCCCGTGGTCATCAAGTTCCTCGCCGGACCCGAACATCTACGCCGAGCACGACTACTTCCCTCGACGACTCGAACCGCTCCGAGTACGCACGCTTCGAAGGTATACCGCCGAGAACGACCGCCGTGGAACGAATGCTTTGTTATGCGAGATGCACCCTATGTTTGGACCGTGTCCGTAGTGTCACTCGTTTCCATGCCACTATCCCGTGGGAACCCGGTAGCCGGGAGCACCCCACCATCTTGCATGACTCGCTCACGCATGCCTCCTTTTGCACCGATATCTCCGTGAGCTACCGGAACCGATATGTTGCCATGGCATCATTTTCGGATATGTTGCCGTGGCACCATTTCCTTTTCGCCGCCGTGGCACCCTTTTCCGTTTCACCGCCGTGGCACCTTTTTCCTTCCGCCATGGTGACAAATGCTTCATATAATGCTCATGTCAACATTTTCATAAATATTGCATAAAACTTGCATATGTCATCTGCATCTTGATAACAACAATTAAAATGTTTAAACTTGTTGTTGCTTTAAATTGCTAAATAACATATGGGGATTTTCCGGAATGGTTGTTTGTTGTTCCGGCCTCATTTAAACTTGCCTAAATAGCTAGTTTAATTATGCTTCACCCCTCTTGCCATGTTTAACAACATTTAATATTGTTGGGTACATAACGAGAGAGAACTAAATAATTGATGTGGTGTTTCGTCAATATGCAACTCGTTGCATATTGAGCTCCACTTAATTTGTGGTATTGTTCGTTGCACTTTGCCATGCCATGCCTCATTAAACCGGACATGCATCATACTTGTTTGCGCATCATGCCATGTTTATGCTGGGGTGTTTACCATGTTGTTTGTTTCTTTCCGGGTTGCTTCTCTCGTTAGCTTCGGTTTCGTTCCGGAGTTGTGAGGATTTGTTCGACTTCGTCCATTTGTCTTCTTCATGGACTCGTTCTTCTTCCTTGCGGGATTTCAGGCAAGATGATCATACCCTCGAAATCACTACTATCTTTGCTATGCTAGTTTGCTCGCTCTTTTGCTATGCCAATGCTGCGATGCCTACCATTTGCTTGTCAGCCTCCCAAATTGCCATGTCAAACCTCTACCTTTGACACCCTTCCTAGCAAACCGTTGTTTGGCTATGTTACCGCTTTGCTCAGCCCCTCTTATAGCGTTGTTAGTTGCAGGTGAAGATGAAGTTTGTTCCTTGTTGGAACATGGAGATGTTGTTCCTTGTTGGAACATGTTTACTTGTTGGGATATCACAATATCTCTTATATTATTAATGCATCTATATATTTGGTAAAGGGTGGAAGGCTCGGCCTTATGCAGTGTTTTGTTCCACTCTTGCCGCCCTAGTTTCCGTCATACCGGTGTTATGTTCCCGGATTTTGCGTTCCTTACGCTGTCGGGTGATTTATGGACCCCTGACGGTTCGCTTTGAATAAAACTTGTCCAAAGAAGGCCCAACATTGCCTTTTACCATTTGCCTCACCTAGCCCTTTTTTTTCCCTTGGGTTTCCGTAGCCCAAGGGTCATCTTTATTACCCCCCGGGCGGTGCTCGTTGTGAGTGTCGGTCCAAACCGTCGACCGCGGTGGCCACGAGGGCAAATCTGGGCTGGCCTACCGGAAGTTTGGACAATCCGGTGTGCCCTGAGAACGAGATATGTGCAGCTCCTATCAGGATTTGTCGGCACATTCGGGCGGCTTTGCTGGTCTCTTTTTACCATTGTCGAAATGTCTTGATGTACCGGGATACCGAGTCTGATCGGAGTGTCTTGGGTGAAGGTCTATTCCTTCGTTGATCGTGAGAGCTTATCATGGGCTAAGTTGGGACACCCCTGCAGGGTTTAAACTTTCGAGAGCCGTGCCCGCGGTTATGTGGCAGATGGGAATTTGTTAATGTCGGTTGTAGAAAACCGAAGTTGACCTTAATTAAAATACATCAACCGTGTGTGTAACCGTGATGGTCTCATTCGGCGAGTCCGTGAAGTGAACACGGTGTTGGAGTTATGCTTGACGCAGGTTGCTATAGGATCACTTCTTGATCATACTTTTATCGACCGTGCTTTGCCTTCTCTTCTCGCTCTCATTTGCGTATGTTAGCCGCCATATATGCTAGTCGCTTGCTGCAGCTCCACCTCATGCCTTTACCTTACCCATAAGCTTAAATAGTCTTGATCTCGCGGGTGCGAGATTGCTGAGTCCTCGTGACTCACGGATACTTCAAAACCAGTTTGCGGTGCCCATGTTACGGCGGGTGGCGCAACCAAGCTCAAGGAGGAGCTCGATGAAGATCTTGCCCTTTGTGTTGTTTCGTTCTAGTTGATCGAGAGTGGAGCCCAGGTTAGGGTCGATCGGGGACCTTTATCGCATTTGGGGTTCTTCTTTTATTTTGGTTCCGTAGTCGGACCTTGATTGTATCTGGATGATGTAATGCTTTATTCATGTAATTGTGTGAAGTGGCGATTGTAAGCCAACTATGTATCTCTTTCCCTTATGTATTACATGGGTTGTGTGAAGATTACCTCACTTGCGACATTGCTTTCAATGCGGTTATGCCTCTAAGTCGTGCTTCGACACGTGGGAGATATAGCCGCATCGAGGGCGTTACACCTTGACAACCACGGCCTGTTGCATATCCCCCTTGAAGATGATCAAAGTGTCGTCCGCGTACTGCAGCATAGGAAAGAAACTATCTGCGCTGAGAGGATGTTTCAGAGACCCGTTTTGGAAATGTAGACAGCATAGCCTTTGTAACACATCTGCCACCAACAGAAAGAGGTAAGGTGACAACGAGTCACCCTGTCTGAATCCTCGCTTGGCATGGATAGGCGGGCCCAGCTCACCATTTATCATGACTCTGGAGCTGGCAGAGGAGAGCTGGTTGTCGACCCACTGTGTCCATAGTTGTGGAAAACCCCGTGCTTCCATGACTTGCTTGAGACAGTCCCAGCTGACACTATCGAAGGCTTTGTGGAAATCGAGCTTCAGAGCAACAACAGGCAGTTTTCTTTTGTGAGCACACCGAATTAAATCCACAGCCAATGCAAAAATTTTGACAATGGAACGTCCTTTCAGAAACCCAGACTGTAAGGAGTGCACTAACTTAGGTATCTGCTTCTGCAAACGATTGGTCATCACCTTCGAAGCCAACTTGGGTATGCTATGAACCAGGGAAATGGGCGTGTAATCCTTTATTTCCAAGGGTGTGTCCTTTCTAGGCAGTAAGGTGATATAAGCAGTATTGATCCCTTCAAGGTTAACACTATTGTTGTGCAGATCCTCAAAGAACCTCAGAAGATCCTCTTTAAGCAGATTCTTGAAAGCATTGTAAAACTCATTAGTAAACCCATCTGGTCCTGGGCTCCTGTTATTAGGTGCTTTGTTGATAGCTTCGACGATCTCTGCCCATGTGAACGGGGTAGCAAGCCCAGAGAGGTCCATAGCCGAGTACAGGGAGCTGGTGTTAATAGTCGGTAGGGAGGGAGCTGATTGCCCCAAGACTGCAGCAAAAACTTACTAGCGATGCGAAGTTTCTGATCATTCTGGTAGTGCTCAATACCGTTGTGGAGCAAGACTTTGATCTTGTTGCGACGCGCTTGGCAATTGGCCGCAGCATGAAAAAATTTACAGTTCTCGTCACCGGAGACACACCACCTTACTTTGGCCCAGCGTCGCCATACCGCAGCTTGCCAAAGGATCAGCTGCTCTGTCTTGGCAGACGCTGCTTCCCGGAGGACAACTTCCAGCAGGACAAGTCTCTCCGTTCCTCCACTGCATTAAGGAAGCAAACCACATGCTTGTTATTATCAATGAGCACCCGGAGATTGGGTTTGTGTCGACTCCAGTGCCGCAGGGCAGCCCGTAGCCTCCGCATCTTGCTGTTGATGCGTGTGGCTGAAGAAGAGGTGGGCCGCAGGCCTCTGTTCCAGCAACTGACGATGATATCCCTTGACTCGGCCATGTCCAACCAATGGTTCTCCATCCAGAAGAGCTTGCTTTTGGGGGTGTCGGCAGTGAACTGGAGTAGGATCGGGGCATGGTCCGGGGTGGTGTAGGGCGGGCAGGAGGCCGTGGTCTGCATGAAGTTGAGACCCCAAACCGCATTAACAAGAACGCGGTCGAGGCGCACCAGAGTTGGGGAGCTGCGTTTGTTGGACCAGGTGAACAGCTTATTGTCGATAGGGATGTCATCCAGGTCGTGTTCTCAGATCCAAGCATTGAACTGCTCCATGATATTCCAACAGATCCGGCCCTTTGATTTCTCATGAGAGAAACGATACATGTTGAAATCCCCCAAGACTGCCCAGGGTGTGTCAGGGTCAGCTGCCACTTCAGAGATTGCTTCAAAGAAGGCAGATCGCTCAGTGCTCAGGCAGGGTGCATACACAACAGACAGCAAGAATTGGCAGTTGGACACTGCAGAAACCATCTTGATCGTGACGTGGTATCTATGCTCCATGACAACATGTCCAGCAACCTTGGATGAATCCCAAGCAACCAGAATACCCCTAGAAGTGCCCTCAGAGAGTGTGACAGCATGATCCATGAACTTGGGTGGAAGGAAGGATCTCAATTTGAAAGGAGTGATTGAAGCCAACTTTGTTTCCTGCAAGCATACGACACTAGGGCAGCAAGAAGTTATGGTGTCCCGAACAAGCGTACACTTGTCATCGTCACCGAGGCCACGTACATTCCAGTTTGGAACTAACGTTGGGTTGTGAACTTCTAAGCTATTTTATTTGTAATTACCGAAGGACTGTGACTCTGTGAGTTTCTTTGACTCTATTGTTAGGATGGGCAAACTATATATATGACTCCCTCCATCCATCCCTCAAAATCAAATATCATGTATGCCTTCTTCTGGAGCAACTTCCATGACACTCCTATCTTCATGGCTTAACGGGTGATATGACAGACCTAGTGCAATAGTTTCCACACTTCATATGCTCTGCACATCACACTACGTCCATGTGGATGTTGCAGTGTTTCTACCTCCTTTTCCTAGCCCTCCTACTCTTGCCCCTTGCCACCAAATGTGATGTCGTCTGCATTGGCGATGGCAATCTCATGGCCAGCAAAAACCTTGAGGCAAACATCCATGACTTCGCGGCCATCCTCCCGAACAAGAAATCCTCCACGCCCAGCCGCTCTGCAGACCATGCGACAGGGGAATACCCTGAAGGCATGTACGCTGTATCACACTGCCACAACGGCACGAACTCCTCGTCTGTCGAGCCTGCATCAGCTAAGCCCTCCAAGAAGCACATACAGTGTGCCCTTACCACAAGGGTGTTGTGTTCTCCAATGGCAACTGCTCTCTCAAGCTTTCAGCTCTCATTTACACTATCCCCTGGGAGCGGGACAACCACCACAAAGGTGAATATATTTGTTGAGACCCGCTTCGGTAGACCCCCTCTTACAAACCGTATAAAGGGTAAGATGGACTTTCCACACTTTTGTATGTATGATGAGTTGTCTGTCGGTATGTATGTACGTAAGGGCCATATTTTTATCTTTTTTTTCTCTTAACTTAAAGTTTCACCTTTTTTTAAAGTGTAAAAATAATGTAGCCAACAAGGATCGAACTAGCAACGTTCTGTTAGAACATACACAAGGTTGACCAAAAGGCCACGTTACTAGTTGTGACATATAACATCTCTCTTTGGTATAATATGCAGTGGTTTTCCTTCTTTTTTTTGCTCTGGCCGAGTTTTCATTGATTTTTTTATTTTTTCCATTTTCCTTTTATGTTTTAAAATTCACGAACTTTTCTTAAATTTATGAAATATTTTCCAAATCTATGAACTTTTTTTGAATCCTTAATTTTTTTTTGAAAATATCTGTGAACTTTTTTCAAATGCGTTAATCATTTTTTTAAATGTAAAAAAATTCAAAATTGATGAACTCTTTTCACATATGATAATTTTGTTTCAAAAACCGTCTGGCAAGCTAAGGTTCCCGAAACCGGGAACATTTTTTTGCAAGTTTCTTAGTGAAATATCTTTTAATTTACGAGTTTTTTTAAATCCGTGAACACTTTTCTAAAAGTCAATGAACTTTTTAAAATCCGCGAACGCTTAGGCCGGCCTAACAGGTGCCTGACAAGAGCGATGTTGTCGCCTAGTTGGGCGAAAGCCTGAGAATTTTTATTTTTATATATTTTTGTTTTTCTGCTCTTTTTCTGTTAATTCATTTTTCTTCTTTTAGAACTTTATTATTGTTTTAAAACTTGTTTACTTTTTTAGATAATAATTTTAAATATTGTTTACTTCAAAACTATCATGGATGCCTATGATGGGCATGCCCACCTGCTAGCAAAAGTTAAAACCATTTCATGAATAACAAAAACTTTCGCAAAAAAATGAATAACAAAGAAACAACATTTTCAACGACGAGTGTTCGGGTGGCCACAAGTTCCCGTCTGAGAGCATGTTGTATCCTGGCATCCTTGAAATGGCCCAAATTTTGCATCGACCTGTATGATCAATTCAAGTCACCATGGCAAGTTAATTTGGGTTTCGACAATTTTTTACATTTTATGGAATTTTCTTGCTCAAAATAGACTAATAATTGGCAAGACGTGTCGCGACTTGCATACGGTGTCGGAAGTCGTTCAAACCTCACATGGATGCCTACCATTGGCATGCCCACCTGCTTACAAAAGTTGGGGTCATTTGTGTTGGGGAACGTAGTAATTTCAAAAAAATTCCTACGCACACGCAAGATCATGGTGACGCATAGCAACGAGAGGGGAGAGTGTTGTCCACGCACTCGTGAGACCGTAGCGAAGTGTTATGACAACGCTGTTGATGTAGTCGACGTCTTCACGATCCGACCGATCCAAGCACCGAACGTACGGCACCTCCGTGTTCAGCACACGTCCAGCTCGATGACGTCCCCCGGGCTCCAATCCAGCAAAGCGTCGGGGATGAGTTCCGTCAGCACAACAGCGTGGTGACGATGATGATGTTCTACCAGCGCAGGGTTTCTCCTAAACTCCGCGACGATATGACCGAGGTGGAATATGGTGGAGGGGGCACCGCACCGCTGCAGCTAAGGAACAATCCGTAGATCAACTTGTGTCTTAGGGTGCCCCCCCCCGTATATAAAGGGGAGAGGAGGAGGGGCCGCCAAGGGAGGCGTGCCCTAGGGGGCAATCCTACTCCGAGTAGGTTTGCCCCCCTTCCTATTAGGAGTAGGAGAGGGAAGGAAGAGGGAGGGAAGAAGGAAGGGGGCCCCCCCTCCCAGTCGGATTGGGCTTGGGGCGCGCCTCCTTTGCTCCTTCTCCTCCTTTCCACTAAGGCCCAATAAGGCCCATATACTTACGGGGGTTCCGGTAACCTCCCGGAACTCCGGTATAGTCCCAATCTCATCCGGAACCTTTCCGGTGTCCAAATATATCCGTCCAATATATTAATCTTTATGTCTCGACCATTTCGAGACTCCTCGTAATGTCCTTGATCACATTCGGGACTCCGAACAAACTTTGGTACATCAAAACTTATAAACTCATAAGAAAATTGTCATCGTAACGTTAAGCGTGCGGACCCTACGGGTTCGAGAACTATGTAGACATGACCTAGAACTATTCTCGGTCAATAACCAATAGTGGAACCTGGATGTCCATATTGGTTCCTACATATTCTACGAAGGTCTTTATCGGTCAAACCGCATAACAACATACGTTGTTCTCTTTGTCATCGGTATGTTACTTGCCCGAGATTCGATCGTCGGTATCCAATACCTAGTTCAATCTCATTACCGGCAAGTCTCTTTACTCGTTCCGTAATACATCATTTCGTAACTAACTCATTAGTTACAATGCTTGCAAGGCTTAAGTGATGAGTATTACCGAGAGGGCCCAGAGATACCTCTCCGACAATCGGAGTGACAAAACCTAATCTCGAATTATGCCAACTCAGCATGTACCTTTGGAGACACCTGTAGAGCACCTTTATAATCACCCAGTTACGTTGTGACATTTGGTAACACACAAAGTGTTCCTCCGGTAAACGGGAGTTGCACAATCTCATAGTTGTAGGAACTTTGTATAAGTCATGAAGAAAGCAATAGCAACATACTAAACGATCAAGTGCTAAGCTAACGGAATGGGTCAAGTCAATCACATCATTCTCCTAATGATGTGATCCCATTAATCAAATGACAACACATGTCTATGGTTAGGAAACATAACCATCTTTGATTAATGAGCTAGTCAAGTAGAGGCATACTAGTGACACTATGTTTGTCTATGTATTCACACATGTATCATGTTTCTGGTTAATACAATTCTAGCATGAATAATAAACATTTATCATGATATGAGGAAATAAATAATAACTTATTGTTGCCTCTAGGGCATATTTCCTTCAGTCTACCACTTGCACTAGAGTCAATAATCTAGATTACATAGTAATGATTCTAACACCCATGGAGTCTTGGTGCTGATCATGTTTTGCTCGTGAGAGAGGCTTAGTCAACAGGTCTGGAACATTCAGATCCGTATGTATCTTGCAAATCTCTATGTCTCCCACTTGGACTTGGTCCCGAATGGAATTGAAGCGTCTCTTGATGTGCTTGGTCCTCTTGTGAAATCTGGATTCCTTTGCCAAGGCAATTGCACTAGTATTGTCACGAGAAGATCTTCATTGGTCCCGATGCACTAGGTATAACACCTAGATCGAAATGAACTCCTTCATCCGAGTCCTTCATTTGCTGCTTCGAAGCAGCTATGTACTCCGCTTCACATGTAGATCCCGCCACGACGCTTTGTTTAGAACTGCACCAACTTACAGCTCCACCGCTCAATAAAAATACGATCCGGTTTGCGATTTAGAATCGTCCGGATCATCACAAAGCTTGCATTGACGTAACCATTTACGACTAGCTCTTTGTCACCTCCATATACGAGAAACATATCCTTAGTCCTTTTAGGTATTTCAGATGTTCTTGACCGCTGTCCATGACCCACTCTGGATTACTTTGGTACCTCCCCGCCAAACTAATAGCAAGGCACACATCAGTGCGGTACATAGCATTGCATACATGATAGAGCCTATGGCTGAAGCATAGGGAACTCCTTTCATTTTCTCTCTATCTTCTGCAGTGGTCGGGCATTGAGTCTGACTCAACTTTATACCTTGTAATACAGGCAAGAACCTATCTTTGCCTGATCCATATTGAACCTTTTCAACACTTTATCAAGGTATGTGCATTGTGAAAGTCCAATCAAGCGTCTTGATCTATCTCTATAGATCTTAATGCCCAATATGTAAGCAGCTTCACCGAGGTCTTTCATTGAAAAACTTTTATTCAAGTATCCTTTTATGCTATTCAGAAATTCTATATCATTTCCAATCAACAATATGTCATCCACATATAATATTAGAAATGCTACTGAGCTCCCACTCACTTTCTTGTAAATACAAAGCTTCTCCAAAAGTCTCAGATAAAACCATATGCTTTGGTCACACTATCAAAGCGCTTATTCCAACTCCGAGAGGCTTGCACTGCACCATAGATTGATCGCTGGAGCTTGCACACTTTGTTAGCTCCTTAGGATCGACAAAACCTTCCGGTTACATCATATACAACTCTTCTTCCAGAAATCCATTCAGGAATGCAGTTTTGACATCCATCTGCCAAATTTCATAATCATAAAATGCGGCAATCGCTAACATGATTCGGACAGACTTAAGTATCTCTACGGGTGAGAAAGTCTCATCGTAATCAACCCCTTGAACTTGTCGAAAACCTTCCGCAACAAGTCGAGCTTTATAGACAGTTACATTACCGTCAGCGTCAGTCTTCTTCTTAAAGATCCATTTATTCTCAATGGCTTGCCGATCATCGGGAAAGTCAACCAAAGTCCATACTTTGTTCTCATACATGGATCCCATCTCAGATTTCATGGTCTCTAGCCATTTTGCGGAATCTGGGCTCATCATCGCTTCCTCATAGTTCGTAGGTTCATCATGGTCAAGTAACATGACTTCCAGAATAGGATTACCGTACCACTCGGTGTGGATCTTACTCGGTAGACCTCGAGGTTCATGAGAAACTTGATCCAAGTTTCATGATCAATATCATTACCTTCCTCACTAATTGGTGTAGTTGTCATAGGAACTGATTTCTGTGATGAACTACTTTCCAATAAGGGAGCAGGTACAGTTACCTCATCAAGTTCTACTTTCCTCCCACTCACTTCTTTCGAGAGAAACTCCTTCTCTAGAAAGGATCCATTCTTAGCAACGAATGTTTTGCCTTCGGATCTGTGATAGAAGGTATACCCAACAGTCTCTTTTGGGTATCCTAAGAAGACACATTTCTCCGATTTAGGTTCGAGCTTATCTGGCTGAAGTTTCTTCACATAAGCATCGCAGCCCCAAATTTTAAGAAATGACAACTTTGGTTTCTTGCCAAACCACAGTTAATAAGGCGTCGCCTCAACGGATTTTGATGGTGCCCTATTTAACGTGAATGCGCCGCCTCTAAAGCATAACCCCGTAACGATAGCGGTAAATCAAGAAGAGACATCATAGATCGCACCATATCTAGTAAAGTACGATTACGACGTTCGGACACACCATTTCTTTGTGGTGTTCCAGGTGGCCTGAGTTGCGAAACTATTCCGCATTGTTTCAAATGTAAACCAAACTCGTAACTCAAATATTCTCCTCCACGATCAGATCGTAGAAACAAAATTTTCTTGTTACGATGATTTTCCACTTCACTCTGAAATTCTTTGAACTTTTCAAATGTTTCAGACTTGTGTTTCATTAAGTAGATATACCCATATCTGCTTAAATCATCTGTGAAGGTGAGAAAATAACGATATCCGCCACGAGCTTCAACATTCATCGGACCACATACATCTGGATGTATGATTTCCAACAAATCTGTTGCTCTCTCCATAGTACCGGAGAACGGTGTTTTAGTCATCTTGCCCATGAGGCACGGTTCGCAAGTACCAAGTGATTCATAATCAAGTGATTCCAAAAGTCCATCAGTATGGAGTTTCTTCATGCGCTTTACACCGATATGACCTAAACGCCAGTGCCACAAATAAGTTGCACTATCATTATCAACTCTGCATCTTTTGGCTTCAACATTATGAATATGTGTATCACTACTATCGAGATTCAATAAAAATAGACCACTCTTCAAGGGTGCATGACCATAAAAGATATTACTCATATAAATAGAACAACCATTATTCTCTGATTTAAATGAATAACCGTCTCTCATCAAACAAGATCCAGATATAATGTCCATGCTCAACGCTGGCACCAAATAACAATTATTCAGGTCTAAAACTAATCCCGAAGGTAGATGTAGAGGTAGCGTGCCGACCGCGATCACATCGACTTTGGAACTGCTTCCCACGCATCGCCACCTCGTCCTTGGCGATGCTCGCTTATTCCGTAGTCGCTGTTTGAGTTGCAAATATTAGCAATGTAACCAAGATCAAATACCCAGTGCTACTACGAGCTCTAGTTAGGTACACATCAATAACATGTATATCACATATACCTTTGTTCACTTTTCCATCTTTCTTATCCGCCAAATACTTGGGGCAGTTCGCTTCCAAAGGACCAGTTTGCTTGCAGAGAAGCACTCGGCCAGTGCTTAGGTCCGACTTGGGTTTCTTCTCTTGAGCAGCAACTTGCTTGCTGTTCTTCTTGAAGTTCCTTCTTCTTCCCTTTGCCCTTTTCTTGAAACTAGTGGTCTTGTTGACCATCAACACTTGATGTTCCTTCTTGATTTCTACCTCCGCAGCCTTTAGCATTGCGAAGAGCTCGGAATTGTCTTGTTCATCCCTTGCATATTATAGTTCATCTCAAGCTCTTGTAGCTTGGTGGCGTGATTGGAGAATTACATCAATGACGCTATCATCCGGAAGATTAACTCCCGTTGAATCAAGTGATTATTATACCCGCACATTTTGAGTATATGCTCACTGACAGAAATATTCTCCTCCATCTTGCAGTTGTAGAACTTATTGGAGACTTCATATCTCTCAATCCGGGCATTTGCTTGTAATATTAACCTCAACTCCTGGAACATCTCATATGCTCCATGACGTTCAAAATGTCGTTGAAGACCCGGTTCTAAGCCGTAAAGCATGGCACACTGAACTATAGAGTAGTCATCAGCTTTGCTCTGCCAGACGTTCACAACATCTGGCGTTGCTCCTGCAGCAGGCCTAGCACCCAGCGGTGCTTCCAGGACGTAATTCTTCTGTGCAGCAATGAGGATAATCCTCAAGTTACGGACCCAGTCCGTGTAATTACTACCATCATCTTTCAACTTTGCTTTCTCAAGGAACGCATTAAAATTCAACGGAACAACTGCACGAGCCATCTATCTACAACAAACATAGGCAAGCAAAATACTATCAGGTACTAAGTTCATGATAAATTTAAGTTCAATTAATCATATTACTTAAGAACTCCCACTTAGACAGACATCTCTCTAGTCATCTAAGTGATCACGTGATCCAAATCAACTAAACCATAACCGATCATCACATGAGATGGAGTAGTTTTCAATGGTGAACATCTCTATGTTGATCATATCTACTATATGATTCACGTTCGACCTTTCGGTCTCCGTGTTCCGAGGCCATATCTGCATATGCTAGGCTCGTCAAGTTTAACCTGAGTATTCTGCGTGTGCAAAACTGGCTTGCACCCGTTGTAGATGGACGTAGAGCTTATCACACCCGATCATCACATGGTGTCCGACACGATTTAACTTTGGCAACGGTGCATACTCGGGGAGAACACTTCTTGATAATTTTAGTGAGAGATCATCTTAAAATGCTACCGTCAATCAAAGCAAAATAAGATGCATAAAGGATAAACATCACATGCAACCAATATAAGTGATATAATATGGCCATCATCATCTTGTGCTTGTGATCTCCATCTCCGAAGAACCGTCGTGATCACCATCGCCACCGGTAGCGACACCTTGATCTCCATCGTAGCATCGTTGTCGTTTACGCCATCTATTGCTTCTACGACTATCGCTACCGCTTAGTGATAAAGTAAAGCAATTACGGGGTGTTTGCATTTCATACAGTAAAGCGACAACCATATGGCTCCTGCCAGTTGCTGATAACTTTGGTTACAAAACATGATCATCTCATACAATAAAATAAACCATCACGTCTTGACCATATCACATCACAACATGCCCTGCAAAAACAAGTTAGACGTCCTCTACTTTGTTGTTGCAAGTTTTACGTGGCTGCTACGGGCTTAGCAAGAACCGTTCTTACCTACGGATCAAAACCACAACGATAGTACGTCAAGTTAGTGTTGTTTTAACCTTCGCAAGGACCGGGCGTAGCCACACTCGGTTCAACTAAAGTTGGAGAAACTTACACCCGCCAGCCACCTGTGTGCAAAGCACGTCGGTAGAACCAGTCTCGCGTAAGCGTACGCGTAATGTCGGTCCGGGCCGCTTCATCCAACAATACCGCCGAACCAAAGTATGACATGCTGGAAAGTAGTATGACTTGTATCGCCCACAACTCACTTGTGTTCTACTCGTGCATATAACATCAACGCATAAAACCTAGGCTCGGATGCCACTGTTGGGGAACGTAGTAATTTCAAAAAAATTCCTACGCACACGCAAGATCATGGTGATGCATAGCAACGAGAGGGAAGAGTGTTCTCCACGTACCCTCGTAGACCGTAAGCGGAAGCGTTATCACAACGCGGTTGATGTAGTCGAACGTCTTCACGATCCGACCAATCCAAGCACCGAACGTACGGCACGACGGCGTGGTGACGATGATGATGTTCTACCGGCGCAGGGCTTCGCCTAAACTCCGCGACGATATGACCTAGGTGGAATATGGTGGAGGGGGGCACCGCACACGGCTAAGGAACAATCCGTAGATCAACTTGTGTCTTAGGGGTGCCCCCCTCCCCCGTATATAAAGGGGGAGAGGAGGAGGGGGCGGCCAAGGGGAGAGGCGCGCCCTAGGGGGGCAATCCTACTCCAAGTAGGTTTGGCCCCCCCTTTCCTATTAGGAGTAGGAGAAGGAAGGAAGAGAGGGGAGGGAAGAAGGAAAGGGGGGGCGGCCCCTCCCAGTCGGATTGGGCTTGGGGGCGCCCCTCCTTGCTCCTTCTCCTCCTTTCCACTAAGGCCCAATAAGGCCCATATACTTACCGGGGAAGGGTCTGTAACCTCCGGAACTCCCAGATAGTCCCAATCTCATCTGGAACCTTTCGGTGTCCAAATATATCCGTCCAATATATCAATCTTTATGTCTCAACCATTTCGAGACTCCTCGTCATGTCCGTGATCACATCCGGACTCGAACAAACTTCGTACATCAAAACTTATAAACTCATAATAAAACTGTCATCGTAACGTTAAGCGTGCATGACCCTACGGGTTCGAGAACTATGTAGACATGACCTAGAACTATTCTCATCAATAACCAATAGTGGAACCTGGATGTTCATATTGGTTCCTACATATTCTACGAAGATCTTTATCGGTCAAACCGCATAACAACATACGTTGTTCCCTTTGTCATCGGTATGTTACTTGCCCGAGATTCGATCGTCGGTATCCAATACCTAGTTCAATCTCGTTACCGGCAAGTCTCTTTACTCGTTCCGTAATACATCATTTCGTAACTAACTCATTAGTTACAATGCTTGCAAGGCTTAAGTGATGAGTATTACCGAGAGGGCCCAGAGATACCTCTCCGACAATCGGAGAGACAAAACCTAATCTCGAATTATGCCAACTCAACATGTACCTTTGGAGACACCTGTAGAGCACCTTTATAATCACCTAGTTACGTTGTGATGTTTGGTAACACACAAAGTGTTCCTCTGGTAAACGGGAGTTGCACAATCTCATAGTTGTAGGAACTTTGTATAAGTCATGAAGAAAGCAATAGCAACATACTAAACGATCAAGTGCTAAGCTAACGGAATGGGTCAAGTCAATCACATCATTCTCCTAATGATGTGATCCCATTAATCAAATGACAACACATGTCTATGGTTAGGAAACATAACCATCTTTGATTAATTATCTAGTCAAATAGAGGCATACTAGTGACACTATGTTTGTCTATGTATTCACACATGTATCATGTTTCCGGTTAATACAATTCTAGCATGAATAATAAACATTTATCATGATATGAGGAAATAAATAATAACTTTACTATTGCCTCTAGGGCATATTTCCTTCAATTTGAAGAATGCCCAAACATAGACTATGTTTCATGGATGGTGTTCGGTTAGGTCAGAAGCCTCCACCTGAGAGCACGTTGTTTTTCGGCATCCTTGAAGTGACCCCAATTTTTTTCCATGAACGTGTACGACCAATTCAAGGCATCTTGACACCTTGTTTTGGTTCTAGCAAATTTTGCCTTTTCGGGAGTTTTCTCGGTCAAAAAAGGCCGATAAATAGTCCGACGTGTCGCAACTTGCATACGATGTCGGAAATCGTTCAAATCTGGTAGACTACCATGGGCATGCCCACCTCCTTTAAGAAGTTCATTACACTTCAAAAATGTCCAAAACTAGGCCATGTTCAATGGAGGGTGTTTAGATTGGCTAGAAGCCTCCGTCTAAGAGCACATTGTTTCTTGACATCATTCGAATGTCCCCCAAAAAAATCACCTACCAATTCAAGGCACCATGCCAAGTTGTTTTAGTTTTCGACAAATTTTGTATTATCTAGAGTCTTCTCGATCAAAAAAGGTAGATAAATGACCGGATGTGTTGCAACTTGCATACGGTATCAGAAATCATTCAAACCTGGCATGGATCACTACCATGGGCATGCACACCTTCTTCAAAATATTTGGGGGTTATTTGAAGAATGTCCAAACACTACTAGGAAAAGGGCTATAGATAGGACTGATTCTAATGGCGCACCAGGTAGACAGTGCGCCACTACTATATACTAATGGTGCATTGTTTGCAGGTGCACCATTAGTGTGGAAGACACTAATGGCGCACCAGTCTCATGGTGCGCCACTACTATTGATTTTTTCCCATTTTTCCATACAAACTAATGGCGCATGAAGACAAAGTGCGCCATTACTAGTTAGAACTAGTAATGGCGCACGACCAAGACTATGCACATTAGTATATATTTTTTTACTTTTTTGCAAACCTACTAATGGCGCACCGTATCACAGTGCGCCATTAGTAGTTTAAACTACTAATGGCGCACTTTTCCACAGTGCGCAATTAGTATACATATGTTTTTTTACTTTTCTGCAAAAAGTACTAATGACGCACCACCTGCAGATGCGCCATTAGTAACCAGGGTTACTAATGGCGCATTATGTGGTGGTGCGCCATTAGTAACCTGGGACCAACAAGATATTTTGGACAGCCCACCTACCCACTCACTTTCCCCACTTCATTCTCTCGACCTCCTCCTCCAAGCTTGTCTCGGCTGCCTCCTCCTCCTTACCTCATTTCCACCATAGATTCATCAAAATTAAGTGGTGAAATTACCTTTTTTTGATAGGTAAGTAAGGGGAAAGCTATCTTCATGATGTAGATCTACTTTTTTCTCCCTAGCTCGCTCCAACAACGTGCACATGCACTTTTTGTGGCCTAGCTAGTTCTATGTATGTTTGTGGTGTTGCATATATGTTTGTCTTTAAAGGTACCGGTATTTGAAATGTTTGCTGGAATGTTTTGATTCATTTCCGTTTCGGTGAGAATTTTGGCACTATGCATTCTTTTTGGTCCTATTTTTAGGGAAGGTCATGCCAAATTTTTTCTTGGTTCTAAAATATCGTTTTGCTCTACCCCGCAGGCGACCATGGTCCGCACGATGACTAAAGGCATCGTGAATAGGTTTTTGAGCTCCGCAAAGGCCGAGATGCTTAAAAAGAACGAGACGAAGATAAGATGTCCGTGTCGAAGATGCAAGCTAAAGAGCCTTATTATGACCGGATTCCGGCAGGTGGGACCACCGCTTTTGCGTGGTTTCATGGATGGCTATCGGTGGCAAGGTGATGAAGATGACTATGAAGTCGCCCATGGGGGTCGGGCAAGAAATGAGGAAGGGCAACAAGACAAGTACCACCGCAAGAGGGCGGGCGAGAAGACGAAGAATCTCCGTGACATGATCACGACGGTGATGCTGTACACGCCATCATGTAGAAGATGTCGAAATGATGATGGGGAAGATCAATACGAAGGGCTTGCTCATGAAGATGAAGATGTCGGAGCAGCGGCGATGGAGGCTGGGTGCAGGACCTCATATTCAAGAGCTGCTTCTCAAGCGCACGGATAACGCAAGAGCTGCCGCCGAGAGAAAGCCAAGCTGGATCAACCGGAGATAGACGCGTTACTCTATTGTATGAAGGATGCATGCCCGAGGATACCCGCTTTGAAAGTAACGCCATGGCTCGAGATGAAGGTAAAACACAAAATGACCGACGATGCTTTGACGAGAACATGTCATTCTGGCACGAACGTCTTCCCAAGGGGAACAAGTGCCCGACCAGTTTCGAGGAGGCGAAGAAAATCGTGTGTCCTCTGGATTTACCGCACGTGAAATACCATGTGTGCATGAACAATTGTATCATTTATCGGGACGAGCACGCGGAGTCTACCATATGTCCGGTGTGCGGCGTCACTCGATACAAGAAGAGGAAGAAAGCTCCTCGAAAATCGGTGTGGTACTTTCCGATCACTCCTCGTCTGCAGCGGTATTTCGCGGACCCTAATGTAGCAAAGCTCCTGCGTTGGCACGCGGATAGGGAGAAGAAGAAGCGGGAAGATGAAGGAAATGATCCGGAGATAAATAAAAAAGACAAGATGCTGAGTCACCCTAAGGATGCGAGCCAGTGGCAAGCGTTGAACTTCGAATACCCAGAATTTGGGAAGGATCCAAGGAACATCATGCTGGGCGCGAGCACCGATGGAGTCAATCCATTTGGCAGCCGAGAAGCACACATAGCACCTGGCCGTGTTTGTGTGGATGTACAACCTTCCCCCAGGTTGTGCATGAAGAGGAAGTACATTCACATGAGTATGCTAATTGAAGGGCCGAAACAACCAGGAACGACATCAATCAGATCCGGGGCTGCTGAAGGAGGAGATAGACACGCTGGGAAAACGCCAGCCAATACGTGGGGCGCCGCAGAAAGAATATTTCCTATGAGAGCCGCTGCTCACGACGGTGCATGACTATCTCGTTACGGATATCTCATGGGCGGGTAGTCCACGGATTTTCTAGATGCGTAAGGTGCATGGATGACACAACGACGCCAGCCTAGATAGAGATCCTGGGTCTTGAAAACCGTGTTCATGGGACATCGAAGGTGGCTTCACGACGATGACCCGTGGAGGAAACGCAAGGATCTGTTCGATGGTGAAACCGAACCCAAAACGCCTGTACGAGGAGCGGCGAGGAAATAGACGAGCTGTTGAAAAATTGAAAGACCGCTTCGCCGAAAGAAGCAAAAGGCGCCAGAGCCGAAAGAAGCAAAGGCGCTAGAGCCGCTCTGAAGGTCTGGAAAACGAGGTCTGTTTTCTGGGACTTGCCGTACTGGAAGATCCACCATGTGCCTCACAGCCTTGATGTCATGCATATCATAAAGAACGTGTGCGAGAGTCTGCTTGGTACCCTGCTCAACATGCCAGAGAGGACCAAAGATGGGCCGAAAGCAAGGGCAGACTTGAAATCAATGGGCATCAGGAAGGAGATTCACGCTAATGATGATGATGATGATGATGATGAGGCGAAGCAGGACACAGAAAGTCGTCGCAAAGGCAAAAAGGCCAAGAATACCCAAATGACTACCCTCCCACGTGCTTCACTCTAAGTCAGGAGGAGATCGAGCAGTTTTTCACCTGCCTCCTAGGAGTAAAACTTCCTTACCGTTACGCGGGAAGATAAGAAGATACCTAGACCCAGCGGGCGAAGTTCAGCGGATGAAATCTCACGACCGCACGCGGTCGATGACGCAGATACTTCCAGCTTGCAATCCAGGATAATGGACGCGCGTCCGCGGAAACGCTATTTGGCCTATGCAACTTTTTCGACGCCATCTCTAAGTCGATTGGCGGAGGGAACTCGAAGGCTATAGGAAGAGATCGTGGTCATACTATGCGAGCTTGAGATGTACTTACGCCCGCATTCTTCGACGTTATGGTGCATCTGCTGGTCCATATCATGGAGGATATCATCCAACTCGGGCCGACGCTCCTGCACAGCATGATGCCGTTCGAAAGGATGAATGGTGTCATCAAAGGATACGTTCGCAACATGTCACGTCCAGAGGGAAGTATAGCCAGGGGCTTTCTGATCGAAGAGTGCATCTCCTACTGCACAAATTATCTAGGGATCGAGAACCCCATTGGTCTGCCCGTCAACAGGCACCTCGGCAGGCTCGCTGGATGGGGTCACCGTGAGGGCCGCCGCGAAATGCATGTCGACTTCGAGGGTCGACTCGCCGACTTTGAAAGAGCAAACCTAGTCGCACTACAACACATAGACGTGGTCGATCCTTGGGTGGTAGAGCACAAAACCTTTATTGAGAAGACGTACAATGACCGAGGCCAAAAGAGGACGGACGGATATATACTCAAAGAGCACAACTCATGTTTCACGCGCTGGTTCAAGCAAAATCTTCTGTCGTACCCTTTACATGAAGATTCTTCCGCGGAAGAACAACTCATATTCGCCTTGTCACAGGGCGCCGAGCATAACCTGATGACCTATGAGGTGTACGATATCAACAGCTACACATTCTACACCGAGGACAAGGACATGAAGAGCGATGGTTATCAGAACTCCGGGGTAACGATGGAATCCTACACCGGTAAGGACAAGGACAGATACTACGGAAGGATCGAGGAGATCTGGGAGCTGAGCTACGCTGGAGAGAAGGTGTCGATGCTCCGTGTCAGATGGGCCAAGAGCGTCCTAAAAGAAGACCGATATTTCACCACCATTGTTATACCCGAAGCCAAATCCAAGACCGCGGGCGCAAACGTCACCGCGAAAAATGATCCATGGGTACTGGCTTCCCAAGTGGACCAATGCTTCTTCATTACCGACCCGTCAAAGCCCAGTCGTGTTGTCGTGAGGAGAGGCAAAAGGAAGATCATCGGAACGGATGGAGTAGCCAATGAGCAAGACTTTGACAAGTACGGCGACCCGAAGATTGAACATGAAGACGACGATGAAGTAGCAGCACACACCACAAGAAGAAGCAGGACCACCCTACCTAAAGGATGTCCGTTCCACAGAAGAACTCCATTTGCGAAAAAGAAGGGCAAGAAGATTGTGAACAGATAGCTAGCTAAGATCGATTGTATTTAAACCGTAGTCTTCATTTCTCGATTGTATTTCATGGGCACTTTTTGATATCACGAATATTTTTAAATTTCATGGGCACTTTTTGAATTCATGAGGACACTTGATCTCGATCCCCCTCCATCTCGATCTCGATTCCCCCTCCATCTCGATCTCGATCCCCGCACCCTCCCCCGCTTCACCGCCGCTGTCGATGATATTTTCAAGTAACAAATTTGAACATATTTTTTAAAAAATTATTACTGTTTTTATAAAAAAAATTACTATTATGATTTAAACAAGTTTGAAAATATTTCAACACAAATAAATATAAAAAACAGCATTTAAAATGCATAAAAAAAATATTGGGGAGCCTCGGAATCGAACCCAGGACCTCCTGGTGTGTGTGCTGCATGCTGACCAGTCGGGCTAGTGGGTGGGTTCTATTGTAGATAGGGTTAGGTTGTAGATATGGTTAGTGGGGTAGATTAAAACAAAAATCTAATGGCACACCGAGGGGTGGTGCGCCATTAGAATAGTCATACTTATGGCGCACGACTGGACGGCGCGCCATTAGAACCCTCCCCCTAGCTATCCTCTCTCTCTCTCGCCAGATCCCCTTCAACCCTCTCTCCCAAGCCACCAGATCCACCCACGCGCTGCCCGACCCACGACCTTGAGAGGCCCTTCGTGTCGTGATGATTTTGCAGGTACCCCGAGAGGCCCTTGAGTTTGCCGGAATGTCGATTAACTTCCGTTCCGGCAAATTCGGGTACTCCATATGTCCTATTTTCAGCAAAGGTCATGCTGAAATTTTCCGTGAATTTTAGCAAGACTTTGCTAAAAATCGGACATATGAGGTAGTTGCTACTAATGCATGGGCCAGGGTATCTTAGTACTTAATTAAGTAGGATCAACTGCCCCCTTTATTCTTGCTGTATTAAACCATAGGTGGCAATACAGCCAAGTGATTACGCCCAACCTAGGGTGCCTCGGCATCGATAAACCCTAAATGATGAAAACTTAACTTGGCTGTCCCGGATGCCTCGGTGTCGATGAGAACCTAAATGATGTACGCTTAGGCTTTTAGGGTGCCTCGGCGTCGACAAACCCTAAATGATGAAAGCTTAGGATTTTAGGGTGCCTCGGTGTCAACAAACCCTAAATGATGAGACCATGATCTTGTTCCTTGACAATAACCAACTTTTTGACCAAACTTTTTTCCTATTTAGAGCGAAACATGGCCCACAACAATGAGGCCGGTGGTTTGGGCGGCAAGCAATTCTGGGAGCTGTCCCAAGAGATGGAGGAACAACCTCACCGCTATGAGGACGCCATGAAGACACCGATCCTGATTACACAACCCCTAGTGGCGCTGGGATGACACCACTAATGGTGCCGCCGAGGATGACACCACCGATGATGGCGGCGCACACACGATGGCAGCCAATCGAAGAAGCAAAGGAAGGATCAAGCGTCCAATGCGCCCCGCACCGCCAAGGAGGAATTACTCAAGTGGACTCCGACGGAATCCAACGGAGCCCAAACATATAGTCAAGGGGTACTCGGTTCAGTTCGGTGCATTCTCCGAGCACCGCCTCGATCAACACCGAGAACCTTAGGCATAAGGACCGAGGGAATTTATGCAACCTCCTCTTCACGGTTGCACGAACGATACAAGTTCCCGCCGAATTTGAAAACACTTGCCTCTCGTGGAATAAAGTGAACAAGGCCGCCTCACGAAGATGAGCACGACTGCCTACTTGGAGAAGCGCGTGAAGAAAATGATTGATAAAGGTGATAGTTATGAGAAGATCAAGGCGAAATATCCTTTGATGAGCGAAGATGAGTACAAGGAGTTCAAGATCAAGTGCTCGAGCAAAGGCAACCTCCGAATCAAGTCGGGGGGAAAGAAATGCGGAGTTGAACTTAGGGGAACACAAACTCGGTCCCGGCGATTCAGAGTGGCGGAGCCTATATGGGACAAGGAGGACGCGGAGCGTGCCGAGCAAGGCCTACCGCCTCGCTTTGAGAAATACAGCGGTAACAAGCGGCATCAGAACTATGTCGGGCCCGCACAAGGAGGACCTGATAACAAAGGAGCTTACCACGGATCCAAAGACCAGGGCGCTTGAGCTTGTTCTGGTAAGGAATACACCCCCGCGTAATTAGCTCCATATGGTTGCACTCTAATTAATCCCCAATATTTCTAAATGGTTCACGTTCCTTTCGCAGGACACTGAAAGCAGTAGCGCGGGGTCGTCTCAGAGCTCCCCTTTCGACACCCCTTTAAATACGGCGTTGAACATAATGAAAAACAAGGATAAGATCACTAAGCCGACGTCAGCTGGTCGTGTGGCCAGCAAAGGCTTCACCACAAAATGGGAGTCATACTATACCACTGGTGTGAGGAAGGAGAAAAAGGCCAGCTCGGAAAGCCAGACGCGCGAGGTTGAAGCACTCAAGGCACAACTGGCGCGGATTCCGGAGCTTTTCCAAGAGCAAGTGGAACAACAACTGGGAACGAAGCTCAATGCCATGGTGCCTACGTTGATTCATGGGTCGACGACATGGATTGCGGGCGGCCAACAGGGCCTCCTCCGTTCCAGCTTCACGGCCAAGAACTCGCGACAACAAGCAGCGGCGCCATTGGTGTCTCCGGCGGCGCCATTGGTGTCTCCGCGGCGGCGCCATTGGTGTCTCCGGCAGAGGCGGTATTTGTGTCTCCGGCGCCGCACGGGCATTGAGCTTAATGCACCGGTGTCGCCGCCGCACTCGCCAAAGAAGCGCCCCTCATCGATTACACGCCCGCCGTTGGTGGTGCTCGACATTAGCCGAGCTCGACGGCATCACGGTAACTAAGCCTCTCGGCCGATGACTTCATCTCCTTGCCTTTGATCGGGCATCCTCGACGCCTCAGACATGTTTTCGCAGGCACCGCCGACGCCTTCCTTGCACTCTTCGCGCACTTCGGGCGCCGAGTTGATCGATGTCGCCAAGGGCGTAATCGCTCAACCGGCAACCCCATGTTCCACGGTAATCCGATGCCACCCACAATGTATAGGGTTGAAGTGGTTTGGTGCTACCAGCTACGACGAGCTGTTACCTCGGTTCAACCAGGGGCGACGAAGAAGATGAGATGACCTCGGCGCTGCGCAGAATCGCCCCTCGCTTTGTCAAGAGCGATTCGCTTTGGGGCACCACCCACGCATAAGACCGCCACCGTGCGGCGCCAAGCCATGGCAAGAACGCCGCAACGCTACCGACCTGCCAGACATCCCTATGTCGGACATCCCTATGGCACAGATCCGACAGCCCTATGGCACAGATCCGGACGACGATGACAACAACGACGGTACATTTACCAAAGTCGATAAGTACTTTGTCAACATGGGTACGCCGACGAAGTTCTGCGGGTCTCTTTCTCAAGAACCCAACCAAGACGATCAAATCTAGCTGGTACGGTGGAGAAATCCAATTGCAATAGGCGCTGCCCGGCGCTCAGCTTCTCGAGACGCCCAGCCCCGCCTTCACCGAAGTTTTAGATATTTGAGGTGCGAATATTATCAGCCCCAACACGCCAAGAAGGCGGTCTGTGAGCGAACTCGTCCCATTACAGAGATCAAGAAGAAGGGATGGAAACGAAGACTAACAAGGGCGCCGTGCGAGCCACCGGCACCGAAGTTCGATCCGTGCTCGGACGGGCCACCTTCACCTAAGGATATCTCGAGGAGGGTGCATGTGGCGGGTAGGGCGATGCTACCGCCAAATATGCTGAATGCTGCAACCGGTGCTATGCGGAGTCTGCACGACGTTGTTCTTTCTTTGGAGAAGTGGCGCCTCGAGAGAAGGATGTGGCATACCCGGTTTCGTGGCTAAGGTGCCGAGGGCAAGGGCTTTGTGGATGGCGACATCGGGGTACGATCGTCTCGCGGTTTGATGACATCTTTGCTATGTTTAACCTTCATCCGCTGCACTACACCTTCGCTCGGCTGTTTTCACGAGTATGGAGATGCGGATCATTAGAGACAAGACCCCGGACATCGTGATAGTCGACCCCTTCTACATGCGTGCAAGCACTTGAGCAGCGTTAGGGACCGCTAAGTTATGAGTTCACACCTCGAAGGTGTCATTCTGGCAAACCCAGATAAGGATAACTTCCTTGTGGCTTACTTTCCCGAGTAATCCATCCCTTAACCGCCCCGTAACATATGATTTCTTAGATTTCGATCGTTCTTTTTTTTCTAACATTCCGTGTTCTCGTGCAAAGGACACACATTGCACACTCATCCTCTTAAGCCCGAAATATTCCATGGCCACGATTTCGACCCAACCGTAACTCCAAGATAGACTACACAAATGTCAAGAAAGTTCTTGATGATGTTCTCCCCGGCTACGCCAAATCTGGAGGCACCTTCACTAGGACTGTTCGTAAGTACGGCAAGCACAAGTTCTCACACAATACGAAGTTCTGCTGCGTCAAGCAGCCGCCTGGCGGTCAGAAGGATGCCTACTACGCCCTCCATCACATGCGGGCGATCGTAAGGGACCATCATCAACTTCTGCTACCAGATAATCTCAAAGATTGGGCCACGAACTTGTCGGCAATCCAGGACGCGGACCTCAGACAAGAATTCTTTCGCATCCAGTCGGACTTTGCGGACATCATCCATCAAGATGTCCTTCATACGTCGGGGCAGTTCTTCCTCAGATATCAACCGTCCAACAATGAGATAGATGGAATGCTACAAATGCAGGGTGACAACGATCGCGATTTCATGACCATTATGCACAGACGGCGGCTTCATCCACGCCTCCCGTCCGATGAGTCGAGTCGAAAGTAGTGATGTGTAGTTTTGAAACATTGATTGGCTCATGTTGTAATTAAACTTTAATGAATTCAGATGTCTCTTTGGTTTGGACAATGCTCAACTTAGATGTAATCGATGCTATTTATTAGTAGGACCATGAATCGTGCTATTAATGTCTTGCTTTTCTCTTCGATCCTTTTGTTGCATACTTACATATTGCTTATGTATTGTCTGTTGTTTGGCTTGTGCATAGAGATGTCGCCGTATGTCGTGTACAAGGGTAAGGTTCCTGAGTCTACGACGATCGGGAGGAGTGTCAAGACAGGTTCACCATTTCAGCGTAATAGTTACAAAGGGTACACCACTAGGGCGGAGGTCAATCTAGATACGCCCGCTATCTAGGGGAGAGAGGAGGAGCGTTGAGGAACCGGATGAAGACCAGTTTGATCGCGATGATGCTCATCGTGATGACCACAACTCTCTTCTATGTGATGGTAGTTTAGATGGTCGATATCGACTTGTAATGTGAAGACAAACTCGCTACTCGCGGTCTCGAGACTTGTAATGTTCTATCTTTGTTCGGTCTTTTGAATTCGGAGACTAATATGATGATTTGTATTCTGAGACTAATCTTCTATTGTATTCGATGAATCTGCTGTTGTTGTCTAAATTTTGTCCAATAATATATTTTGTAACCTGTGAAAATATCAGAAAAGAAAAAAGTCCCTAATATTCATACTAGTGGCGCAGCACACAAGACACTAATGGCGCACTGAGATAATCACACTAATGGCGCATCACCCATCGGTGCGCCATTAGTATGCCAAAGCACATGGGTACATATGGCCCCTCGAGGAATTCTAATGGCGATCAGGCAATACTAATGGCGACTAGGTGGTGCGCCATTAGAACACCAGATACTAATGGCACACCAGTGGTGCGCCATTAGAATTTAATTCTAATGGCGTGATGCTAGTGGCGCACCAGTAGTGCGCCATTAGAAGGCAAAACTGGTGCGCCACTAGCAATGCCTTTTCCTAGTAGTGAAAACCAGACCATGTTCAATGAAGGGTGTTCAGGTTGCCCATAAGGCTCCGTCTGTGAGCACGTTGTATCTCAACATCCTTCAAATGGGTCCAAATTTTTTCCACCATTAGCTATGACCAATTCAAGGCACAATGCCAAGTTGTTTCATTTCTCGACTTTTCTCGCATCTGTTGGAGTTTACCCAGTCAAAAAGGCAGATAAATGACCGGACGTGTCGCAACTTGCATACTGTGTTGGGAATCATTTAAATCAGGCATGGATGTCTACCACGGTCATGCGCACCTGCTTGGCAAAGCTGAGGTCATTTTAAGAACGTCCAAAACAAGATCATTTTCAACGGAGGGTGTTTTGGTATAAGCTAGAAGGGTCTATTTGAAAGCATGTTGTCTTTCCACATCGGTCAAATGGCATAATATGTACTTAAAAAAATTATTTTTTAAAACTTAAACATTTCTTAAATTTGGGAACAATAAATAAAAAATGGAACATATACATACATGCTACAATGGCTGTTTGGAGAGACATACACATACACTAAACTACATGCATGAATCTATCACAAAGAAATCAATAGAAATGACATGTGCGCACACACGCGTACAAGCATATATAGCTTGCACAAATGGATTTGAGATTTACGCATGCATCCACATGGGTACTTATTACTCCCTCCGTTCGAAATTACTTGTCTTGAAAATGAATGTATCTAGATGCATCCATTTCTACGACAAGTAATTTCGAACGGAGGGAGTACGTTCCTTCACACAAAACAAGTATACACACACAGAACCATTGAAGAACTTGAGTAGTACAAAGTTTCTCAACCAAAAAAAAAACTTGAATAGTACAATACAAAGTGCAAATTACAGATCTACAGGGAACAACTAATAGAAAATTCGTGATTTATTTTGTCAGTACAGGTGGGGTAGTCGACTGGCTAGCTCCGCTTGTTTAGAGGACGAGGTTATGATTTCGATCCCTCCTATCTTTCTTATTTTCCTAGAATCTTTTATCCGGCGCACGCTCAAATAGCAAGCGGCCTCACGCCGGATGGGCCAGCCCCGTTCAGCACCGTATCCCCCTGCTCGGTACTTAGTTTCTCAAAAAAACAAAAAAAAAAATCCCAGAGATGATGTACTTTTAAAGTGAGGACCATCGTGCCCTCTATTATGAAAAGGTACGGGGCAATCTCAACTGTTAATGTGTTTAGGGGGGTCTACCGAAGCAGAAGTGATATTTGTTTTATGATCCTTCTTAGGAAATTCATGCATCTTAAGTTATTATCAGCCTCGAGTCTTCAATAGACTGTAAAACACATCGCAAATTAGATATGGGTAACCAGATAGTTTCAGATGGGGGTTTAAGAGTGGAAGTCACTCTTACGTGTAAATTCACTTTTTGGAAGTTCAAAGACGCACACAATTTTTTTATGCCCAACCGCATGTACATTTGGTTGTTAACATCTGTATGCAACTACAGAATTTGATGAATACATGGACAAAGGCTAAAAAATCGGAAAGTTGTTGCCCAGGCGGATTCAATTTAACTCTCCTAAAATGATTAATGTGACTGTAGAGCTGATACATGACACGAACACACACAAAAAGGGAAAAATAAATAAATAAACTAAAACAGTTGCATGTTCAACCTTTGTCAAGAATTGCTAGTCTTTTAAATAGTTTGGCTTGCCTCGCTTGCTTACCAGAATCACTAGTTGATTCAAGTCATGAGTTAACTAAAAAGCACAGTATTGTAGAGCAGCGATTCAGTGCCCAGGTTCATTTGCACCCGCTTGAAATTAAAATAATCCAAAACAAGTACTACAAAAATTCAAAAAATTCTATTTTTTTGTATGGTAGATAATTTGGTGCGTGAGGTGTGCTTCAAATTTCAGACCATTTGAACATTTGAGTATCCCTCTAGAAAAAAGATAAATTTAGGGTCTAAAAAAGTTTACTGTTTATGTTATTGTTCTGACCCAAATTTGCCTTTTTTTAGAGCTACTCATAAGTCCAAATGATCTGAAATTTGGAGAGCACCTCTAGCACCAAAGTATCTAACATGCAATTTTTTTTGGAGTTTTTTGGTATTTTTGTGATTTTTTTTTCTTAACCAGATGCAGATGAGCCTCGGTTCAGAAATGAATATTCGAGTATTATAGAATTTTACTACGTTCAATTGAGCCAACATATAAAATTTGCTGTGGGAACGTGTTAATATGAATATACCGTTGGTATGATCATTTTGAATTGAGTAGAAGAAGAAAGCGTTAGGGCGTGAAGTACCGCACCAGAAACGTGGCTGCAACCAAAATTGAAACAACTGTTGAAAAAGTCAAGAACTGCTAGCCTATCTAAAGAAACAGCAAGAGAAAATGGAGAAGATCAAAAACCTAAACCACATGTGAATTAAATTATTGACTAATTGGAAGAAAAGATAGTGTTCATCTGTAGTTCTGCACTCATGAAGTAGCCCAATGGCTGGGTCGCAGTGGCCCGCCGCGGTTTGAATCCCGGGTGGCCTCTATCTTAATATACAGGCCATGGGCCATGGCCTCGTCCCCATGGTTCTTGTTTTTTTCCACCTGCACTGAAAAGTCAATTGAAGCTTTGTGTATCACATAATTTACATTTCAGAAGGATTCTTTGTGATGAGAAGGCTGGCTACGGAGGGCATCATGGCTATGGTGTTTTAAGTTATCGGGTTTGTGTGGCTTCTCTTCCTGCTTCGGCAGGACTACCGTGATAGGGAAAGACGCTCTATGATATAATGCAGGCGTTCTATCTCTCCTCCATCTGAAGACAAATGATTGATCCGCTGGGCCACAATTTTCGGCTGCAACGCCTTCTCTGAAGAACATGAGTAATGCTAATACTAATATGATAAGTGAAGTGTAGACTGTTTATGAGACAATCTAAGTGAAAGCTCAAGACTATGTTTTGTTCAAACTCATGAGCTTTCACTTAGTTTGTCTTCAAAAGCACAAAAACAGTTTGTAGGTATCCATTTCACTTGTTTTGTTGCTGACTACTACTAGTAGTTAGTTGTTTGTACCACCGAATATGCATATGATGTATGTGCGATATGCGGAAACGTCTTACCTTGAACTGAGGCGATGTGCTTCGTGTTTATAGGCAGGAGCGCACCTCCCTGAAGCGCATACACCTTTGGAGATTTTACAGGAGGTGTACAACTTGGAGAACAAGAGATAGAAGTAGTTACAGCAGATAAGGAGATAGAATTACATGTAAACCGAACCAACTATCTATCCTATATCCTGCGCCTTGGACTCTGCATACGTGACAATATATGTTGTGTTTAACACCCTCCCTTAATCACAACTTCATTAAGTTGAGATTATGTTAGAAGTCTTCCAAACTTCTAGTAGGTAGAGCCTTGGTGAATCCATCTGCAAACTAATCCTTGGAACTCACAAAACGAATATCAAGTTGTTTTTGAGCCACTCATTCTCTGACAAAGTGAAAATCTATTTCAATGTGTTTCGTTCTGGCATGAAAAACAGGGTTAGCAGACAAATAAGTTGCACCCAGATTGTCACACCATAGGCATGGAGTTTGTTTACTTTTTACACCAAGCTCTTTTAATAAATACTGCACCCAGATGATCCCAGCTGTAGCATTTGCTAATGCTTTGTACTCTGCCTCAGCACTAGACTTGGAGACCGTAGCCTATTTTCTTGCACACCACGAAATCAAGTTAGGGCCAAAGAACACTGCAAACCCTCCAGTGGAGCGTCTATCATCCAAGCAATTTGCCCAGTCAGAGTCTGAGAAAGCACTAAGAACTGTGGATGGTGACTTGCTGAAACTGAGACCAATGCTGAGAGTGTTCTTGACATATCTAACTATTCGTTTAGCAGCAGTTAAATGAACAGTAGTGGGTGCATGAAGAAACTGACAGAGTTTGTTAACAGCAAATGAGATATCAAGTCTTGTAAGGGTGAGATATTGAAGTGCACCTACAGGACTCCTGTATTTGGTGCTGTCTTCCTAACTCAAAGCTTGTCCTTCTGTGAGAAACAATTTTTCTGAACTGGATAATGGAGTTGGTGACGGTTTACAACCTTGCAGGCCATCCTTCCTTACTAGATCAGTTGCATACTTTTCTTGAGATAAGTGAAGTCCATCATCATGTTTCTTCACTTTTATCCCTAAGAAATAATGCAAATCTCCAAGATCCTTAAGAGCAAACTCTGCACTGAGATCCTTCAACAATCATGTTATGGCTTCATCAGTGCGTGTATGCTAGGGAGGTGTGGGAAGGATGTTTCTCTACACTTCACTTGAACATCCCTCGGCCAAGCACACAAGACAACTATCTCCAATGGTGGTTATCAAGCAGGAAGCAATACCAAAAGGCACAGAAAAGAGGATTCGACACTCTGGCAATTGTGGTGGCATGGAACTTATGGAAGCAGCGCAATGCTAGGGTCTTAAATCGGGAAAATCAAGTGTTGTTGGGAAGGGACCTTATTCACAAAATTTTGCAAGAGATTGAGGAGTGGAGGAGTGCGGGAGTAGGAGTGGTAGGGTTGCATAGATTTGTGAGAGAGTAGCCTAGTGCTTTTGGTAGTTTGGTAGTTGGGTGTGGGTGTGTGTTATGCTTGGGGTATGTTCGCATGGCCTCAAGCTTCTTGTAAATACTTTTGATCTCTTCTATAAAGATAAGGTACGCTTTTGGCGTACTCTCGAAAAAAAATATCATCAACATAGATAAGGACAAAGATGTGAGTATTGCACTTATTATAAATAAACAGTGAAGTGTCAGACTTGGAAGGAACAAAGCCAAGAGTTTGCATCTTTTGACTGATACGTGAATACCATGCCCTTGGAGCCTGTTTTAATCCATACAATGCTTTGTCAAGTCTACACACGTGCAAAGGTGCACGTTGGTTTTCAAACCCAGGAGGTTGTTTCATGCATACTTTCTCTTCCAGAACACCATGAAGGAACGTGTTCTGTACGTCTAGCTGTCTGAGACTCCAGCCCCTTGACACAGCAATGAACAAAACAAGGCGAATGGTTGCAGCTTTTACCATTGGACTGAATGTGTCCTCATAGTCTATACCATACCTTTGCCTGAAGCCTTTTGCCACAAGTCTTGCCTTGTAGCGATGAATAGTGCCATCCGATTTTCTCTTGATCCTGAACACCCACTTGCAATCAATAAGATTTTTACCGTGTTGTGGAGGGACCAAATGCCAAGTTTTATTTCTTTTCAATGCCATGTACTCTTCATGCATGGCCTTCTTCCAATTTTCATCAGCTAGGGCTTCATCAAGTGTGTGCGGTTCACCTGATTCACCTGTAGAACACACCATGCCATATTTTGTAATGTGCTTGTAATTAAGTGGTTGGATTACCCCCTGTTGCAGCCGTGTACGCCGTCGTGGTGAAGTAGTCGGCACGGGTGGCGTAGAAGATCCCACGCAATCTGCAGGAGTTGTAGTAGGAACCGATCCCGAGGAAGATTGTGGCGAAGCAGCAACAGTTTCAGCAGCAAGATATGCGACCGGATCTTCCGTCGTCGCAGATGAAGATGTGCAGCGCCTCGACCCCATAGAAGATCCCAGCGGGCGGGGCTCATCATTGCACTGTGATGGGGCGCCAGCGTCCACTGCTCAATAGGCGGGTCCCGCGCTTGTCGGCCGGCGCAGATCGCGCCGTTTGTAGCACACGGGTTGGACCTGTAACTGGGCCCCCACAGACCCAATAAGTGGCGGACAAGTGGTGGTGTGTGGTTCGCTCGGGTTGGTGGAGGCGCCGCCACGAATCGCAGGTGGCGGCGTGGCAGATGCGGGCTCGCTCGCAGGAGCGCGGTCGGCGGCTCCACGCGCAGCTGATGGCGCGGACTCTTGAGGCGAATCTACTGCCCTGCCAGTACCGACGGATCCCGAGGCCAATCCGCTGGGCAGGCCTGCTGCTGCTGTGGGAACTGATCCCGAAGCGGATTTGTTCCCTAGATTGGGGCACATGAAATATGACCAATTTTCAGCATTTTCTTCATCATTTTCCATTCTGTTTTCTTCTGCAACATCACAAAACTCATGCACAGTGGTTTGCGGGTTAGTCAACATATAATCATCACGGTTTCGTTCCCCTCATCAAGGCCGGTGAGAGAGGATGGTAGAAGTAGGATTACGAAGTAGAGCACTGGCATTTGGATGAAGATCGGCAAAGGGAAATTTGGTCTCGTCGAACACAACATCACGAGAAATAAACCCGCCTAGTAGAAACATCTAGACACTTAACCCCCTTGTGTTGGGCACTATAGCCGAGGAAGACACACTGTTTAGATCAGAACATGAGTTTGCGAGGGTTGTACGGACGGAGATTTGGCCAATACGCACAACCAAAGACACGTAAAGATGTGTAGTTGGGCTTGACATGAAGAAGCCGTTCTATGGGCGTTTCATTGTTTATGACACGGCTTGGGAGCATATTGATGATATGGACAGCAGTGAGAAATGCTTCATCCCAAAACTTGAGGGGCATGGAAGCACCTGCTAAAAGGGCTAGACCAACTTCAACAATGTGCCTATGCTTGTGTTCGGCAGAACGTTTTTGTTGGTGAGCATGGGGGCACGACACATGGTGTGAGATTCCGAGTGTTTGGAAGAAGGAATTTAATTTCTCGCATTCCCCTCCCTAGTCGGATTGAACAGCAATAATCTTGTTATCCAACTATCATTCAACAAGTGCTTGAAAGTTCTTGAACACTTGGAAGACATCAGATCTTTTCTTAAGAAGATAGATCCAGGAAAATTTGCTATAGTCATCAATGAAGCTTACATAGTATGTGTGTCTACCAACAGAACTAGGGGCAGGACCCTGGACATCAGAAAATATTAATTGCAAGGGTTGAGTAGAAACACTTGTATAAATAAGATAAGGTAATTGATGACATTTTTCTCTTTGGCAAGAATCACAAATAGTTTCAATATTTCGCTCACCAACAAATGGGAGTTTATTTTTCCTAAGCAAATGTTCAATAAGAGGAAAAGAAGCATGCCCTAAACAATCGTGCCAACGTGTTGAGGAAAGTTTGATAACACCATAGGCTTGTTTATTGAATCTCCTAAGCTCCGGAATCAACAGGTAAAGCCCTCGAACGCATCTACCTTGATATAGTACCTTCTTCGTGGCCTGATCCTTTATCAAAAAGAAAAAAGGATGGAATTCAATAAAGAAATTATTGTCAATGGTAATGAGATGAATGGATAGGAGATTTTTGTTGGCACTAGGAACATGCAAAATTTTGTGAAGATGAATTTTACGAGAAGGGGTACGTATAACTGAATGACCAATGTGACGTATGCTCATACCTACACCACTGGCTGTGTGTATCTGGTCCTTCCCGTGATACTTCTCACGGAGGGTCACTTTCTCTAGCTCCCCCGTGAGGTGATTGGTCGTGCTGCTGTCAAGGTACCAATTTGTGTCGACGCCATAGGATCCATCAGCAGCAGCATCAACAACCTTGTCATCATCTTCAGAAGAGGCATAGTCTTCGTCAAAGCGATAACAATAGTCTTTGGCAGTGTGTCCGGGCTTCCCGCAGATCTGACAGCGAACGACATCCGAGCGTGACCGGCCCAAGCCGCCGCGGCGACCCCTGTTGTTGGTGGAGATGGGGCGACCACCGCGGGAACCGTGGTTGTTGGTGTTGCTGCCGCCGTGCTTGCCCTTGGCACGAGGAGGACCGTGATGATGGGAGGAGTACCCGCCACGCCCGCGGGTTGCCGCGTTCGCAGAGGACTTGAACCTACCGGTGGCGCTGTGGTATTGGGCGACGCACTGATCAAAGTTGCTCAGCATGGCGTAGAGCTCATCAAGGGACACCGGCGTGATGCGGTCATCCAGAGCAGAGACGAACGCCTGGTAGTCCATGTACAGCTGAAAGCACAAGTGCTTCCTGGGTGATTTTGGTAATTAATGTCAACATACCTCTTGTTGGACTAATATTTTTACCTAGTATGTTTCAGATAAGTTCAACAATGGAGTGGCGTGGACTAGTGGAACCCCTTCAAGATGCTAAGGACAAAGGATTGGCTCAAGCTCAAAGCACAAGACTCTACATTTTACTTTTAGTGATCCAAGATCACATTGAGTCCATAGGAAAGCCAATACTATTAAGAGGGGATGAGGTGTTGCTTAATGGCTTGCTTGCTCAAAGTGCTTAGTGATATTCTCCAAAGCCCTCAACTACTTTCTCGCATCCACATATGTCCCAAACCAAAAGTCAAACTCGGATCCACCGAAACTTTCTATCCGGCGCCACCGAGTTCAGTTGTCATAGCCACTGCCAGAAACCCTAGTCTTTTCGGTCTCACCGATAGGGATCTCGGTCTCACCGAGATGGGATTGTAATCTCTCTGTTGCCCTTCGTAACATTTCGGTCAAACCGAGATAAGCGATCGGTCCCACCGAGATTGCAATGCAAACTTACTGTTTCCTTTTTGTAATGTTTCGGTCAAACCGAGATGAGCGAATCGGTCCTACCGAGTTTGCCTGACCAACTCTCTGTGTGTCTATTACCAAAATCGGTCTCACCGAGTTTGTGTAATCGGTCTCACCGAGATTACGTTATGCCCTAACCCTAACCATATTGGTCCCACCGAGTTGACATGTCGGTCCCACCGAAATTCCTAACGGTCACGTTATTTACTAAATCGGTCCGACCGAGTTTCAAGATTCGGTCCCACCGAGTGTGGTAAGTTGTTTGTAACAGTTAGATTTTGTGTGGAGGCTATATATACCCCTCCACCCACTCTTCATTCGTGGAGAGAGCCATCAGAACATGCCTACACTTCCAACATACATTTTCTGAGAGAGAACCACCTATACTTGTGTTGAGGTCAAGATATTCCATTCCTACCACATAAATCTTGATCTCTAGCCATCCCCAAGTTTCTTTCCACTCAAATCTTCTTTCCACCAAATCCAAATCCTGTGAGATAGAGTTGAGTGTTGGGAAGACTATCATTTGAAGCACAAGAGCAAGGAGTTCATCATCAACACACCATTTGTTACTTCTTGGAGAGTGGTGTTTCCTAGATTGTATAGGTGTCACTTGGGAGCCTCCGTCAAGATTGTGGAGTTGAACCAAAGATTTTGTAAGGGCAAGGAGATCTCCTACTTCGTGAAGATCTACCCTAGTGAGGCAAGTCCTTCGTGGGCGACGACCATGGTGAGATAGACAAGGTTGCTTCTTCGTGGACCCTTTCGTGGTGGAGCCCTCCGTGGACTCGCGCAACCGTTACCCTTCATGGGTTGAAGTCTCCATCAATGTGGATGTACGATAGCACCACCTATCGGAACCACGGATAAAAAATCTCCGTGTCTCCAAATTGCGTTTGCACACTCCAATCCCATCCCTTTACATTCTTGCAATTTGCATGCTTTACTTTCCGCTGCACATATACTCTTGTCATGCTTGCTTGATATGTATTGTGAATGTTAAACTTGTGTCAAAACTCCACTCCAACTTAAAGAAATTAAAAAATGCAACTTTTCTTGCTTAGAGTCTATTCACCCCCCTCTAGACACCTCTTCTCGATCCTTTCAATCGGTATCAGAGCTTTGGTCTCCATTGCTTTGGTTTAAACACCATTGGAGGAAGATGGATAAGTCTACTTTGGGGAATCTTAGACATAGAGTGCCTATACTTGATGGAGAGTACTTTCATGAGTGAAAAAATGAGATGCTTGTGATTTTCAATGAATATCATTTGAACAAGTACATTACTAGTCCTTGTGCACCTCATGTTGATCCTATGCATCCCACCCTTGATGGGTCAATTGACATGATTCACAATCTTAGAACTATTGATCTTATCACTAGAGGTTTGTCTAGAAACTTGATAGCTTGCTTTCCTACTCTTAAGTGCGCCTACACCATATGGAAATTTCTCGAGGAACGTTTTCCAAACTATTCCTTGCAAAATCTAGATGAAATTCTCCATAAGTATATTGCCTTGAGTAAGATGAGTTCCAATGATCCTAAGTTTGGTGATTGTCTATTTGAGCTTACAAATCTTATGCGTGCCAAAGGAGATGTTGAAATTATTAGCGATATTATTTCTGAAGCTATTAGAATTCATAAAGAAGATCATTGTCAAACTTATTCTAATGAATCACCCTCTCTAGGAATTGATCCATCACATGATGATGTTGAACATGGATACTATGATGAGGATGATGATAGTGACTTTGATCTTGATGATGCAATGAGACACTTTAGTCTTATGGCAAATATTTGCGGATACATGGCAGGAGGAAAGGAATGGGTTCTTGACAGTGGATGTACCGATCACATGACCGGAGATAAAGATATGTTTCGTGGTCTTGCTGAAAACGATGGCCCTCGAAAGTATGTCACTTTTGGTGACAAATCAAAGGGTAAGGTGGTTGGCCTCGGTAAGGTGGCCATATCACATGATATAGCATCGTTGTCGTTTACGCCATCTATTGCTTCTACGACTATCGCTACCGCTTAGTGATAAAGTAAAGCAATTACAGGGCGTTTGCATTTCATACAATAAAGCAACAACCATATGACTCCTGCCAGTTGCCGATAACTTCGGTTACAAAACATGATCATCTCATACAATAAAATATAGCATCACGTCTCGACCATATCACATCACAACATGCCCTGCAAAAACAAGTTAGACGTCCTCTACTTTGTTGTTGCAAATTTTACTTGGCTGCTACGGGCTTAGCAAGAACCGTTCTTACCTACGCATCAAAAACCACAATGATAGTTCATCAAGTTTGTGCTGGTTTAACCTTCGCAAGGACCGGACGTAGCCACACTCAATTTAGCTAAAGTGAGAGAGACAGACACCCGCCAGCCACCTTTAAGCACGAGTGCTCGTAATGGTGAAACCAGTCTCGCGTAAGCGTACGCGTAATGTCGGTCCGGGCCGCTTCATCTCACAATACCGCCAAACCAAAGTATGACATGCTGGTAAGCAGTATGACTTGTATCGCCCACAACTCACTTGTGTTCTACTCGCATATAACATCAACGCGTAAACCTGGCTCGGATGCCATCATGGGGAATGTAGTAATTTCAAAAAATTCCTACGCACACGCAAGATCATGGTGATGATATAGCAACGAGAGGGAGAGTGTTCGCCCACGCACTCGTGAGACCGTAAGCGAAGCGTTAGTACAATGCGGTTGATGTAGTCGACGCCTTCACGATCCGACCGATCCAAGCACCGAACGACGGAGCCTCCGAGTTCAGCACACGCTCAGCTCGATGACGATCTCCGCCTCCGATCCAGCCGAGCCCGAGATGAGTTCCACAAGATGACGGCGTGGTGACAATGATGATGTTCTACCGGCACAGGGCTTCGCCTAAACTCCGCGACGATATGACCGAGGTGGAATATGGTGGAAGGGGGCACCGCACACGGCTAAGGAACGATCGGTAGATCAACTTGTGTGTCTATGGGGTGCCCCCTGCCCCCGTATATAAAGGAGGGAGGGGGGAGGTGCGGTCGGGCCCCTAGGGGTGCGCTTGGAGGAGTCCTACTCCCACCGGGAGTAGGACTCCCCCCTCTTGCCTTGGTGGAGAAGGAAAGGGGGAAGGGGAAAGAGGAAAGGGGGGCGCCCCCCCCCCCTTCCTTGTCCTATTCGTACTAGGGGGAGGGGGCGCGCGGCCTGCCCTGGCTGGCCCTCCTCTTCTCCCTCTTGGCCCACTAAGGCCCAATATCCCCCGGGAGGGTTCCGGTAACCCCCCGGTGTTCCGGTAAAATCCGATTTCACCCGGAACTATTCCGATGTCCAAATATAGGCTTCCAATATATCAATCTTTATGTCTCGACCATTTCGAGACTCCTCGTCATGTCCGTGATCACATCCGGGACTCCGAACAAACTTCGTACATCAAAACTTATAAACTCATAAAAAATGTCATCGAAACGTTAAGCGTGCAGGGATTCTACGGGTTCGAGAACTATGTAGACATGACCTAGAACCATTCTCGGTCAATAACCAATAGCGGACCTGGATGCCCATATTGGTTCCTACATATTCTACGAAGATCTTTATCGGTCAAACCGCATAACAACATACGTTGTTCCTTTGTCATCAGATGTTACTTGCCCGAGATTCGATCGTCGGTATCCAATACCTAGTTCAATCTCGCTATCGCAAGTCTCTTTACTCGCTACATAATACATCATTCCGTAACTAACTCATTAGCTACATTGCTTGCAAGGCTTATAGTGATGTGCATTACCGAGAGGGCCCAGAGATACCTCTTCGACAATCGGAGTGACAAAACCTAATCTCAAATACGCCAACTCAACATGTACCTTCGAGACACCTGTAGTACTCCTTTATAATCACCCAGTTACATTGTGACGCTTTGGTAGTACCCAAAGTGTTCCTCCGTAAACGGAGTTGCATAATTCTCATAGTTACAGTGAACATGTATAAGTCATGAAGAAAGCAATAGCAGATACTAAACGATCAAGTGCTAGGCTAACGGATGGGTCATGTCAATCACATCATTCTTCTAATGATGTGATCCCACTAATCAAATGACAACACATGTCTATGGTTAGGAAACACAACCATCTTTGATTAATGAGCTAGTCAAGTAGAGGCGTACTAGTGACTATAGTTTTGTCTATGTATTCACACATGTATCATGTTTCCGGTTAATACAATTCTAGCATGAATAATAAACATTTATCATGATATGAGGAAATAAATAATAACTTTATCATTGCCTCTAGGGCATATTTCCTTCATTGTCAAGTAGGTAAATAGGTTGGAGGAAGGCATCTCATGAAGAACATCATGACCACAAGGAGGCCACTCGAGCTACTTCACATGGATCTTTTTGGTCCCAACGCGTACAAAAGTCTCGGTGGAAATTCTTTTGGTCTAGTTATAGTTGATGATTTTTCAAGATTTAGGTGGGTGTTCTTTCTCAATGATAAATCGCAGGTCCAAAAGATCTTCAAAAACTTCGCTAGGAAGGCCCAAAATCAATTTGAAGTGAAGATCAAGAAGGTTCGCAGCGACAACGGAACGGAGTTCAAGAACGCAAATGTGGACACCTTTCTTGATTTAACAAGGATTTCACATGAGTTCTCGACTACGCACACACCTCAACAAAATGGAGTTGTTGAGAGGAAGAACCGGACACTCATCGAAATGGCGAGAATGATGCTTGATGAGTACAAGACGCCGAAGCACTTTTGGGTGGAAGCGGTTGAGACAGCTTGTCATGCAACAAATCGCTTGTATCTTCACAAGCTACTCGGCAAGACGGCATACGAGCTCCTCACCGGTAACAAACCCCAAGTTGGATACTTTCGAGTATTCGGCTCAAAGTGCTACATTCTTGATAAGCATCGTCGTTCTAAATTTTCTCCTAAGTCTCATGAAGGTTTCCTACTTGGTTATGGCTCAAACTCTCACACTTAACGTGTCTACAATAATTTCACCCGAAAGGTTGAAGAGACGGTAGATGTGAAGTTTGATGAATCTAACGGCTCGCAAGTAGAGCAATTGCCAATTGATGTAGGAGACAAAGAATCTTCGGAAGCAATCCAAGACTTGTCTATTGGCAAGATTCGTTCAACGGAGGTGAAGGAGAGTACCTCTTCCGTCCAAGTGGAAGCTTCTACCTCACGACAAGGTGAACCAAGAGTTGATACGGAAGCATCCACAAGTGGGACACACCAAGACGAAGAAAACGAGGAAGTACACCAAGATGAACATCAACAACCTCCTTCTCCACCATGACAAGAGAACGACAACATCAACAATGAAGAAGGCCAAGAAGAAGAACAAGATGAAGAAGATGTTCCACCAATATCCAAGCAAAAGCTTTCATGAGTTCGAGCAAGAGTTGCCAAAGACCATCCCGTCGAGAAAATCTACAATGATATCCAAACCGGGAGAATCACTCGCTCAAAAACTCATTTAGCTAACTTTTGTGAACATTATTCATTTATCTCTAGCATTGAACCCATGAAGGTTGAAGAAGCTTTGGAAGATCGGATTGGATAAACGCCATGCATGAAGAGCTACACAACTTTGAGAGAAACCAAGTTTGGACATTGGTTGAGAAGCCCGACAACAACCACAACATCATTGGTACCAAATGGGTGTTTTGCAACAAGCAAGATTAAGATGGACAAGTGGTTCACAACAAAGCACGTCTCATCGCCCAAGGCTACACTCAAGTCGAAGGTATGGACTATGGTGAGACATATGCCCCCGTTGCTAGACTTCAGTCCATTCGCATCTTACTTGCCTATGCTAATCACCATGATATCACCTTGTACCAAATGGACATTAAAAGTGCTTTTCTAAATGGTGAAATAGAGGAGAAGTTTATGTTAAGCAACCTCCCGGCTTTGTCAATCCTAAGAAACCTAATCATGTTTACAAACTTCACAAAGCTCTTTATGGTCTTAAACAAGCTCCTAGAGCGTGGTATAAATGCTTCACCAAGTTTCTTATTGAAAAAGGCTTTGAAATTGGAAAATTTGATTCTACTCTTTTCACTAAAAGGGTTAATGGAGAACTATTTGTGTGCCAAATCTATGTTGATGATATTATATTTGGTTCAACTAACCCTCACTTTAGTGAGAAGTTTGGAAAGCTAATGTCGGAGAAGTTTGAGATGTCGATGATGAGTGAACTCAAATTCTTTCTCGGTTTGCAAATCAAGAAACTCGGGAAGGTACCTTTGTCTCTCAAACAAAGTACACCATGGACTTATTCAAGAAGTTCAATATGCAAGAATGCAAAGGTATGACTACACCCATGCCTACTAGTGGACATCTTGATTTGACCAAAGATGGTGAACAGTTGATCAAAAGGTTTACCGCTCCATGATTGGTTCATTGTTATATCTATGTGCTTCACGTCCCGATATTATGCTAAGCATGTGCATGTGTGCACGATATCAAGCGGCCCCTAAAGAATGTCATCTTAAGGCCGTGAAAAGGATAGTGAGATACTTAATCCATACACCAAACTTTGGCATTTGGTATCCAAAGAGGGCCTCTTTTAATCTTGTTGGCTACTCTGACTCGGACTGTGCCGGTGAAAAGGTTGATAGAAAGTCCACTTCGGGTACTTGTCAATTTCTTGGTAGATCTCTTGTGTCTTGGTCCTCCAAGAAACAAAACTCGGTATCCTTATCCACCGCTGAAGCGGAATACATTGCCGCTGGTTCACGTTGTGCTCAATTACTTTGGATGACCCAAACTCTTAAAGATTATGGGATATATGTGAAACATGTTCCATTGCTTTGTGACAATGAAAGTTCTATCAAGATTGCTCACAATCCCGTGCAACACTCTCGAACTAAGCATATTGAAGTTTGTCATCATTTCATTCGAGATCACGTTGCCAAAGGGGACATTAACCTTAAGCATGTTCGTACCGACAAGCAATTGGCGGATATATTCACTAAAACAGTTGATGAGAAAGTGTTTTGCAGGTTGAGAGGTGAATTGAACATCATTGATACTTCAAACTTGGAGTAGAAACTCCATTTGGATACATGCAAGACAAGAGCCTATGACTAATCCTTGATATTTCTCTTATGATGACAATCTTATGTCTTGGATATATTTGCACCTTGCATGTTATCTAACTCGTGTAGGTACTTGGATGAATTTAAATCTATGAGATTGCAACTCACTCACATCCTGAGCAATTTCTACATGACCAAGTCTCTACACAATGGTGGTTTAAGACAAGGAAGCACGAAACCCTTCAAACATATCCTTCGATAAATTCTATATTAAGTTTCATGATTGTCATTTTGGATACACAAGTGCCCTTCCTTGCAAAAACTAACCCATGTAGGTAGATGAACTCAAATTCCAAGTGTTGGTCCCAACTATTGATGAGCTACATCAACCTTGAGCAACCCACACAAGTTCAACTACATGGTCACGATCAACACCACCACCCAAGGTATGTTATTCCATCTTAGAGAAGCTTTACTCCAAGTCATGAGTCAAAGCAAGTCAACAAGATGAGAATACATCAAAATTCTTAAACGAAAAATGGTAACCCCATTTTGAGCTTAAATGATGAGTCTGACCTATGATCAAGTGATCTCACTTGACTCCTAAGTCAATATACTCTAACATAGGTGACTTTGTCGCCGACAAATTCTAGATGAAGTTCTCTTGTGTTCTTTTCTGTGCTCTTGCATTTTTCTCATGCATATTTGTTTCTCCTTTCAAAAAAAAACTTCATCTAGATTTCTTTTCTGTTCTGCATTCTCTGCATCCAATTCCTTGCAAATCTTTCAGTTAATTCCTTGCAAATCCTTGTGAAATTTTACTTGTCTAGTGAGCTGAGGTGACAAGTGTTTTCCCTGCAATGAACTCGGTCACACCGGTCTATTGGCTTCGGTCCAACCGAAATCCTTCGGTGCAACCGAAGCACACAACTCGGTGCCACCAATTTCACTACAGGAAAGACATCTTGCTACTTGTTCCTGCATCCTTTTTGATCCAGCTCCACTCAATGATTCTTGTCCTCTACCAGCATCACTTTTGACTTGCTGCTTTGCACTGTGACTCCAGGACCAAACCCATTTGTAACAAAAATCTAGAAGAACCCTTCTTGGAAATTGATGTCAAAGGGGGAGAGAGAGCTCACATCAAAGCTTAATCATTTCTATAGGGGGAGAAAATACTCAGGGGGGAGAGAGACCCCAGATGCTTGGTGTTCAAGAGGAGAGAAGTCACATGTCTGTAAGAGGGGAAAGACATGTTCATATTTGATTGCTTGCATTAGCTCTGTTTCTTTTCTTTGCTCTGATTTTCTGTTCCCTATCTTCTCCCAATATCCCATGCTAGATTCAGGGGGAGCAAAACATCTAAGGGAAGGAAATCCTTGAATTCATTGCACATCTTTACCTTTGGGGACATGTCTATATGAAAGTGCTAGTATCGACTAGAGGGGGGTGAATAGGCGATTTTTATGAAAGTCTTCAAAACTTGGAAGTTTCGAAGACAAACAAAAGGAATAACCTAATTGATATGCAGCGGAAGATAAACTACCCTAAACAAGCCATAGTCAAGTATGTAATGATGTGAAAGTACAGGACTAATAGCAGTTAGGTAGTAAGGATCAAGATGGAAGATAGTGTGAAGCCAATCAACAACAGTAGTCAAGCAATGAAGTCAAACAGATACACAGATAGGCAATGACTTCAGGAAGACAAACTTAAGTAAGGTTTGAGGGATAGAACTAGTTGCTTGTTGAAGACACAGGATTTGTTGGACCAGTTCCAGTTGCTGTGACAACTGTACGTCTGGTTAGGGAGGCTGAGATTTAACTCAGAAGACCGTGTCTTCACCTTATTCCCTTGAGCTAAGGACACCCAGTCCTCGCCCAATCACTCTGTAAGTCTTCAAGGAGACTTCCAAACCTTCACAGACTTCATTCACCGCAATCCACAATGACTCTTGGATGCTCAGAACGCGACGCCTAACCGGGCCGGAGGATTCACAGCCCTCAAGTGTAATAAGTCTTCAGTCACATGCATGTAAAGACTTCAGTGATGCCTAACACTCTTTGGCTCTGGGTGTTTGGGCTTTGTCCTCGCAAGGATCTTTCTCTCTCAAATGCTTCGAGGTGGGTTGCTCTCAAACGACAAAAGCCGTGCACAAACTCTGAGCAGCCACCAATTTATGGTGTAGGGGGTGGGCTATTTATAGCCACAAGGCAACCCGACCAGATTTGTCCAAAATGACCCTGGGTCACTAAGGAACTGACACGTGTTCCAACGGTCAGATTTCAAACACACGCGGCAACTTTGCTTGGGCTACAAGCAAAGCTGACTCATCTAGCTCTGGATAAGATTTGCTCTCATTGTCTTCGCTCGAAGACATAGTGTCGGTGTCAAAACCGGCGGATCTCGGGTAGGGGGTCCCGAACTATGCGTCTAGGCGGATGGTAATAGGAGACAAGGGACACGATGTTTTTACCCAGGTTCGGGCCCTCTCGATGGAGGTAAAACCCTACTCCTGCTTGATTGATATTGATGATATGGGTAGTACAAGAGTGGATCTACCACGAGATCAAGGAGGCTAAACCCTAGAAGCTAGCCTATGGTATGATTGTTGTAATGGTTGTTGTCCCACGGACTAAAACCCTCCGGTTTATATAGACACCGGAGAGGGCTAGGGTTACACAGTAGTCGGTTACAATGGTAGGAGATCTACATATCCAGACGCCAAGCTTGCCTTCCACGCCAAGGAAAGTCCCATCCGGACACGGGACGAAGTCTTCAATCTTGTATCTTCATAGTCTTGGAGTCCGCCGACGATGATAGTCCGGCTGTCCGGACACCCCTAGTCCAGACTCCTCAAGAGTCCCTCGAACCAGGCTTCAATGACGATGAGTCCGCGCGATATTGTTTGGCATTGCAAGGCGGGTTCCTCCTCCGAATAATTCATAGAAGATTGTGAACACCAAGATAGTGTCCGGCTCTGCAATATAAATTCCACATTCCACCGTAGAGAGAATAATATGTGCACAAGTTCAATCTGCTGACGTATTTGTGGCATGACGTCATACCACCACCAAGCCTTTACTTGAATCGTTTTTCATACCACCTCAGCGCGTTTAGCGAAGCGGTTTCCTTGGTACGTCTTGTCGAAGCAGAGATCGTGTTCCCCTCATTCCGGGATTCCCATCAATATGGACGTGGGTAACCCAACCGCGCCATTGATGGTGGCGCTTGGGAGATAAGCGAGTTTTACCAGGCCGGTGGGGACGCATAGTCTTCGTCCGCCTATATATAAGGGGATAAGGATCCACCTTTTTACCTACGCCTTCTTCCTCCTTTGCTTATCCATCTCCGCGCACTCGAGCTCCAGCACCCAAGTACGCACATCTCGTCTCGACCTTCTCCAACCATGTCTGGAGCGGGAGGCAAGTGGCTGGCCTCCTCCGTTACAGAGGAGCATATCGCAAAGCTGCACGGCGCCGGATACCTTTCCGGCGACATCGAGCATCGGCTACCCGACGAGGGGCAGCTCATCCCCACCCCCAGGCCCCATGAGAGGGTCGTATTCCTTCCCCACTTCCTCCGCTGGATCGGGCTTCCCACTTCATCCCTTCGTCCGGGGCTCATGTATTACTATGGCCTAGATTTCCACGATCTGGCGCCGAACTTCATCCTCAACATCTCGGCGTTTATCGTCGTGTGCGAGACCTTCCTCTGCATCCGGCCTCACTTCGACTTGTGGCTCAAGACCTTTAATGTCAAGCCGAAGGTGGTGAAGGGCGCTCAAGCGGAGTGTGGAGGCGCCATGGTGGGCAAAATGCCCAACGTCACCTGGCTCGAAGGGGCCTTCGTGGAGTCCATCAAGGGATGGCAATCGGGGTGGTTCTACATCACCGAGCCGCGTGGCCCTAAATGGGCAGTGGCCCCCGAGTTCAGATTCTGTATCCCCATGCAGCTCACCTCCTAGAAAGGGAAGGGCTTGCTATGGGGCAGTTCGGAGGAGCTGACAAGACTCCAGTCCTGTCTCCAGACCTTGGTGAACAAGAAGCTTAGGCTTGTCAATGTGATCCAGGTCATGCTCGTCCGCTGGATTCTCCCATGACAACAACGGGCCTTCAATTTGTGGGAGTTCGATCCGGCACAGCACCAGACCCTGAGCGGAGATGCCTGGAGGGTGTTGTTCAAGGGCGGAGATGCCCCCGCGTCCGCAACTGAAGATCGCGGATTCAGCACCAAGCGCCCGGTCGGTGAGGTAAGCTTTGTTATCCTCTAAGGGACACTTATTTTCTTTCATAGTTTTAACTCTATGTGGTATCTAAAACTCCCAATGCCTTTGACAGGACTGGCAGAGGACGTCCGGACAGGTAGACTGTCCGGCTCCCCTTCCCGAAGACCCAGTGGACGCCTGTTTAACGGGGCTGCTGGTCCCGGCACGTTATGTGGTGCCGGAGAAAAAGGCCAAGAAGAAGGCCACTGGAACTCGAAGAATTTCCCGGCGCCAGGTGGTATCGGACTCATCGTCTGATGGCTCCGAGGCGGACTCCTTCCCCGAAGATGAGAAGGAGGAGAAAGAGGACTCTCCCCAGGAGGGGGGAGAGAGGAAGAGGAAGGCTTCCCCAACGGGGGAGGCCGAAGGGTCCAAGAGGGGAAGGACTCTTCCGCCGGACAGCTCCGCCAACGCCAACGTTGGCGACGAAGAGTGGCCCTCAAGGGCCAGGCCTCCGGCAAGATCGTAAGTGTCTGGGTTCCTGAATAATTTCTCTTTTGTGCCACATAGTGTCCTTCTAACGCCGCACACTACCTGTAGTCCGGCTGATGATGATCTTCCCACTTCATCGAGCGGGTCCTTGGCCCCGTCGGACGTGGATTCCATTCCGACCGCCTCCACCCCTCGTGATGCTGACGACGCCGAGGTGGGATCCTGTGAGGGGACCCATCAGAGGAGGCTCCAGAGGTGCCGCAAGGCAGCCTCCACGACTTTGCGCCGACTCCATACCGAACCCGCAGTGGTTCCGAGCCCGGCAGCGCCCCTTCGTAGAAGAAGGGCAAGACGTGGCGCCGCAGCCTCCGCCCAACCGAGGCGCCAGACAACTTGTTGGAGGCGCTTAACGGCGCTCCATCGAGGAAGAACACCGCACTATCATGAGTGCGGTGATTCGAAGGTTCACTCGCTAAGAGCGGGCTGACCGAAGCTCGCAGAGCCTTCTAACAGGCTTTGAGGTAAGAAGTTTAAAATATGTAATGTAATACCAAGATAGACAGCAGCCCCTCATGCTCGATTCGGTGTTCGGAAAGAAAAACCGGATTGAGGATCTAAAAAAGATATACGCAGGAGTGCTAAAAATTATGTCAATATGGGTTTGCAGGCTGCGCTGCGGACCTCACAGACCGATCATGGAGGTCGGTGCTTTGAAGCAGGACCTCGAGCGGTCCGAGCAAGAGCTCGGCCTTGCCAAGAGGCAGCTTGAGGACAAAGAAGGTGAGTAACACCACTTTTAAGTTTGTACCTTATAGAAAAGGATTTTGGTTCCAATAGAAATAACAAGGATAACGTGGGTATTGCAGGGGCCACGAACGAGGTGGCGACCCTGAAGGAGGCCATGTCCGCGGCCGAATGCAATGCGACCATGGAACGAGCGGAGCGCGAGAAGCAGGAGGCGCGGGTGGCGGAGGTGCGGCAAGAGCTCCAGGCTCTCATGGAAAAGCATGAGAGTTTGGAGCGCGACTCGAAGACTCGAGAGTCCGAGCTTGCCTCGGCTCTTGAAAGTGCCAAAGCCGCTAAGGCCGGGGCCCATAAGGCCCTCCAGGAGATTGAGGAGGTGAAGAAAATAGCGGCGGGTAAGGAATTTTTCATGCAAAGCAAGCATGTGAATGTAAATTACCTGTTACTTACCCGAATTCGAGCTCTCTAGGGCGCTTGCAGATCTGCCTCAGGCGTGTCTCGATGTCGCCGATTCTACCAGCCGAGGAGGGAGCTCAATGGAGAAGGTCTTCGGTCTCAAGATCCGAGGCCGACACCCGGTGTTTCTAGCGACCAAATGAAGCAGCTGGTCAAGCTCCACAAGGTAGCCGAAAGCAGCCATGAAGGGCCTCATAGTCCGGCCAGTGGCTCGAGAGGCCATGCCAGGAGCTAGTTCGCCTGCGGCGGCGGCTGGTGGATGCGTGCCCGGGTGGAAGTCATCAAGCGCCTCTGCTGCATTGAAGGTGCCGTCGGGCCTTGCCATAAAGCTGCACCGGGCAGGCTGGATGTTGAGAGGCTTATCACGGACGCGCCGCCTGCGGGCAAGGAGTATCGTACGCCCGAAATGTACTATAAGAGTGTTCTGAAGGGTGCCCGCAAGATTGCAGATGAGTGCCCCAAAGATGTAATTATTGAGTAAACTCGCAATGTGTTATCCTGTGCGCTGAAAACTTTGTTCATATGCGCTAAGCAACGCTTATTGATTTAAAATATTACCTTCTGCGCGGCCGTTTATAAAATCTGAGAGATGGCAAGTCGTCGGCTTCAGCCCCCATGCCACGAGTGCTAGGGTGTTCGGGATAAACTTGAGCACTCTTGTTCCCATTTTTGGGTCCATCTAGGGAGGCGCTCAACACAACGAACAAGGCAACCGGACTTATAATGCTTGAACACTCTCACTTAGCCATAGAATTCTATAATTTTAAATTTCGGCGAAGCCCCTAGTGTTCAGAAGACCGAGTTTGAGGCGCTATCCACGCCTGGGCCGGACAAAGCCGGTTCCTCGCTCTAAGCGGCATAAGTCTTTAAGGACTCGAAAGGACCTCTCGAACAGCGACCAGTCTCTCACCTTATCATGACAGTCAGTTAGCTTTCTCCACTGAGGCGCTCGACCAGCTCAATCGGGGCGCAATCGCAATGGTTCTCCCAGTGCTACCTTAGCCGAAGGAATGGAACGTAAGGTACCAAAACATGGGAGCCGGGCAAACCCAACTATTGACCCAAGACATGATTCGGAGCCGATGCATATAATGCTATAAGTTCGGGGTGCCGCACTTGTGAAAGTGTTCGGACTTATCACACCATAATGCGGGGAACATAAGCCCCTGGTGTATTCGGCCGTACCAAAATATACGGGTGCAAGATGTCATTAATGAACATATATAAAAAAAAGGTAATGCAATTATAGGAAAAAGGTGCCGCATTGTTTATTCAAGGAATTCTGCTATGAGTGCAGAATGATACAAATAGTGCAGTAAGCAAGGGTTTGGACTAATTAAACATATCCCCCTCCAGGGGTAGGCTACGAAATGGTGTATTTAAAAAATTTAATGCTCATAATGGAGACCACCTGAGTGTTCGTCGTAGCCTTTGTCCCTCCCTGGCTGTTGCATCGTGAGTTCAGCAGATTCATCACGGACAAAGTTCTCCGTGAACGGAGTCCTGTGGATAAAAAGGAAAAAAATAAAAAAACAAAAAGAGCGACACACTTGGGAGCCCCTGGTGTGGTTAAGCCGCACTCTGGGCCTGTCGTGGTCGTGCGCCTCCCCCTATGCCCATGGTATCTCTAGAGCGTAATGATGTACACGAAGAGCTGGTCTTGCGATCATGCAAGGGCTGGGGTTGGGGCCGCATTGCTACGCGTGCTCGGGACGTGCCAGGTGGTCTTGATTGATGTTACTCCGGGCGCGTTTGGCCATGTCCAGTCGTTTAACGGCCGGACTCGAAAATTGCCTTAGAAGGCTGCTCTATACTTCTGCCGCGAGAGCCGCTGTGTGTTCCTCCGTTCGGAGGGAGCGTTCAGTGTTTCCGTTGACCGTGATGACTCCACGAGGACCTGGCATCTTGAGCTTGAGGTATGCATAATGCAGCACGGTGTTGAATTTTGCAAACGCAGTTCGTCTGAGCAGAGCGTGATAGCCGCTGCGGAACGGGACTATGTCGAAGATTAACTCCTCGCTTCGGAAGTTATCCGGGGATCCGAAGACCACTTCCAGCGCGGATCGAGCCTGCATAATTGGCCTCAACACCTGGTATGACGCCTTTAAAGGTCATCTTTGTAGGTTTAATCCTTGAGGGTCTATGCCCATCTTGCACATCGTATCCTCGATAAAGCAGGTTCAAAGCCCGCCGCCCATCGAGGACTCTAGTGAGGTGAAATCCATCGACGATTGGGTCTAAGACCAATGCGGCAAACCCACCATGACGGATACTGGTAGGGTGGTCCCTTCGATCGAAAGTGATCGGGCAAGAGGACCATGGATTGAACTTCGGGGCGACTGGCTCCATCGCAGATACATCCCTTGCGCACGCTCCGCTCCCTCTTGGGTATATGGGTTGCGATATCATGTTTACCGTCCGCACTTGTGGGGGAAACCCTTCGTCCTCTTCATTCGTCGGCAGGGTCTTCCTCGTCATCGCTGTGTAGCCCCTTGTCATTGTTTTTAGTAATTAATTTGCTCGCTCGCTTGAATACCCAACAATCTCTGTTGGTGTGATTAGCTGGCTTTTCGGGGTGTGCGTATCCGCAAGAGCGGTCGAGTATTCGGTCCAAATTGACGGACCGGTAGTTCTTTTGAATGGCTTCTTCCACGACCGGTTTAGAGCCTCTCAATCCGGCGCTGACCGCCAGATCCTCATTGTTATCGCCGTTAACGCGGGCGCTTGTTTTTGTTTCGACCCGACCTGCTATTGTGGTCCTTAGTATCCGGACCGCCAAAGATTTTTGCCGAGGTTGTTGCTGCGAGCTAGCTAGCTGTCCTCTCCCGCACATGGCGGGTCATGAGTGATGTGAGGGCTGCCATGGATTTCGCTTTTCCTGCCCTAGGTGCCGGGCCAGCCACTCGTCATGGATGTTATGTTTGAAGGCTGCGAGGGCCTCCGATCCCGACAATCGACGATTTGGTTTTTCTTTGTTAAGAACCGTGTCGTAACTGTCCGCCGATTCGTCTGCTGCTGAATTATGTGGCTTAGGTCATCGGCGTCGTGGTCGCATATATGTGCCCCGAAGTTGTCGAGGAATGCGGCTTCCGTGTCCTCCCAACACCCAATTGACTCTGCGGGCAAGCTGTTAAGCCAATGCCGAGCTGGTCCTTTAAGCTTGACTGAGAGGTACTTGATGGCGTGGAGATCGTCGCCGCGGGCCATATGGATATGAAGGAGATAATCTTCGATCCAAACCGCGGGGTCTATTGTGCCATCATAGGATTCAATGTTCACGGGTTTAAACCCTTCAGGGATTTGATGATCCATTGCTTCGTCAGTGAAGCATAGTGGGTGTCTTGGCGCCTATATTGAGCAATATCACGACGTAGCTCAAGAGAGCGCTGTCTCGCTGTGTTCGCCCGCCGGAGTTGCTATATCCGCGCGATGGTAGTCGCCGGGTCGGGGCGCCCGTGATCCGTAGATAGATCTGGATTGTCTTGCCTTGTCCTCCAATATGTCTCGCAAGTCCGGCGCATTGCCTCGTGGCTTCGTACTTTTCAAGCGATGTCGGGGTACGGTCCTGATGGAGGGCCTAGATGCCTCTCTGTCGCGGCCACGGGGTGGTCGATCCGCCGACAGCGCCGTGATGAAGGTTTGTATGCTTCCTCCTCTAGTCGGGGGAGCAACTTGCATTTTGGGTAACTTTTGGAGGGGCGTTCGAGTTCATACTCTTCGGCCGCGAGGACCTCGGTCCATCTGTCGGCCAGCAGGTCTTGATCAGCTTGAAGTTGTTGCTGCTTTTTCTTTAGGCTATTTGCCGTGGCTATAAGCCTGCGTTTAAAACGCTCTTGTTCCACGGGATCCTCTGGCACGACGAATTCGTCTTCGTTGAGGCTTGCCTCGTCTCCGGAGGGAGGCATGTAGTTTTCATCCTCCTCGTCTGCCGCTCTCTCTCGAGGGCTGGCTTCCCCGTTCTCCTGTGCTGAATCTTGCTGGAGGGGGTTGTCTTCGGCACTCTTTGGGGTGTTATTATCTTCGGTGCCGGAATCTTTATTCTTACTGTGGCGGGATTTAGAGCAGCGCCGCTGACGTCGGCGCTTTGGCTGTTTCTTAGAAGAATGTGCCTCCACTGCTTCTTCGTCGTCCCCATCCTTTGGGGTGTCCACCATGTATATGTCGTATGACGAGGTGGTCTTCCAGTGCCCTGTAGGCGCTGGTTCTTGATCGTCTCAGGCATCGTCGTCCATACATCGATGTCTTCGAGTCGTAGTCTAGCATGTCGGTTAGATCGCCGACGGTGGCTACAAAGTGGGTGGTGGGTGGGCTTTGAATTTCTTCGTCCGTCCGCATCTCAACCATCCCGACCGCATCCGCCAGGTTCTCCTGATAACGAAAGATGCTTTAGCGAATTTAGGATGTCGCCAAAGGGTGAGTGCTGAAAGATGTCTGCGGCGGTGAACTCCATGATCGGCGCCCAATCGGATTCGATTGGCAGGGGCGCGGGAGGTTCGGTGTCCGGCAAGGAGTCCGGTGTCTCGGAGTCACGAGCTTTATAAGGGACAAGATCAGTATTCGGCTCCATCACCGTAGAAGTTGCAGCTCCCGAGGCCGTGTCCAGCCACCTGTCCTCGATCTGCGTGGTCTGCTCCGAACTATGGGTCGAGCGACCTGCAGTCGCGCCTCGTGGCACCGTCCGCGGCAGAGCTAAATCATGCCCTTCGTGACAGCGCTGCATGCTCGGTTGTGGCTCGAATCCGTCGAAGATCAAGTCTCCGCGACGCCGGCCGTGAAGTTTAGGCTTCCAAACCTGACTGATGGCTGGGGCGAAGCTTCGATCTGCTCCAGATGGCTGCTTAATTGGCCCGAGTAATGGCGCCGAATATGAAGATTTGTCCGGGAGAAAAGTCTCACCGACAGCGCGTTGTTGATTGAAGAAGCCATCAAGCCTATCGGTGACGACACGGAGGAACTCTCAATGAAAGCACCAATGTCGGTGTCAAAACCGCGGATCTCGGTAGGGGGTCCCGAATCAAGCGCCTAGGTGGATGGTAACAGAGACAAGGGACACGATGTTTTTACCTGTGTTCGGGCCCTCTCGATGGAGGTAAAACCCTACTCCCGCTTGATTGATATTGATGATATGGGTAGTACAAGAGTGGATCTACCACGAGATCAAGGAGGCTAAACCCTAGAAGCTAGCCTATGGTATGATTGTTGTAATGGTTGTTGTCCTCCGGACTAAAACCCTCCGGTTTACATAGACACCGGAGAGGGCTAGGGTTACACAGAGTCGGTTACAATGGTAGGAGATCTACATATCCGTATCGCCAAGCTTGCCTTCCACGCCAAGGAAAGTCCCATCCGGACACGGGACGAAGTCTTCAATCTTGTATCTTCATAGTCTTGGAGTCCGACCAACGATGATAGTCCGGCTGTCCGGACACCCCCTAGTCTAGGACTCCCTCACATAGGATTTGAGTTGAGCATCACTTCAGTCACTCTGACTTAGTTCACTTGGACCCCACTTAACAGTATGGTGGTTCCTATGACTCAACAAAGAAGAAAAAGGAAACAACGAAACCACACAGTCTTCGCGCTCCAAAGTCTTCACACAATGTCTTCTCATGTAATAGACTTCAATATGAATATCTTCTCTTACCACCATTGTCTTCAATGTCTTCATACATTTTAGGGTCATCTCCGTAGGTAAACCGAATCAATGAGGGACACTACTGCGTTATCCTGCAATTCTCACAAACGATTAGTCCTCAACCAACTTTGTCGCCAATACTCCAAAACCAACTAGGGGTGGCACTAGATGCATTTACAATCTCCCCCTTTTTGGTGATTGATGACAAACTGGTTGATGTTTTCAACGGGGATAAAGTATGTGAAATTGTAGGGATAGGGAATTGTCTTCATGAGTTGCAAGGGCTCCCCCTGAAGATGTGCATATAAGTAATTTGCTTTTGGAATGCAAATGCACATGGCAGGTTGTATTTGTGGAGATCCACTTCAACTCATGAAGATAATTCATCATGCATGAAATGATATAGCACGTAGAATGACATGCATAATGAAAAATGGACGTCTGCAGAACCAAATGTTTCAAAACGCAAGAGTTGTAAGCACGCAGCAAAATATAATGCAACCGCCCATATGAACCCGCTTGAAGACTATCAACTCATACACTTCTCCCCCTTTTGTCAGTAATGACCAAAAAGGTTTGAATACATAGAGCATCTACTCGTCATGAGTAGGTGAAGCAGCAGGGTTGTCGTTGTTGGTTGGCGGAGCAGATGAACTTGGTGCAGTGTCGATGCGCGTAGTAGTAGGAGGTGGTGAAGTAGCATCATCTTCATCATCGATCACTCTGGCATTAATTGTTGCCGCGGAAGAAGAATATTCAGAGTCTTCAAGAGATGGGGTGCGACGTAAGACAGCAGTCCGTGGAGGAGTGGAGTCAAACTGGAATCTTTCATTGAAGCCATCGCCTTGAAGATCGGCTTCAAAGATCGAAAGGTGGTCAAACTCTTCCATGATCGCCGCAAGTTTCATGAGCAACAAATGCATTCTTGGTGGCAAGGTTGCGAATGCGATTGACATCCACCAAGAGGCTTTGCATCTGTCTCTTGAGCCAGAAATGATGCTTATCCTGCTTCTGATGAAGGGCCACAAGACGTTCTCGGTCATTGAGAACGCGAGAACGCTTCCGAGGCCTTTGCGCAATGGTGCTTTCAGTAGCTTCAGTGGGTGCACGATGAGGTAGACGAGTGTTACCAGCTCTTGGATAGGTTCGTGTTGCTGCTTGAACACCTTCAATAGGCTGAGTGAAGCTTTGGTGCTCAATATTCTGAAGACAACCCGGCGTCTTGGCAGGGTCAGAGTATATAGCATCAACTGACATATCAACCTCTGGCAGAAAGATTATATGATTGCGAGAAGAGGGCTGATAATTGACAGATGAGTGTCGCTGATGAGGCGCATGACCCATGGAGCATAAAACTTCGCACCAAATAGGTCGAGCCGGAAGCAAAGAAGTTGCCTTAGAATTCTTGCGTGTTGAAGCCGATGCTATTGAGAATATAGAAGACCAAAGTCTTCATAGCTCCTTCAAGCTTGGCACGATGAATGTCCCTTGACCGCCATAGAGTTTGCCCGATGATATGATATATGGTGCGAGGGAGATACTCAACGTCTTCAACAAAGAAATGTGTGGGATACTCAGCGTCAGATGGCAAAGGCTTCATCATGCTCAGCATCTGGCTCATATTGGGTTCTGGCTTATGAAAGATGCTCTCCATAGCATTGCGGTGTAGCTGATAGTCAGGTTCATATAGTTCTCCAGGAGTGGCTAGCCTTGTAAGCTCAATGATATCCATAGCTTTGGCTTCATGATGAACATTTCCAGTCATCCACTCGAGAACCCATGTCTTGATGTTCCTGTAGTAGCCGCGAATGTGCAGAGTGGCATAGAATTGAAGCAATAGCTCTTCATTCCAATGTTCTTTGTCCGTCACAAAGTGGAGCGCAGAAAGATCACGAAGCAATCAAGTGCTTCTTCAAAGCACGGCAGTCCAAAGAATGGCTTCAGATCAAGACGATATGAGGGAAAATGCGCCCTTGATCATATAGCACGCATGAGTAATAGCTTCTCTGCTGATAGCTCCAGAACCGATCTGATGATATCCTTGGCTTGGAGTAGGGGTTCTTGGCGCTGTCAAAGAAGGTATTGTGGCTTTTGAAGCCATTAGCATTGAAGGACCCGGGTGAGTTGGCAGTACCTGGAAACCTTGGCAACCTTGGCTTTGGCTTCTGAACCTAAGGCCTATGCTCAACATGATAGTCAAATTGAGGTTCTGAGGCAGAGGGCGGAGGCACCAGAATGGGCCATTGGACAGTGGTAAGCTGACCGTGATTGTATGCTTGCTCAATGGTGTGAGGCCTGGGGGGCAGAGCAGGAGTAGGGGCAACAGCTGAGGCGTCAGGCTGCACAACAGGTGCTTCGGGAGCAGTTTTCATATTTGCTTCAGGTGCAGCATCCTCATGGGCTTCAGGTGTAGCATCCTCATTGGCTTCAGGTGCATCATCCTCATTGGTTTTAGGTTCAGTGGCCACATTTGCTTCAGGCACACTAGTTGGCGCAGGTTCCACATTAGCGTCAGCCATGACTACGTCACTGGCTTCATTGGCATTGGTGGTGGCAGCCTCAACATTGTCAACCTCCTCTTGATGAACAGGAGGGTCGGGCACAGGCACGTTCAGATCATGAACTACTTCTTCTTCAATCGCTGGGGGAGTAGGTACACGTACTTCTTCTTCATTTTCCTCGGCTGATGCAGCCGGAATGTCTTCAGCAGCATGTGCTTCAGACTCAGAGACATTCACTGTTGGAGCAGGCTCAGAAAATACTTGACGTGCAACAGGTGAATGTTGCACTTCTCCTTCAGGAACGCTCGACCGAGGGACTTGAGGCCTTTGTCCTCTGCGAAGCCTGCGAAGTGTTGGCTTCGCCTTAGGAGATGGAGTTGGCTGGGCCTGAAAGTCTTCATCCTCTTCTTGCACGGGGGGTGTAGCTTGTTGTTGTTGTTAGGGAGTACTGGGGGAGTCTTGTTGTTGTGGGTGATCAGCCCACGATGCATCCTGAGCAATTGGCGTCAGAGGACGACCAATGCTGATGAGTTCGCTGTTCGTATGAACAGCGATGATACCACTTCATGTTCGATCCGAGGAAGAACTTCATCATCAGCTACATTGTCATCATGACCAATGTCTTCAAAGAGCGTGGGTTCAAATTGCTGAATATCTTCAGCTTCATGAGCCTCTGTGGGAGCAGGCTCATGGACTACCATCCTTCGTTCTTGATGTACTGATGCAGGGCGAACTACGGAAATGGGTTCAACGACTAAGGGCTCTGTGGAAGCAGCCCTAGTCTTCTTGGTCTTGTGCTTCTTCTTGGAGGGAGCGGCATCAGAAGCTTCAGTATTCTTTCTCTTTCTAGCTTCAGCTTCGGCAACCCTTGTCTTCTTTTGTTCTGAAGCTGTTGTGGTGACCTTTGGCTTCGAGCCAGTCATGCTGCTTGGGAAGATAATGCGAGGGCTTCTTGGCTTGAAGGTTCAGCTGTTCAGTGGTGCTTCTTCTTCTTCTTTGCAGCCATCCCGGGTCAATGCCAGACGGCCAAGGGACTTGCGCTTCTCATTTCATTGTAGGCAAGCACACACTTATCACCCAAAATCTTCATGCGCTCGAGAGCCCCGAGCTTCTTCGCTTTCTTCGTAAAAGCTTTTTAAGCTCATGGAGCATGACTTTGAAGTTGCGGACGCCTTGAACACTTAGCTTGGCCACATGCTTCTTGAACTGAGCCTTCTCATAATCAATCTTGTTTTTGAGCTCAACGATGCGCTGAGCGAGAGCTAGCTCAGAAGCAATGGCTCCATTGAAGGAGACACTAAGGACGATGGGGAGTCAGTAATCTTCAAAGTCGACGTTGGGGTGTCGAACCACTCATCAATGAAATTGTGAATGATGGCCACATCAAAGAGAGGCAAGTTGTCAAGATTTCGCTTCTTCCTTGCTCTTTATCACCGCTTAAGAGCATCATTAGCCGATCTTCATCACTTGAAAGATCAATGGGTTCTTCGCAGAGAATGGCGGCAGAGTCAAGGCTCTTTGATCGATGGTCCGACAAGTTGCTTCTTCTTCTCCGCTTCTCTCCGGAGACACGGATTGATCTTCGACCGCATTAATCGGCTTCGGGAGGTGCAAGGGCGCTGGCTTCATACGAGAAGTCTTTGGAGGTGCAATGAGGTTGAAGCCTTTGACTTCTTTTGCTTCTGTGGCTTTGGAGGAGGAGCAGGGGCTTCATCGGAGTCATCACCATTGTCAGAATGATCTACTCTGGCACCTTGGACCATGATGTAGGTGATGAAGCCGTCAAGGTTGGAGAAAGGGCCGATCTCATTGGGATTAGCGTCACGGGAGCCGTCAGCACGGGGAGCAGAGGGACCTGGGTTGAAGTCCAAACCCAAGGACTTCTTGTTCTTCTTGGCCGAAGCCACAGCAAACTGGTAGTTGCGCTTGAAGAGAGAGTCGTCACGACACCATAGTAGTGAGGTGGGATCTGCGTTCGCAGGCTGTGGCCCACGGACCATGCATGGATAGAAGCCTTGGTCAATGGCTTCAGCTAGGCTCTTGGGTTGAAGGCCTCGATAGAGGATATCACCCCAAGGTCTCTTGATGGCATTCTTCTCTGCATATTCCTTCGTCACAAACTTGTACTTGAACCACTCCTCTGCCCAATAGCGACGAATCCATTGGATTCGCGTCTTCCTCTGATGATAATTCTCATCAGGATCTGTCTTGTATAGTTCTGCTAAGTCATCAGGCATATCATTGGATGTTCCTTCTCTGCGCTGTCTGCCACCCTTCCTTGCTGATTTTTCTGCAGCCATGAACTTCAAGCTGAAAGGCTTCAATATGTTCAAAGGCTTCAGAGATTTACGCTTGCTGGTCAAGCAGGAACTGGCTTCAGGAGAATTTATATGATGTTGTAAGTATTCTGCAAACGAATGCAGACTATGAGAACCAAGGGATTCTCCCACGGACATGTACCGTGATGACATTAGAGATGCGAGGGAAGGGGAAGAGGTCATATGCATTCTCAGAAGATTTTGAAGATAAATCAGTTTGAAGACATTGACCTCATGATGCGAAGACATTCACTTATATAGGTGAGTTGATTCCAGATTTGTACCAATCCATGAATAAGTACAAGTGAGGAATCAAACTAGACAAGAAATCTAAGTGAATCGACTAAGCAGTATGAGATGCAGATGGAATAGATCTAGCTTGAATAGATAGAAACTACTTTCGGTAAACAGGATGAATCTTGAAGATCAAAAAGGTGGTAAAAATAGAGTTATAATTACCGCACGAAGAACTGCTAGATGGAAGAACAGGAGACCGAGCAGTTCAGCCCACCGTGCCCTAACTTGGCGACGGAGGACACCTACGGCAACGGCAGAGAGGACGATGTCCGCGGCCGGCGTGAGGACGGCGTCGGAGAAGTCGCGGCAGCTAAGCGCTTCGTCGTCGGCATCGTCGCGAGCTAGCGGTGGCGCTAGGGTTTTGACGGAGGTGGGGAGGTGGAAGAAGGATTTCTTTACCGCAGGGGACAAGTATTTATAAGTAGGTGAGAGACACAGCGCAATTACGCTGGTGCCCCTGGCGCTTCACATCTGAGGGGCACGTGGCAAGCATGCAACATACTCAGAGTTGTCCCACGTTCCCACGCCCGCCAGGCATGTCGGAGAGTTGTTCCGGCTTCTTCGGATTTCAACAATAAAGATAAGTCATTTAAAACAGATTTAATGTTTGTCTCTTTGCCTTTTGCTGACTAGGATGCAGAGAAGACATTTGACAGTTTCAATAGAATGCATATGATTTGGACAGATAGATTTTGAGATAGGAAGCATAGAGAGGTTGGGGTCCGATCACATTCACTTAGTTCAAAAGATCCAATCTTGAAGACATAGCTATAAGTGAATGATGTAGAGGACAGAACACTAGTATATATATATATATATCAGAAAGCAATCAAATCATCATAGTGCATAAAGTCATGAAGACAAATTGAACTGAAGACAAACCAAATGCGAAGTCATTGCAATATAACGCCTTGAGTGAAACACTTCAAACAAAGAAAGTTGGTGGTGGCGTTACCCACCGTATAGGAAGTATTAGACCCATACACGGCGCACAATTATCGTGGCGCTCCGAAGTCAAATTCCATGTTAATATATTCACACTCAGAGTGTAAATCTTCATTGATTGAAGATATACATTACTTTGTGTGTTGCACATCTAAGTTATCAACATGCATAAGTGTTAGGATGTGTGCACGATCACGTGACATTAGAGGATTCCAAGATATTTAGCTCACATCGTAACTTGCAAAACCTTTTCTCATCCAAGGGCTTTGTGAAGATATCTGCCATTGCCTTCAAGGTTGACGTGAATGATATCGATATCTTTCTTCATAACATGATCTCTGAGAAAGTGATGACGAATTTCGATGTGCTTTGTCTTCGAGTGTTGGACTGGATTGTTGGCTATTTTGATGGCACTCTCATTGTCGCAGAAGAGAGGTACTTGTTTCAGTTGATGCCATAATCCTTGAGAGTTTGCTTCATCCATAGAAGCCGAGCACAACAGATCCAAAAGAATGTATTCAGATTCAGCAGCTTGAGAGTGATACAGTTACGCTTCTTTGAAGACCAATGCACAAGTGATCGACCAAGAAAATGACATGTGCCGATGTAGACTTGCGATCCACCTTGTCGCCAAAGATAATCAGCATCCGAGAATCCAACCAAATCAAATTTTGAGCCCTTGGGATACCATAATCCGAGTGTTGGGGTGTAAGCCAAATATCAAAGAATTCGCTTCACGCCTAAGTGATGCGATTCCTTTAGTGCCTCTTGGAATCGAGCACACATGCAAACACTAAGCATAATATCCGCCTAGATGCACATAAATAAAGCAAAGAACCAATCATGGAGCGGTATACCTTTTGATCGAACTCTTTACCATTGTCGTCGGGACCAAGATGGTGTTTGGTCGGCATTAGCGTCAGATAGCCTTTGCGCCTTCCATTCCAAACTTCTTCGCACAATGTTTGAGGTATTCTTGAGATATAAAGATGCCATTCCTTTGTCGATTTAATTTGAAGACCAAGGAAGAACTTCAGCTCACCCATCATGGACATTTGATATTGCTCTTGCATCATGTACCCAAACTCATCATCAGATTTCGGTTGGTGCAGCCAAGATTATGTCATCCACATATATTTGGCACACAACCAGTTCACCATCATATGTCTTCATGAAGAGAGGGATCGAGGGATCCGTGTTTGAAGCCTTTGCTCTTCGAAGTCTTTGATTGTATCATACCGAGCACGAGGGGCTTGTTTGAGGCCATCTGATTGCTTTGTTTAGCTTGTACACCATATCAGGATGTTTTGGATCTTCAAAGCCAGGTCGTTGTGCGACATATACTTCTTCTTCAATCTTGCCATTGAGAAATGCACTCTTTACATTCACTTGATATAGCAAGATGTTGTGATGATTAGCGTAGGCTAGCAGTATACGAATAGCTTCAAGCCTAGCAACAGGAGCAAATGTTTCATCGAAGTCAATTCCTTCAACTTGAGTGTATCCTTGAGCCACAAGACGTGCTTTGTTTCTGACGACTTGACCATGCTCATCTTGCTTGTTTCGATATATCCATTTTGTTCCAATAATGTTATGCTTGCGAGGATTAGGTCGCTTGACAAGTTCCCAGACATTATTCAGTTTGAACTGTTGAAGTTCTTCTTGCATGGCTTGAATCCATTCAGGTTCCATAAAAGCTTCAGCAACTTTCTTGGGTTCTGATATTGACACAAATGAAAAGTGCCCATAGAAGTTTGCTAGCTGTGTTGCTCTTGATCGAGTGAGCGGATCAGGTGCATTGAACTTCATTTGCAACACGAGGATGAACAGGACGAAGGTTTTGCTCTGCCTGATCATTGTGATCATTGGGAGGATTGTCTTCGGTCTGAGCATTGTCGTCAGGTTGATTTGGTGCAGAGATGATAAGTTCCTCTTCAGGCTGTGCTTCAGAGGGCATTATTTCACCAGTTCCCATCAGCTTGATAGACTCATTTGAAGGAGCTTCATCAAGTGTACTTGGTAGAATCTCTCTCTGTGAACCATTGGTTTCATCAAATTTCACATCCACGGTTTCAACGATTTTGTAGAGATAAAGGTTGAAGACCCTGTAGGAGTGTGAATCCTTTCCATAGCCAAGCATGAAGCCTTCGTGAGCCTTAGGTGCAAATTTTGACTTGTGATGGGCATCCTTGATCCAAGATCTTGCTCCAAATACTCTGAAGTAACTGACGTTTGGCTTCTTGCCAGTAAGTAGCTCATATGATGTTTTATTCAGAAGCTTATGAATTTACACACGGTTGATGATGTGACATGTTGTATCAATAGCTTCAGGCCAGAACTTTCTTGGTGTCTTGTACTCATCTAGCATTGTTCGAGCCATCTCAATGAGGGTTCTGTTTTTGCGCTCAACAATGCCGTTTTGCTGAGGTGTATATGGAGCAGAGAACTCATGAGTGATTCCCATTGTATCCAGATCTGAGATCAAGTCCAGTGTTCTTGAATTCATGCCATTGTCACTTCGATGTGCTTGATCTTCACGCCATAATTGTTCATTGCTCGATTTGCGGCGTTACCAAGACATCTTGCACTTCAGTCTTGTAAAGAATTATATGAACCCATGTGTATCTTGAGTAGTCATCAACAATGACGGCCATAGAGACAGGAAGTTGTTGTGAGGGTGGAGTAATGAGTAGGTCCAAATAAGTCCATGTGTAACAGCTCAAGGGTTGAGATGTTGTCATGATTGTCTTCGAGGGTGCTTTGCCCTTGTCATCTTTCCACTTCACAGCACCACACAGATGATCCTTCTTGAACTTGACATCCTCGATGCCAATGACATGCTTCTTCTTGATGAGTGAGTGTAAGTTCCTCATGCCAAGATGTCCCAGCCTTCGATGCCGAGCCAAGATTCAAGCTTTTGTAAGAAGACATACGGCAAGCTGTGGACCTGCTGAGAAATCTACCATGTATAGATCATCTTTTCGATACCCTTCAAAGACTAGAGATTTGTCAGATTCCATTAGTACAAGGTAGCGATATTTGCCAAATATCGCAATCATGTTCAAGTCACAAAGCATTGAGACAGACATTAAGTTGAAACCAAGGGATTCAACAAGCACCATTTTATCCATGTGTTGATCCTTTGAGATTGCAACTCTACCTAGACCCAATACCTTGCTTTTACCAGTGTCAGCAAATGTAATGTGACTTTTGTCGGATGAATGTAAGGTTGAGTCCATGAGAAGACTTTGATCACCAGTCATATGATTTGTGCATCCACTGTCCATAATCCATTCTGAAGCTTTTGGTGATGTACCCTACAGTGCAGTTAGGAGGATAGGCTTCACAAGAGTGTTGTGAAGCATAAGCATTTGGCACATATAGGGACAGTCACAGCTTATAACAGAGTTAGGACATAGTATGACTGATAAGAAATTCAGATGTGAAGCATATAGAATGACATTTTAACGTGCGTCCTTAATGAGTTTTAGGTCCCCAGCAATAGTATCAGACGCCACTGATTGCTGGATGGAGACCGTTTTCTGCAAAAGGGAGTTAGTTCTTCTTTGCCACCCACATCTTCAGTGGGGGCTTAGAAGCAATGAGTCTAAGTGCAGCATCTGAGAATTTTGGCTTTGGAGCCCTAGCAAATAGCCTTGCAGGAGATGCATGATACTCATATGAATAAGCAGAAAAGTTCTTAGCCCTATGAACATAGCGGTTCGAAGATACACGCTCATATTCATAAGTCTGAGCATGATTTCCCTGCAAAACATTGGCGTTAGGGTGACTCATGTGAGTCCTGTATCTATATGAAGCCTTTGGGCCGCATGAAGCTATTGGTCTGGGGTTTGTCTTCTTCCTTGGTGGTGTCATGACGACATTCACAGGAAGATTCTCAATGTACTTCTTAGGTACCCAGATCTTCTTCATAGGTGGTCCATTCCTACGCTTAGTACCAATGTACCGCAAACACTTCACCATTCGATTTTTGAACAGCTTATAGTTTGCATCAAAGGATTCATCAATGATAATAGGATTAGCACAGTAAAGCGATAAAGTGTATGGATCTCTTCAAGGTTCCTTTGCAAAGAACCCATGTGGTTTTGGGGTACCGCTCGGGCTTCGAAAGACGAGCCATCAACATTCATTTTCCTTTCAACCCAACACCCTCTTTCCTAGGATTTCGGTTCAGAATCGCTTTTGAGGACATCGCAGAGAGTCCGATGTCCTTCAAACTTTTGTACATCCTGTTTCAAGCAATTTCTTCAACATAGCATTTTCATCAAGAATAGAAGGGTATCCTCCGCAGAGGGGTTAGTAACCACATCAAGAGGGTGAAGACAATGAAACAATAGCAGCATTGGAACATTCAAGAACAGATGTAGCGTTATCACGCCAATGCATTTTAGACATGGTGGTTCAAATCCATCCCGAGCGGAACTGATCATTGAGCTGAAGTGACTCATTCACCTTTTGAAGATCTTCATGAGCCGCTCTCAATTTCTCAAGCTCTTGTTTCCTTTGAAGATAATCATAGGAGAGCCTTTCATAAGTAGTTGAGAGCTATTCATGACGACCTTCAAGTTCTTGGTACTTAGCATGAAGATTTTTTATGTCATCAACTAAGGACTGTGAACGTGTCATTTCAGCGTCCAACAGGTCATCGCTTTTGTCTAACAATTTTTGAGTATGTTCCATAGCCTTTTGTTGTCCAGTCGCAATTTTAGCAAGTGTTTTGTAACTGGGTTTGGATTCACAATCAGAATCATCTTCACTTGAAGTTTGAAAGTAAGCATCGCGTGATTTTACCTTGGCACCACGTGCCATGAAGCAGTAGGTGGGAGTAGGATCATCTTCGTCATTAGCTTCAGCATTGGTATGGAAGTCATTGTCTTCAGTGTTGAAGATGGACTTGGCAACATAGGCAGTGGCTAGAGCCAGACTTGCAACGCCAGGGTCAGACTCCTCTCCAGAGTCCACCTCCGCCTCCTCCGAAGCAGACTCCTCCTCTGAATCCATTTCCTTGCCAACAAAAGCACGAGCCTTGCCAGATGAGCTCTTCTTGTACGATGAAGACTTGGAAGAAGACTTAGAAGACTTTGAGGATTTCTTCTTCTTCTTGTCATCGGAATCATATTCCTTGCTTTTCTTCTTCTTCTTCTCATTGTCCCACTGTGCACACTCAGATATGTAGTGACCAGGTTTCTTGCACTTGTGATAGGTTCTCTTCTTGTGATCATGTGTGGAAGCTTCATCATTCCTTGAGCTAGATCGTGAAGACTTTCTGAAGCCTTTCTTCTTTGTGAATTTCTAGAACTTCTTCACAAGCATAGCAAGTTCCCTTCCAATGTCTTCAGGATCTTCTAATCTGCAATGATTCTTCTTCGATGAGGAAGGAACTTTTGCCTTCAAAGCATGAGTTCGCCATAGTTTGGGCCATAGATATCTCTTTTCTCAGATAGCTGGAATTCATGTGTGTTGAGCCTCTCAAGTATATCAGACGGATCGAGTGTCTTGAAGTCAGGACGTTCTTGTATCATGAGGGCAAGGGTGTCAAAGGAGCTGTCAAGTGATCTCAGTAGTGTTTTGACGATTTCATGCTTGGTAATCTCAGTTGTGCCAAGTGCTTGAAGTTCATTTGTGATATCAGTGAGGCGATCAAACATGAGCTGGACATTTTCGTTGTCGTTTCTCTTGAAGCGGTTGAAGAGGTTGCGAAGAACACTGATTCTTTGATCTCTTTGGGTTGAAACGCCTTCGTTGACCTTGGATAGCCAGTCCCAGGCTAGCTTCGACGTTTCCAGAGCACTCACACGGCCATACTGTCCTTTGGTCAGATGACCACAGATGATGTTCTTTGCAGTAGAGTCCAGTTGAATGAACTTCTTGACATCGATGGGGTGACACCTTCACCAGTTTTGGGAACGCCATTCTTGACGACATACCAGAGGTCGACATCAATGGCTTCAAGATGCATGCGCATCTTATTCTTCCAGTAGGGATATTCAGTTCCATCGAACACGGGGCAAGCAGCGGATACCTTGATTATCCCTGCAGTTGACATAGCTGAAACTCCAGGTGGTTAAACCAAATCACACAGAACAAGGGAGTACCTTGCTCTGATACCAATTGAAAGTGCTAGTATCGACTAGAGGGGGGGTGAATAGGCGATTTTTATGAAAGTCTTCAAAACTTGTAAGTTTCGAAGACAAACAACAGAAATAACCTAATTGATATGCAGCGGAAGATAAACTACCATAAACAAGCCATAGTCAAGTATGTAATGATGTGAAAGTACAGGACTAATAGCAGTTAGGTAGTAAGGATCAAGATGGAAGATAGTGTGAAGCCAATCAACAACAGTAGTCAAGCAATGAAGTCAAACAGATACACAGATAGGCAATGACTTCAGGAAGACAAACTTAAGTAAGGTTTGAGGATAGAACCAGTTGCTTGTTGAAGACACAGATTTGTTGGACCAGTTCCATTCTTTGTGACAACTATGACGTCTGGTTAGGGAGGCTGAGATTTAACTCAAGACCGTGTCTTCACCTTATTCCCTTGAGCTAAGGACACCCGGTCCTCGCCCAATCACTCGTAAGTCTTCAAGGAGACTTCCAAACCTTCACAGACTTTGTTCACCGGCAATCCACAATGACTCTTGGATGCTCGAACGCGACGCCTAACCGGCCGGAGGATTCACAGTCCTCAAGTGTAATAAGTCTTGGTCACACGCATGTAAAGACTTCATGATGCCTAACACTCTTTGGCTCGGGTGTTTGGGCTTTGTCCTCGCAAGGATCTTTCTCTCTCAAATGCTTCGAGGTGGGTTGCTCTCAAACGACAAAAGCCGTGCACAAACTCGAGCAGCCACCAATTTATGGTGTAGGGGTGGGCAATTTATAGCCACAAGGCAACCCGACCTGATTTGTCCAAAATGACCCTGGTCACTAAGGAACCGACACGTGTTCCAACGGTCGATTTCAAACACACGCGCAACTTTGCTTGGGCTACAAGCAAAGTCGACTCATCCACTCTGGATAAGATTTGCTCTCATTGTCTTCGCCAAGACATAGGATTTGAGTTGAGCATCACTTGACCACTCGACTTAGTTCACTTGGACCCCACTTAACAGTACGGTGGTTCCTATGACTCAACAAAGAAGAAAAAGGAAACAATGAAACCACACAGTCTTCGTGCTCCAAAGTCTTCACACAATGTCTTCTCATGTCATAGACTTCAATATGAATATCTTCTCTTACCACCATTGTCTTCAATGTCTTCATACGTTTTTAGGGGTCATCTCTGGTAGGTAAACCGAATCAATGAGGGACACTACCTGCGTTATCCTGCAATTCTCACAAACGCATTAGTCCCTCAACCAACTTTGTCGTCAATACTCCAAAACCAACTAGGGGTGGCACTAGATGCACTTACACTATATCCAATGGGGGTGCTTAGTACTCACTCTCTACATGTCATCCCAGTCTTGGTACTCTTGTGGTTTCTTTTGTTTGCTCTGACTGGTAGGTGTATCTGTGTTATCTAACCTTGTTTACGCAGGTTCATTCCTTCCTAAGCCAACTCAAGACCACAAGGTAAGTATATGCATCACAGTCATGTGTATTAGGATTTCTTGCTGATGTACATATTGTTTACAAGAAGGACTCACGAGCATGAAGGTGCATTTCCTATATTCACACCATTTGCCCTGATGCATATAGCCAAGATACATGTAACACATTGCTTACTCTGTCATGCTTATGCATTCACATGCTCCTATATTTTATATTTACATGATTGCATACATGTAGGGGGAGTCTATGCTTGTTACACGTCTTTCCAAAGCTTTACTTGTTATTCTCTATATCCTTATCTAAAGCTTTGATGTATGTTGTCATCAATTACCAAAAAGGGGGAGATTGAAAGCACAAGTGCTCCCTGGGTGATTTTGGTAATTAATGTCAACATATCCCTTGTTGGACTAATATTTTTACCTAGTATGTTTCAGATAAGTTCAACAATGGAGTGGCGTGGACTAGAGGATGTGGAACCCCTTCAAGATGCTAAGGACAAAGGATTGGCTCAAGCTCAAAGCACAAGACTCTACATTTTACTTTTAGTGATCCAAGATCACATTGAGTCCATAGGAAAGCCAATACTATTAAGAGGGGATGAGGTGTTGCTTAATGGCTTGCTTGCTCAAAGTGCTTAGTGATATGCTCCAAAGCCATCAACTACTTTCTCACATCCACATATGTCCCAAACCAAAAGTCAAAGTCAGCCCCACCGAAACTTTCTATCCGGCGCCACCGAGTTCAGTTGTCATAGCCACTGCCATAAACCCTAGTCTTTTCGGTCTCATGGATAGGGATCTCGGTCTCACCGAAATGGGATTGTAATATCTTTGTTGCCCTTCGTAACATTTCGGTCAAACCGAGATAAGCGATCGGTCCCACCGAGATTGCAATGCAAACTTACTATTTCCTTTTCGTAACGTTTCGGTCAAACCGAGATGAGCGAATCGGTCCTACCGAGTTTGCCTAACCAACTCTCTGTGTGTCTATTACCAAAATCGGTCTCATCGAGTTTGTGTAATCGGTCTCACCGAGATTACGTTATGCCCTAACCCTAACCATATCGGTCCCACCGAAATTCCTAAGGGTCATGTTATTTACTAAATCGGTCCGACCGAGTTTCAGGATTCGGTCCCACCGAGTTTGGTAAGTTGTGTGTAATGGTTAGATTTTGTGTGGAGGCTATGTATACCCCTCCAGCCACTCTTCATTCGTGGAGAGAGCCATCACAACATGCCTACACTTCCAACATACATTTTCTGAGAGATAACCACCTACACTTGTCTTGAGGTCAAGATATTCCATTCCTACCACATAAATTTTGATCTCTAGCCTTCCCCAAGTTGCTTTCCACTCAAATCTTCTTTCCACCAAATCCAAATCATGTGAGAGAGAGTTGAGTGTTGGGGAGACTATCATTTGAAGCACAAGAGCAAGGAGTTCATCATCAACACACCATTTGTTACTTCTTGGAGAGTGGTGTCTCCTAGATTGGCTAGGTGTCACTTGGGAGCCTCCGTCAAGATTGTGGAGTTGAACCAAAGAGTTTGTAAGGGCAAGGAGATCGCCTACTTCGTGAAGATCTACCCTAGTGAGGCAAGTCCTTCATGGGCGACGGCCATGGTGGGATAGACAAGGTTGCTTATTCGTGGACCCTTCGTGGGTGGAGCCCTCCGTGGACTCGCACAACTATTACCCTTCATGGGTTGAAGTCTCCATCAACATGGATGTACGATAGCACCACCTATCAGAACCACGGATAAAAAATCTCCGTGTCTCCAAATTGCGTTTGCACACTCGAATCCCATCCCTTTACATTCTTGCAATTTGCATGCTTTACTTTCCGCTGCACATATACTCTTGTCATGCTTGCTTGATATGTATTTTGAATGTTAAACTTGTGTTAAAACTCCACTTCAACTTAAAGAAATTAAAAACTGCAACTTTTCTTGCTTAGAGTCTATTCAGCCCCCCTCTAGACACCTCTTCTCGATCCTTTCACCACCCCGTCTAGCAGATAGGATATGAGTTCATCGTCCTGGATGGGCTTTCCCACGGCAGCGAGCTCATCGGCAAGACCACGCATGAAGGCGAAGTAGGCGGCCACCGGTTGGTTCCCTTTCTGCCATTGATCAAGGCAGTGCGGTTGTTGTTGACACGGCTCAAAGGCTGCAACGAGACCATACCTGCCAGCGCTGTCCAGAGAGCGTGCGCGGTGGTGACTGCGGTCACCGCGACAAGTACCTCTTTTGTGAGGGTGTTGAGCAGGTAGCCAAGGGCCTGTTGGTCCTCCTTCCCGTCCTTGTCCTTGGTGACGAGAAGGCGGGGTGGCTCCGGCATGGTGCCGTCAACGTAGCCATAGACCCCGGCTCCCCTCAACTGCGGCGTGACTTGGGTGCGCTACAGGACGTAGTTCGTCTGGGAGAGCTTCTCCGTGACCTGACCACTTAGGTTTGATTGGGTGGCACTGGAGGAAGACATGGCTGGCACTAATGGAGATCAAAAGCTAGGGTTTGGAAGAGGAGGCTCTGATTACCATGTGCGATATGCGGAAACGTCTTACCTCGTCCTGAGGCGACGTGCTTCGTGCTTATAGGCAGGGGCGCACCTCCCTGAAGCGCATACATCGTTGGAGATTTTACAGGAGGTGTACAACTTGGAGAACAAGAGATAGAAGTAGTTACAGGAGATAAGGAGATAGAATTACATGTAAACCGAACCAACTATCTATCCTATATCCTGCGCCTTGGACTCTGCATACGTGACAATATATGTTGTGTTTAACAATGTACTCCCTCCGTCCCAAAATATAAGAATGTTTTTTACACTAATGTCAAAAGCATTCTTATATTTTGGGACGAAGGGAGTAACTCGCTTCTCCCAATAGTGCATTCAGCTCTAAACCATCGAACTCGGGTAGGGTGCACACTGTTCGCATGAAAGGTCCTATCTCCAAATGATATTCAGTAACTATTTTCTATTTCAAACGCGGGGATTCCTGTAACTCGTGGAAGCATTCTGTGCGGCAAACATTATATAGTTGGTTGATAGTTCGGCAAGAATCAGATCTACATAACTGAACCCCCTCGACCCTCGTGTCGACAGACTAGCCGCAATGGGTAGTAATATAGACTAGTAAGATGCATATGTTACTAGTCTATGTTACTAGTACCTCTATAGTGGGGGTAACATGCAACACTTCATTTATTAGGCTTTAGACTCATCTTGTCTTGATATGTGTGATGTTACTCATACTACTAGTAACTAGCTATGTTGGCCCCTCCAATGCTCCATCTTGTATAGGTGCTAAGCGTTCTACGTAGGCAAAAAATTTGATGTGGCAAGTTATTTAAGAGGAGAGAGATGAGTGTGGTGACCCCAGAAAGAAAAAATGCTAAGCGCGTGAACCTAGGCAAAACATTTAAAAGAAGGAAGCCCACCAATACATGAAGAGCTTTAGTTGCTAAATCATTAAATGAAGCAAACTTAGCAACCATAAGCTAAGCACCTATGCATTGGGGAGTATAGTTGCTAAGCTATTTAATGTGCTTAGCACCTCATCTAAGCACCCATGCATTGGCAGTAGCCTTACCACTTTCCTCTCTTTCTTTATTTATGGGTCGCGCTAACTGCCACACGTTTGGCAGGAAGAGAGACACACCACACGTCTCTAATGTAAACAGATTGCCACGTCATCGCATGCATGCATGCAGGAATCTTTTTGGATTTTCAGTTTTTAAAATGTTTTATCTCTTAAACGAAAAATTCGATTGAAAATCCGTTTCCACCATTAAATCTCTCGCGATGAGATCTTCGAAACTAGATCTTATGTTGATATGTTTTGATGAAATTTTTTTGGATTAAAAGTTGCCATGTCTATTGCATATGAATTGCCATGATGTTTACACTGAAGTTGCCATGATATGTTTCAGCTATTTTCTTCTACATTTAAAAGTAAATTTTGACATTTATAAAACGGGGAATTAAGAAACTAGACTTGCCATGAACCATAAACTAAAATTGCCACGATACATGCACGTAAAATTGCCATGGTTCATACAAAAAAATAATTTTCATGGTCAAAGTACTGGAGTTGTCATCATCAAAATACTAAAATTGACATGATCTACAAACTAAAATTGCCACATGGCAACTTTAGTTTAAGCCCTATGTCAACTGCAGTGTAAACATCGTGGCAACTTTTGGCAAAAAAAATTCGTCGAAACATATCAACATGGGGTCTAGTTTTGAAGATCTCGTCGAGACGGATTTAATGGTGAAAACGGATTTTTAATTCGCTTTTTTATTTAGGAGATACAACATTTTTAAGCTGAAAACCAAAAATTTTTTTGCTGATGTCATCTATTCATACGTAGCAAAATAAGTGGTGAGGTTACTCCCTATGTTACTCCCATTTTGGGTATTAACATTTCCGTTATTTATTGCTTGCCACATCATCTATTTTATCTAGATATGTGTGAGGTTACTCTCTATGTTACTCCCACTTTGGGTAGTCTCGGGGGTACCTGAACCCCCTTGTCCCCTGCGGAGCCCACCCCCACGGCAAGGAGGAGCCCTGACAGATGCTGCCACTAGGCCCTCTTCCATCCTCTCCTTTCCTACCGGAGGGCCATCGGCAAAGCCAAGGCGGGCGTCAGGGAAGGTGTGGTGGCGGCAGTTTCTCGCGGTCGTCGATGGCGAGGATGCTCTCCTAGTGATGCTGGGTGATGGTGGTCTGCGGCGCTCGGCGGACTGACGTGAGCAGGCGTCAGGCATGGAGGTGTGGTGACGTGGTGTTGCACCGCGATGCTGGCGGGCACAACGGGCGTGCTCGCGGTGGTGACAACGAAACAAAAAATTGCGCGGTCACGGCACCTAGCGGCAGATCGCTAGCCGCTCGTCCATAATATGCAATATAAAAAGCTAGTTATTTCACTTTGAGAATAGAGGGCTATCAAACCTGTCAATACGATACACGATGTCCCATCATTGTCAGCTTTTAGTCAGATGCTACAGAGTTTGCATGTGTGTGCTGCTATTCTCTCTCTTCTCTCTTTCAAACTAACTCATCCATTTTTTTTACCTTTAGTAACTTAAATCATTCATATCCCGTAAACCAAAATTCCAATTCCAAAACTTTTTATATATTTGAACTCATGTCACAAAGACCTTTGAAAGAAGACCGATTTTAGATATATTTTAAATTGGTTTAAAATTCATGAAACATGTTTCACATAAATCATATCTATTTCAGTATCACAGTTTTGAAAAAAAATCACTCTTCTCAAAAAAATTGTTACACATTTAAAAATAATCAGTTTCGTAAGATGACATTTCGGTTTCATATTGTTTTCATTTCCAGAACCCATATTTCACTTTTCATATTCTTGTTTCACAAAAATGATATTTATTTCAACTACACATTCTTGGAATATCATATTTATCTCTTTTGAAATAAACTATTACATGTTTGTAAATAATCATTTTCATAAGTCAACATTTCAGTTATATATTGTTTTCATTTTCAGAACCCACATTTCACTTTTCACTGCCTTGTTTCACAAAAATCACATCTATTTCAATTTCCTATTTTTAAAATATCATGTTTCGCTCATTTGAAATAAACAGTTACACATTTCCAAATAATCAATTTCACAAGTTTGACATTTCAGTTTCATATTATTGTCATTTTCAAAAACCGCATTTCACAAAAATCACATATATTTCAGTTCCACAATTTTCAAATAACATATTTCACTCTTTAAAAAAACATTACACATTTCCAAATAATCAATTTCACAAGTTGGCTTTTCAGTTTCATATTGTTTTTTTACTTTCAGAACCTACATTTCACTTTTCACTTGTTTGTTTCCCAAAAATCACATCTATTTCAATTTCACATTATTGAAAAAAAAATCATATTTCACTCTTCTAAAATAAATAGTTACACGTTTCAAAATTTTCAATTTCACAAGTTAACATTTAGTTTCACTTTTTTTTCACTTTCAGAACCTACATTTCACTTTCCACTAGCTTGTTTCACAAAATTACACCTATTTCAGTTTCACAATCTTGAAAAAGCATATTTCGCTGTTTTGAAGTTAATCGTTACACATTTCATAATTTTCAATTTCACAATTTTAGATTTTAGTTTCACATTTTTTTTCACTTTCAATAGGTGCATTTTACTTTTCACTGGCTTCTTTCACAAAAATCACATCAATTTCAATTGCACATTTATGAAATAACTTATTTTACTCTTTTGAAATAAAAATGTTACACACTTCCAAATAATTAGTTTCACAAATTAACATTTGAGTTTCATATTTGGGTTTAATACGTTTATGTGAATAATGTTATTGTCACATATTTCTCGTGAAATATGTTAGTTTTAGATTTTTCTAGTTAAATGGGCTTATTTCACATATGAAATGTGAAACATCAAAATTAAATGTGTGTGAAATATATCAAAAATTGGTCTAGTTTTAAAGTTCTTGACTACAGTAGTCCAAATATATAAAAAGTTTCAAAAATGACTCTGTAGTTTGAAAGATATGGTTGATTTAAATTGTCTAAGAGGAAAAAAAGTCTATGGATTTGTTCCGCGGGTAGAGTGAGAGCAGAGTCTTGCATGCGTACCGTCCCTGACAAAAGGTGTACTTTCGAGTCCATTATGCTGCCACTGATTTGACTAAAAATAAAAATACAAGAAATATACTAATGCTATAGATCTAGGTGGGCCATACAGTTTCATGAATCTCAAAAAAAATTGGATGTCCTTAGATCTACCGGTACATGACCTAACCGCACAAAATGACTTTTCCGTTGGGTGAGTGCTTGGCCCAGATTTGGTGGCGCTACAAAGGCGGACGCGGTGGCCGCCTCTTGCCGGTACTAGTAAGCATGCACGTGCAACGCACGTCTCGACTGAAAGCATGTTATACTATGAAACATAAATATTTCTATCATAACATAGAATAATTCTCTTAGAGGATTTTAAATTTGATGCAAGGTGGATAGAATTCCCAAATCATAAAGACGTGTCGATTGTTTCATGAACCAACATCCCCCATACCCAAATAGGGAAACGTCAGGCGTCAGCTGGGCGATCACATTCGGCGACCGCCCCCCTCCTGAGTTGTACGATCAAAACATGTGCGCCGTTGGATTTGCCCGACTACCCTAGCTCCCGTGCCCCCTCAGCACCACTTGTTGCGCCACTTCCCAGCAGACGTCGGTCTCCCGCATCACTGCTTGCAGTGCCCCACTCCACAGCTCCACCGTAGTCGACGCTGGTCGCCTCGCATCACCACTCGCATCAATGAAACACGGTGTTTGCAGCACCGCCTCACTCGACTCAGAACAGTTGTCGCTGGCTCGCCAGTGCTTCTCGCCTCCCTCGCAGAACGATGTCGCTCCACTCGCAGTAGCAAACCACCATGTTGCATTGACATCACATCTTTATCACCAAAATAAGGCTACTCATTACCTACAACTAATGTGGTTCAGTGGCTAGCCCTTCCCGGGCCGTACTAAGCGACGACCCATACATAACCAGTCAGGTTTCCCGGGCCATACTAAGCAAGGACCCATACATAACCAAAAACCAAACCTGTCTGGCAGACAATGCAGATGCCTAAGCTGGTGAAATATTATGTGGAGATCCTGTCCAATAACTTGACATCATTTAGGGTTCATTCTTCCATGGTCAGGTCCTGACCAATGGAGGTATAACAAAATTTGCAATCTATCCATTTTAAATAGAATGTGCCTCCTGTAACTTTCACAAAACGTACAGGCATGTCCTATGCCCAAATAAGGCCAGGTCAACAAATTTTCTAAAAAATACAGGTAGTCGTTCGAGATTGTAAGTCTATTAGTAGCTCTTTGATGACAAAATCTAATAGTGATCAGCATGGACATCCATCGTGTCTCTAATTTGGGGCTCTACTTAGCCTTTGTTTGTTTCGTATGAATTTAGGTGGTCCATAAAATTTTCATCTAAGCTCAATAAAACAGAGCCATGCATAGCCAGTCTTTCCACGGCCAATAGCAACTGTACACAAAATAGCTCACCCTGAACTAACAAAAGCATCAACTATGATCAGCGACGCATGTGAAATCACATCCTAAGTCCTAAAAGTATATGGCTACTGAATATCAGGGAACATGAAAACAGCAAGGCAATGACAAATGGACCAGTTCCATGGCAGCATGATATCTCTGCCCTCCTATCCTTGTGAATCTTGATTATTGGCAGGGAGAAACTTCTAAGTTGCCTTCCTTGGTTTGTGGGTATAGACCCCTGGGTGTACAACTTTCTGTAGAAAAATGTAAAATGTTAACACTGTTCTAAATGGATTTGCTAATGAAACTCTAAATTCCAGTAGGTGTGAGTGCAAACCATGCAGGACCATTCTTTCAGCCAATCAACATCGTTTTAAAGCAAAAGAAATTGAGAAATAAAGAACACATCTACGCAGAACCATGGCAAGTTGTCTCTGCATAATATACCGACAAACTTTGCAAACATGTATAGAAAAAGGACCTTATAAATCACGTACATATGAATATGTCTTCTCTAAATGTAGGCCCTAGTTGAGAAGCAAGCCAGATCTGGACATTCAGTAACTAAAGCCACAGACTTATCCACCTCTCCTCCTCGTTCTTCCTCACCATAATTGCATTACATATTATGGTTATACATATCCTCAAACATGTAAGAACTAATATTTTCTTTCTCACGTGCATGAAGAAATACTTACATTTACATGCTAGAAACAAATAGGATGAAAAGTACATATGTCGTTCATTGTTGCCCTTGTATAAAAACAGTACAAACAAAGACACAAACTCACTAATCCTTGTTGTCTCTCTTTATTTACAGAGCATTTAACCTCTGCCTCATTCAAAGTATTCAAAACACAGATTTCCGCAAACTATAGGTAAAAGCTCCAATTTCCACTAAAACAGGAACCAAATATTGCAGCACAACATTTTATCATTTTACCAAGTTCTCGTATGATGGGCAGGAGTTACATTTCAAAAACAGTTTGTAACGCATGGCAATACAATGTGATAATCGGGCTTCAGTCATAATGGGTGAAGAATGCCTACCAGTCAAGATGGTGAACAAGCTAACTTTCTTTCCCATTGAATCTTTGATATAACCATGGTAGTGCGAACCAATGACTTTGAGCTTGTCAAATGGACGCTTCTCCCATAGTTCTTTATGCCCCCTTCAATACTTGTTTCCTTTGCTGCCTGCACATAGGAGCGGTTTAGATACCAAGACAACATAAGATATAATATATATCCATTCCGAAGCTTTCGACTTTAGTGGTGATACAATCTAGCTGCTATGATTACTCTAGTGGACATATAAACAGGACAAATGACAAGTCCTAGACATCAAATAAAGACTTTGTGGGAGGTAACATCCTTCTCGATATGACTTCATGAAAAGTCCCACATAGGGTATATAAATCTCAGCATGCGGCATGTACCTTTTGTCAATGTCAACATACTCAAATAGGAATAGGTCTTCTTCACCAAGTTTCAATGTAATAGGCTGTTGAGAAAAAAGATGCAATACCAAAAGTAAGAACGGTCTCTTGGCCAGTATATTCTAATAATTAGTCTAAAGGAGAAAAAACGCATAATGGGTGATAAATTAGTACAAAGATAAATAAAATTATAGAAATGTGGAAGAAAACCTTGACCTTAGGAGTTGCGGGAACCATAATCATTTTACCAGTTTCATAGCTCCCAATAAATGCAAACTGGGAGTTCATCCATCTCATCACCTGATGACCTTTTGGACTTAAGTAGAGATGATTTCTGAAACAAAATGTGAGATGTTTAACCTTGGCCTCACCCAAACACACTTATGTACTTTCTTTCGCAAATATATATTCAAATAGCTTGCATATAAATTGGTGTCAAAAAAGAGCCAACTTAATCAAATGGCCTTGCTACATATAATCGATAACCTTCAAGGTATTTGGAAGTACATATTTGTTTTATGAAAACCCATAATAAAGTTCTTTATTTGCATCTCTTGTTATAATCCAACTGAAATTTAGTAAAATCTCTGAGGTGAAAACCATATATAAAATAACAGACAAAAATAAGTAGGATTGAGCACATCCCATGTGTTGTGTCAAGGGTAATTGTCAAGATTTTTGAGGACGACCCATCATGAACCAACACCTGCACAATGGTCTAGTTTAGTAAAGAAAATCAAAGTTCAGAAGCATGTTAACAAATAGCTGAGAAAGCATCTTGAAGCAGAGGAAATATCATGAGAGCTTGATTAACATTGTTCTCCACAAGTTGACTACTCCTTCTTTTTCAACGTTGACCTCCATATGAAATATCTTATAAAGCATTGCAAGCTAGAAAATATGTAATACACACTGGAAGAATAAAAAGAATGTACCTTGAGGCTCTTCTCATCCTTTTCTGGAATAGCTCTTCTCATCCTTTTCTAGAATACCATTTTTTTAGCATAGTGCTTACCCGATGTTCTAGAAAATTCACTAATAACAGGAACAACAAAGATTACATTGCATCAAAGAAACAAAAAAATGCAGCCAAGTAATTCTAGCATGGTACTACTTTACTATTCAGCATGCTTTTGTATCAATCTACACTTGTGCCCCACTAAAAATCCTTTGTAAATCACCACTTTAATCTAGTGTTGGGATAAAAATAAAATGTCGAATATAATCCCTCGATAGCAATATACACATGTGCCATCCACTTATCCACCTGCAAAGCAAAATCATCGGCATCAGTAGGATGTCCAGAGCATGCTATAGTCTAGCCGTCCCAAACTTTTCTATGATTTTGAAAACAAAACTATGATTTCGAAACGGAAGCATCAGCTTTTGACTCATCGACTAATCCGGAGATATAGAAACTGAGAAATAGCAAAGGGCAATGCTTTGGTCAAGAGAATTAGGAAAGACTAATCACCATACTGTACCAAAGTAGCAGTCGTGTGTGGTGTTCAGTACGAGTGTATATGGGGAGATGGTGATGGACGCTCTTGTTTGACAGGCCAATAAAATGCCAAGATAATTAGCAGAATTCAAGAGGAGATGAAGAACCTGGTGGCCGCCTCGCCGGATGCCTTCTCCGCAGGTTGACACCGTGCCGCCGACGCCAGTGTGTGCACGCGCTCCTAGCCTTATGGTTCCATTCAATGCGTGATGCATCGTCTTACTGCAACGACCTGTCACCTGTGGACGCTGAAACTAATCACACACATGCATGCATACAAACCAGATCAAAGATCAGGTGTTGCCGGCAAGCCCATGCGACCTGTTCGATCCAGATTGGTGGCTCAAGACTACTGATGCACATGAAGCTTATAGACAGACATTGGGTACAGAGCAGGATAACCATGGAGATGGAGGCCGATGTGGGAGGCGCAAGAAGGTGATGCGCCCCGGTGGTACTGCCGTCCAGATCAAGGGCGCGTACGGCCTCGGCGTGGAGGAGACGAAGCCGGGGCTATGCAGATGGATGAGGGTATGTACGCGGTCGACAGTGGTCTTGCGGCAGCCCACCGGCGGCGACGTGGGAGCGCGCCGGTTGCTAGCTACTGGATGGCGGCGAAGGGGGTGGCTCCGGAGGCTCCGCCAAGCTGAGCGGCGGGGGAGGGGGGTGGCTGCGGCTGCGGCTGACGGCCGCGGGAGGAACGGCGGGGCGGCGAATGGCTCGTGCGGGAGGAGGAGATGGCGAGAGGTCGTGCGGGCGTGGAGGAACGGCCCGTCCGGAAGGATGCGGGGGCGAGAGGTCGTGCGTGCGTTGTGGGTAGATTTTTTTTTAACCGCGGGGCAGGGTTAGCGATGGACTTAATGCGTGGCTTGTATCGTCAAACACGGGAGGATTATGGACCATCAGATTGTTGTAAATGAACGGATCTGATTGTTTGGATCTGCCCCTCTCTTTTTTTTATAGTGGTAGTAGATGGTTCACGGGTCGTTGCGGCTGCGTTGAGGCTACATGTATATCAGGTATGGTCCGGGGTTTTGTGGCGCTGCTCTGGACGTACAATACAGAGCTAAATGTATTAAGAGTCTTAAAACTTGCACGCCGCAGACTTATACTTTGATTTTTATGATATGAATGAGACACGTATTATCATGCCATGATGCATAGACTTGTAAAAACACTATTGCAGTAATTAAACTTGCGCGAGCGTACAAATACGGTCATATTTTTTGTACACGGACGTATTCGCTGTTTTTTTAGTTACTCACTTTTCTGCACATATTGGCTTGAAGAAATCTATACCTACACCTAATAATAAACGGGATATTGCTTATGGCGGTACGTCACGGAAATTGCACTCATAATTGCAAAAAATTACCCACCTATAAGTTTTTTTGGGGTATGATGCAACCTACAAGTGATAAAAAAAATGTTCCGCCCTGGGCCAGCCCATGCAGTAGGAACCTTCTGTACCATGCTCTGCCCTGGGAGAAGACACATCGCACCTGTTTGGGCCGGCCCATGTCCGGGCAGCCTGTTTTTACTTTTTTTTTTCCTTTTCATCTTTGATTTTTTCTACTTTCAATAATCCGGGACTTCAAAAGTTCAAAAAATTTAAAAAATGTGAATTTTGAAATAAAAAGTTTAATAAATCATAAATGCTTGTAGATTCTTAAAATGTTAACAATTTATAAAAAAATATTCATATATATAGATATTTTTGCAATTTGGAAAACAAATGTTTGGGAAATGAAAAAATGTTCATGGTATTACAAAAACGTTTTCCAATTCATAAAATGTTCGTGAACTGAAAATATTCTCAAAATTCAAAACTGTTCTTGACTGACAAAATAGTTCGTTTATTCATAAAATGTTCGCCGATTCAAAATATGGACATGCATTTCAAAAAATATTCATTAAATCAACAAAAAAATTTGTGAATTTAAAAAAAATATTCCACCAATTTCCAAATAAAGGTTCGTCGATTATATAAACGTTCGCCTACGCAAGAAAAATGTTTTAAACAATGCGAACATTTTTATGAATGTTTGCAAATAGAATGAAATGTTCATGATTTTAGCACATGTTCGAAAAATCTGTAAAAATGTTCACAAATTAAAAAAAATGTACAAGATTTCAGATATATTCTTTTTTCCTTTTCATCTTCCTTTTTTTAGTTTGGGACTTCAAAAAGTTCCAAAAAAATTAAAGAAAATGAGAATTTTGAAAATTAAAATGTTTAGTAATTCATAAATGTTTCTGGATTCAAACAATGTTTACAATTTGTTTAAAAATCGGAATTTTGAAAACAAATGTTTGGAAAATCAAAAAGTGTTCATGATATTTTTAAAAAGTTCATGTATTAAAAATGATAATGAAATTAAAAAAATATTTGCTGATTCAAAAAATGTTCATTCATTGAAAAAATATCCTAAAGATTCAAAGCTGCTTGTGACTTACAAATTAGTTTGTTGATTCATAAAATGTTTGCTTATTCAAATATGATCATGCATTTAAAAAAATGTTCATTGAATCAAGAAAAATGTTTGTGAATTTTTAAAAAAATTCCACCAATTTCCAGATAAATGTTCGCCTATTCAAGAAATATGTTTTAAAAAATGTGTACAATTTTTAAGAAATGTATGTAAATAGTATAAAATGCTCATGATTGTAACAAATGTTCAAAAATCTGTAAAAAATGTTCACAAAATTTAAAAATGTACACGATTTCGGACATGCTCACGTGTTTAATTTTCTTTCATGATTTTAAAAATTATTTGTGATTTCACGAAAATGAGAGTGATAGTGTATCTCGGCGATGCAGCAAAATGTGATTATGGCCATTGGAGATTATGATTTTCTTAGTCTCGTTACAATGCACATGCCGTTTTACTAGTAGAAAGAGAAAGTTACACCTGGGGGATTTGAGCCCTTGAACTCCCCGCAATTTGCACAAGGCACTGACCATAGGAACAGGAATCAATTGTTGTTAGAACTTTGATAAATAAATATTTAACAAATGCTCGCTTAGGTCCACAATAAAAGAATAAAGGAAAACTAAAACCCTGTTGTGTACTAGCACATGATGCATCATACGTATGAAATAATATTTTCTGTCAACTTGGAACATCCATTTTATCTAGAATTGGGAACCAAAAGTACCTTCACTTTATTCCTCCTAGCTTTTTCTAACTTCATAGCAATCAGTGTTGATTAATTCTTTTATTAATTCCCTCGAATAGAGAGCAGCCTGATTTACTTTAGAGAATTGACTAAACACAGAGGGCAAAAGCCCATGCTAGCGTATTCCCTAAATCTCTCTCAATACTAAAAAAATCACAAACATTTTTAAAATGCAACATACATTTTGCAATCAATTTTAAAAAAATGTTTAAACATTTATTTAAATGTCATGTACTTTTTCAGAATGCGTGTACATTTTTTTAGTTACACAAATAGTTTTACTACAATGCTTACTTTTTTAAAACTGTCGCGTACTTTTTCTTGTAAGACATAAACATTTTTTAAATGTCACAAACACCAGGATATAAGTTATTTTCTTCCATAGAACAAAAGAAATAACAGCATATAATATGTTTAGTCCTTGTAAGGATATCATGTGTGGTAGTAGTCTGGTCGTTAATTAAGGCACCAGTTATTAATCCCCTCGCGTCGCTCCCGCGAGCTACCGAGGGGGTGAACCCCAGCCGCCGCTCGTAGTCCGCCGCCTCCTGCTCCCTCCCTCGCCGCCGCTGATCCGGGCAGCATAGGCGGCGGCCGAGATCCCCTTCTCCTCGCACGAGGCCGGGCGGCACGGGACGACGGCTTCAGCAACAACGTCTTGCGGGTCCATGGCACGGCGGCATGACGGATCCCGGCAACGGCGCTTGATGGTGCGGGTGGATCGGTTGGGTGTGGCGTGCCGGTTAGCTGGACGTGGCTAGAAGATGGAGGTGGGGAAGGGCGCGGCCAATGGTGGTGGCGACGTCCAGTCCAGATCCGGTCTTGGCGGTGGCGATGGCGACGGCTGACCCGGGTTCGGCCATGATGGTGGCGGCGTCCCCTCCGTCGGGGATGACGGGCCAGGTGGTTGGTCTATGTGGCGTGGATCTTGGGATCCTGTGTCCGGGCTCGTCGCAAGACATGCGGCTGCCGGAGTTTCCTCCGGCGTCGACGGCGCTTGATGCAGGATCGCGGCAGCGGTTGCCGTTGTATGGGCGACGACAGCGGCTGGCGCGACGGTAGGTGCTCACTGTAGCGCCCGAAATCAAGGCGGCAGCCCGTCTTCATCAACAGTGGCGGACTCCGGGGTCGTGTGGGCGACTCAGAGTCTGGATCTCGAGATGGTGACGACCTTCTGAGGCTAGTGGCGATATGGGACGTCCCCTTCATCAACAGACTAGGTTTGATGTGGCTCGGCAGGTGACACATGAGCCTTTCTTGGAGTTGTTGGGCGGTACCTGTCGTCGGCAGGTGAAGCCACCGGTGATGTGCTACCAGCGGATGCTACGCACGACGTCTTATACGGAGACGTCAAGTCATGCCTACTACCGGCAGGTGATGCACGGCGGCTCTGGAGGAGGTGTCAAGTTTAGCCTATTGTTGGTGGATCGAAGGTGGTGCGACAGTAGCGGAAGCAGGCGGTCTGGGACGTCTTTGTCTTCCATTGTCTCCTCCAGAGGAATCAAGCTATTGAGGCGCCAGTAGAAGGATAAAGGAGGATGGTACAAACAGCTTCAACGATGAGCTTATGCACTCCGGTGAAAACACAAGATCTCTGATCGGGCTATGTTATCTCGCCCCTGCATCGTGCCCTTGCTGAAGGTGGTGGATTGAAGCTTTGCTTTGGGGATGAGAATCTGAAGTTCAACTTTGTGGTGAACTCGGGTTTAGCCTCTCTGATCTCGTGGTATATCTACTCTTGTACTACCCATATCATCAATATTAATCAAGCAGGAGTAGGGTTTTACCTCCACCGAGAGAGCCCGAACCTGGGTAAAAACATCGTGTCCCTTGTCTCCTGTTACCATCCGCCTAGACGCACAGTTCGGGACCCCCTACCCGAGATCCGCCGGTTTTGACACCGACATTGGTGCTTTCATTGAGAGTTCCTCTGTGCCGTCACCTTTGGGCCCGATGGCTCCTTCGATCATCAACAACGACGCGGTCTAGGGTGAGACTTTTCTCCCCGGACAGATCTTCGTATTCGGCGGCTTTGCACTGCGGGCCAACTCACTTGGCCATCTGGAGCAGATTGAAAGCTATGCCCTGGCCATCAGGTTAGATTTGGAAGTTTAAACTATACGGCCGACGTCCGCGGAGACTTGATCTTCGATGGGTTCGAGCCACAGCCAAGCGCGCCGCACTGTCACGATGGGCATGATCTAGCTCTGCTGCCGGACAGTGCCCTGGAGGCCGCACAAGTGTCCACTCCGACCCTTAGCTCGGAGCCGACTGCGCCGATCAAGGACGGGTGGCTGGACAACGCCTCGGGGGCTGCTACCTCTACGGCGATAGAGCCGAATACCAACCCTGTCCTTTGTGAAGCTTGTGACTCCAAGGTGCCGGACTCCTCTCCGAACTCCGAACCTTCCGCGCCCCTGCCGATCGAATCCGATTGGGCGCCGATCATGGAGTTCACCGCCGCGGACATCTTTTAGCACTCGCCCTTTGGCGACATCCTGAATTCACTAAAGTCTCTCTCTTTATCAGGAGAGCCTTGGCCGGACTATGGTCAGGAAGGTTGGGATGCAGATGGCGAAGAAATTCGAAGCCCACCCACCACCCACTTTGTAGCCACTGTCGATGATTTAACTGACATGCTCGACTTTGACTCCGAAGACATCGACGATATGGACGACGATGCCGGAGACGACCAAGAACCAGCGCCTACAGGGCACTGGAAGGCCACCTCAACTCACGATGTATATATGGTGGATACACCTAAAGGAAGCGATAACGAGGAACAACGGGACGCGGCGAAGGATAATTCCCTCGAAAAGCAGTCAAAACGGCGACGTAAGCGCCGCTCAAAGCCCCGCCTTGACAAAGACAGCACCCATACAGACCCAGCCATAGAGCAGGGCGAACCGGTGGACGACGAACATGCCCTCGAGCAACCATCCGAACAGGATAACTTGGATAAACAATCCGTCCCCGGCAAAGATAACAGTCCGGACGATCTCACGCCGGACACATCGTTGGAGCAGAAGAACCTCCACAAAAGGCTTGTCGCCATGGCACGCAGTCTGAAGAAGCAGAAGCCGAAGCTCAAAACAGCGGAAGACGCACTCAGAATGAGATGGAGTAAAGTACTCAACACCGCAGACAAATACGGCGATAGTCGCCAAACAAAGAGTTACCCGAAGCGCAAACTACTGCCCGAATTCGACAAAGAGGCCGTACAGCCCCCATGATCAAAGAGCTAAGAGGCCGCCAGGTCGGATAGATGACCACATGGCAAACATAGAGCGGCAATCGGCGCCACACACAAGCCGGCACGCGATCGGCATAAGGATCCGCACCAAAAGGATGGCCCAGTCAGGTCTATCTATGGGCCAAGAAAGCAAGCTCTAGAAAGCGATGCAACACGTCGAGTATTCGAACATCACGGCACACCCAAATACAGGGGCGCCGCACACCCCCTATGTTTCACCGATGAGGTGCTAGATCATGAATTTCCAGCGGGATTCAAGCCTGTAAACATAGAGGCATACGACGGAACAATAGACCCTGGAGTCTGGATTAAGGATTACATCCTGCACATACACATGGCTAGAGGAGATGACCTCCACGCCATAAATACTTACCCCTCAAGCTCAAAGGGCCAGCCCCCGAAAACACTATTGGAAGTTGGGAAGAGCTCGGGGATGCATTTCGAGCAAATTTTCAGGGGACTTATGTCCGTACTCCGGATACAGACGATCTAAGTTACATAACTCAACAGCCTGGAGAGTCAGCCCGCAAATTCTGAAACAGGTTCCTCACCACGATGAGCGGCTGCAGGAGTCGCGACCACATTTGCGTGCCCCAAATCCACTGCCACAAGTTGCAGATAGTTCCAGAATTATTTCAAGGGGAACTAGAGGAGTTCTTAGCGGATCTAAATTTTTTGAAAAGGAGGATGAACCCCGGCCTTTGCAGCAATCGATGCATGCGGCCATATTATTAAATGAGGTGGGCTAGTAGCGAGTAGTCCTCTTGGATTTTATGCGGAATGGAGAGTAATCCGAGTATCTAAACGGTGGACGGGCATCTTGCTCTTCTTTCTATGAATACATAATACGTATGCATGTTCATCGTAATTTTAGAAAAGCTAAGCGAGAACCATACCTCTAGAACAAAGGAACAGTGCAGGATAAGGCGGAGCAATTTGGCAGAAGAATATGCAGAAAGAAAAAATTTCTCCTGTTCCAAGCGCTCCGGTGCATGTACCCACACGGCAAGGACAAAGTCCGTCAATTCGACAGAAACCTGCCTTAACTTGACACTTTGTCGTGCGAAAATCATTAGATCTTTTTCCACTTGTGAAATCAGGAAAAACTGGACCGAAGGTTCGATCTAGGCCACATAAACTCACGTGGAGTACTTGTCCCGGTGGTTTCGGTTCTTCCCCTCGCGATGTTGTGTCCGCCACCGCTGTCGCCGGGTCGACACGGCCGATAGCTGGCTGAGTGGCTGGGCCCCACGAGCATTTATAGTTGGCCCAATATTTTAGACTCACTAACAACTCTGCAATACAGTAGTCAAGTCAAAGAAGCCCCACCAGAGTCAACATTGAGCCTACCAGAGTCAACCCGGACTGACGCTGTTTTCAACAGAACTACCATGGTGTTGTTTTTGTGCAGAAATAAAAGTTCTCCGATTTGGACGAAACTTTTTGCAGATTTATTTCAAAATAAATAAAAATTATTGGAACCAATAACCACCGGAGGGGGTGCCCTGGCTGGCCACGATACATCAGGGCACACACCCCCTCCAGGCATGCCCTGGTGGGTTGTGGGGCCCTTGTGGCCCCCCTGACCCTAATTCCAGCACTATAAATTCCTATTTTGGAGAAAAAAATCAAGGAGCAAGTTTCATCATGATTCACGATACGGAGCTGCCGCCACCTCCTGTTCTTCATCAGGAGACCAGATCTGGAGTCCGTTTAGGGCTCCGGAGAGGGGAATCTTTGGTCTTCGTCATCACCAATCCTCCTTCATCACCAATTCTATGATGCTCCCCACCGGAAGTGAGTAATTTCTTTGTAGGCTCGCTGGTCGGTGAGGGGTTGGATGAGATTCATCATATAATCGAGTTAGGTTTGTTATGGCTTGATCCCTAGTATCCAGTATGTTCTGAGATTGATATTGCTATGATTTTGCTATGCTTAATGCTTGTCACTACGGCCTGAGTGCCATGATTCCAGATCTAAACCATTTATATTTTCACCATTATATCTATGTTCTAGATCCGATCTTGCTAGTCATATGCACCTGCTACATGTTATGATCCGTAAACCCTAGGGTGACAGTAATTGGGATACTTTTCGGTGATGACCGTAATTTGAGGAGTTAACGTATTCACTATGTGTTAATGCTTTGTTTCGGTACTCTACTAAAAATAGGCCTTAATATCCCTTAGTTTCTTATGAACCCCGCAGCCACGGGAGGGTAGGACAAAAGATGTCATGCAAGTTCTTTTCCATAAGCACGTATGACTCTTTATGGAATATAATTATATTTATGAACTGGAGCTAGTTCTGTGTCGACCTAGGTTATGACTGTTATATGATGAATATCATCCAACAAATTCACCGACCCATTGCTCACGAGTTTTTCCACATATTGTTCTTGGTAAGTTACTATTGCTATTGCTACTGTTCCAACTGCTACAAAACGGTTACTGTTGTTGCCGTTACCACTGGTATCGTTATTACTACTATTAAAACTATGAAAGATCGTGGATGTCGCCTAGAGGGGGGGTGAATAAGCGCTTTAAAATAATTACGGTTGAGGCTTGAAAAAATGCGGAATAAACCTAGCGGTTAATTTGTCAAGCACAAAACCTACAACAACTAGGCTCACCTATGTGCACGAACAACTTATGCTAAGCAAGAAAAACTGCTTAGGTGATAGCAAGATATATGACAAGAAACAATATGGCTATCACAAAGTAAAGTGCATAAGTAAAGGGCTCGGGTAAGAGATAACCGAGGCACGCGGAGACGATGATGTATCCCGAAGTTCACACCCTTGCGGATGCTAATCTCCGTTTGGAGCGGTGTGGAGGCACAATGCTCCCCAAGAAGCCACTAGGGCCACCGTAATCTCCTCACGCCCTCGCACAATGCAAGATGCCGTGATTCCACTAAGGGACCCTTGAGGGCGGTCACGAACCCATACAAATAGCAACCCTTGGGGGCGGTCACCGAACCCGTACACTTTGGCAACCCTTGGGGGCGTTCACCGGAACCCGCAAATTGCTCGGGGCGATCTCCACAACCTAATTGGAGACCCCGATGCTTGCCCGGAGCTTTACACCACAATGATTGAGCTCTGAACACCACCAACCGTCTAGGGCGCCCAAGCACCCAAGAGGAACAAGCTCAAGGGTACCAAGCACCCAAGAGTAATAAGCTTCTCAACTTGTAACTTCCACGTATTACGTGAAGAACTCAAACCGATGCACCAAATGCAATGGCAAGGGCACACGGAGTGCCCAAGTCCTTCTCTCTCAAATCCCACCGAAGCAACTAATGCTAGGGAGGAAAATGAGAGGAAGAACAAGAAGGAGAACACCAAGAACTCCAAAATCAAGATCCAAGGGGTTCCCCTCACATAGAGGAGAAAGTGATTCGTGGAAATGTGGATCTAGATCTCCTCTCTCTTTTCCCTCAAAAACTAGCAAGAATCCATGGAGGGATTGAGAGTTAGCAAGCTCGAAGAAGGTCAACAATGGAGGAAGAACACGAGCTCAAAGGATAAGGTTCAATGGGTAAGAAGACCCCCTTTTATAGGTGGGAAAAATCCAACCGTTATGCTCACAACCCGCACAGAGCGGTACTACCGCTTGTCCTCACGGTACCACCGCTAGGGATCGCGGTACTACTGCTTGCGATACAAAAAAGATACTTCCGTACCTACCTCCGCAGGACTTGGGACGAGTTTTTTGGTCCGGAGCGGTACTACCGCTGTAGGAGCCGCGGTAGTACCGCTCTGGAGCGGTAGTAAAAAATTACATCCGCTCCAATTCGCGGTAGTACCGCTGCAGCCTTTTCAGAACACCAAAACTGCCACAACTTTTGCAAACGGACTCCGAATTCGATGAAACCAAGTTTGTTGGAAAGCTAGCGACAAGGGCTAACACAATCTTGAAAGAAATATCAATAAGAAGCAAAAGAGAAAGGGCCCAAAATAAAATGGTGAGAACCGTTCCTCGGAGAAGACAGGTAAAACCTCCAACACCGAATACATCATAGAAGTCGCATGCAAACTCCGTTTTCGATTAACTCAAGCTTGTCGTCAAGATGACCATAAGCTCTAAGACTCACAAAGAGAATCAAACAAGAACCAAGAAACATGATGCAAGGATGCAATGGTTTGAGCTCTCTACAAACGATACGATCAAGCAACTCATCGAGAGCCCCCCTTGATAGTACGACAATCGATCCTATAACCCGGTCTCCCACAACTACCATGAGACCGGTAAAATAGAAAACCTATCAAGGGCAAACCTTTGCCTTGCACATGGTCCACTTGAGCTAGATGATGACGATCTTCACTCCCTCAAGTTGGACCACCTTTCTTGATTGCGTTGGCTCGATGAAGACTAGATGATTGCTCCCCCATAGTCCACTATGGGTGAGCCACTCTTCGGCTCATCTTCACAAGTCCATCGACACCACAATGGATGGCAAGATTCAAGCACTTGATCTCCTCGTGGTGCTCCACTTGAACTTGCACACGGCAATCTTGATGACGATCACCACTTGATGTCATCCTTTCCATGGGTTGTATGATATCTTCCTCTTGATGCAAGCCCATGGATACGTACCTAACCCCGCATAGAACTCTCACATAGACCATGGATTTGTACACAAAGTGCAATGGACAATGCTTACGATACCATGGGATCACTTGATCCCTCTCGGTACATCTTCTACGCTTTGTGAGTTAATCAACTTGATTTACTATTGACTTAGTCTTGATCAACCTTGAATCTTTGCAACTCGCTTCATTTGGATGATGTATTGAAGGTAAACATGAATGATCACACAACCTTCTTCTTCAAGACATGCTTGCAATAAGCTCAACGCTCACATGACCAATATTTGGATAATTCCTTAATAGCACCTTGGTCAACTCATAAACTCCTTGAAACCAACACATGGACTTCAAGAAAAGCCTATGGACAAATCCTTCAAATATAACTCAAGACAACCATTAGTCCATAGAGATTGTCATCAATTACCAAAACCAAACATGGGGGCACCGCATGTTCTTTCAGTCTCCCCCATTTTGGTAATTGATGACAATCACTTTCAAGAGAGTTTAAACAAGGAATTATGCGTCACCATGCAATGCAACAACCAATGATGCATGAGAATGAGATGCAAATGCTTAGGAACCAAAACAAAAGGAAGGAGAAAACTCAGAAGACTTCTCCACAAAACTCCCACAAAACTCTTTGAAACTCTCCCCCATTGGCATCGATTGCTAAAATGGGTGAAAAGCTAAGAAGGCCAAAATAAAAGGTGTTCCTCCATAAATTGTGTATTTCTCAACAAGAGAGTGGAATGCAATACACATATCCAACTGCCAATACTTGGAGGAAGACAAACTATATTGAGGCCCAAAGATTGCAACAAAAAGATATGACACAAAGACATAACAAAGAGAGACACAAGCAATCAGAAGATACCAATTGAAGCAAGCAATCAACAGATATCAATTGAACCAACTAGACCAATGATCCTACGTGCCACAAGAATAAAGATATTATGGTAACCGCAAAGGAGTGTTCTAAAGAAACTAGAGAAGCTCCCCAAAATCAATAGAAACTCACATCCAGTGCAAGAGAGCATATAGGAAACAAAGCCTAGCGCTTGCAACAAGCACATGGTTGAGCACCATGTAAAAGAGGCAACTTAAGAATAGGATCAACCAAAATGATGTGTGTGAGTCATGGCGAAGCACTTGAGAAGACTAGAATTAGGATGAGCATTAAGCATCAACATAGTCTTGAAAGAATGAGGCACACGGTGCAAGGCCTATCATTCCCACACACAACTGGCAAATGGGTTCACAAGCTTACTAAAAAGCAAAAGAGAACCTTTGCTTGTGACAACCCGTGGTGAAGATAGACGATGAGAGGCTCATCAAGACGAGGGATACCAATTAAGATGGCAAAAGCCTCGTAAAGATAAGAAAGAGGAAAATAATCTTCACCACACAAGAGTGCAACAAGATGCAACGATAGAGGACACGCACTCAAGGCAAAAGCTTTCACAGACCCACCAAAGAAATAACAAGAGAAAGACAAGGTGGACGTGAAAGAAAGGATATCAACTAGAGATGTAATTTCTGTCAAGTGTATAAGGTTCTAGGTAGACGAAATCATGAGATATATATCTACAAAGAAGGATGTACACCCGAAATAGTTACAACACGAAGGAACAAGATATCCACAAGGAAGTCATAAATATACCAATAAGATATTTGCTTGAAAGCATAGCACTTGGCTAGATATGGTCTTATTGTATATAAATGAAGTCCAAACACACATCCATCAATATCATCACAACTAGCAACAGAGATCATCGTTGGGATGCTTTGAGAAAGGAAACAAGTATCACAAGATATGAAATGAATATCATGCCAAGATACAACCTACACACGGTTGAATGCAAGAGGGGAAAGCATGAATAGATACTTGTTACCGAGATATCATTGGAAGGATGTAGTAGATACCAATTGAAGGTAGATAGTAGTTCATTGATCATCCTAGCTTGACTCCAATATGCACATGGTGACAACACCTTCCTTGTGAGTGAGCCGAGCATCCAATGCATCTCCAAATGTTCCTAGAAGAACAACACAAACTAAACGGTACCCAAACTCATCGGGACCAAATAGTTAGAAACACCAATACATAGGACAAACTCCACATAAATATGTGCATATAGATATGAAAATGAATTTCATGCACATCTCATCCAAATTGAGACTAGGTGGAGTTTCCCCTATATATTGAGTCAAAGAAAGAAAGCATGCCAAATTAAATACATGTAGTAAACATGCATGCTCAAGACTTTCAAAACCCGAAACCAAAAGACAAAGAAATGCCAAGTGAAAAGGATACCAAATGGAGAAATCATCACTTGGAAGATATCATTAAAGATACATCAAGGAATGAGATATCCATAGATACACACTAAACTAAAGATGTCAAACTCCCAAAGAGAGGATGGTTCCAAACAAACCAAGCTCTCAACAAAGTTTCATGATGGCACAAAGTACCAAAAAGAAATGGCTTGCCTTCCACCAAAACACACTTGATAAGGATCACAAGAAGATTGTTCTGAAGAAAATAGAATAGCTCCCCCACGAGTTGTGCATTATATAGGATTTGTATTTGAATACAAAATGCACAAGGTGGGATCACCGCTTTCACTATATCTAGAAAACACTAGACAAGAACAAGAAATAAACAAGATCCACAAGTGGTATGGAAGACAACGGGAGTTGACACAAACCTTGGCAAGAGAAAAAGGCAAGTAAAACAAAAGCCAATGTAAATATGATCAATAATTCTACCACACATAAATGACTACCGATTGTCAAAAGACAAGAAGTAGATGGAAAGAATTCCCGGTGGTAGATAGCAAGGATATCCAACATCATCTTCACACCACACACAAGAAAATTGCAACTTGTAGAGCTAACATGCCACCTAGGAACAAGATAATCTACAATATCAACACTAGGTGACAACATCTCAAATGTACACATTTTCTAGGCTAGTAATATACTTAGCATATTACTCCCCCATAATGTGATACCAATGAAGAAAACTTAACAAGAGGCAATAAGAGGATCCAACACGAGATAATCAATGGAATTTTTAGAATTTGAATTTCTCATGAGAGATATATCACCTAGCGACTAGATAATCTTGAAATATCAATACTAGATGGTATTACTCATGTGCACACATTTATAGGATTGTGAGGTGCACAAAGCACACCACTCCCCCATAATGGATATTCCATTAATCTCTCACAAGAGCCAACTAAGAGATAAACAAGATGCACTAAGGCTCAAGGAATGACACACAAGTACATGGTGTGCAAACCAACATACACAAAGGCAATTTGGAGACACATCATATACAAACACATGCAAGGAACAAAACCAAAACATGCAAGGGGGCAAGTAACTTTCAAGGTAAACAATTTAAGTACAAGTTACATAAGGAGGCACATTGGATATAAGATAGAAACTTGATAATCCAATTGACTTGGCTTGAGACAAAGAGAATGATGAAGTCCCCTTAATTCTTCATAATGTAGCCAAGTCTCCAATGCCATCCAACAACACCTATTGATCAAGTTTAAGCTTGTTGGTCCCCAACCAAGTTGGGTCCTAAGAGGTTAGTCACAATAGGTTTGGCTACCCAAATGGTTCTTTGCTTGATACCACTTTGAGTACCAACAAACTTGGCAAACACATTGCCAACCTTGTCCTTACCAAGAGAATAGATATCATCAATAATAATTGGGTTGGATAAGTTACCACTAGTGCATGAAGAAGCGACGTGACCTTTCTCACGACATAAGTAGCAACATCTACTCTTCACTTTCTTCTCACTTGATTTCTCAATTTGAGAAGCATTAACTTGAGTCTTCTTGGGAAGAGGCCTTTATTCAACTTGATGTTGAGCATGAGATTGCACTTGTGCACTCTTCCCTTGTTGCTTGACACTAATGGCCTTCTTCTTCAATGGGCAAGATCTAACATGATGCCCTTCGACTTTGCACTTGAAGCAAACAATCTTGGCCGAATTCTTGACTTGTTCTTGGCCCTTCTTCTTGTTCAACTTGGACTTCTTCTTCTTGTTGGAGTTGAATCCAAGTCCACCTTTGTCATTGGGGGATTTTTGCACACTCAAGATATTGTTGAGTGTGGCCTTCACTTCATGACACTTTTCCAAGTCTTTCTTCAAAGAAGTGACTTGGGCCTTGAGCTCTTTGATTTCCTCTACATGGTTAGTCTCAACACAAGTACTAGAGGAAGTATAAGCTTCATCGTTAGAGCAACAAGGCAAGGAAAGCAATTCATCACAAGATGTACCAACATTGTGAGTAGATGAATTACAAGGACTAGCACATGGCAATATACTATTTTGACTAGAAGTAGTGCTAGTATCCACATGAGGCTCACTAGATGTTACCTTAGCAATAATGGCCTCATGAGCTATCTTTAGCACACTATGGGATACTAGAAGATCATCATGAGAGCTTGAGAGCTTTTCATGACTTTCTTCCAATTTCCCATAATTGCTAGATAGCACCTCAAGTTGAGCCCGTAGCTCAACATTCTCCTTCAAAATGGATGCTTCACAAGTAATAGAGTTAGTAGCACAAGCATCATCATTTACAACAATAGGAGAGAACAACTTGGCAAGCTCTTTTAAAATAGAAGCTTCAAGTTGGGCATGAGACTCGGTGAGTTTGATGAGCTCACCCTTGATGACCCTTGAGCCATTTTGGAGGTGCTCAAAATCCTCAAGGAGTCTAGCATGAGAAACTTCAAGCTTAGCATTTTTAGTTTTGAAATCATTGGCCACCTCAAGAGCTCTATCATGAGATTCCTTAACTCTAGATAATTCTAAAGCAAAAGTCTCCTCAAGAGATTCGGACGTGGTTTGTTCATGTTCAAGAGCTTGAGATAGCTCTGCGATCTCATTTGCGTAATCACGCCCATGAGCTTCCATTTTCTCAATGGTGACCTCATGCTCCTCTAGATGAGATTCCAACTCCTCAATGTATTTCTTGCCATCAATGGCAATGGACATTATTTCCATGAAGTTGGAACGAGCAATTTTATTCTTAAGAAGAGCTTTAAAAATCATTTCCCCCTTAATTTTTAAGGAGGCAACATCATCATTCTCTTCATCATAATCGACATCATCATCACTCTTGCCATTATCAATATCATCACAAGATATATTGGGATTCAAAGTGGGAGATACCTTTGAAGCCTTGGCCATAAGACAAAAAGCAATAGATGATGATGTAGGATCCATTGAAGCACCATTCAAGACCACATCTTGTTCCATGGAGTGTTGGGTTTCCTCTACATTGTTAGCACAACAACTAGAGGAAATACATGCATTTTTATCATGGCAACAAGATATAGCAAGCATATCATCATGAGATTTAGTCAAGCAATTTCTACATGATATGCAAGGACTATCAACACAAGCATGTGAAACATTTGGAGTGCTCGAAGTGTTAAAGCCCAAAGATGGAGCATTGCAATAATATAGTGATGAATAATCATCCACAATAAGCATACTATCATCATTGCAATGACCAACACTACTCACCATATCATTACCTTGTGGCAAACCACATGTAGGTGAAGTAGAAGAAGTTGAGAAGACTATACGACCGGAGGTGGAGGGAGAACAATCATCTCTACAATTCTTGGACACACCATATCTATCTTGAAGCTTCGTCCACAACTCATGAGCATCCCGGAACGACATGAGTTGAAATATAACTACATTGCTCAAAGCATCGAAAAGCACATTAGAAGCTTGAGCATTGAGATAAGAGTTTTTCTCATCATCTAAAGATAATATTTGGGGATTCTTTGGAGGAGAAAAACCCATATCTACAATTTGCTCTAAATTTGGGTCCATGACCCTAAAGAGATTAAGCATGCGAATTACCCAAATATCAAAATTTGTGCCATCGAAACTAAGAGTGTCAGATAATCCTAATCCCCTAGTCGACATCTTTACTCTCTAGGCGGTTAAGCCCAACAAAGAGAGACGAGGCTCTGATACCAATTGAAAGATCGTGGATGTCGCCTAGAGGGGGGGTGAATAGGCGCTTTAAAATAATTACGGTTGAGGCTTGAAAAAATGCGGAATAAACCTAGCGGTTAATTTGTCAAGCACAAAACCTACAACAACTAGGCTCACCTATGTGCACCAACAACTTATGCTAAGCAAGAAAAACTGCTTAGGTGATAGCAAGATATATGAGAAGAAACAATATGGCTATCACAAAGTAAAGTGCATAAGTAAAGGGCTCGGGTAAGAGATAACCGAGGCACGCGGAGACGATGATGTATCCCGAAGTTCACACCCTTGTGGATGCTAATCTCCGTTTGGAGCGGTGTGGAGGCACAATGCTCCCCAAGAAGCCACTAGGGCCACCGTAATCTCCTCACGCCCTCGCACAATGCAAGATGCCGTGATTCCACTAAGGGACCCTTGAGGGCGGTCACGAAGCCGTACAAATAGCAACCCTTGGGGGCGGTCACCGAACCCGTACACTTTGGCAACCCTTGGGGGCGTTCACCGGAACCCGTCAAATTGCTCGGGGCGATCTCCACAACCTAATTGGAGACCCCGACGCTTGCCCGGAGCTTTACACCACAATGATTGAGCTTCGAACACCACCAACCGTCTAGGGCACCCAAGCACCCAAGAGGAACAAGCTCAAGGGTACCAAGCACCCAAGAGTAATAAGCTTCTCAACTTGTAACTTCCACGTATTACGTGAAGAACTCAAACCGATGCACCAAATGCAATGGCAAGGGCACACGGAGTGCCCAAGTCCTTCTCTCTCAAATCCCACCGAAGCAACTAATGCTAGGGAGGAAAATGAGAGGAAGAACAAGAAGGAGAACACCAAGAACTCCAAGATCAAGATCCAAGGGGTTCCCTTCACATAGAGGAGAAAGTGATTGGTGGAAATGTGGATCTAGATCTCCTCTATCTTTTCCCTCAAAAACTAGCAAGAATCCATGGAGGGATTGAGAGTTAGCAAGCTCGAAGAAGGTCAACAATGGAGGAAGAACACGAGCTCAAAGGATAAGGTTCAATGGGTAAGAAGACCCCCTTTTATAGGTGGGAAAATCCCAACCGTTATGCTCACAACCCGCACAGAGCGGTACTACCGCTCGTCCTCACGGTACCACCGCTAGGGATCGCGGTACTACTGCTTGCGGTACAAAAAAAATACTTCCGTACCTACCTCCGCAGCACTTGGGACGAGTTTTTTGGTCCGGAGCGGTACAACCACTGTAGGAGCCGCGGTAGTACCGCTCTGGAGTGGTAGTAAAAAATTACATCCGCTCCAATTCGCGGTAGTACCGCTACGGCCTTTTCAGAACACCAAAACTGCCACAACTTTTGCAAACGGGCTCCGAATTCGATGAAACAAAGTTTGTTGGAAAGCTAGCGACAAGGGCTAACACAATCTTGAAAGAAATATCAATAAGAAGCAAAAGAGAAAAGGCCCAAAATAAAATGGTGAGAACCCTTCCTTGGAGAAGACCGGTAAAACCTCCAACACCGAAAACATCATAGAAGTCGCATGCAAACTCCGTTTTCGATGAACTCAAGCTTGTCATCAAGATGACCATAAGCTCTAAGACTCACAAAGAGAATCAAACAAGAACCAAGAAACATGATGCAAGGATGCAATGGTTTGAGCTCTCTACGAACGATACGATCAAGCAATTCATCGAGAGCCCCCCTTGATAGTACGGCAATCGATCCTATAACCCGGTCTCCCACAACTACCATAAGACCTGTAAAATAGAAAACCTATCAAGGGCAAACCTTTGCCTTGCACATGGTCCACTTAAGCTAGATGATGACAATCTTCACTCCCTCAAGTTGGACCACCTTTCTTGATTGCGTTGGCTCGATGAAGACTAGATGATTGCTCCCCCATAGTCCACTATGGGTGAGCCACTCTTCGGCTCATCTTCACAAGTCCATTGACACCACAATGGATGGCAAGATTCAAGCACTTGATCTCTTCGTGATGCTCCACTTGAACTTGCACACGGCAATCTTGATGACGATCACCACTTGATGTCATCCTTTCCATGGGTTGTATGATATCTTCCTCTTGATGCAAGCCCATGGATACGTACCTAACCCCACATAGAACTCTCACATAGACCATGGGTTAGTACACAAAGTGCAATGGACAATGCTTACCATACCATGGAATCACTTGATCCCTCTCAGTACATCTTCTACGCTTTGTGAGTTAATCAACTTGATTTACTATTGACTTAGTCTTGATCAACCTTGAATCTTTGCAACTCTCTTCATTTGGATGATGTATTGAAGGTAAACATGAATGATCACACAACCTTATTCTTCAAGACATGCTTGCAATAAGCTCAACACTCGCATGACCAATCTTTGGATAATTCCTTAATAGCACCTTGGTCAACTCATAAACTCCTTGAAACCAACACATGGACTTCAGGAAAAGACTATGGACAAATCCTTCAAATATAACTCAAGACAACCATTAGTCCATAGAGATTGTCATCCATTACCAAAACCAAACATGGGGGCACCGCATGTTCTTTCAATCTCCCCCATTTTGGTAATTGATGACAATCACTTTCAAGAGAGTTTATACAAGGAATTATGCATCACCATGCAATGCAACAAGCAATGATGCATGAGAATGAGATGCAAATGCTTAGGAACCAAAACCAAAGCAAGGAGAAAACTTAGAAGACTTCTCCACAAAACTCCCACAAAACTCTCTGAAACTCCTTCCCCATTGGCATCGATTGCTAAAATGGTTGAAAAGCTAAGAAGGCCAAATTAAAAGGTGTTCCTCCATAAATTGTGTATTTCTCAACAAGAGAGTGGAATGCAATACACATATCCAACTGCCAATACTTGGAGGAAGACAAACTATATTGAGGCCCAAAGATTGCAACAAAAAGATATGACACAAAGACATAACAAAGAGAGACACAAGCAATCAGAAGATACCAATTGAAGCAACCAATCAACAGATATCAATTGAACCAACTAGACCAATGATCCTACATGCCACAAGAATAAAGATATTATGGTAACCGCAAAGGAGTGTTCTAAAGAAACTAGAGAAGCTCCCCAAAATCAATAGAAACTCACATCCAGTGCAAGAGAGCATATAGGAAACAAAGCCTAGCGCTTGCAACAAGCACATGGTTGAGCACCATGTAAAAGAGGCAACTTAAGAATAGGCTCAACGAAAATGATGTGTGTGAGTCATGGCGAATCACTTGAGAAGACTAGAATTAGGATGAGCATTAAGCATCAACATAGTCTTAAAAGAATGAGGCACACGGTGCAAGGCCTATCATTCCCACACACAACTGGCAAATGGGTTCACAAGCTTACTAAAAAGCAAAAGAGAACCTATGCTTGTGACAACCCGTGGTGAAGATAGACGATGAGAGGCTCATCAAGATGAGGGATACCAATTAAGATGGCAAAAGCCTTGTAAAGATAAGAAAGAGGAAAATAATCTTCACCACACAAGAGTGCAACAAGATGCAACGATAGAGGACACGCACTCAAGGCAAAAGCTTTCACGGAGCCACCAAAGAAATAACAAGAGAAAGACAAGGTGGACATGAAAGAAAGGCTATCAACTAGAGATGTAATTTCTCTCAAGTGTATAAGGTTCTAGGTAGACGAAATCATGAGATATATATCTACAAAGAAGGATGTACACCCGAAATAGTTACAACACGAAGGAACAAGATATCCACAAGGAAGTCATAAATATACCAATAAGATATTTGCTTGAAAGCATAGCACTTGGCTAGATATGGTCTTATTGTATATAAATGAAGTCCAAACACACATCCATCAATGGCATCACAACTAGCAACAGAGATCATCGTTGGGATGCTTTGAGAAAGGAAACAAGTATCACAAGATATGAAAGGAATATCATGCCAAGATACAACCTACACACGGTTGAATGCAAGAGGGGAAGCATGAATAGATACTTGTTACCGAGATATCATTGGAAGGATGTAGTAGATACCAATTGAAGGTAGATGTAGTTCATTGATCATCCTAGCTTGACTCCAATATGCACATGGTGACAACACCTTCCTTGTGAGTGAGCCGAGCATCCAATGCATCTCCAAATGTTCCTAGAAGAACAACACAAACTAAACGGTACCCAAACTCATCGGGACCAAATAGTTAGAAACACCAATACATAGGACAAACTCCACATAAATATGTGCATATAGATATGAAAATGAATTTCATGCACATCTCATCCAAATTGAGACTAGGTGGAGTTTCCCCTATATATTGAGTCAAAGAAAGAAAGCATGCCAAATTAAATACATGAAGTAAACATGCATGCTCAAGACTTTCAAAACCTGAAACCAAAAGATAAAGAAATGCCAAGTGAAAAGGATACCAAATGGAGAAATCATCACTTGGAAGATATCATTAAAGATACATCAAGGAATGAGATATCCATAGATACACACTAAACTAAAGATGTCAAACTCCCAAAGAGAGGATGGTTCCAAACAAACCAAGCTCTCAACAAAGTTTCATGATGGCACAAAGTACAAAAAAGAAATGGCATGCCTTCCACCAAAATAGACTTGATAAGGATCACAAGAAGAGTGTTCTGAAGAAAATAGAATAGCTCCCCCACGAGTTGTGCATTATATAGGATTTGTATTTGAATACAAAATGCACAAGGTGGGATCACCGCTTTCACTATATCTAGAAAACAATAGACAAGAACAGGAAATAAACAAGATCCACAAGTGGTATGGAAGACAACGGGAGTTGACACAAACCTTGGCAAGAGAAAAAGGCAAGTAAAACAAAAGCCAATGTAAATATGATCAATAAATTCTACCACACATAAATGACTACCGATTGTCAAAAGAAAAGAAGTAGATGGAAAGAGTTCCCGGTGGTAGATAGCAAGGATATCCAACATCATCTTCACACCACACACAAGAAAATTGCAACTTGTAGAGCTAACATGCCACCTAGGAACAAGATAATCTACAATATCAACACTAGGTGACAACATCTCAAATGTACACATTTTCTAGGCTAGTAATATACTTAGCATATTACTCCCCCATAATGTGATACCAATGAAGAAAACTTAACAAGAGGCAATAAGAGGATCCAACACGAGATATTCAATGGAATTTTTAGAATTTGAATTTCTCATGAGAGATATACCACCTAGCGACTAGATAATCTTGAAATATCAATACTAGATGGTATTACTCATGTGCACACATTTATAGGATTGTGAGGTGCACAAAGCACACCACTCCCCCATAATGGATATTCCATTAATCTCTCATAAGAGCCAACTAAGAAATAAACAAGATGCACTAAGGCTCAACGAACGACACACAAGTACATGGTGTGCAAACCAACATACACAAAGGCAATTTGGAGACACATCATATACAAACACATGCAAGGAACAAAACCAAAACATGCAAGGGGGCAAGTAACTTTCAAGGTAAACAATTTAAGTACAAGTTACCGCAAGGAGGCACATTGGATATAAGATAGAAACTTGATAATCCAATTGACTTGGCTTGAGACAAAGAGAATGATGAAGTCCCCTTAATTCTTCATAATGTAGCCAAGTCTCCAATGCCATCCAACAACACCTATTGATCAAGTTTGAGCTTGTTGGTCCCCAACCAAGTTGGGTCCTAAGAGGCCTTTAATTTTCTTTCTACATTTAACGTGCACTAATACAACTATCATGTGAAAATTTAGAAAATTCTAGGGGTAATTTGACCTTTTAAAGACATTTAACTGATTTTCTAGCCATTTAATGATCGTAATTCAAATTTGAACTACATCCACATGCAACGGCTAACCATAATGGTTTGAAAAATCATATTTTTGTGTACTTCTGTGCGAGTTAAATAATCATCTGACGATGTAAATATGTGGTGTTCAAAAAAGAAAATGTAAAGATCTTGCAAGACAACCGCCCCCACACGATTGGCACTCTATTTCGCGCCTCGAGATTTGGAAGGTGAGTGGTGCGGGTTATTAACTAGACACGGTTCTATATTGGAAACCATCAGCTATTAAGTTCACACACGGATTTTGCTGCGGGAATCATGTGTAATTTAAACTACAGTACTCGTAAATTCCGGCGACCAGCGTGTGTACTGTTGCCGTCGATCTAGATTCCGACCGCCAATAAATACTACCTTGCTCACGTCATCCCGCCTGCATTCTCATCTACATCCTCCCTTTGCTCGCTCTCGCTCTCTCTTTCTCTGTCTCTTTCTCTCTCTCTCTATCTTTCTCCCTTTCTCTCTCTCTTTCTCTCTCTCTCTATCTCTCTCTCTCTCAAATCTCTGCCATGGTGCCGCCGATCTGCCCACGCGCCGACGAGGAGTCGCCGCCCCCCGAGGACGCTCAGTCAAAGAGCAGCGACGAGGAGGACCCCTACGTGCCGCCGGATGAGGTTGCGCCAGACCCCCAACATTGGATTGGTTTTGGGGCCAGTACAATATTTTTCTGTGGAAGTCGCTGTCGCCGGTTGAGAAAGCCAGGCAAGTGGCGTTCAGAAGGAGATGACGAAGGAGGAAGCCAGGTACCAGGCGGCCTGTGAAGCCCGTGATGCCTCATAGAAAAAGGAAGCGGTGGAGCTTTGGGGGCGAGCGCATTGTAGTGCGGAGGAGGTGTACGAAGACGGGTACTTCGCGAGGAAGGTCAAAGGCGCTAGGCACCTTATCGCTGCGTGGAAGTGGGCCGATAAGCTCCAGTGTGCCACCAACGAGGAGCTATAGTGGGCGCCCCATGAAATGGGATGATCATTCGCGACCGTCCGCTAGCAAGAGGCCGATTGGTCCGTCAAGCACTGCAAGGCGGAGGAGGCGGAGTACTGCCTCCACGCTGGAAAGACGCCGTGCACCAGGGAGCTACTGGCGAGGGGTTGCCGGAATACTGCCCCCAGGAGAGATTATTAGTTTTAGTATTGTTTGTTTTCAATTTTATGCATTGTACCTAGTAGTTAAGTATCATCATGTATATGTGATGATATTATATATATTATGTGATGAACTAATGAACAATTAATATATATATATATATTATGAATTCCATTTTCTATCTATTTTTGTATAATAATTTGTATCTAGTTTTGATCATCCACATATACATAATGGAAAGCATATACACACACATTGAAACATAAAAACAGAGCAATATTATGATTGCTGTGAATACATAGCAATCCACGTCGAAACGACTCAATAAAATAAAACGTGTCCATGAGACCATGACCAGCAGCCCTTGCCTACGATAGCTCTTGGCTCTGCCTCAACTCGTGCAGGCGTTCGTCCAAGCGATGACGCGCATCACGGGTCATGGTCTTGGCCTCGACAGGTCGTGGCGCCTTCTCGTTTTCCTCGTCGACGAGGTTGATGGCAAAGACGGCGCTTTGGTGGGTTGGCATGCTTAGAAATGGTGGATGTGCTACAGGCTGCGCTTGTTGCCTCCGCATCGCGTGCTGCCTAGGTTTATGTGCAATATCGCTGGGTGGTGGAAAACTGGTGAGGAAATGGCGAGAAATGGTGGCGTGTTCATAAAACACCATCAATTGATAGAACCTTAGCATAGAGGGAACATCGAGCTAGCACAATAAGTAGACGATGATCAGATGATCATTTATCCTAGTTAATTATGCATGTAATAGTTTACTTTGGCATGTGAAAATGTCATGTGTGTACTAGCCACCTATGTAATTGAATGTTTGACCCGTATTGCACATATCTTGTTTATGTGAAACATTTCTGTTCTCTTGGCTCAACACAAACAGTTTATCGCAATGAACCGTATGTCGTATATCGCAAACACCTTGATCTGGCTGACTGTTTTTTTTTGTGTTGCCTAATCACAAACAATTCATCTGAGTGAACTGTATGCCATATATCACACACACCTTCATCTGGTTACCCATTTCTGTTGTTCCGCCTCATCACAAACTGTTCATCCGAGTGAACTGTATGCCGTATATCGCATATGCCTTCATCTAGCTGCCTGTTTCTTTTGTTCTGTCTCATCGCAAACAGTTAATTGAACTGAAACGTATGCCCCGGATCGCACACGCAACTAAAATCTGAAGCATGTTTGGTGTATCCTTCATCGCCAATATTTTGCATCTTTTTGACAGTTTTTTACATCACCATTTGCGATTAATGATCACACATAGTTTCATCAAAGGTTCTCTGATCGTAGTGTCGCGTTAGCAGCATCTTGCAGTACAGTATATATAGGTTGGAGGAGGAGGAGAGGGCAACCACCAAGGGGGAAAGTCTCCCCCTTGGGGCGCAGGCCATGGGGGAGGAGTTGAACCCCTCCCCTAATTCAATCCCCCCACACACACAAGGAAAGGGGGGCGGCCACTTCCTTATGGGCCTATGTGGCCCATAACTCCTTCCACCTCTTGAACATGAAGGCCCACTAGAACATGAAGGCGCGCGTTGCTGCGCCCGTTAATTTTATAAGAAAAGATAGAACATTGAAGGACTATATAAGGAGTAATCTACATGGTATGACATATTTGTTCAAAGTGTCATATCAATCATACTGGAGACAATGACATACAAGTGGTCAATAAGAACGGCGAATTTGTATTCTGTATACAAAACAATACGACACTGGTTTGCACACTCTAGCAAGGAATTGTAAAATGAAGATATATCAAGAGATTTGTGTAGCAAATAATAAATATGATTTCACGTCAATACATTAAGCTCCACATCAAACTCAGATAGGTTCATCAATTTGTGTGGAGTGGACCTTCGCATCGTACATGAAATGAAAAGAAAGTGCTCCAAAATTAGTCGTAAATAAATCTAGATAGGTTTAATGTAAGCTTAAACGACTTATACCAGAAGGGATACCATAGCATGCACTCAACCTTTGGTCCTATCCTTATTCTGTAATGCTAAAACAGTAATGAATGCCGTTTCACACGTGGAAGAAGTGTACCAGCAGCATAATCTAAACGTAGAATTTGACACTAAAGAAAATGACAATAAAATTATATTGCTGAATCTAAATTGGTTTAGTAGTTTTTTATCTAGTTTACACTAACAGTAGGAGAAAACAATTAGCATGAACTGCAACATGTAAGCAAGGCAAGAATCTGATAAGCACAAACCAGACGAAGAAAGTCAAGGGAGTCACCTAAACTAAACACCTTTGGGAACATGAGAAACCAGGAAAGCACACACACCCAAGAACACAAAAGTTTACCATGACTCGGTTTTTGCCCGTTTTTCCATCGATTAACTGGGAAATTCTCACTCTCTCTTCTTAATCAATGAAAATGGCAAGTCTTTTGCCTTGTTTGAAATAAAAGTTTACCATGACACAGACAATTATGATAGTTTTCGGCTCCGTTCAAATGCCAACACTTGCAAATGCAGAAGATCCATTGTCACACATCATGTTATTGAACAGAAAATGCATGTGGTAATTATATAAGCACAACAGCTCATTTTCTAGGAGATGCATCAAATAGATTTCGAAGGAAACTTGCCCAGCTAAGAAAGGTAAATTTTATATAGGAGGATAACTATATTCAAAATCCAAAATTAACATGACATTTCTGTTGTTGCTTTCAAGTGTACTTGAAAGCTCCACCTTACCTTCAATCTTATGTATGAAAAACATCTACGTTGGTGATAAACTCCAAAATTAATCTATTTACTTGAAAAAACAAGTTTGATGTGGAACTTGCTAACATTTTGCAAGATCCTGAAGCCTCACATAGTATTTCGATTATACTACATGAACGCTACCTTGTTTCTGACTTAGAGCTGATCCTAAGGCTAGCTGAAGGTATTTGTGCCCGAGGAAATCTTGCAAAAATTAGCTTGCTAATCAATATCTGAATCAACCCTTTGGACCAAATGTTTGAACTTATGGAGAGAGGTTATCATCACCCTTAAAAGAGCAATGACATGAAGCAAAAAACATGGTAGAGTATCCAAATCATCCACCTGTTGTAAATTCAAGCTGCGTAGCTAAAAACAGTGGGCTAACAATCACAATCAATGAACACGCTGAATAGCAAGGATTTTCCAAAAATATGAATACATATACATGAGACATGAGGCCAGAGAAAAGAGAAGTGTCCAGTACCTGTTCGATATGGATGCGGGAAAAAGACAGAAGAGCAGGAGATTGGGACGAATAGGACCCGAGTTCTCCAAGATGAACCATCTGGTGATCCTTTCCTCCTCCACGACCACTCGCTTTATAGCTGTGTGTCCTCCTTGTACTTCTCTTCCATCATCGAGCCTCTGTCATGAAAGGGGAGGGCGTCACCGTGCCGCTGATCCAGAACGTCGGGAAGGTGGAGTCGTGATAACCCACAAGTGTAGGGGATCGCAACAGCTTTCGAGGGTAAAGTATTCGACCCAAATTTAATTGATTCGACACAAGGGGAGCCAAAGAATATTCTTGAGTATTAGCAGTTGAGTTGTCAATTCAACCACACCTGGATAACTTAGTATCTGCACCAAAGTATTTAGTAGCAAAGTAGTATGATAATAAAGGTAACGGTAGCAAAAGTAATGTTTTGGGGTTTTGTAGTGATTGTAACAATAGCAACGGAAAAGTAAATAAGCGAAACACAAGATGTGAAAAGCTCGTAGGCAATGGATCAGTGATGGATAATTATGTCGGATGCGATTCCTCATGTAATAGCTATAACATAGGGTGACACAGAACTAGCTCCAGTTCATCAATGTAATGTAGGCATGTATTCCGTAAATAGTCATACATGCTTATGGAAAAGAACTTGCATGACATCTTTTGTCCTACCCTCCCGTGGCAACGGGGTCCTAGCGGAAACTAAGGGATATTAAGGCCTCCTTTTAATAGAGAACCGGACCAAAGCATTAACACATAGTTAATACATGAACTCCTCAAACTACGGTCATCACCGAAGTATCCCGATTATTGTCACTTGAGGTTGTCGGATCATAACACATAATAGGTGACTATAGACTTGCAAGATAGGATCAAGAACACACATATATTCATGAAAACATAATAGGTTCAGATCTAAAATCATGGCACTCGGGCCCTAGTGACAAGCATTAAGCATAGCAAAGTCATAGCAACATCAATCTCAGAAAAGTGGATACTAGGGATCAAACCCTAACAAAACTAACTTGATTACATGGTAAATCTCATCCAACCCATCACCGTCCAGCAAGCCTACGATGGAATTACTCACGCACGGCGGTGAGCGTCATGAAATTGGTGATGGAGGATGGTTGATGATGACGACGACGACGAATCCCCCTCTCTGGAGCCCCAAACGGACTCTAGATCAGCCCTCCCGAGAGAGATTAGGGCTTGGCGGCGGCTCCATATCGTAAAACGCGATGAAACTTTCTCTTTGGTTTTTTTCTCTGCAAGACGGAATATATGGAGTTGGAGTTGAGGTCGGCGGAGCCTCAGGGGGCCCACGAGACAGGGGGCGCGCCCCCCACCCTCGTGGACAGGGTGTGGGCCCCCTGGTCTTGATTCTTTCGCCAGTATTTTTTATATTTTCCAAAAAGTGCCTTCGTGGATTTTCAGGACATTCCGAGAACTTTTGTTTTCTACACATAAAACAACATCATGGCAGTTCTGCTCAAAACAGCATCAATCCGAGTTAGTTTCATTCAAATCATGCAAGTTAGAGTCCAAAACAAGGGCAAAAGTGTTTGGAAAAGTAGATACGTTGGAGACGTATCAACTCTCCCAAGCTTAAACCTTTGCTTGTCCTCAAGCAAGTAAGTTGATAAACTGAAAGTGATAAAGAAAAACTTTTACAAACTCCGTTTGCTCTTGTTGTTGTAAACATGCAAAGCCATCATTCAGGTTTCAGCAAATATTATGAACTAACCATACTCACAATAACACCCAGGTCTCACAATTACTCATATCAATAACATAATCAGCTAGCGAGCCATAATAATAAAACTCGAATGACAACACTTTCTCAAAACAATCATAACATGATATAACAAAATGGTATCTCGCTAGCCCTTTCTGAGACCGCAAAACATAAATGCAGAGCACCTTTAAAGATCAAGGACTGACTAAACATTGTAATTCATGGTAAAAGAGATCCAGTCAAGTCATACCCAATATAAACCAATAATAATGAATGCAAATGACAAGTGTGTTTCAAATGGTGCTTTTTAATAAGAAGGGCGATGACTCAACATAAAAGTAAATAGATAGGTCCTTCGCAGAGGGAAGCAGGGATTTGTAGAGGTGCCAGAGCTCGATTTTAAAATAGAGAGGAATAACATTTTGAGCGGCATACTTTTGCTGTCAACGCAACAACTATGAGATGGCTGTATCTTCCATACCACATGCATTATAGGCAGTTCCCAAACAGAATGGTAAAGGTTTATACTCCCCCAACCACCAACAAGCATCAATCCATGGCTTGCTCAAAACAATGACTGCCTCCAACTAACAACAACCCTGGGGGAGTTTTGTTTAATTATTTTGATTTGCTTTGATCTTTTTGGATCATGGGACTGGGCATCCCGGTTACCGGCCCTTTCTCATGAATGAGGAGCGGAGTCCACTCCTCTTGAGAGTAACCCACCTAGCATGGAAGATATAGGCAGCCCTAGTTGAAACATGAGCTGCTCGAGCATACAAAACAGAATTTCATTTGAAGGTTTGGAGTTTGGCACATGCAAATTTACTTGGAATGGTAGATAAATACCGCATATAGGTAGGTATAGTGGACTCATATGGAACAACTTTGGGGTTTAAGGAGTTTGGATGCACAAGCAGTATTCCTGCTTAGTACAGGTGAAGGCTAGCAAAAGACTGGGAAGCGACCAACTGAGAGAGCGACAACAGTCATGAACATGCATTAAAATTAATTCACACCGAATACAAGCATGAGTAGGATATAATCCACCATGAACATAAATATCATGAAGGCTATGTTGATTTGTTTCAACTACATGCATGAACATGTGCCAAGTCGAGTCACTCAATTCATTCAAAGGAGGATACCATCCCATCATACCACATCATAATCATTCTAATAGCATGTTGGCACGCAAGGTAAACCATTATAACTCATAGCTAATCAAGCATGCACAAGCAACTATAATCTCTAAATGTCATTGCAAATATGTTTACTTCATAATAAGCTGAATCAGAAACGATAAAATCATCATATTTACAAAATCATCATATATCGTCATTATTGCCTTTCACTTGCACGACCGAACGATGTGTATAATAATAATAGTGCACATGCATTGGACTAAGCTAGAATCTACAAGCATTCAACTCAAGAGAGAAGACAGGGTAACATGGGCTCAAAATTAAATAAACAATCATGCATATGAGAGCCACTAAACATTTTCAATATGGTCTTCTACTCTCGACCCCCAAAGAAAAGAAAAGAAAATAAAACTATTTACACGGGAAAGCTCCCAACAAGTAAGAAGAAGAACGAGAAATCTTTTTGGGTTTTCATTTTAATTTCTACTACAAGCATGGAAATTAGACTAACTATTTTTTTTTTCATTTTTCTTAAGGTTTATCAAACACACAAGAAGAAAGCGAGAAAAAAGGAATTTAAACTAGCATGGATAGTACAATGAAAGAGTATGAGCACCGACGACTAATGTGTGAACATGAATGTAAAGTCGGTGAGAAATACGTACTCCCACAAGCTTAGGATTTTGGCCTAAGTTGGTATAATACCAAGGACCGCCTGGCTGATATCCGTAGTTGTAGATGGGGTCATACTGAGATGCAGCAGCAATTGCCTCCTGAGCTGCGGCATGTTGGCCAGCAGCCTCCGCTCTCCCCTCGTGTTCAGCTGCTTCCTCCCTGGTAACAACATATCTTCCTTTTGCCTGATAATCAAAAAGGAGAGGAGCAGGAAGAGTAACATGGACGACGTTGCGTCTGTCATAGATTATTCGATATTGGAGGAATTGTTCATTCCTCCTAAGAAAATGATGGTTGACCATAGCGTCATAATCTAAATAATCAGGAGGTAACATCATATCCCCCTCTCGTGGGGCTATACCAAGATAATTAGCCACACGGGTTGCATAAATTCCTTCAAATAAATCTCCAGCTCTACCATTATTCTGCAACCTACGTGCAACTATTGCCCCCAAGTTATAACCTTTATAACCTAACACAGCACTCTTGAGGACACAAAGATCAGGGACACATATATGACATGCTTCATCTTTACCGTTAATGCATCTACCAATGAAGAGAGCAAAATAATGTATAGCAGGAAAATGAATGCTTCCTATGGTAGCTTGTGCAATATCCCTGGATTCTGCCACAGTAATACTAGCAAGGAAATCTCTAAATTCAGATTTGTGAGGATCATTAATATTACCCCACTGCGGAAGTTTGCAAGCATTTGTAAAATCCTCTAAGTCCATGGTATAAGATGTATCATAAATATCAAATAGGACACTAGGAGAATTACTCGTACAGTTATATTTAAACCTCCGCACAAAGGAATCAGTCAATTGATAGTACTGAGGACACTTATCTTGTAAGAAGTCCTCCAGCTCAGCATTATGCACATACGCGTCAAATTCCTCCTTAAAGCCTGGTTCGACCATAAAATCGTCGGATGGCCACTCACAAGCTCGTACATCTGCATCCCTCGGTAATTCAACATCTTGCTCACATATAGCAATCCTGGGTCCCTTCTTTACCGAGGAACCACCTTGGTACATTCTCCTAGACATAATTATTTTTCTGAATTTTTTTTGAAATTTAGTAACTTCAAAATAAAAGTGAATAAAACTAAACAAGATTGATAGCAACTACTCCTACAAGTGCCTAGAGCCTATATCATGCATTAGAATTGCTTGGGACCTCATAAATTTAACATGCAAGCTCAAGAACATGGTCACCTATGCAGCAAAAATTTGCAATGAATAAAGCACTAGAACAAAAACTAATTGGACCAATGGAGGAGTCACATACCAAGCAACAATCTCCCAAAGCAATTTTGTGAATGGAGCTTTGAGCAAGGAGATCGAAAATCGCAGCAAAATGAGCTAGAACTCGTGCTTGAGCTGGATGGGGATTTTTTTGGGAAGAAGATGGAGTGTGTGGGTGCTGGCATAAGTGGAGGGGGGCCACCAGGGGCCCACGAGACAGGGGGCGCGCCCAGGGTAGGTGGGCGCGCCCTCCACTCTCGTGGCCTGGTGCTTGCCCCTCCTACCGTGATTTCAATGCCTAAAATCCTTAAATATTCCATAAAAAATCATACTAAATTTGCAGGGCATTTGGAGCACTTTTATTTTTGGGATATTTTTTTATTGCACGGATAATTCAGAGAACAGACTGATAGTACTATTTTTGCTTTATTTATTCGAAATAACAGAAAGTAAAAGAGGGTACAAAAGGTTGTGCCTTCTAGTTTCATCCATCTCATGATCATCAAAATGAATCCACTAACAAGGTTGATCAAGTCTTGTTAACAAACTCATTCCGAATAACACGGAACCGGAGAAATTTCGAATAACACTAAGTTACCTCAACGGGGATATGAAAATCCCCAACAATAAGAGTATCATACTTTTTCTTGACAGTAGGGAGAGGAAATTCAAAACCTCCAATAATGATAGTTGGAACTTTTCCAATAGAATTGATGCTATGGACTTGAGATTGTTTCCTCGGAAAGTGTATTGTATGCTCATTACCATTAACATGAAAAGTGACATTGCCTTATTTGCAATCAATAATAGCCCCTGCAGTATTCAAAAAGGGTCTACCAAGGATAATTGACATACTATCGTCCTCGGGAATATCAAGAATAACAAAGTCCGTTAAGATAGTGACATTTGCAACCACAACAGGCACATCCTCACAAATACCGACAGGTATAGCAGTTGATTTATCAGCCATTTGCAAAGATATTTCAGTAGGTGTCAACTTATTTAATTCAAGTCTACGATATAAAGAGAGAGGCATAACACTAACACCGGCTCCAAGATCACATAAAGCAGTTTTAAAATAATTTCTTTTGATGGAGCATGGTATGGTTGGTACCCCTGGATCTCCAAGTTTCTTTGGTATTCCACCTTTAAAAGTGTAATTAGCAAGCATGGTGGAAATTTCAGCTTCCGTTATCTTTCTTTTGTTTGTAATGATATCCTTCATATACTTAGCATAAGGATTTACTTTGAGCATATCAGTTAAGCGCATACATAAGAAGATAGGTCTAATCATTTCAGCAAAGCGCTCAAAATCCTCCTCATCCTTTGTCTTGGATGGTTTAGGAGGAAAGGGCATGGGTTTCTGAACCCATGGTTCTCTTTCTCTACCGTGCTTCCTAGCAACAAAATCTCTCTTATCATAACGTTGATTCCTTGATTGTGGATTATCAAGATCAACAGCAGGTTCAATCTCTACTTCATTATTTTTGCTAGGTTGAGCATCAACATGAACATTGTCATTAACATTATCACTAGGTTCATGTTCATCACCTGATTGTGTTTCAGCATCAGAGATAGAAATATCATTGGCATTCTCAGGTGTGTCTACAGTAGGTTCACTAGAAGCATGCAAAGTCCTATCGTTTTTCTTTTTCTTCTTTTTGGAAGAACTAGGTGCCTCTAAATTGTTTCTGTGAGAGTCTTGCTCGATTCTCTTAGGGTGGCCTTTAGGATACAAAGGTTCCTGAGTCATTCTACCAGTTCTAGTAGCCACTCTAACAGCAAAGTCATTTTTATTATTTAATTCATCAAGCAAATCATTTTGAGCTTTAAGTACTTGCTCAGCTTGAGTAGCAACCATAGAAGCATATTTGCTAATGAGTTTGAGTTCACCTTTAACTCTAGCCATATTATCGCTCACGCGTCCTATCTCGAAAGCATTATTCTTTAATTCTCTACCAACATAAGCATTAAAACTTTCTTGTCTAGCCATAAAGTCATCAAATTCATCTAAGCATGGGCTATGAAATTTAGTAGAGGGGATTTCAACTTTATCATATCTACAGAGAGAATTTACCTTTACTACCCGTGTCGGGTTATCAAGACAATGTGGTTCTTCAACAGGCGGTATATTAAGACCATGTATTTCTTCAATAGGTGGTAAATTCTTAACATCTTCAGCTTTAATACCTTTTTCTTTCATTGATTTCTTTGCCTCTTGCATATCCTCAGGACTGAGAAATAAAACACCTCTCTTCTTCGGAGTGGGTTTAGGAATAGGCTCAGGAGTTGGCTCAATTGGTTCAGGAATTGCCTCAGGAAAAGTCCAATTATTTTCATTAGTCAACATATTATTCAATAGTAATTCAGCCTCGTCGACTGTTCTTTCCCTGAAAACACAACCAGCACAACTATCCAAGTAGTCCTTGGAAGCATCGGTTAGTCCATTATAAAAGATATCAAGTATTTCATTTTTCTTAAGAGGATGATCAGGTAAAGCATTAAGTAATCAAAGAAGCCTCCCCCAAGCTTGTGGGAGACTCTCTTCTTCTATTTGCACAAAATTATATATTTCCCGCAAGGTAGCTTGTTTCTTATGAGCAGGGAAATATTTAGCAGAGAAGTAATAAATCATATCCTGGGGACTACGCACACAACCAGGAGCAAGAGAATTATACCAAGTCTTAGCATCACCCTTTAACGAGAACGAAAATATCTTAAGGATATAGTAATAACGAGATTTATCATCATGAGTAAACAGGGTGGCTATATCATTCAACTTGGTAAGATGTGCCACAACAGTTTCAGATTCAAGGCCATAAAAAGGATCAGATTCAACTAAAGTAATAATCTCAGGATCAACAGAGAATTCATAATCCTTATCAGTAACACAAATAGGTGAAGTAGCAAAAGCAGGGTCAGGTTTCATTCTAGCATTAAGAGATTGATGCTTCCATTTAGCTAATAACTTTTTAAGATCATATCTATCTCTACAAGCAAAGATAGCTCTAGCAGCTTCCTCCCATAACATAACCCTCGGGAACAATAGGCAATTCATAATCATTAGGAGAAACTTCATAATCACTATCATCAATAATTTCATTCTCAATAATTTCGTTCTCCCTAGCCCTAGCAAGTTGTTCATCAAGAAATTCACCTAATGGCAAAGTAGTATCACGCACAGAAGTAGTTTCATCATAAGTATCATGCATAGCAGAAGTGGCATCATCAATAACATGCGACATATCAGAATTCATAGCAGTAGCAGGTTTAGGTGTCGCAAGTTTACTCAAAACAGAAGGAGAATCTAGTGCAGAGCTAGATGGCAGTTCCTTACCTCCCCTCGTAGTTGAGGGATAAATCGTAGTTTTCGCGTCTTTCAAGTTCTTCATAGTGATCAACAGATATAAATCCCAAAGGACTCAGAGAATAGAGCTATGCTCCCCGGCAACGGCGCCAGAAATTAGTCTTGATAACCCACAAGTGTAGGGAATTGCAACAGCTTTCGAGGGTAAAGTATTCAACCCAAATTTATTGATTCGACACAAGGGGAGCCAAAGAATATTCTTGAGTATTAGCAGTTGAGTTGTCAATTCAACCACACCTGGATAACTTAGTATCTACAGCAAAGTGTTTAGTACCAAAGTGGTATGATAATAAAGGTAACGGTAGTAAAAGTAATGTTTTTGGGTTTTGTAGTGATTGTAACAATAGAAACGGAAAAGTAAATAAGCAAAACACAAGATGTGAAAAGCTCGTAGGCAATGGATCAGTGATGGATAATTATGTCGGATGCGATTCCTCATGTAATTGCTATAACATAGGGTGACACAGAACTAGCTCCAGTTCATCAATGTAATGTAGGCATGCATTCCGTAAATAGTCATACGTGCTTATGGAAAAGAACTTGCATGACATCTTTTGTCTTACCCTCCCATGGCAGCGGGGTCCTAGCGGAAACTAAGGGATATTAAGGCCTCCTTTTAATAGAGAACCGGACCAAAGCATTAACACATAGTTAATACATGAACTCCTCAAACTACGGTCATCACCGAGAAGTATCCCGATTATTGTCACTTCGGGGTTGTCGGATCATAACACATAATAGGTGACTATAGACTTGCAAGATAGGATCAAGAACACACATATATTCATGAAAACATAATAGGTTCAGATCTGAAATCATGTCACTTGGGCCCTAGTGACAAGCATTAAGCATAGCAAAGTCATAGCAACATCAATCTCCGAACATAGTGGATACTAGGGATCAAACCCTAACAAAACTAACTTGATTACATGGTAAATCTCATCCAACCCATCACCATCCAGCAAGCCTACGATGGAATTACTCACGCACAGCGGTGAGCATCATGAAATTGGTGATGGAGGATGGTTGATGATGACGACGGCGACGAATCCCCCTATCTGGAGCCCCGAACGGACTCCATATCAGCCGAGAGAGATTAGGGCTTGGCGGCGGCTCCGTATCGTAAAACACGATGAAACTTTCTCTCTGGTTTTTTTCTCCGCGAGACGGAATATATGGAGTTGGAGTTGAGGTCGGCGGAGCCTCAGGGGGCCCACGAGACAGGGGGCGCGCCCCCACCCTCGTGGACAGGGTGTGGGCCCCTGGTCTTGATTCTTTCGCCAGTATTTTTTATATTTTCCAAAAAGTGCCTCCGTGGATTTTCAGGACATTCCGAGAACTTTTGTTTTCTACACATAAAACAACATCATGGCAGTTCTGCTGAAAACAGCGTCAGTCCGCGTTAGTTTCATTCAAATCATGCAAGTTAGAGTCCAAAACAAGGGCAAAAGTGTTTGGAAAAGTAGATACGTTGGAGACGTATCAAGCCGCGGAAGGGAACACGATTAAAACTTGAAGGAATATAAACGGAGAAGTAATCATCTCCACTAGCACAACACATGAAGGGAGGCGAAAGAGGGAGAAACGGTCGAATCAGGAGCTCCATCGCTATGAGTTCGCCGACGGCGGCGGCATGGAGCGAGACAATTCGGCTTCGGTGGAAAATCAAAGTGATAACTACATACGGAAGGCCCGCTAAATGAGTCATCCCCTCGTGATCGCGTGGCCCAAGGCGTCTCGGCCCGATTAATCAAAGTGGTCACAGGTCGGTCCGAGGAGCAGCAACCTGGTTACATTGGCCTCGGTCGTAAAGATGGGGGTACGTTGTGACACGACGGGGTAGGCTGTCTGAGGAGCCAATGCGGGATGCTCACAGGATCTGGGACGTTGAAAAGTCTAATCCAACGGCTGCATACGTCAAATCGCTGTGAGGAGGTCGTAGCTAGCTCCGTTTTACTGTTTTGTAATTGATTGATATTTAAATTAAATATAAATGTTCTAACTACCTCTAGACCATTATGTATGTATGTATGTGTGTGTGTATATATATACATATATAAACATCTCCGGAAATATTCAACAAAACCCTTCCGATGACCCCGAAACGCTTCCGGATTTTCTCGAAACTATTCCGAATATTCATGAAATAATTCCACAAATATATTCTCATGACTCCTGCTCTACTAACACTCAGCAGATTGTGATTGCCTTAAGCTTGTGACCAGTGAGTTCGGTAAGTCATAAACATGAACGAAACCGTTCATTCAATGACCGGCAGCGGGACCGTGGACGTCCTTATCGGTCCCTTTGAATACACGGATGATATTCGAGCGAACCTTAGGTTATCATGTGATGTTCCCTTTGCTTCGCGATACTTCACAAAACCCGGGATGCATCGGTATCCTCCTGAGTCATCACTATGCTCACTATACCAAAATTTTTGTTAGCGGTTTTGTTTTTCTTTCTCGTTATTGCGTTCCGGCATCCCCGTGATGAAGTCACGTGTGTGGCGCTAGACGATGATCGATGCCGTCACACCGAGAGGGCCCTAAGAATATCTCTCCATCGTCGGAGGAGCAAATCCCACTCTCGAGTTATCCTGCCACTTGTCAAACTTTCCGATGAACCCGTAAGTTGTCATTATGATCACCGTGCTATAGGTGACGTTTGATCAAGACAAAGCCCACCTATGGTAAGAAGTGACCGCTATACTCTCATGGTCTAAGGAGCAATATCACACGTTAACACTCCGTGTTATTACAGTTGAATGCAGACAATGTTAACTCAATTCATAACAAACAAGATTGGGTCGATTCAATATGATCGTTCTTCTAACATCATAATCTCAATGTTGTTTTAGGATCATCGTTATACTTAACGAATCCTAAGATCCGGAAAATGTGATCGCAACAACACTTGAGCAAGTCCTAGAGGCGAGACTAGGAACCTTTTATTTAACCGTTTATCATTCCACACGTGCATATGAGTTTTCCACTGAATCACATATTTCAGGATCATAACAGCTATAGCATGAAATATAAACACTTAACTATGAATATGAAAATATAATAATATAATATTGTTGCCTCTAGGGCATATTTCCAACACATTTGTCATGGCAAATAAAAGGATGAATTTTCCATGGAAAATTAGAAAGTAAAATTTCCATGAGTTATAAAAGTAAGAAATAATTAAAAGTAAATTTTCCATGAGTGATAAAATGTAAATTTTCCATGTATGTGAAAGTAAATTTCCTGTGGAGAATATAGTTAAATTTGCCATGGCAAAATAAGTAAAAAACGATGTGTCATTAATAGTAAAAAATTGTCATGGAAAAGAAAGAGAATTTTTTTGCAATGGTAAAAATGTGGAGTAAAAAAATTTCCATGGAAAATGAAGTAAATTTTCCATGTATGTGAAAGTAAAATTTACCATGGAGAGTATTGTAAAATTTTCCATGGAAAATTAAAGTAAAGTTTACCATCTCATTAAAAGTAAAATTGCCCTGGCAAAAATATGAAGAAATTTGCCATGGCAAAAGTAGAGTATACATTTGCCATGGAAAATGAATTAAATTTGTGATGCTACAAAGTAAAATTGCCATGTATGTGAAAGTAAAAAAAAATTCTGGGAGAGTATTGTAAAATTAAATAAAAGTAAATTTGACATGGCAAGAAAAATGAAAAAAATTGCCATGGCAGAAGTAGAGAGAACATTTGCCATGGAAAATGAAGTAAAACTGTCATGGGAAATGAAATAAATTTGCCATGCTACAAAATAAATTTGACATGTAAAGATAAAAATTTCATACAATTGTCATGTGAATATTCTATTTCAAATTATGCTACAATGTATGTGACACACTTTGCCATGATATGGGCATTTTAAAAAAGTGAACAAAAAAATGCCATGGCATATGCATATTAAAATTGTCGTTGTATTTGGATTATAGTTGCCATGGCAACTATTTCCTAAAACGAAAGATGGTGGCTATGAAAAGAGTAGAATTTTCCATGCCCCATAAACTACATATGCCATGCCTCATGAATTTAAGATAATTTGCGATAATACATAAACAACAAATGCCATGCTCCATGAACTTAAATTGCCATGGTCTCATATAAAGTAATTTTTTCCATGTTGGAAGAGAAAAGGAATTTTTCTCTACAAACTCATATAAAAATATTGCCATGGCAACTATTTACAGAAGCGAAAGAGCGTAGCGGTAGAAGATTATTGCCATGTCAATTGATGGTAATTTACCATGGCAAACATATGTCTAGTCATAGTGATTTTCCATGGTATAAGAAATTAAACGATGTCTAAAATTTATGAGAAAAATGAAAGAAAAGACGGGTATGAATTATAGCAATTTGCCAAGGCAACTATTTACCAAACAAAGCTGTCATATGGCAGTTGTTTGCCGCGGCTCCTCTCCGCCGCTCCCCTCGGCCTCCGCCTCCCCCGCCGCGTACATGCTGGGAACCGACAGGCGCCGCTCCCCTCCGCCTCCCCCTTCATGGTACACGGCGGTCACTGCTCCCCTCCGCCTCGCAACTCCTATGACTCAATAGTGAGGGGTGTGTGTGGCCGTGTGTGTGTGGGGGGTAGAAATAAATGAATAAGGGGGGCTGGGCTGTGGTCGATTCAGTCTGTGATTCGTGCTGGAATAAATTGACGGCGACGAAGCCGTTGAGGACGAGACGCCAGATTCCTGACGATTCGGGCGTTATCATTTGAGAAAATAAAAGTACTCACGGAACACTTTTTTTTTTGAAACTAGGCAAAAGATTTGCCATTTTCATTGATTAAGAGAGAAGTTTTAGAGGTTAAGGCCAAAGGCCAAATTACAACAATCACTCTTGCGGCATTATGTTATTCAAGTGCTTTGCTCCCGCAATGCTCCAAAGTAAGGTCTCCTCTTTAATCCTAGCAACGACGACTCCCACCGGAACGGCGTTATTACGAAAGATTCGTGCATTCCTCTCTTTCCATATCTCCCAAGAGATTAGCAGCATCAAGGAAGCAAGCGGCCTTCGCGATTGGGTCTTCTTGTTAGCATTGTGGCTCCACCACTCTTTAACGGAAGTCGCGTCACTCCAATCGGAAGGATGCACATCATGGAGACCAAGCCAATCTTTGATCATACGCCAAACTCCGAGAGTGTATCGGCATTGGAATAGAAGGTGGGCCGCCGACTCCTGAACTTGCTTGCATAGTGGACAAAGGTTACAGTTTGGCCACCCACGACGCTGAAGCCTGTCTGCCGTCCAAATTCTATTGTTGATTGCCAGCCATGCGAAGAACTTGCATTTAGGAGGCGCCCAAATCTTCCAAATGGTCGAAATCATGGTCGTATCAGTATGGCCATAGAACTGCGCCTTATAGGCCGACGCCGCCGAGTAGTGGCCGTTAGTAGTGAACTTCCAAGTGATAGTGTCAGGCGTGTTGACGTCAAGGTGGACATGTGAGACCCTCTCCCAAAGGGAGACAAACTCAGAAAGGTGTTCAACAGTGATTCCCTGAAGAGTGTCCACCTGGGAAGTCCAGAAGTTATCGTGTAGAGCCAATCGAACCGAGCAATTCTTCTTCTTCGACAAGTCATAGATTTTGGGAGCTATGTCCTTGGGCCTAATCCCATCAAGCCAAGGAGACTCCCAAAACTTGGCACGCGTGCCATCCCCAACTTGGACCTTGGTAGCCCCGGCAAAGATATCTCGGTCATTGTCATCACAAGGGGTTCCCAAGCCAACCCATGGCTTGTCTGGGTGAAGCCACTCGTCCCACAGCCACCGAAGGCGAAGGGCAGTGGCAAATTTGTCAAGGTTTAGGATTCCAAGACCTCCATGCAGCTTGGACTTGCACACTTGCTCCCAATTTATCTTGCATTTTCCACCAGTGACCTTATCACAACCTGCCCAAAGGAAAGCACGTCTGAGTGCATCAATTTTCTTCTTGACCTCCACCGGTAAATCTAACGCCGTCATGTAGTAGACAGCAATTGCTGTGAGGACCGACTTTACCAAGACAACGCGACCCGCTGAGGCAACATGCCTCCCCACCCAAGGAGTGAGTTGGCCCGCAACCTTGTCCTCGAGGGGCTGGTAGTGAATTCTCTTCAGTCTCTTGACAGACAAAGGCAACCCTAGGTATTTCATCGGAAAGGAGCATCGCATGGCCGGGAAGGATTGGAGGATATCCGGGAGATCCACATTTTCACAACGGATTGGGGCGACAAAGCTTTTGGAGCAGTTTGTGACCAGGCCGGTGACTTCCCCAAAGTGCTTGAGAGTGTTGGCGAAAAACTGGACGTCCTCCTTAATAGGTGCAAGAAAAACAGCGGCGTCATCTGCGTAAAGCGAAGCACGGATAGGCATAGCATTTCCACCTAGCGGATGAAGATTTCCTTGAGTTGTGCTCTTCGTAAGGATATGGTGCAGTGGGTCGATGGCAAGCACAAATAACAAGGGTGATAGAGGGTCGCCCTGCCTTAACCCACGACCAAGCTTGATGGGGTCGCCGGGCACACCATTGAGAAGAACACGCGACGGCCGACGCCAACAGGTGTGGAAACCCAACCTCCGGCGGGCGGAAACCAAGGTGTCGAAGCAGGTCGAGGAGGAAGTCCCACCGCACCGAGTCGAAGGCTTTTTTGATGTCAAGTTTGAAGAGCAATGCCGGTGTTTTCCTACGGTGGAAGCGTCTCGCGAGGTTGCGCACATACATGAAGTTGTCGTGGATGCATCTTCTTTAATGAACGCACTTTGGGCGTGCGAGACAAGATCATTCATGTGCGGGGCAAGCCGGTTGGACATCATCTTGGCAATTAACTTAGCGATGGCATGGATAAGACTGATGGGTCGAAAGTCGACGATGTCCTCGGCACCCTCCTTCTTCGGAATGAGAGCAATGTCGGCAGAGTTCAACCAATGAAAGTGAGCAGCATGGAGATCAGAGAAATGGTTGATGGCAAGCATGATGTCTGGCTTGATGGTGTCCCAACATGCCTTGAGAAAGGCACCTGTGAATCCATCAGGACCCGGTGCCTTGTCGCTTGGCATGGAAAATACAGCTCTCTTTGCTTCCTCTTCGGTGAAAGCCTCTCCTAACTCATGAAGGTCACAATTGGGCGTAGGAATGCTCCCCCAATTGATGTTGATGTCACTTGAAGGGCATTTTTTTGCAATGTTCTTGAAGTGGTTGTGGATAATTTTTTCCTTGTGCTCATGCTCAGTGACCCAACCGTTGTTGTGCTTAAGGCGATGAATGAAATTTTTCCTTCTTCTATGGTTGACACGCAGATGGAAGAAACGAGTGTTGGCATCTCCTTCCTTGAGGTTAGTGATTCTGGAATTTTGACGCTTCCTAGCCTTCTCCAACACGGCTAAACTAATAATCTTTCTCTTAAGCCTTTATGGATGTCACTTTCTTCGTGCTGAGAGCTCTCTCTCTTGCGCTAAGTCAAATTGGAGGACGACTTGAGGGCCATGTGGAGTTGGACCTTGGAGTTGGCAAAAGGGTCTTGCTCCATTTGCGCAATTTTGGCCTGTCTTCTTGAGCTTGTGGAAGAGCCTTTGGTAGGGCTCGACGTGCCTTGATTCCTCGCTCCAAGCGCCGCCACCACCTTCCGAAGCCCGGCATTTTGATCCAGAGTTTTCAAGCGGAAGGACTTGGGTCTCTGGGCCCATCATCATTAGCAAGTAAAAGAGGGCAGTGGTCGGATAGCGATGATGAGAGGGCATGAAGAATGTGAGTAGAGAAATTGACGTCCCAATCTTCATTGCAAAAGAAACTGTCAAGCTTGCTCAAAGTCGGATCGTTTTGTTCATTACTCCAAGTGAATCTTCTATTTTGAAGGTGAATCTCCTTGAGCTCGCAATCGCTAAGGTGTTTCGGAAGCGCACGAGCCGGCTTCGGTCCACATTCGCACGATTCTTGTCTCTAGCCCGATATATTTGATTAAAGTCTCCGTTGACCAGCCATTTGATCCCCGAGGCTGGCTTTTGCGAGGTGAGTTCCTGGAAGAAAGCCTCCTTATGGTTGCTGCGAGTGGGGCCATAGACTGTAGTTAGCTTGAAAGTTTTGTTATCAGTGGAGTTGTTGAGATTCACAGTCGCGGAGAGGAAGTACACCCCAGTTTGTACATTGGTGACGGTAACAGCTTCATTGTCCCATAATAACAGGATGCCACCTTTAGTGCCATCAGCCGGTCTATGAGCAAAGCTTTTGAGGCGTTGACCGCCAAGATAAGAAGCGATGGACGGATCAATGGTCTGCAACTTTGATTCTTGGATGCAAACCAGATTACAGGAGGATGTAGCAATGGTTTCGTGAACAGCAGCGCGTCGATCTGGACAGTTAAGTCCACGCACGTTCCAGCAAAGTATGGATAAATTGTTGTCTAACATAATTGAACCAGTGATACATCAAGCAGCAGAGACACAAAGATCATGTGTCGCCGGGTGGCGCGTCGTTAGCGCCTGCACCTCCTTGTCCCCATGTTGGACCAGAGCGTCTTCAACAGCAGCAGAGAGATCGCAGTCAAGCCTGAAGAGGGCTCGAAGAGCAGCAATTGCAATGTCAGGAAGGCGCCCCTTGAACAGTGAGGCAAATTTTACTATTGCCGCCTCGGTGATCGGCTCTCCCTCGGCCACCATGCCCATTCGGTGACACAGGAGTTTCTCCGCAAGCTTGGCGATCGGCATGCTCCTGTTCTTCGCTTGAAGCCGCGGGCTGTGTCGAATTAGCTGGAGGCCAGAAACCCCTGCAAGAGTTTTTCTTCTTGCCTTCGGCGCCCTTGGCGGCGTGGAGCTTGCAATAGGGGAAGGTAGAAGCGCTGGCATGCGCGGGATGAAGATGGGCGTGCCCTCCTGGCCCTCCGTCCGCGCATTCAAGGAGGGAATGTGGATCGATGTTGTCGCTTCCTGAACAGAGAGATCAGCATCCTCTTCAATGGCAGACCTTGTGGGCAACGGCGATGGTGTGGTGAGGACGAGCTCTGGCGTATCGTCCGTCGGGTCAAGAGTGGCAACGACGATCTCCCTTGTTGTGCTTGATGAGACAATGGCCCCCTCCGTCGATCCGGGCGGGGAGGTTGCAGGGCCCTGGCGCGTCTCCGTACGCGGCACGATGGAGCTGGGTGCCTCGCTATCATCTTGCATGAGGGGCGCCTGGATCCTGGCATCCAGGCAAGCAGCGGATTCGCAGAGCCGGTCCATGGCAGAGTTGGTCGTGTCGATCTCGATGATGTCCAGAGAAGTGGTGCGAGGCGATGATGGAGGTGTGACCATGGCAAAACCGGTAGGCACGATCTCAATGATGTCCCGAGAGGTGGTGCGCGGCGATGGCGGTGGCGAGCGAGCACAAGAGTTGGCATCATCATCTGGTTGTCGATGCAGGGTACACGAGCGACATGAAGATCTCCAGTCACCATCCCGGCCATGACGCGCGCCTCTCCCCCGGTCACCACCATCACGGACATAATTTCCATGGCCTTCGTTGACGTCGTCGCGGCGACACGGCGCCTCGCAGGGTCGGGGTTCGCCGTCGGTTGATCTCCAGTCGATCGCTAGCGACCGCGGGATTTGTAGAGAAGTAGGCGGGCGTTGCACGGCGGCCGCAGGCGACGATGATGCTGGCGTGTGTCTCTGCACGTCACGAGGCCTCAAGTGGATCGACAGCGAGCGCTGCGATTTGAGAGAAGGAGCAGGTGGGCGCCGCACAACGGGGTTGGTGCAATTCCGGGCGCGATGGCCAATCTGCCGGCATCTGAGGCAAGTGAACGGATTTCGACAATCGACCTTGCAGTGTCCTTTGAGGAGGCAGCGATGGCATTCTCTGTCACTGAACTTGACGAACTTCCTCCGCCTAGGGGAAGAAAAAGAAGATCCAGCACGGCTGCTTGAACGCTGGAGGCTCCGCATGTGCGTGCCCCAAATTGGTGGCTCCGCATGTGCGTGCCCCAAATTTGCTCCCGCAGTCCCAGGTTGTGGTACTTCCAGGATTACTTGCAGGGGAACTAGAGGAGTTCTTAATGGATCTATCGGGGCGGGCTAGTAGCGAGTAGTCCCCTTGGATTTCCCCTTGGATCGTGCTTGTTCGTCGTATTTAAAAAAAGCTAGCCAGAACCATACCTCTCGAGCAAAGGAACTGTGCGAGATAAGGCGGAGGAATTTGGTACAAGAATTTGTCAGAAAGAAAAGAAGAAATCTCTAGATTTCTTTCTAAACGCACCGGTGCATGCACCCGCACGGCGAGGACAAAGTCCGTCAAGTTCGACAGGAGCCTGCCTTAACTCGACACTTTGTCGTGTGGAAATCGCTACTAGAGTAGATCTTTTTCCACTTGTGAAACCAGGAAAAACTGAACAGAAGGCTCGATCCAGGCCACGTAAACTCACCTCGAGTACTTCCACCGCTGTCGCCGGGTCGACACGGCCGATAGCTGGCTGAGTGGCTGGGCCCCGCGAGCATTTATAGTTGGCCCCACGATTTCAGAACCAACAACGACTCTCCAGTAAAGTAGTCAAGTCAAACGAGCCCCACAAGAGTCAACACCAGACCCCACCTCCACAGTACCCCCCTCAACCTGCGTTCTACCCTGCTTCGCGTTACTATAGAAGAGTCGAGCCACCACCGCTCGCTCTACGGCTCGTCGGCTCGCCCACGCCCAAGCGGCCAAACACCATGGCCTCACACCACCGCGGCCGCATCCCCTCCTACCTCGCCACCGCCGCTGCCCTCTTCCTTGCCTTCCTCCTCCCGCCGCTGGCCGCTTCCCAGTGGCAGAACTGCGGCAATAAGGGCAACTTCACCAAGAACAGCACCTACCAGGCAAACATCCATGCACTCTCCACCACCCTTCCCAAGAACGCCTCCTCCTCCCGGACGCTCTTCGCGGCCGCCACCGTCGGCACCCTTCCGGACATCGTCTACGCGCTCGCGCTCTGCCGCGGCGACGCCAACGCCTCCGCCTGTGGCAACTGCGTGTCCACCGCTTTCCAGGACGCGCAGCAGCTCTGCCCCTACAACAAGGAGGTCAGCGTCTACTACGACCCCTGCTACCTCGGCTTCTCCAACCAGAACATCCTCGCCTCCACCAGCGCCAGCGACAACAACCCCTTGATGCTGATGAACACTCAGAACGTGACCGCGTCGTTCAAGGTGTTCGACGACGCCGTGGCCGTCCTCCTGAACGCCACCGCCGATTACGCGGCCACCAACTCATCCAGGCGGTTTGGCACAGGGGAGAAGGGGTTCGAGACGGTGGACAGCAAGGAACCCAAGATTTATGGCCTGGCGCAGTGCAGGCCAGACATGGCACCGGCCGATTGCCGGAGCTGCCTTGGAAATATCATCGCGATGATACCCCAGTACTTAAGCGGGAAGCAGGGTGGTAGGATTCTTGGGTTGCAGTGCAACTACAGGTATGAGCAGTATTCCTTCTTCACCGGGCCTTCTATGCTGCAGCTCCCGGCGCCATCCGTGGGGGCACCTCCAGCTCCAGCACCGGCGAACGTGACGCCAGCACCAGTCGGAGGAGGTGAGCTTGGAGAAATACTTCATCTTGTTTGCACGATTCAGTCTTTAGACCACAAGTAATTTCACAATTGAGGGACAAAACAGTGAGGTTTCGCTTTATTGTTTGGAAAGGTAAAACATTGAGGTTCGATCTGCCAAGAAACGAAAACCTAGAAACTCATTGTCGACTGGATCGAGTCCAGTTAGATCTACACAACACAATTTTATTATTTAATTTGATTTCTAACATATAAATATAGACTGTCAACACCAACCTGGAGCCCTTTTACAGAAGATCTTCAGAGTTCTGTAAAGAATTCGGAAGCAATTGGTTTTTGTTGTTTGTTCATGACTTCTGCGCAGTCCCGTTGCTATCAGTTAATTGACTGGACAACAACCAGAATTATACGAGTTCTCAATCTTCTGACGACCTGGCCAGGCGTGCATCCTTGGCTGATTGCTCGCTATCTAATGGCCTGACGGGTCATTAGTCATTACACAGGCTTTTCATGGCTGTTTACAACTAAAAGTTCAACTAAACAGTAGGGTTTTTTTTCGAGAAGTTAAAATAGTGAGGTTCGATTTGCAAAGAAAAGAAAAAGTAGGAACTCAGGTGGACTGGATCGAGTCCATTTGGATTTACACACCACAGCTATATTATTTTAATTTGATCTAGCGTATAATTATAGACTGTCAACACCAGCCAGGGGCTTTTTTACAGTCTGATTCAGTTGTGCTAAAATAAGTAATCCAATCTTCAGAGTTCTGTAAAGAACTGGGAATAAATTAGTTTGTACGACAGCAGAGACAAAACAAACCTTGGTAAACGAACAGAGTATGTAAATGAGGGAAAGACTGTTCTCAACAAGAAACTTTGGAAATTCCTGTTGTTTGGTCTTGACTTCTGCTCAGTCCCGTAGCTATCAGTTAATTGACTGGACAAAACGGAGAATTATACGAGTTCAAAGTCTTGCGATGACCGGGCCAGGCGTGCATGCTTGGCTGATTGCTAGCCATAAAAACTCTTCTGCAAAGGGTCCGTGTTGGAATTTATAGCACTCTTGACCCTTCCACGATTTGGTCCAAGTTGACGAACAAAATATCTTCTGGTGTTTGTGCGTGAGCACATGGGTTTTTCCTATTTAGACGGGTCATTAGTCATTACACAGGCTTTTCATGGCTGTTTACAACTAGAAAAAAAGGCAACTGTATTTTTTATTCTTTTTATTTTCGAGAGAGTATATTCCTTGGCATTGGGACTCAGGCGAAATAACGCATTCAGATTTACTACTCCCTCCCTCTCAATTTACAAGGCGTGCGCGTATCCCTAGATCGACAATTTGACCAACCTAATACAAGTAATATATTACAAAAAATATAATTACAAAAAATATACCAATATAAACTTGAGATGTTCTATTTTCAAAAGACATAATTTTTGTGTTATATAGTTTATATTAGGGTGATCAAATTGGCAACCTAGGTATACGTGTAGGACTTGTAAACTGAGACGGAGGGAGTACCCATGTCCAAGCTTTCACCACTGTAAACATCAAAGATGTTAATGGCAGTGGTATCTTTGCAGGCCCCCGCGTCGCTCCCACAGGGGCGACTCGGGCGGCGTGACCCTAGCCCGCCGCCTGCCCTCTCCCCCACCTCTCCTCTCCCTCATCACCACTGGAGGTGGCCGCCGGCTCGCCGCTCGGGCCGCCGGTGAAGGTGGCGGCGAGGATCTGGCCGCCCCGTTCTTCATCGGGGGGCTTTGGATCCATGGCGGCGGCCTCGGCTGGTGGATCGACGCCGGGTCTGCGGTGACTGGTGCTCGTTGGTAGCTGGCCGTTCTTCCTCGGCCGCGGCGGCGGCGAGTGGCGGCTGTGGTGCGGGCGTCTCGGCGGCGCCCGATCCAGATCTGAAGGCCTCCGTCTACTTCAACCAGGGCTGCCTCCGATGGTCCTGCTTTGGGCGGCCTTTGTCGCCGGAGTTGTACCTGTTTGGCGGCTGGAGGTGGGAGGTGGCTCCGGAGAAATCCGAGGCCAGCAGTGCTGGCCACGACGGCGGCGACGCCCGAGGGCGCCGTACCCTTCTTGTAGGCGCCGTCCAGGTCGCCTCCTTCCCCTCTTCCTTCCACCCAGCTCGTATGTCGGGCGAAAGCCCAAATCCTTGCTGGATCGAGCGACAGCGGCGCTCCGGGCGTCGTCACCCTCTTGGGGGTGTCGTTCGTGGTGAGCTTGGGGTGGATGTGATGCTTTGGTTGCTTGGCGGCGGTTGGTGGCGTGGTCGGAGTTCGTCTGGTGGCGGTGCGTTGGCGCTCTGCCGCCTATGTGCTCATCCTCGGAGTCCTTCTTCCACGGTGCTTGGTCTTCAGCAGCCCTGCCGGACTCGGTGGAGCGGTGCTTCATCCTACTCCTTGATGGCGGTGTATCTCGGTGGCGTGGCGTAGTGGAGATTTGGCGTCCGATGTGTGGCGATGGACTCGCGCAGGAGGACGAAGCTGTCTGGTGTCGTGGTGACGTCGATGGCTGAGTGGCCAGACAAGGTAGAAGCCTCAATATTTGCTCTGAAGACGGATCTGTGGAAGATGGCAGCGACGACACACACGAGTGCGTCGAACCGGTTTGCACCCTAGACCCGGTATGTGGCTCGGCTGGGGCTTCCGGCTTTTGATGTTAGGGTTAGGTGAGTGGTCTGGGTAGTGGCCCAACAAGCACCCCTTCATCATTTTGATGTTAGGCTTAGATGAGTGGTCTGGGTAGTGGCCCAGCTAGCAAGCCTTCATCATTTGGATAGGAGTAGTGGCATATGTTGCCAAGATGGCGGATGGCATATTGTTGTAATACTTTGAAAGGTCCTCAAGAATAATCAATAAAGTGACCGTATGCATCTCCCAGATGCAGAGGCCGGGGGTCATCCTCCTTTTCTAAAATAAAAAAAATCTTTGCAGTTTTCAACATAGGAGCTTCATTAACTTAAAAACGTGCGACAACAAGGCAGATGCATTATCTTCTTAGAGTCTTGTAGGATTTTCATTCAATGTGTCTTGTACTGACCGGCGCCGTTTACAGGAAGAACAAGGAATGGAACCGTTAAAATTTTAGCCATTGCACTGCCGATAGTCGCAGCAATACTGGCTGCTGTTGTAATTTGCTTTTGTCTATGGAGGAGGAAGAGCAAACCAGCACGAAGGGCATCACTATCATGTAAGTCCCTTTTTTTTTGTGAAGCATGTAAGTTTTTTTTTGTTCACAAATGGAATCAGTTTTTCAAAAATGGTCTGTACAGTCGAAACTAATGTTTTGGCATTCGGAAAAAGTTAAGTTCGTGCATTACACCATTATTATTTATTAAAATGTCTTTTCTCTTATGATAGATCCAAAAAATCCAGAGGAGATACAGAGTATCGATTCCCTCATTCTCGATCTATCAACACTACGATCCGCAACAGATAACTTTGATGAAAGGAATAAACTTGGTGAAGGAGGGTTTGGTGTGGTTTATAAGGTGCAAACTATATCATTTCACAAAGGCTTTTTATTATGTATATTGCACTTCTAGTAAATAAGTATCTCCATTTGTACAGGGAATCCTTCCTGACAATGAAGAAATAGCAGTTAAAAGGCTCTCGCAAAGTTCTCGCCAAGGGATAGAGGAGCTGAAAAATGAGCTTGTTTTGGTTGCTAAGCTTCAACACAAGAATTTAGTGAGACTTCTTGGTGTTTGCATGGAGGAACAAGAAAAGTTACTTGCATATGAATACATGCCCAATAAAAGCCTTGACACCATTCTTTTTGGTAGGGCAACTCACCAAACCATTTTGCAACAGTGAAACAAACAACTACTCCCTCCGCTCCGATTTAATCGGTTTTAGTTCAAATTTGAACTAAAACCACGACGAGTAAATCGGAACGGAGGGAGTAAAATATATTGTGTACGGTTCTGATGTTTCTTTTCCTGTGTGATAGATCCTGATAGGAGCAGTCAGCTAGATTGGGGGATGAGATTTAGGATAGTCAATGGGACTGCTCGAGGCTTACAATATCTTCATGAAGATTCTCAGCTGAAGATAATTCACCGGGACCTCAAAGCGAGCAATGTTCTTTTAGACTCCGAATTTAATCCTAAGATTTCAGATTTTGGCTTAGCAAGGCTATTTGGCAGTGACCAATCCCATGATGTCACCAACCGTGTCGTCGGAACCTAGTAAGTGCTGGTGACATTGCCCTTATAACATAGTATCTGAGAGTGCATGAGACCGTAACATAATGTTGTTATTGCAGTGGATACATGGCCCCTGAGTATGCAATGCGTGGGAATTACTCTATCAAGTCAGACGTCTTCAGCTTCGGCGTCTTGATTTTAGAAATCGTCACTGGAAAAAGAAACAGCGTCGCATATGACTCCGAGCAAGCTGTAGATCTCTTAAGTTTGGTGAGTACTTTGAGATTTTGACTCTTAAAAACTTCGGCTTCTACGAAAAACTACAATTTGTAATAACAATAAGAACAATTTGTAATAATCCATCTACCGAATGCAGGTGTGGGAGCACTGGACGATGGGAACAATTGTAGAGATCATGGATTCGTCTATGACAAGCCATTCTCCTGGAGACCAGATGCTCAAGTGCATGCACATCGGACTTCTGTGCGTTCAAGAAGACCCTGCTGATAGACCGATGATGTCGGTTGTGACTGTCATGCTAAGCAGCAGCACTGTGTCTCTCCAAGCTCCATCAAGGCCAGCATTTTGCATCCAAAAGAGTGGCATGAACTACTCAGGCATGCACACGGATCCATATCCAGGAGTTTCGCATTCTACCAGCAGATCACCTATGTCACCGAACGAAGTTTCGATTACTGAACTTGAGCCGAGATAAGTCTGAGACTGATGATGTATTCATTATGTACGCCATTCTTGCCAAAATAACCTATTTTGGTGTAGGGAAAGACCCTACATCATATGTATAATCTACTCGGCCCCCTGGTGGTAGAAATTTTACTGTGCAATGGCATAATACGCCAGTGTAATTATATTGTTGGGGTTGTCTATTTGTCGGGTTACGGCAACATTTTAAGATACGGTATCATTTTATCTTGTGGATCAATATCCTGTTACATGGCTTATATGTTGAGTCTCCATATGAAATTCATGGTCCTAAAGGTGAACTTGAACTTTCAATAAAATAGAAATCCATTATAACCCTCGTTATAGTAACATAATCTTTTCCTTCGTCTTTATAGAAAGTTAACTTCAAGTCTTCTACCTATTTTTGGCTGAAGATCGATGAGTTCGGTCATGCAAAATTTTGCAGATCAAAGAACTTCGTCTTTGTAAGATTGCGAAAAACATGCCCAAGGATTTCCTTTAAAAACTTGACTAAGGGTTGGTTTTCTTTTCTTGAGTGGTGCCTAAGGTTTTTTTTTATGGGTGCCTAAGGTTTGGTGAAACCTGACATGGGAATTGTTAAAATTTTCTAAGCAAAGGAAGGGTCACCAAGCCAATGTGGACTGCAAGGCATCGGGCTTATGACCTGCAGCCTGGGCACGCGGCGCGTCTACTTATCGCTTATAACGAGCTGGAAGGAACACTCGCCCGCGCAGCGCCCTGTAGATGGGCCAGGCGGGCCATAATGACTTCGTCTCCTTCAGTCTCCTGCAGCACTGCCCTCGACCGTGGCGGCACCGGATTGAAACATGCCTTTTTTACTTTTTATATACTTCGATAATATTCTAAATAAATATATTAAAAAACACTTTACAGAAAAACATTTTAAAAATACAGTAACCAAGCATTTAGAAAATGTTAAATGCATATAGACAAAATGTTTCTCATGATCAAAACAATGTATACAGGGAAAACATGTCTATGAAAATCATGTAAAAATGTTAAATGCATATAGAGAAAATGTTGATCATGTATTCAAAAAGTTGACCACATATTAAAAATATATTCATCAAGCATTTGAAAATATTAAATATGTATAGAACAATTGTTGACCATGTACTAAAAAATGTTAAACTTGTATATGAAAAATATTAATATAGCATTTGAAAAATGTTAAATGTATATAAAAATGTTGACCATGTATTCAAAATAATTAATCCTGCATTTGAAAAATGTTAATAAATCATTTGAAAAATGCTAACTGTGTATAGAAAAAAATGTTGTACACACATTAATTTTTTTAAAATTGTATTTGAAAATTGTTAATCAAGCATTTCAAAAATGTTTAAAATGTGAAAATGTTGACCATATAGATACATTTTTTAATCTTGTATTGAATTTTAAAATTTTAAAATTGTTAATGAATTATTTGGAAAATGTTAATAAAGGATTTTCTTCAATGTGTTTTGTACTGACTGGCGCCTTTCGTTTACAGGAAGCACAAGGAATGGAACTGTTAGAATTTTAGCCATTGCACTGCCAATAGTCGCAACAGATAACTTTGATGAAAGGAATAAACTTGGTGAAGGAGGGTTTGGTGTGGTTTATAAGGTGCAAACTATATCATTTCACAAAGGCTTTTTATTCTGTATATTGCACTTCTAGTAAATAAGTATCTCCATTTGTACAGGGAATCCTTCCTGACAATGAAGAAATAACAGTTAAAAGGCTCTCGCAAAGTTCTCGCCAAGGGATAGAGGAGCTGAAAAATGAGCTTGTCTTGGTTGCTAAGCTTCAACACAAGAATTTAGTGAGACTTCTTGGCGTTTGCTTGGAGGAACAAGAAAAGTTACTTGCGTATGAATACATGCCCAATAAAAGCCTTGACACCATTCTTTTTGGTAGGGCAACTCACCAAACCATTTTGCAACAGTGAAACAAACAACTACTCCCTCCGTTCCGATTTACTCGTCGTGGTTTTAGTTCAAATTTGAACTAAAACCACGACGAGTAAATCGGAACGGAGGGAGTAAAATATATTGTGTACGGTTCTGATGTTTCTTTTCCTGTGTGATAGATCCTGATAGGAGCAGTCAGCTAGATTGGGGGATGAGATTTAGGATAGTCAATGGGATTGCTCGAGGCTTACAATATCTTCATGAAGATTCTCAGCTGAAGATAATTCACCGGGACCTCAAAGCGAGCAATGTTCTTTTAGACTCCGAATTTAATCCTAAGATTTCAGATGTTGGCTTAGCAAGGCTATTTGGCAGTGACCAATCCCATGATGTCACCAACCGTGTCGTCGGAACCTAGTAAGTGCTGGTGACATTGCCCTTATAACATAGTATCTGAGAGTGCATGAGACCGTAACATAATGTTGTTATTGAAGTGGATACATGGCCCCGAGTATGCAATGCGTGGGAATTACTCTATCAAGTCGACGTCTTCACTTGGCGTCTTGATTTTAGAAATCAATCCTCGAAAAAAAAACAGCGTCAGATATGACTCCGAGCAAGCTGTAGATCTCTTAAGTTTGGTGAGTACTTTGAGATTTTGACTCTTAAAACTTGGCTTCTCTGAAAAACTACAATTTGTAATAACAATAAGAACAATTTGTAATAATCCATCTACCGAATGCAGGTGTGGGAGCACCGGACGATGGGAACAATTGTAGAGATCATGGATTCGTCTATGACAAGCCATTCTCCGGAGACCAGATGCTCAAGTGCATGCACATCGGACTTCATGTTCAAGAAGACCTGGCGATAGACCGATGATGTCGGTTGTGACTGTCATGCTAAGCAGCAGCACTGTGTCTCTCCAAGCTCCATCAAGGCCAGCATTTTGCATCCAAAAGAGTGGCATGAACTACTCGGGCATGCACACGGATCCATATCCAGGAGTTTCGCATTCTACCAGCAGATCACCTATGTCACCGAATGAAGTTTCGATTACTGAACTTGAGCCGAGATAAGTTCGAGACTGATGATGTATTCATTATGTACGCCATTCTTGCCAAAATAACCTATTTTGATGTAGGGAAAGACCCTACATCATATGTATAATCTACTAGACCCCCTGGTGGCAGAAATTTTACTGAGCAATGGCATAATACAGCAGTATAATTATATTGTTGGGGTTGTCTATTTGTCAGGTTGCGGCAACATTTTAAGATACACTATCATTTCATCTTGTGGATCACTATGCTGTTATATGGCTTATGTTGAGTCTCCATATGAAATTTGTGGTCCAAAAGGTGAACTTGAATTTCAATAAAATAGAAATACATTATATCCCTCGTTGTAGTAGTATCATCTTTTTCTTCTTTATAGAAAGTTAACTTCAAGTCTTCTTGCTATTTTTGGCTGAAGATCGATGAGTTCGGTCCTGCAATTGCAGCACTTCGTCTTTGTAAGATTGGGAAAAACATGCCCAAGGATTCTCTTTAAAAATTGGACGCCGATAACTGTCACACGCGTGACATGTAGTAACACCGCCCACATATTTTTTACACTAAACTTGCCATCCGAAAAAAAAATCTCAAAAAAACTGAAACTTGTCATCCAAACAGAAAATTGCCATGCTTCACAACTAAAGTTACCATCCTCTTGTAACTAAAGTTGCCATCAATAAACATGTGGACGGAATTGCTTTGTGCCACACGTGTAGGCTTTATCATTTGGGTAAAAATTTACCTAAGTTTTGGTGTTCTTTTTCTGGGTGGTGCCTAAGATTTTTTTTTTCTTTTTTCGAGGGGTGCCTAAGGTTTGGTGAAACCTCACATGGGAATTGTTAAAATTTTCCAAGCAAAAATTGGAAGAGTCACCAGGCCAATGTGATGTGCGAGGCATCTGCTTATGACCTGCAGCCCTTGTACGCGGACGTGTCTACTTATCGCTTATAACATGTTGGAAAGAACACTCACCCATGCAGCGCCTTGTACATGGCCCAGGCGGGCCATAATGGATTCGTCTCCTTCAGCCTCCAGTAAAGCTGCACTGCCCTCGATTGCGGCGGCACTAGATCGAAACATGCCGATGCAAGCGCCTTCCATTTTTCTTTGTATCTTTTTACATTTTTTGTTTTATTTTTGCTGTTTTTTACTTTTGTTTATACTTCCATAATATTCTAAATAAATGTATTAAAAAACACTTTACGTAGAAACATTAAAAGAAAGGTAATCAAGCGTTTGAAAAATGATAAATGTGTATAGAGAAAATGTTTCTCATGATCCAAAAATTGTATACAGGAAAAAAACAAAAAAAATTTGGAAATGGAGGCGGACCCCGGCCTCTGCATCATAATGATGCATGCAGCCATCTTATTAAAAAAATCCACGAAGTAGCACAAAGTCATAAAGGTATTACATCTCGCAAGCGGATCGAGCAAATGAATAAAAGGAAAATACATGCTGACAATCACAACTGGTACGGCAGTATGAAAGATAAGCTTCCTAGACTCCTATCCTGTTATACGACCGCCATCCGAACCGGTTGAATATAGCCCGTGTTACCATCTTCTACTGGTTGCACCCAGTAATCAAAGGCTCCCTGGAGTCCATAGGAATGAGTAAGGACCACGTACGGATCCATGAGGTAGCTCTGAAGATGACCTGCAAGAAAGTTAAAGTGTATTGTCTGTTAAAAATCAAATCATTCCTACAGTTCCATATAGCCCATAGAAGCGCACATAATCCAATCTGAATACGAGCCGCAGTAGTATGTTCAACCCCAGCTAACCACGTTCCAAACAACGACTCAATGTCAACTGAAGGATTAATGTTGAAGGCTATATGAATCGTTCTCCAAAGCAATTTGGCGAGTGGGCATTCAAGAATAAATGTTGTATTGTTTCATCATGATCACAAAAACAACAACGTGAACTACCTACCCATCGCCTCTTGATTAATTTGTCCTTGGTGAGTATTACTTGCTTGTGGACAAACCACATAAAAATTTTAATACGCAAGGGAACCTTAATCTTCCAAATATGCAACGATCTTGAGATTGGGCCAGGATTAATCAAATCCATATAGAAAGATTTCACTGTAAAACCCCCATTTTCAGCTAAATTCCATTGCGTCGAATCCGGCTGGTCAGAGAGTTGAACATCTATCAATCTTCGAACCAAGTGCATCCAGGAAGTCCATCGCTCACCAACTAACGCACGTCCGAACTGAATATTCAAGGGAATCATTTGGAAAACTGTGCCTGCGCAATCCTCCTTACGTTGCACAATGTTATAAAGGGTGGGATATTGTACGGCCAGGGGTGTCTCTCCTAACCACGTATCCTCCCAAAATCTTGTTAACATCACATTGCCAACCAAGAATTTGATCCTACGAAAGAACAAGTCCTTCGTTCTCATAAGCCCTTTCCAGAATGGCGAGTCAGTTGGTCTCATGGTAACCTGGGCGAGCGTTTTCGACTGTAAATATTTATTGCGTAAAATCTGTACCCACATGCTCTCCGGCTCTATCTCTAACCTGTAGAGCCATTTGCTCATAAGGCATTTATTCTTGATTTCTAAGTTCTCAATACCGAGACCCCCCTGGTCATTTGGTCGGCAAAGGATATCCCATCGCGCGAGTCGGTATTTCCTCTTGGCCTCATCTAACTGTCAGAAGAACCGAGATCTGAAGAAATCAGGTCGCTTCCGTACCCCTTTCGGAATTTTGAAAAACGATAGTAGAAACATCCGCATACTAGTTAGTACCAAATTAATCAGCACTAGCCGACCTCCATAAGACATAAGCTTGCCCTTCCAGCAGCTCAGCTTTTTCTCAATTCGATCTTCGATACACTTCCATTATTTATTAGATAACTTACGGTGGTGAATCGGTATGCCCACATAACTAAATGGTAAAGAACCTAATTCATACCCAAACAGTTGTCTATAGGTGTCTTGCTCGTCTTTGGCCTTCCCAAAGCAGAACAACGCACTCTTGTGAAAATTTATCTTTAAACCAGACAATTGTTCGAAGAGACACAATATAAGTTTCATATTGCGCGCTTTAGCAATGTCATGTTCCATGAATAAGATAGTGTTGTCAGCGTACTGTAAGATGGATACTCCTCCATCGACCAGATGAGGAGCTAACCCCTCCACTTGACCATGCTGCTTGGCTCTGCCAATAAGAATGGCCAACATATCGGCCACAATATTAAACAAGAGAGGAGACATGGAATCTCCTTGTCTCAAACCCTTGTGTGTCTGAAAGTAATGACTGATATCATCGTTAACCTTGATTCCGACGCTACCCTTCTGGACTTGAGAACCCACTTGGTTTCGCCAGGCCTCACTAAATCCTTTCATGCACATTGCCTGCTGAAGGAAAGACCACTTAACTTTATCATATGGCTTCTCAAAATCCACTTTGAAGATAACCCCATCTAGCTTCTTTGAATGGATTTCATGTAGGGTTTCATACAAAACGACCACCCCTTCAAGTCTGTGTCTCCCTGGCATGAACGTTGTCTGGCTCGGTTGTACTACCGAATGAGCAATCTGTGTCAAAAAATAAAAATATCTATGAAAATCATTTAAAAATGTTAATCAAGCATTTGAAAAATATTAAATGCATATAGAGAAAATGTTAATCATGTATTAAAAAAGTTGACCCCGTATTCAAAAATCATTAATCAAGCATTTGAAAATGTTAAATGTGTATAGACCAAATGTTGACCATGTATTAAAAAAATGTTAAACTTGTATATGAAAAATATTAATCAACCATTTGAAAAATGTTAAATGTATATAGAAAAATGTTGACCATGCATTCAAAAATAGTTAATCTTGAATTCGAAACAATGTTAATAAAGCATTGAAGAATGCTAACTGTGTACAGAAAAAATGTTGTACCCGCATTAAAAAATGTTAATATTTTATTTGAATAATTTTAATCAAGTATTTAAAAAATGTTTAAAATGTGTATAGAAATTTTTTGACCATATGTTCAAAAATGTTTATCTTGTATTGAATTTTTAAATGTTAAACTTGCATTTGGAAAGTGTTAATCAAGTATTTGAAAATGTTAAATGTATATTGAAAAATGTGGTCCATGTATACAAAATAGTTAATATTGTATTTGGAAAAATGTTAATAAAGCATTTGAAAAATATTAACTGTGTATAGAAAAAATGTTGACCATGCATTAAAACATGTTAGTCTTATATTCGGAAAATGTTAATCAAGCATTTGAAAATGTTAAAAATGTGTATATAAAATGTTGAACATGTATTCAAAAAATTTAAACTTGTATTGTATTCAAAAATTATTAAACTTGTATTTGAAAATTGTTATTCATGCATTTTAAATTTTTTAAATGTGCATGAAATATGTTGACCATGTATTTTAAAAATACTTAACCTTGCATTTGAAGAATGTTAATAAAGCATTTGAAAAATGTTAACTGTTTAGAGAAAAATGTTGATCATGTATTAAAAAATATGAATCTTTCATTTGAAAAATGTTATCAAGCATTTGAATATCTTTAAAATGTGTATAGTAAAAATGTTGAACATGTATCCAAAAAATATTAATCTTGTATTTGAATTTTTGTAATGAAGAACGAAAACCTCAAAAATGAAAAAACCCAAAAAAAGCCCATGAGAAAATGAAGAAAAAACAAAAACTAGACTAAACTATAAATGAAGAAAATTGATGACAACTAAGAAAAAAAAAGAAAAATAGAATAGAAAGGAAAAAACATTAAAATGAAGAAAGAAAAACTGAAGAAGAAAAACCAGTAAAACGTAAGAAAACAAATCAAACAATGAAAAAATAATAGGGAAACAAAATACAAGAAAAACCATGAAGAAACAAAAAAGAAAAGTGAGCAAACATAGTGAGCGAACGAGCGAGCCGTGAGTGCACATAAACGGGTCGACCTGTTACTGTAGATAGCACGGGGAAATCCTACAACGAGATAGAAGCCAGTCTTGCACTAACCGAGATATAGCTTGTGTGCTTGCACACCTCTTATATCTCTCCCTGCCAAGCAGTCCTCGCCTCTCAAGCAATTTAACACCGCACTCCTGATGGACTCGAGGCAGCACCGCGACAAGGTGGCCTTTTTCATTTGAATTGTTCTAGTTTGAGAGGGAGGGCTTTTACGAATTGGTTGTCCTAGTACTAATGTAGAAATGTTTACACGTAATAGTGATTAGTGGTGTGGGCATATCTCGTACGCCACCAGTAATAGGGAACTAGTGGTGTGTCTCAATTTTCACATGCCACAAGTGTGTGAAACGCAGTGCTCTGACCATACATAAGTTAGTAGTGGCGTTATGTGGCACGTCACTCGTACTGTCACTAGCGCTGATGTGGCACCTAACTGGCACGCCACCAGTAAAATGTGCCTTTTCTACATGCTACTGGTATGATGCGCCAATAATTATGTTGGCAGGCTCTCTCATTAATCCTCTCACTTCACTTTCTTCTCCCCTTTATGTTTTTCTCTCGTTTCACTTCTCCCTAGCTAGTTTCTCTCTTGGTCTTTCTTCTTCCTCTCCTCCATCCTCTTCACACTAGCTAGCTAGATCACACTTTCATCCCTACTCCAATCCTCCCCAATTTTTCTCTCCCAGCTATGTGACTGTTAATGGATTCATTGGAGCTTAAAAAATCCACAAGAGCCACACGCGCGAGCCCATGTCAGCCGAAAGCGTTAAAAGATTAGGTCTCTGGTGCCTTAGCTGAGCCCCCTTCCGCTACTTTTGGCTCGGTCATGAGCTCCCTGCCATGGCCTATGTAGTCAGTCGTGATCTCCCGTTGTAGTAGTGCGTCCGTCCGATCGAGCAACAAATCGTACACCACCAGCGGTGAAGCCCCCTAGAATTCTGCTAGGCCACACGTGCTCATTTGTGCATGCCTATGCCCTATTGCTAGGGGAACTTCCTACACACCATGGAATTTAGAACGAGATTTCTTCATCTGCCCTGGCATAAATTCTATTTATGCGTCAGCAATTTTGCATGCATATAAATCTCATTCCTCACATCATTATTACACACGTCCAGAAAGAAGTCTCTTGCCACACATGGATATGGATTGATCTCGTAAAGAATGTAAGCGAGTTATTCGACTGCTACCATGGACCACGGAGACAACATCTAGATGAGATGCAAGTCAAAAATGATGATATGCTGCTACTTCTTGAGCTTGCGCTGGTTTTTCCCTTGAAGAGGAAAGGGTGATGCAGCAAAGTAGAGATAAGTATTTCCCTCAGTTTGAGAACCAAGGTATCAATCCAGTAGGAGGAACACACTGAAGGAAATATGCCCTAGAGGCAATAATAAAGTTGTTATTTATATTTCCTTATGTCATGGTAAATATATATTATTCATGCTAGAATTGTATTAACCAGAAACTTGATACATGTGTGGATACATAGACAAAACAGAGTGTCCCTAGTAAGCCTCTACTAGACTATCTCTTAATCAAAGATGGTTAAGTTTCATGACCATAGACATGCGTTGTCATTTGATGAACGAGATCACATCATTAGGAGAATGATGTGATGGACAAGACCCATCCATTAGCTTAGCATAATGATCGTTAAGTTTTATTGCTACTGCTTTCTTCTTGACTTATACATATTCCTTTGATTATGAGATTATGCAACTCCCGAATACCGGAGGAATACCTTGTGTGCTATCAAACGTCACAATGTAAAAGGGTGATTATAAAGATGCTCTACAGGTATCTTCGAAGGTGTTTTGTTGGGTTGGCATAGATCGAGATTAGGATTTGTCACTCCGAGTATCAGAGAGGTATCTCTAGGCCCTCTCGGTAATGCACATCATAATAAGCCTTGCAAGCAATGTGACTAACGAGTTAGTTACGAGATGATGCATTATGGAACAAGTAAAGAGACTTGCCGGTAACGAGATTGAACTAGGTATTAAGATACCGACAATCGAATCTCGGGCAAGTAACATACCGATGACAAAGGGAATAACGTATGTCGTCATTACGGTTCGACTGATAAAGATCTTCGTAGAATATGTGATGAGGACATCAATACCATTGTTGCACCCACAACCCCTGTTGTTATACATACTGGACCAATTACTAGAGCTCGCGCACGCCAATTAAATTACCAGGTACTTTCGTTTCTTGGTAATGATTCTAATGTTCATGAGAATATGATGCTGCCTAAATTGGATACATTTGTTTTGCTTACAAATGAAGGGCCTAGCTTGGAGAAGGATGAACATTGGAGCAAGAACAAGCATGGAGATGATGGCATGTGCAAGGGGAACAAGAACGGAGTTACAAGTGATGATTTCAGGACGTTGAAGCCACCATAATGAGTGCATGAAGCCTTGGATGAAATATACAAGATGCTACTTCATAACTTTCGTCCAGAGGCAATTCTAGGTGCTGCGTCACCTTATTATTGAGCCAAGCCCATGTAATTTCGAAATACTTGAGTATAGGCTGTTTTTAGAGTCTGTATGTGTGGGGAAACAAGAGATAGGGTTGGTTTCGGACCCCTTCCCCAAGGGCCACAAAATTCCCCCCCTCTTCCTCCGTATATACAGCCCTTAGGGCGTCGTTTAGACTTCGGGGTTTTGTTTAGATTAAAAGTTCATCATAGCTGCAACTTCACATACTTCGTTTGTTTTCAACTACCAGACCAAGACGTCGCAGAACCCCATCTTGATCAATATAGCTTTCCTCTTATATTTGCAATATCTAGATTGCAATCTCAGTTTCTTGCTTGTTCTTCGTTTGCTCGCAGGAAATAGACCCTCGTGGTCAGGTTGGTCGTGCTCCGGTGTGGTCAATAACCTCTCGGAGTTGGTTTAGCGATTGCTAAGGTGCGATGTCCTCGCACGTACGTAGTCAGATCGTCAAAGTCTACTCCTCCAAAATGACAATCACCATCTCATCGAAAGACGGGACACCTTTGCCTCTATCAAGTGGTATCTGATTTCCAGGTTGCTCGGTGATATTTTACAGTTTTTCGTAGTTTAGATCGAGTCTGTTCTTCATACCTATAATCCACGAAAAAGCCACAAAAAATTTAGGGTTAGGTCACCATATCCGAACCAGTCTGAGCCATTGCATAGTCTTTTTAGTATTTTGCTTTGTTGAATTTGCGGTTGCATCGTCGTGTCTAGTTGCTGGTCTTAGTGTCTAGTCCTTTAGAGTTTCGAGTTCTGTTCACAAGTTGTCACGCCGTCGCCGCATCACTGTCATCACCACTGCCATATACCACCATCGTCATCACCGCTGCCATATACCACCATCGTCATCACCGCTGCCATATACCACCGTCGTCATCACCACTGTCATATACCACCATCGTCATCACCGCTGCCATATACCACATATTCACCGCCATCACGATAATCTGAGTCCACCTCCATCAGAGATTCGCCACCAGTCCATGTTCCACCGCCCTACATATATCCGCCACAAGTCCGAGTTTCCACCAGATAGATCTCCGCCACCAGTCCGAGTCTAGTATTTGTTCCTTTGTTTTCGATTTCCAGATCACGCGATACTACTAGTCGTGACCAAGTCGGACTCCCCAACTTCTATGCCACCCGCAGTAGAAAAATAGTTCCAGTTTAAAAAAAAACTAAGTCTAGAAAATTATGGCTAGGCAGTTTCTAGACCATTTGTAGACTTTTTCGAAAAGAATTTTGCTGCGGAGCAAAAAAAAAGAGGAAACAAGTGCAAAAAAAGTGAAAAAAAGCGAAAAAAATTCAGAGTGTGCTCCTCCCTTGATTACGTGCCGCACCGTGATTTTGTTAGTGTTCTAGGCTCGCGTCTCTAGCACGGTCTAGCCTAGGACCAGCACAATATCGTCGTTGAGCATTTATTCAACTTTGCATCTCTGAATTGATTATTGCTGACCCTTTTTGCTACCATATTATAAGCCTTCCCAGCTCCACATACATCTACGTCATGCATTTAACTCTCCCTGGTAATCGCTCTATCCAAGCTTTGAGAGTTTTTGATTACAACGGTTGCCGATCACCACCTGCTGCTGGGTAAGAATTGGTAAGAATTTGAGATTCGCTTGACGGATTTGTGACACCCACCACCACCATTTTCCAGTAGTCTGTAGGATCATATTCTTGTCTATTTCTATTGTTACTAACTATGCCAGGACCACAAGCCGACGAGATTGACTGGGAGAACATGACGAATAAGGAGTTGCGTGATAAATTTTAGCAAATGATGAGTGGCCAGGTGGGAGATTTGCTAAACAGATTTGAAAGAGGCTATGGAGAAGATCGATGCCATGGAGAAGTCATTCGAGACAAGGTTGGATAACAAGTTTAATGAATTGCTCAAGCGTCTTCCCCAACCACTACCGGCTACACCTGTCGCTCCTCTACAACAACAACAACATCTCCAACGCCGCCTTCCAAATCAAGTGGGACGAGCACAACGCATTCCAATTGAGCCTGGTCAAAATTCTGGTGCTGCTGCACCTAATGTTGATGCTTCTTTGGCTCCTGCTACTGCGGCTGCTGGTGCCGAGGAGGATGACGATTATGCGGGCGATTATGCGGATGAGGTTGATCGAAATCAGAATATTCCACCATTTCAGGGTAGATATGTTCCTGATATATATCTTACTTGGGAGTTAGAAACTGAACAACGTTTTATATGTTTACAATATCCCGAGGAGAGACGGGTTGCTACTGCTGTTTGTACTTTCACTAGTTTTGCATGTGTATGGTGGTCCGAACATTGTAGATTATATCCTATTCCAGCTACTTGGGCTGCTTTGAAAACTGCTATGCGTACTCGTTGGGTTCCACCATATTATCAACGTGAATTGCTTCAAAAGTTGCAGCGTTTAAGACAAGAGAAAAATTATGTAGAAGAATATTATCAGGAATTACAAACTAGCATGATTAGATATGATATTGTTGAGGAGAATGAAGCTATGCTTGTACGTTTTATGGGTGGATTAAATAGAGAGATTCAAACCATTCTAGATTATAAGGAGTATACTAATATCACTCGTTTATTCCACCTTGCTTATAAAGCTGAACGTGAAGTGCAGGATCGGCAGGCATTGGCACGAACTAACTTTTCCGCAGGTCGACCTTCATCATGGACACCGCGTGCATCTTCTACTTCCACTGCACCAGCACCTCCATCAGGTGCCACCTCCAGCCGTGATACAAGAAAGCAGGCACAACCACCACTATCTGCCAAGAGCGCATCTGCCAGGCCTGCACAGAGCTCTTCTTCTTCCATGGCATCAACAGAGCACACAAGTGATATTATTTGTCGTCATAGTAAGGGAAGAGGTCATTATGCGAGAGAATGCAAATCTCAACGTGTGATGATTGATATGTCTCCGTCGTATCTACTTTTCCAAACACTTTTGCCCTTGTTTTGGACTCTAACTTGCATGGTTTGAATGGAACACCCAGACTGACGCTGTTTTCAGCACAACTGCCATGGTGTTATTTTTGTGCAGAAATAAAATTTCTCGGAATGACCTGAAAATCCATGGAGCAACTTTTCAGAATTAATAAAAAATACTGGCGAAAGAATCAGCGTCAGGGTGCCCACACCCTGTCCACGAGGGTGGGGGGTGCGCCCCCTCCCCTAGGGCGCGCCCCCTGCCTCGTGGGCCCCCTGGACGTCCACCGACCTCAACTCCAACTCCATATATTTGCTTTCATGGAGAAAAAAATCAGAGAGAAAGTTTCATCGTGTTTTATGATACGAAGCCGCCGCCAAGCCCTAATCTCTCTCGGGAGGGCTGACCTGGAGTCCGTTCGGGGCTCCGGAGAGGGGGATTCGTCGCTGTCGTCATCATCAACCATCCTCCATCACCAATTTCATGATGCTCACCGCCGTGCGTGAGTAATTCCATCATAGGCTTGCTGGACGGTGATGGGTTGGATGAGATTTACCATGTAATCAAGTTAGTTTTGTTAGGGTTTGATCCCTAATATCCACTATGTTCTGAGATTGATGTTGCTATGACTTTGCTATGCTTAATGCTTGTCACTAGGGCCCGAGTGCCATGATTTCAGATCTGAACCTATTATGTTTTCATTAATATATGTGAATTCTTGATTGATACGTCTCCAACGTATCTATAATTTATGAAGCATTCATGCTATTATATTCTCTATTTTGGATGTTTATGGGCTTTACTATACACTTTTATATCATTTTTGGGACTAACCTATTAACCTAGAGCCCAGTGCCAGTTTCCTTTTTTCCTTGTTTTTGAGTTCTATAGAATAGGAATACCAAACAAAGTCCAATTGACGTGCCAATTTTTGACGATTTGTTGTGGACCAAAAAAAGCCCCTGGAGTGAAAGAGTTGGGCCAGGAGAGTCCCGGGCTGCCCACGAGGGTGGGGCACACGCCCACTTTACCTGGGCACGCCCCCCTGCCTCGTGGACAGCCCGGAACCCCCCCCCCCCCTCGACGTGAGACCTATGCCAAAAAATCCTATAAATACTGAAACCTCTAGAAAATAACCTAGATCGGGAGTTCCGCCGCCGCATGCCTCTGTAGCCACCAAAAACCTCTCGGGAGCCCGTTTTGGCACCCTTACGGAGGGGGGATCCCTCACCGGTGGCCATCTTCATCATCCCGGCGCTCTCCATGATGAGGAGGGAGTAGTTCACCCTCGAGGCTGAGGGTATGTACCAGCAGCTATGTGTTTGATCTCTCTCTCTCTCTCTCTCTCTCTCTCTCTCTCGTGTTCTTGAGGTGATACAATCTTGATGTATCGCGAGCTTTGCTATTATAGTTGGATCTTATGATGTTTCTCCCCCTCTACTCTCTTGATGAATTGAGTTTTCCTCTTGAAGTTATCTTATCGGATTGAGTCTTTAAGGATTTGAGAACACTTGATGTATGTCTTGCCGTGCTTATCTGTGGTGAAAATGGGCTATTCACGTGATCTACTTGATGTAGTTTTTGGTGATCAACTTTCAGGTTCAATGAACTTATGCATAGGGGTTGGCACATGTTTTCGTCTTGACTCTCCGGTAGAAACTTTGGGGCACTCTTTGAAGTACTTTGTATTGGTTGAATAGATGAATCTGAGATTGTGTGATGCATATCGTATAATCATGCCCACGGATACTTGAGGTGACATTGGAGTATCTAGGTGACATTAGGGTTTTGGTTGATTTGTGTCTTAAGGTGTTATTCTAGTAAGAACTCTAGGATAGATCGAATGGAAAGAATAGCTTCAGTTATTTTACTACCGACTCTTGAATAGATCGAGCAGAAAGGATAACTTTGAGGTGGTTTCGTACCCTACCATAATCTCTTCGTTTGTTCTCTGCTATTAGTGAATTTGGAGTGACTCTTTGTTCCATGTTGAGGGATAGTTATATGATCCGGCTATGTTATTATTGTTGAGAGAACTTGCACTAGTGAAAGTATGAACCCTAGGCCTTGTTTCCTAGCATCGCAATACCGTTTGTGCTCACTTTTATCATTAGTTACCTTGCTGTTTTTATATTTTCAGATTAAAAAAACCTATATCTACCAACCATATTGCACTTGTATCACCATCTCTTCGTCGAACTAGTGCACCTATACAATTTACCATTGTATTGTGTGTGTTGGGGACACAAGAGACTCTTTGTTATTTGGTTGCAGGGTTGTTTGAGAGAGACCATCTTCATCCTACGCCTCCCACGGATTGATAAACCTTAGGTCATCCACTTGATGGAAATTTGCTACTGTCCTACAAACCTCTGCACTTGGAGGCCCAACAATGTCTACAAGAAGAAGGTTGCATAGTAGACATCAAGCTCTTTTCTGGCGCCGTTGCCGGAAGGTGAGTGCTTGAAGGTATATCTTTAGATCTTGCAATCAAATTTTTTATTTTCTTGTTTTATCACTAGTTTAATCTATAAAAGAAAACTACAAAAAAATGGAATTGAGTTTTCCTCATACGCTTCATCTTTTTAATATCTTTCGTGAGAATGATGGAAAGGAAAATTGTGCTCAATTTCTAGAAGAAGAATGCATTAAAATGTTTGGTACTAGATCTTTGTATAATGAGCATGATTGTAATGTTGTTAGTATGAATTCCTTGAATATCCATGATGCTAATGATATGCAAAGCCACAAGCTTGGGGAAGCTATGTTTGATGAAGATGATATTTTTTGTCCCCCAAGTTTTGATGAGCAAATTTATTATGATGAAAGCATGCCTCCTATTTATGATGACTATTGTGATGATACGTATGCCATAAAGAAGAAGTTTGCTTATGTGGAGAGTAATAAAATTGCTATGCAAGTAGATCATGAAAAGAATGCTTTAGGTGCTGGTTATATTGTTGAATTCAATCATGATGCTACTGAAAATTATTATGAGGGAGTAACATATTCTTGTAGGAATTGCAATAATGTCAAGTTTCCTCTCTATGTGTTGAAAATCTTGAAGTTATGCTTGTTTTGCCTTCCTATGCTAGTTGATTGTTGTTCCCATAAGTTGTTTGCTCACAAAATCCCTATGCATAGGAAGTGGGTTAGGATTAAATGTGCTAGTCATGTGCTTCATGATGCTCCCGTTATGTTTCAATTCTTATCTTTTATGTGAGCATCATTGTCATCATCATGCCTAGCTAGAAAGGCATTAAAGAAAAGCGCTTGTTGAGAGACAACACAATATTTACCTTTACTGTTTTTGTGTGTCCACGTGATTATGCTACTGTAGTAGTCATGTTTTATAGCTTTTATTTCAAAAAAGTGCCAAGTAAGACCTTTAGGATAGCTTACAGTGATAGTTGTGTTGATCCTGCTGAGAATCAAAAACTTTTGCACCCAGTAAATTAGTTTTGATAATTCACAGAAACGTGCTTCGGATATGATTATTTTTTCTCTGGATTGGTACACAAATTTCTTAGGACTTCCTAATTTGGTTTGATTGTTGGAGCTCCAGAAGTGTACGTTTGATGCAGATTACTACATACTGTTCTGTTTTTGACAGATTCTATTTCCTATGTGTTGTTTGCTTATTTTGATGAATCTATGAGTGGTATCGGAGGGTATGAACCATAGAGAAGTTGGAATACAGTAGAAATTACACCAATATGAATTTATAATGAGTTCACAACAGTACCTAAGTGGTGGTTTTATTTTCTTATACTAACGGAGCTTACGAGTTTTCCGTTGAGTTTTGTGTTGTGAAGTTTTCAAGTTTTGGGTAAAGATTCGATGGACTATGGAATAAGGAGTGGCAAGAGCCTAAGCTTGGGGATGCCCAAGGCACCCCAAGGTAATATTAAAGGACAACCAAGAGCCTAAGCTTGGGGATGCCCCGGATGGCATGCCCTCTTTCGTCTTCGTTCATCGGTAACTTTACTTGGAGCTATATTTTTATTCACCACATGATATGTGTTTTGCTTGGAGCGTCATGTCATTTTAGTTTGTTTTGCTTGCTGTTTGAATAAAATACCAAGATCCGAAATTCTTAAATGAGAGAGAGTCTTCACATAGTTACATAATTATTTAACTACTCATTGATCTTCACTTATATCTTTTTGGAGTAGTTTGTCATTTACTCGTGTGCTTCACTTATATCCTATGAGTAAATGATTGAATGATTTGAATGTCATAAATCTGAAATTATATATGTTTCATATGCTTACCCCGTTGGGAGTAATGACTTCACATCTAAGAAGTAGAGGTAGTAAATCTATTGAAGATTAGCAAGCATTGTATTGGTCACTTGAACAATTCTTGAAAGAATATTGAAGGAAGAGAAATTTCACATATAAATATACTATCTTAGACATCTTCTATGATTGTGAGCCCCATTAATTATTTTCAAACCTGAGCAAATTAGTTGAAGTTGGACAAGGAAGACAACGTAATGAGTTATGCTTGCGTGTATTTGTATAGAAGTTATATTGTTATAGATCCTCCAACATGTGGTTCTTGCTTTTTAGAATCCTTTGCTAGCCAAAATATCTGTACTAAGCGGGAATACTGCTTGTGCATCCAAATACCTTGAACCAAGTTTCTTCCATGAGTGTCCACCATACCTACCTATATGCGGTATTTACCCGCCGTTCCAAGTAAATTTACATGTGCCAAACTCTAAACCTTCAAATAATAATCTGTTTTATATGCCCGAATCGCTCATGTAGCGACTAGGGGTTGTTAGTATCTTTGATGCTAGGTGGGTTATTCACACGATGAGTGGACTCCGCTCATCATTCACAAGAAAAATGGCTGGTAACTCGGATGCCCAGTCCCATGATCAAAAGATTAAAATCAAATAAAAAATAATTGCAAACAAAACTCCCCCAGGATTGATGTTAGTTGGAGGCACCCGTTGTTTTGGGCAAGCCATGGATTGATGATTGTTGGTGGAGGGGGAGTAAAAACTTTATCATTCTGTTTGGGAACCGCCTATAATGTATTTAGTATGGAAGATATTGGGAACTCTTGGTTGTTATGTTGACAATGAAAGCATATCTCTCAAAATTATTTTCATCTCTATTTCAAAATTGAGCTCTGGCACCTCTGCAAATCCCTGCTTCCCTCTGCGAAGGGCCTATCTTTTACTTTTATGCAAGAGTCAGTAGTATTCCTTCTCATTCCAATCTACTCTTTAGTTGGCAAGCATCGTGTGTTGGGGAAAGATCTAAGCACATATGGCCATGCAAATATATTTGATCATGAATTGTTATTGTTGGCAATTATCTTTATGATAAGTGAGTTGGGAGGCGAAACACTAAGCCCCTATCTTTCTCTGTGTTCGATGGATGCTATTGTTCTAAGAATATGCTTTAAGTGGTAGCAATCATGGAAGACTATATGATAGTTGCGTATGTGGAGTTTGCTAAATCAAAGCTCTGACATAGACCCTTCCTGAAAATAAGATGAATTGTAATTGTTTGATGACTGAGAATGAAGTTTGCTAGTTTTCAAGAAAGTTTATGGTCTACGCTTTAACATGTGAATAGGTTGTTACTTGACCTTGAGAAGTTTTATGAGATGAACTACTGTTATGACATATAATGATGCTAGAAAAGGTGATTGAAATTGTCATTGATCAAACTTATGCACCTACTAGCATTCACACTTCCTAAATTATTTCTTTTATCATTTAGCTACTCGAGGATGAGCAGGAATTAAGCTTGGGGATGCTGATACACCTCCAACGTATCTACAATTTATGAAGCATTCATGCTATTATATTATCTGTTTTGGATGTTTATGGGCTTTACTATACACTGTATATCATTTTTGGGACTAACCTATTAACCTAGAGCCCAGTGCCAGTTTCTGGTTTTTCCTTGTTTTTGAGTTTTACAGAAAAGGAATACCAAACGGAGTCTAATTGACGTGCCAATTTTTGACGATTTTTTGTGGACCAAAAGAAGCCCCTGGAGTGAAAGAGTTGGGCCAGGAGAGTCTCGGGCTACGCACAAGGGTGGGGCACACGCCCTTCACCTGGGCGCGCCCCCCTGCCTCGTGGACAGCCTGGAAACCCCCCTGACATGAGACCTACGCCAAAAAATCCTATAAATACTGAAACCTCCAGAAATAACCTAGATCGGGAGTTCCGCCGCCGCAAGCCTCTGTAGCCACCAAAAACCTCTCGGGAGCCCGTTCTGGCACCCTGCTGGAGGGGGGATCCCTCACCGGTGGCCATCTTCATCATCCCGGTGCTCTCCATGACGAGGAGGGAGTAGTTCACCCTCAGGGCTGAGGGTATGTACCAGTAGCTATGTGTTTGATCTCTCTCTCTCTCTCGTGTTCTTGAGGTGATATGATCTTGATGTATCGCGAGCTTTGCTATTATAGTTGGATCTTATGATTTTTATCCCCCTCTACTCTCTTGTGATGAATTGAGTTTTCCTCTTAAAGTTATCTTATCGGATTGAGTCTTTAAGGAATTGAGAACGCCTGATGTATGTCTTGCTGTGCTTATCTGTGGTGACAATTGGATATTCACGTGATCTACCTGATGTATGTTTTGGTGATCAACTTGCGGGTTCAATGAACTTATGCATAGGGGTTGGCACATGTTTTCGTCTTGACTCTCCGGTAGAAACTTTGGGGCACTCTTTGAAGTACTTTGTGTTGGTTGAATAGATGAATCTGAGATTGTGTGATGCATATCGTATAATCATGCCCACTAATACTTGAGGTGACATTGGAGTATCTAGGTGACATTAGGGTTTTGGTTGATTTGTGTCTTAAGGTGTTATTCTAGTACGAACTCTATGATAGATCGAACGAAAAGAATAGCTTTGTGTTATTTTACTACGGACTCTTGAATAGATCGAGCAGAAATGATAACTTTGAGGTGGTTTCGTACCCTACCATAATCTCTTCGTTTGTTCTCCGCTATTAGTGACTTTGGAGTGACTCTTTGTTGCATGTTGAGGGATAGTTATATGATCCGGCTATGTTATTATTGTAGAGAGAACTTGCACTAGTGAAAGTATGAACCCTGAGCCTTGTTTCCCAGCATTGCAATACCGTTTGTGCTCACTTTTATCATTAGTTACCTTGCTGTTTTTATATTTTTCAGATTACAAAAACCTATATCTACCATCCATATTGCACTTGTATAACCATCTCTTCACCGAACTAGTGCACCTATACAATTTACCATTGTATTGGGTGTGTTGGGGACACAAGAGACTCTTTTTATTTGGTTGCAGGGTTGTTTGAGAGAGACCATCTTCATCCTACGCCTCCCACGGATTGAGAAACCTTAGGTCATCCACTTGAGGGAAATTTGCTACTGTCCTACAAACCTCTGCACTTGGAGGCCCAACAACGTCTACAAGAAGAAGGTTGCGAAGTAGACATCATTGATCCTATCTTGCAAGTCTATAGTCACCTATTATGTGTTATGATCCGACAACCCCGAAGTGACAATAATCGGGATACTTCTCGGTGATGACCGTAGTTTGAGGAGTTCATGTATTCACTAAGTGTTAATGCTTTGGTCCGGTACTCTATTAAAAGGAGGCCTTAATATCCCTTAGTTTCCACTAGGACCCCGCTGCCACGGGAGGGTAGGACAAAAGATGTCATGCAAGTTCTTTTCCATAAGCACGTATGACTATATTCGGAATACATGCCTACATTACATTGATGAATTGGAGCTAGTTCTGTGTCACCCTATGTTATAAATATTACATGAGGAATCACATCTGACATAATTATCCATCACTGATTCAATGCCTATGAGCTTTTCACATATTGTGCTTTGCTTATTTACTTTATCGTTGCTACTGTTACCGTTACTTCCATACTACTTTGCTACTAAATACTTTGCTGCAGATACTAAGTTATCCAGGTGTGGTTGAATTGACAACTCAACTGCTAATACTTAAGAATATTCTTTGGCTCGCCTTGTGTCGAATCAATAAATTTGGGTTGAATACTCTACCCTCGAATACTGTTGCGATCCCCTATACTTGTGGGTTATCAAGACTATTTTCTGGCGCCGTTGCCGGTGAGCATAACTCTATTCTTTGAGTCACTTGGGATTTATATCCGCTGGTCACTATGAAGAACTTGAAATACGAAAGAACTAAGATTTATCCCTCAACTACGAGGGAAGGTAAGGAACTGCCATCTAGCTCTGGACTAGATTCTCATTCTGTTATGAGTAAGCTTGCGACACCTAAACCTGCTTCTACTATTAATTCTGATATGTCGCACGTTATTGATGATGCCACTTCTACTATGCATGATACTTATGATGAAACTACTTCTGTGCTTGATACTACTGTGCCATTAGGTGAATATCTTGATGAACAACTTGCTAGGGTTAGAGAGAATGAAATTATTGAAGATAGTGATGATGAAGGTTCTCCCCCTAAGTATGAATTGTCTGTTGTTCGTGAGGGTTATGTTATGGATGAAGAAACTGCTAGATATTTTCTTGCTTGCAATGATAGATCTGATCTTAAAAAGTTATTAGCTAAACTAAAACAGAAAACTCTGAATTCTAGAATGAAATATGACCCTGCTTTTGCTACTTCACCTATCTTTGTTACTGATAAGGATTATGAATTCTCTGTCGATCCTGAGATAATTACTTTGGTTGAATCTGATCCTTTTTATGGCAATGAATCTGAAACTGTTGTGGCACATCTTACTAAGTTAAATGATGTAGCCACCCTGTTCACTAATGATGATAAATCTTGCTACTATTATATCCTTAAGATATTTCCATTCTCATTAAAGGGTGATGCTAAAACTTGGTTTAATTCTCTTGATCCTAGTTGTGTGCGTAGTCCCCAGGATATGATTTATTACTTCTCTGCTAAATATTTCCCTGCTCATAAGAAACAAGCTGCCTTGAGGGAAATATATAATTTTGTGCAAATTGAAGAAGAGAGTCTCCCACAAGCTTGGGGGAGGATTCTCCGCTTACTTAATGCTTTGCTTGATCATCCTCTTAAGAAAAATGAAATACTTGATATCTTTTATAATGGACTAACCGATGCTTCCAAGGACCACTTGGATAGATGTGCTGGTTGTGTTTTCAGGGAAAGAACAGTCGATCAAGCTGAATTGCTATTGAATAATATGTTGACTAATGAAAATAATTGGACTCTTCCTGAGCCAACTCCTGAACCAACTCCTGGGCCAACTCCTAAACCAACTCCAAAGAAGAGGGGTGTTCTATTCCTCAGCCCTGAAGATATGCAAGAGGCAAAGAAATCTATGAAAGAAAAAGGTATTAAAGCTGAAGATGTTAAGAATTTACCTCATGTTGAAGAAATACATGGTCTTAATATACCACCTATTGAAGAAACACATGGTCTTGATAACGCGACACAGGTAGTAAAGGTAAATTCTCTCTATAGATATGATAAAGTTGAAATCCCGTCTACCAAGTTTCCTAGCCAATGTTTGGATGAATTTGATGACTTTATGGCTAGACAAGAAAATTTCAATGCTTATGTTGGTAGAGAATTAAAGAGTAATGCTTACATGATTGGATGCTTGAGTGATTATATGGCTAGAGTTAAAGGTGAACTTAAACTCATTAGTAAATATGCTTCTATGGTTACCACTCAAGCAGAACAAGTACTTAAGGCTCAAAGTGATTTGCTCGATGAATTAAATAATAAACATGATTTTGTTGTTAGAGTGGCTACTAGAACTGGTAAAATGACTCAGGAACCTTTGTATCCTGAAGGCCACCCTAAGAGAATTGAGCAAGATTCTCAGAGAAATAATTTAGATGCACCTAGTTCTTCTAAAAACAAGAAAAGAAAAATGATAGGACTTTGCATGTTTCTAGTGAACCTGCTGTAGACACACCTGAGAATCCCAATGATATTTCTATTTCTGTGCTGAAACACAATCTGGTGATGAACATGAACCTAGTGATAATGTTAATGATAATGTTCATGTTGATGCTCAACCTAGCAATAATAATGATGTAGGGATTGAACCTACTGTTGATCTTCATAACCCACAATCAAAGAATCAACGTTATGATAAGAGAGATTTTGTTGCTAGGAAGCACAGTAAAGAAAGAGAACCATGTGTTCAGAAACCCATGTCTTTTCCTCCTAAGCCATCCAAGAAAAAGGATGATGAGGATTTTGAGCGCTTTGCTGAAATGATTAGACCTATCTTCTTACGTACGCGCTTAACTGATATGCTTAAAGTGAATCCTTATGCTAAGTACATGAAAGATATTATTACAAATAAAAGAAAGATACCGGAAGCTGATATTTCCACCATGCTTGCTAATTACACTTCTAAGGGTGGAATACCTAAGAAACTTGGAGATCTAGGAGTACCAACTATACCTTGCTCCATTAAAGGAAACTATGTTAAAACTGCTTTATGTGATCTTGGAGCCGGTGTTAGTGTTATGCCTCTCTCTTTATATTGTAGACTTGAATTGAATAAGTTGACAGCTACGGAAATATCTTTGCAAATGGACGATAAATCAACTGCTATACCCGTTGGCATTTGTGAGGATGTGCCTGTTGTGTTTGCAAACGTTACTATCTTAACGGACTTTGTTATTCTTGATATTCCCGAGGACGATAGTATGTCGATTATCCTTGGTAGACCCTTTTTGAATACTGCAGGGGCTGTAATTGATTGCAACAAAGGCAATGTCACTTTTCATGTTAATGGTAATGAGCATACGGTACACTTTCCGAGGAAACAACCTCAAGTTCATAGCATCAATTCTATTGGAAAAATTCCATCGATTATTATTGGAGGTTTTGAATTTCCTCTTCCTACTGTCAAGAAAAAATATGATATTCTTATTATTGGGGATATGCATATCCCCGTCGTTGTAACCTAGTGTTATTTGAAATTTCTCCGGTTTATGTTATTTGGAATGAGTTTGTTAACAAGACTTGATCAACCTTGTTAGTGGATTCCTTTTGATGATCATGAGATGGATGAAGTTAGAAGGCACAACCTTGTGTACCCTCTCTTTACTTTCTGTTATTTTAGATTAAAAAAGTAAAAATAGTATTATCTGTCTGTTTTCTGAATTATCCATGCAATAAAAAACATCCCAAAAATAGAAGTTCTCCAAATGCCCTACAAATTTAATATGATTTTTTCTGAACATCTGAGAATATCTGGCACTGAGAACACAGCAGGGGGAGCTGACACCTGGCCACGAGGGTCCAGGGCGCGCCCACCCCTACAGGGCGTGCCCCTGCCTCGTGGGCCCACGGTGACCCCCCTCCACTTATTCCTGCACCCACACACTTTATCTTCCTCCCAAAAAAATCACCATCCAGCTCAAGCACGAATTCTAGCTCATTTTGCTGCAATTTTTGATCTCCTTGCTCAAAGCTCCATTCACAAAACTGCTTTGGGAGATTGTTCCTTGGTATGTGACTCCTCCAATGGTCCAATTAGTTTTTGTTCTAGTGCTTTATTCATTGCAAATTTTTGCAGCCTAGGTGACCCTGTTGTTGAGCTTGCATGTCAAATTTATGAGGTCCAAGTAATTCTAATGCATGATATAGGCTCTAGGCACTTGAGGGAGTAGTTGCTATCAATTTTGTTGAGTTTCATTCACATAAATTTTGAGTTACTAAAAATTTCAGAAATTTTTCAGAGGAAGAGATATGTCTAGGAAAATGTACCAAGGTGGTTCTTTAAGAAAGAAAGGACCCAGGCTCGCAATGCATGAGCAGGACGGTGAACCACAAAGGGAAGATGACGTGCGGCCTTGTTAATGTCCGTTAGAGGAGTTTATGGTCAATGCGGGCATCAAGGATGAATTTGATGCATATGTGCGGAATGCCGATCTTGAGGACTTCATGCAAGATAAGTGTCCTCAGTACTACTATTTGACTGACTCCTTTGTGAGAAGGTTTAAATTTACATCTTCGCGTAATTCTCCAACTGTCCTGTTTGATATTTAGGATAAATCATATACCATGGACCTAGAATATTTCACTACTGCTTGTAAACTCCCTCAGTGAGGCAGTGTTAATGAACCCCGTAAATCTGAATATAAAGACTTTCTTGCTGGTATCACTGTGGGGGAATCTAGAGAAATAGCACAAGCTACCATAGGGAGCATCCACTTTCCTGCTATACATTATTTTGCTCTTTTCATTGGGTAAAGATGAAGCATGTCACATGTGTGTTCCTGATCTTTGTGTTCTCAAGAGTGTTGTATTAGGTGACAAACAATACAACTTGGGGGCAATTGTTGCACGTAAGTTGCATAATAATGGTTTAGTTGGAGATTTGTTTGGAGGGATTTATGCGACCCATGTGGCTAATTATCTTGGTATATCTGTACATGAAGATGATAGGGAGTTGCCTCCCGCTTATTTAGATTATAATGCCATGGTTAGTCATCATTTTCTTGAGAGGAATGAACAATTCCTCCAGTATCGGCTAATCTTTGACAGACGTCGAGCTGTCCATATTACTCTCCCTGCTCCTGCCCTTTTTGATTATCAGGCAAAAAGAAGATATTTTATAACCAGGGAGGAGGCAAATGAGTACGAGAGGAGGATGGAGGCAGCTCGCTGCCATGCCGCATCTCAGGAGGCATTGGCTGCTGCATCTCAGTACGACCCCAGTTACAACTTCGGATATCAGCCAAGCTACCACTGGCCATAGACCAACTTAGGCCAAAAGCCTAAGCTTGGGGGAGTACGTATTTCTCCCCGACATTACATTCATGTTCACACACTCATTCTCAGTACTTTTTCATTGTATTATCCATGCTAGTTTATTTTTCTTTTTCTAGCTTTCTTCTTGTGTGTTTGATAAATCTTAAGAAAAACAAAAAAATAGTTAGTTTAATTTCCATGCTTGTAGTAGTAATTAAAAGAAAACCCAAAAAATTTCTCGTTCTTCTTTTGCTTGTTGGGAGCTTTCCCGTGTAAATAGTTTTATTTCTTTTCTTTCCTTTGGCGGTCGAGAGGAGAAGACCATAATGAAAATGTTTAGTGGCTCTAATATGCATGATTGTTGATTTAACTAGAGCCCATATTACCTTGTCTTCTCCATTGAATTGAATGCTTGCAGATTCTAGCTTAGTCCAATGCACGTGCACTATTATTATTATCCACACCGTTCGGTCGTGCAAGTGGAAGACAATAATGACGATATATGATGGACTGATTGAGATGAGAGAAGCTGGTATGAACTCGACCTCTCTTGTTTTTGTAAATATGATTAGTTCATCGTTCCTGATTTAGCCTATTATGGATAAACATGTTTGCAATGACAATTAGAGATTATAGTTGCTTATGCCATGCTTAATTAGCTAGGAGCTTATAATGGTTTACCTTGCGTGCCAACATGCTATTAAAATGGTTGTGATGTGGTATGATAGGGTGGTATCCTCCTTTGAATGATTCGAGTGACTTGACTTGGCACATGTTCACGCATGTAGTTGAAAAAAAATCAACATAGCCTTCACAATATTTATGTTCATGGTGGATTATATCCTACTCATGCTTGCACTCAGTGTTGATTAATTTTAATGCATGTTCATGACTGTTGTCGCTCTCTCAGTTGGTCGCTTCCCAGTCTCTTGCTAGCCTTCACCTATACTAAGCGGGAATACAGCTTGTGCATCCAAACTCCATAAACCCCGAAGTTATTCCATATGAGTCCACCATACCTTCCTATATGCGGTATTTACCTGCCGTTCCAAGTAAATTTGTATGTGCCAAACTCCAAACCTTCAAATGAAATTCTATTTTGTATGCTCGAATAGCTCATGTATCAACTAGGGTTGTCTGTATCTTCCATGTTAGGCGGGTTATTCTCAAGAGGAGTGGACTCCGCTCCTCATTCACGAGAAAATGGCTGGTCATCGGGATGCCTAGTCCCATGCTCATATCATATCAAAATAATTGCAAATAAAACTCCCCCAGGATTGTTGCTAGCTGGAGGCACCAGTTGTTTCAGGCAAGCCGTGGATTGATGCTTGTTGGTGGTGGGGGAGTATAAACTTTACCATTCTGTTTGGGAACCGCCTATAATGTGTGTAGCATGGAAGATATCAATATCTCATAGTTGTTATGTTGACAATGAAAGTATATACCGCTCAAAATGTTATTCATCTCTATTTCAAAATCGAGCTTTGGCACCTCTACAAATCCCTGCATCCCTCTGCGAAGGTCCTATCTATTTACTCTTATGTTGAGTCATCACCCTCTTATTAAAAAGCACCCGCTGGAGAGCACCGCTGTCATTTGCATGCATTACTATTAGTTTATACTGGGTATGGCTATGACTGGATCTCTTTTACCATGAATTACAATGTTTAGTCAGTCCTTGATCTTTAAAGGTGCTCTGCATTTATGTTTTGCGGTCTTAGAAAGGGCTAGCGAGATACCATCTTGTTATATCATATTATGACTGCTTTGAGAAAGTGTTGTCATCCAGGTTTTATTATTATTGCTCGCTAGTTGATTATGGCATTGATATGAGTAAACATGATACCTAAGTGTTATTGTGAATATGGTTACTTCATCATCTTTGCTGAAAACTTGAATGCCAGCTTTACATATTTGCAACAACAAGAGCAAACAGAGTTTGTAAAAGTTTTTCTTTATCACTTTCAGTTTGTCAACTGAATTGCTTGAGGACAAGCAAAGGTTTAAGCTTGGGAGAGTTGATACGTCTCCGTCGTATCTACTTTTCCAAACACTTTTGCCCTTGTTTTGGAGTCTAACTTGCATGATTTGAATGGAACTAACCCGGACTGACGTTGTTTTCAGCAGAACTGCCATGGTGTTATTTTTGTGCAGAAATAAAAGTTCTCGGAATGACCTGAAAATCCACGGAGCAACTTTTCAGAATTAATAAAAAATACTGGCAAAAGAATCAGCATCAGGGGGTCCACACCCTGTCCACGAGGGTGGGGACGCCCCCTCCCCTAGGGCGCGTCCCCTACCTCGTGGCCCCCCGGACGTCCACCGATCTCAACTCCAACTCCATATATTTGCTTTCACGGAGAAAACAATCAGAGAGAAAGTTTCATCGCGTTTTACGATACGGAGCCACCACCAAGCCCTAATATCTCTTGGGAGGGCTGATCTAGAGTCCGTTCGCGGCTCCGGAGAGGGGGATTCGTCGCCGTCGTCATCATCAACCATCCTCCATCACCAATTTCATGATGCTCACCGTCGTGCGTGAGTAATTCCATCATAGGCTTGCTGGACGGTGATGGGTTGGATGAGATTTACCATGTAATCAAGTCAGTTTTGTTAGGGTCTGAGATTGATGTTGCTATGACTTTGCTATGCTTAATGCTTGTTAGTAGGGCCCGAGTGCCATGATTTTAGATCTGAACCTATTATGTTTTCATGAATATATGTGAGTTCTTGATCCTATCTTGCAAGTCTATAGTCACCTATTATGTGTTATGATCCGACAACCCCGAAGTAACAATAATTAATATACTTCTCGGTGATGACCGTAGTTTGAGGAGTTCATGTATTCACTAAGTGTTAATGCTTTGGTCCGGTACTCTATTAAAAGGAGGCCTTAATATCCCTTAGTTTCCACTAGGACCCCGCTGCCACGGGAGGGTAGGACAAAAGATGTCATTCAAGTTCTTTTCCATAAGCACGTATGACTATATTTCGAATACATGCCTACATTACATTGATGAATTGGAGCTAGTTCTGTGTCACCCTATGTTATAACTATTACATGAGGAATCGCATCCGACATAATTATCCATCACTGATCCAATGCCTACGAGCTTTTCACATATTGTGCTTTGCTTATTTCCTTTACTGTTGCTACTATTACCATTACTTCCATACTACTTTGCTGCAGATACTAAGTTATCCAGGTGTGGTTGAATTGACAACTCAACTGCTAATACTTAAGAATATTCTTTGGCTCCCCTTGTTTCGAATCAATAAATTTGGGTTGAATACTCTACCCTCGAAAACTGTTGCGATTCCCTATACTTGTGGGTTATCAATGATTGCTACTGAGGATGGTGGGTATGAGTCCGCTAGTGACTATGATGAGGAGACTTTGGCTCTTATTACACATGAAGACCACGGTGGAGATGATTCTGATCATGAGACGCGGTACATGGCTCCTGAAGATGGTGACATGTATGAATGTTTAGTTGCTCAACGTGTTTTGAGTGTGCAGGTCACACAAGCTGAGCAAAATCAGAGGCATAATTTGTTCCATACAAAGGGAGTTGTGAAGGAACGTTCACATGCGGCCATCATAGATGGAGGGAGCTGCAATAACTTAGCTAGCATGGAGATGGTGGAGAAGCTATCTCTCACCACAAGACCACATCCACATCCTTACTACATCCAATGGTTCAACAACAGCGGCAAGGTTAAGGTAACACATACTGTTCGTGTGCATTTTAGTATCTCTACATATGCTGATTTTGTTGATTGTGATATGGTACCTATGCAAGCATGTTCCTTATTACTTGGTCGACCATGGCAATTTGATAAAAATTCTGTACACCATGGTAGAAACAATCATTATACTCTTGTTCATAAGGATAAAAATATTACTTTGCTTCCTATGACTCCTTATTCCATTTTGAAAGATGATATTAATATAGCTAATAAAGCAAAACAGGAGAAGAATAAGAGTGAAAATCAGATTATGGCAAAAGAATTTGAGCAACAAATGAAGCCTAATAATAAACCATCTAGTGTTGCTTCTGAAATTAAATTGAAAAGTGCATGTTTATTTGCCACCAAATCTGATATTGATGAGCTAGATTTCAGCAACTCTGTTTGCTATGCTTTTGTGTGCAAAGAGGCATTATTTTCATTCGAGGACGTGGCTTCCTCTTTGCCTCCTGTTGTCACTAACATTTTGCAGGAGTTTGTTGATGTCTTTCCACAAGACGTGCCACCGAGATTACCGCCTATTCGAGGGATTGAGCATCAGATTGACTTAATTCCCAGTGCTTCACTGCCAAACCGTGTGCCATACCGTACCAATCTAGAGGAGACGAAGGAGATTATGCGTCAAGTACAGGAGCTTCTCGACAAAGGTTATATACGTGAATCCCTTAGTCCTTGTGCTGTTCCTATTATTCTAGTGCCGAAAAAGGATGGTACATCGCGTATGTGTGTTGATTGTAGAGGCATTAATAATATTACTATTTGTTATCGTCATCCTATTCCTAGGCTAGATGATATGCTTGATGAATTGAGTGGCTCTACAATATTCTCCAAAGTTGATTTGCGTAGTGGATACCATCAAATTCGTATGAAATTGGGGGATGAATGGAAAACAACATTTAAAACTAAGTTTGGATTATATGAGTGGTTAGTCATGCCTTTTGGGTTAACTAATGCACCTAGTACTTTCATGAGATTAATGAACGAAGTTTGACGTGCTTTCATTGGACGATTTGTGGTAGTCTATTTTGATGATATACTGATTTATAGCAGATCTTTGGAGGAACATTTGGAACATTTACGTGATGTTTTTGTTGCTTTACGTGATGCACGTTTGTTTGGTAACCTTGGGAAGTGCACCTTTTGCACTGATCAAGTATCTTGTCTTGGCTATGTTGTTACTCCACAGGGAATTGAAGTTGATAAAGCCAAGATTGAAGCTATTGAGAGTTGGCCGCAGCCCAAAACAGTCACACAAGGAGGAGTTTTCTTGGCCTTGCTGGATTCTATAGGCGTTTTATGAGAGATTTCAGCACCATTGCTGCACCTCTCAATGGCTTACAAAGAAGGATGTGCCTTTTGTTTGGGGTACGAACAGGAAGAAGCCTTCACGGTATTGAAAGATAAGTTGACACATGCTCCTTTACTCCAACTTCTTGATTTTAATAAGACTTTTGAGCTTGAATGTGACGCTAGTGGAATTGGATTAGGAGGTGTGTTATTACAAGATGGCAAACCAGTTCCATACTTTTCTGAAAAATTAAGTGGGCCTAGTCTGAACTATTCTACTTATGATAAAGAATTATATGCTCTTGTTCGGACTTTAGAAACATGGTAACATTATTTATGACCCAAAGAATTTGTTATACATTCTGATCATGAATCTTTTAAACACATTAAAAGTCAAGCAAAACTGAACTGTAGACATGCTAAATGGGTTGAATTCATTGAGACTTTCCCTTATGTCATTGAACACAAGAAGGGTAAAGAAAATGTTATTGCTGATGCATTGTCTTGTCGTTATACATGCTTTCACAACTTGACTTTAAAATATTTGGTTCGGAGACCATCAAAGATCAATATGTGCATGATGCTGAATTTCAAGATGTATTGCAGAATTGTAAAGAAGGGAGAACATGGAACAAGTTTGTCGTTAATGATGGATTTGTGTTTCATGCTAACAAGCTATGCATTCTAGCTAGCTCCGTTCATCTTTTGTTGTTACAGGAGGCGCATGGAGGAGGATTAATGGGACACTTTGGCGTGAAGAAGACGGAGGATATACTTGCTACACATTTCTTTTGGCCAAAGATGAGACGAGATGTTGAGCGTTTTGTTGCTCGCTGCACTACATGTCAAAAAGCTAAGTCACGACTCAATCCTCATGGTTTATATATGCCTTTGCCTGTACCTAGTGTTCCTTGGGAGGATATTCTATGGACTTTGTTTTAGGTTTACCTCGAACAAAGAAGGGGAGGGATAGCATATTTGTTGTCGTGGATAGATTCTCGAAAATGGCACACTTTATACCATGTCATAAAAGCGATGATGCTGTTAATGTTGCTGATTTGTTCTTTCGTGAAATTATTCGCTTGCGTGGTGTGCCAAATACTATTGTTTCAGATCGTGATACTAAATTTCTTAGCCATTTTTGGAGATGTTTATGGGCTAAGTTGGGGACTAAACTGCTTTTCAGTACTACCTATCACCCCCAAACCGATGGACAAACTGAAGTAGTCAATAGAACTTTGTCAACTATGCTTAGGGCTGTTTTGAAGAATAATAAGAAAATGTGGGAAGAATGCTTGCCTCATATTGAATTTGCTTATAATCGTTCATTGCATTCTACTACTAAGATGTGCCCTTTTGAAATTGTGTATGGTTTTCTACCTCGTGCACCTATTGATTTGTTGCCTCTTCCATCTTCGGAGAAGGTTAATTTTGATTCTAAACAATGTGATGAATTGATTTTAAAACTGCATGAGTTAACTAAGGAAACCATTGAGCATATGAATGCTAAATATAAACTTGCTGGAGATAAGGGTAGAAAACATGTTGTGTTTGCACCTGGAGATCTTGTTTGGTTACATTTTCGTAAGGATAGATTTCCTGATTTGCGTAAATCAAAGCTAATGCCACGTGCCGATGGTCCTTTTAAGGTGTTAGAGAAAATAAATGATAATGCATATAAACTTGAGCTGCCTGCAGATTTTGGGGTTAGTCCCACTTTTAACATTGCAGATTTGAAGCCTTATTTGGGTGAGGAAGATGAGCTTCCGTCGAGGACGACTTCATTTCAAGAAGGGGAGGATGATGAGGACATCAATACCATTGTTACACCCACAACCCCTGCTGCTATACATACTGGACCAATTACTAGAACTCGCGCACGCCAATTAAATTACCAGGTACTTCCGTTTCTTGGTAATGATTCTAATGTTCATGAGAATATGATGCTGCCTAAATTGGATACATTTGTTTTGCTTACAAATGAAGGGCCTAGCTTGGAGAAGGATGAACATTTGAGCAAGAACAAGCATGGAGATGATGGCATGCGCAAGGGGAACAAGAACGGAGTTACAAGTGATGATTTCAGGACGTTGAAGCCTCTATAATGAGTGCATGAAGCCTTGGACGAAATATACAAGATGCTACTTCATAACTTTCGTCCAGAGGCAATTATAGGTGCTGCGTCACCTTATTATTGGGCCGGGGCCATGTAATTTCGAAATACTTGAGTATAGGCTGTTTTTAGAGTCCGTATGTGTGGGAAACAAGAGATAGGGTTGGTTTCGGACCCCTTTCCCAAGGGCCACGAAATTCCTCCCTTCCTCCATATGTACAGCCCTTAGGGTGTCATTTAGACTTTGGGGTTTTGTTTAGATTAAAAGTTTGCCATAGCTGCAACTTCACATACTTTGTTTGTGTTCAACGACCAGACCAAGATGTCACAGAACCCCATCTTGATCAATAAAGCTTTCCTCTTATATTCGCAATATCCAGATTGCAATCTCAGTTTCTTGCTTGTTCTTCATTTGCTTGCAGGAAATAGACCCTCGTGGTCAGGTTGATTATGCTCCGGCGTGGTCACTAACCTCTCGGAGTTGGTTTAGCGATTGCTAAGGCGTGACGTCCTCGCACGTACGTAGTTGGATCGTCAAAGTCTACTCCTCCAAAACGACAATCACCATCTCATCGAAAGACGGGACACCTTTGCCTCTATCAATATGTGGGAGCCAACATGAGCATCCAGGTTCTGCTATTGGTTATTGACCAGAGAGGTGTCTCGGTCATGTCTACATAATTCTCGAAACCGTAAGGTCCGCACGCTTAATGTTCGATGATGATTTGTATTATGAGTTATGTGTTTTGGTGACCAAAGATGTTTGGAGTCCCGGATGAGATCATGGATATGACGAGGAGTCTCAAAATAGTCGAGAGGTAAAGATTGATATATTGGACGGTGGTATTCGTACATTGGAATAGTTCCAGAATGTTTCGGGTATTTTTCGGACTACCGGAAGGTTACCGGAACCCCCCGGGAAAGTAATGGGCCCGCATGGGCCATAGGGAAGAGAGAGGGGAGCCCACAAGGGGTGGCGTGCGCCCCCCCATGGGCTGTCCGAATTGGCAAGGGGAAGGGGGGCGCGGCCCCCCTTTCCTTCTCCCTCTCTCTCTCTCCTTCCCTTTCCCCCTCCGAAAGAAAGGAGGGGGGGCAACTAGGACTAGGAGTCCTAGTCGGTTTCCCCCCCCCCACTTGGGCACGACCCTTGGGCTGGCCTCCTCCCTCTCCTCCTTTATATACAGGGGCAGAGGGAACCCCAAAGACATGAATTGTTCTCTTAGCCGTGTGTGGTGCCCCCCTCCACAGTTTACTTCTCCGGTCATATTGTCGTAGTGTTTAGGCGAAGCCCTACGCGGATAACTTCACCATCACCGTCACCAAGCCGTTGTGCTGACGAAACTCTCCCTCAACACTTTGCTGGATCAAGAGTTCAAGGGACGTCATCGAGCTGAACGTGTGCAGAACTCGGAGGTGCCGTATGTTTGGTGCTTGATCGGTTGGATCGAGAAGACGTTTGACTACATCAACCGCATTAAGCTAATGCTTACGCTTTTGGTATATGAGGGTACGTGGACACACTCTCCCCCTCTCATTGCTATGCATATCCTAGATAGATCTTGCGTGATCGTAGGAATTTTTTTCAAATTGCATGCTACGTTACCCAACAGTGGCATCCGAGCTAGGTCTATGCGTAGATGATATCCACAAGTAGAATACAAAGAGTTGTGGGCGGTGATAGTCATACTGCTTACCACCAACATCTTATTTTGATTCGGCGGTATTGTTGGATGAAGCGGCCCGTACCAACCTTACATGACCACGTTCATGAGACTGGTTCCACCGACAGACATGCAACTAGTTTTGCATAAAGGTGGCTGGCGGGTGTCTGTTTCTCCAACTTTAGTTGAATCGAATTTGACTACGGCCGGTCCTTGTTGAAGGTTAAAACAACAAACTTGAAGAAATATCGTTGTGGTTTTGATGCGTAGGTAAGAACGGTTCTTACTAGAAGCCCGTAGCAGCCACGTAAAACTTGCAACAACAAAGTAGAGGACGTCTAATTTGTTTTTGCAGGGCTTATTGTGATGTGATATGGTCAAGACATGATGTGATATATGTTGATGTATGAGATGATCATGTTTTGTAAAAGTTATCGGCAACTGGCAGGAGCCTTATGGTTGTCGCTTTATTTTATGAGATGCACACGCCATGTAATTGCTTTACTTTATCACTATGCGTGTAACATCCCAAATTTCCAATTTGGAATGTTATACATTAGAACATCATTGCATATCATTATTACATTTTGGCTTGATCCTAGAAATTCTATGCAACTCAAGGACCCACGGAGAGAGTTGGGGATTTCGTTATTTTCATATTTGAGTTTTCTCAAATTTTGAAAAGAGGACCCTTTGATTTTAATTATTTTTCTCTTCGAATATTTCTTTTATGAAAAATAAAAGAGAGGGGATAAAATGACTTCCTCAAAACAAAGAAATATTGGAGATTAAATATTAAAATCAAACAAGTATTTTATTTGGAGTTTTATCGCTATTTTATTTGAATTAGGAAAAAATAGGCATTTTTTTGCATTAGAGGCCCAAATAAATGTTCACTTTGTCCGCTATATTTTTAGAGGACGGGGAAAATTTATTTCAGGATTTTTGGAGTCCGTTTAGTATTTCTTTTCTTTGTTTTTTCTACGCGGAATTATTTTAAAAAAAGGAACCGACTTAGCCCGGCCGTACCCGACCCGGACTCGTCCGGCCGGCCCCGTAAAAAAGGTCCGCCCAGGACCCCGCAGCCCAGCCGCCGCCCACAAACCCTAGCCGCAGCCTCGATCTGCGTGCCGCCACCGCCGCCGCCGTCGGACTTCGTCGCCGCCCGCACCACCGCCACTGCCGCCGCCTCTCCCGCCGCCGAGCCCCATGCCGCGGAGCCCGCCGCCACCCGACCCGCCGCCGCCCTTGCTGCCGGCCATCACCAGAGTTGCCGCCGTCCCACCGCCGCCGATCCGTCGAGGTAGTTGCCGGATCCGCCGCCGGTTTTTGCTGGTTAGCTGCTCGGTTTTTTTAGAAAACCACGGTTATTTTTTATTGAGATCGGTTTATTTTTTTTCCCGGTTTAGTTATTTAGCGGTCGCCCGTCCGTTCGTTCGTTTTAATGAATGATTTTCACCCGTTAGCCGCAGACAGCAAATGTTCGTTCGTTAGCTAGTTCGTCAGTTTTTCTTTTTCCAGGGATTTTCCACGATAATTTTCGATCGTGATTTCTGCCCTGATTTTCGTTTACCGGAATCAGGAAATTCAAGCGCCTAGAGTTTCATTTTGAAACCCTCTTTCTGTTTAACCAACTTGAACAAGATTTTGGTACTGTAAAATTTGACTTAAGTCTAGATTAGTAAACGGAGCTTGTTTCTTTCGCCGTTTGAGTTTCATTGCTTCGTTTGATTTGATTCTTTTTGCAAACCGGAGTTCTTATTTTGAACTTTCTGGTTAGATCTCTTATTTGAGTTTTATCCGTGCTTCTAGTTGAGTGCTTATTGTATGCATGTTTGTTTGTGATAGAGTACCCAGAGTGCGAAGCGTGCTACTATGAGTCTCTAGGTTTCACGGATCATCAGCAAGGCAAGTAACACTTTGATCATACCTCTTTACTACCCAGTTTTATTGCATTATTTCAACCCTCAGACAATTGCATGGTTAGGATCTAATTAACATGTGGGTTTTGGGGAGTAGATGAGGTAGTACCTATTGTCCTGTTTATTATCAAACCTTGGGAGTTACTTCTACGTTGCTTATATTGCTATGCTATGCTTGTAGACGTGGTTTGGTTTGAGTGATTCATGACAGATGTGAGTGTTGTTACTGAATGGTTAACTTAAGGTGGCTACTTTAATACACATCTGGGTGGATTGCTTGAAGGCACCCTGGAGTACCCAGTGGTTGTCAGGGCACCTGGAGAATCCAGTGTTGTCCTAGGATATCCCAAATTACCTACGTGATCATCCTACGGTCCGCCACCCAGGCTCAAAGGGATCATAAGATTATTCATGCTAGAAACTTCCGTGTGCAACCACAAGCTATTATGGGCTCTAGCATAATTGAGTAAGTTGCAAGACCTCTTTCAGTGGTGGGCTAGCAGATGTAGGGGAAAGTAGGTGTAACTGTCCACCCAGAGTAAAGAGTTATTGTTTCAGTAAGACTGTGTCTCGATTCTCCGACCATGGATGTATTCGAGTCTTGTGGGGAAAAGTGCACAAACCTCTACAGAGTGTATAAACTAATCATGGTTAGCCGTGTCCCTGTTTCACACTGCCCATGTTTCAGCAGGAGCTATGGCCATGAAGAAGTGCGAGTTTTGCAACTTGCGCCAAGGAGGACATACAGTGGGCCAGTATGTGGATGATTTTAGCAAGTTAGCATGTTATGCCCCAGATGACGTTGCTACGGATGCATCTAAGCAGGAGAAGTTTCTGGAAGGACTGAATGATGAGATGAGCATGCAGTTGATGGTGGCAACCTTCAACAACTACCAGGAGTTGGTAGATAGAGCTCTCATGATTGAAGGGAAGCAGCAGCAGATTGACAACCGCAAGAGGAAGTATGGACAAGGGAAGTACAATTCTGGAGCTCAGCATAGACCCCGTTTTACCCCGAACTCGGGAGGACACCTTCAACATAACCATGGAGGTCACAATCACAATGGAGGAAGTTCTCACAACCATAGTGGCCCCAAGAATGGGAATGGTAATGGAGGAAGCAATGGACAGAACCGTTCCAACCCAGCAACGCCCGCCAAGAAGGATCTAAGTCACATTACTTGTTTCAAGTGTGGGAAGAATGGACATTACGCCACAGAGTGTTCTGAAGCAAAGAATGGAAATGGCAATGGAAGCTCTGGGAAGAAGCCCAACCCTTTCAACAGGGGACAAGTGAACCATGTTTAGTCCTTTACTGCAATCGTTGTATTTGATACTGGTGCATCGCATTCATACATATCAAGGGGATTTGTGGATAAGTATAAGTTTCCCACCAAGGTTCTTAGAACACCTATGTTAGTAAGCTCTCCCGGAGCTGAACATATGGCAAGCCAAGGATGTTTTCAGATGCCATTGACCATAGGTAGGCATGTTTTCCCCTCAGACCTGATAATTCTGGAGTCGCAAGGTTTGGATGTGATTTTGGGTATGGATTGGCTATCGATGTATGGAGGAAACATCGACAGCGCCAGTAAGTCGATTATGCTCACGACCCCAGAAGGAAGGAGGGTTAAGTATCACTACAAAAAAAGACACATCCATGACATTTTGGGCCGAACGAATTTTTTTTCTGTCATACATATGACACTTCTATGACGATAATTGTGACAAAACCCGGTATCATCATAGATGTGGTGGGCTCCTACTTCTATGACAAAAAATCATGACAGAAAATGGGCTTTTCGTCCTGGGCGGGCCGGAGACGCAGCTGCATGACATTCTTTGGGCCGTCCATGACAGGAAAAACCGTGGTAGAAGCGAGAGCGAGGAAAATTTCGAGGAGTTCCCGGTTACGGTGGGAGGTCGGGGGCCGAGCGATGTGCGTTTCTCTCATACATGTACGCGTGTGTGTGTGAGCCACTCGCTGTAACTGAACCCAAGCGAGGCATTGGGCTCTAACTACACCCGCGATTACAGACCGCGAGCTACGCGTTCTTCGAACCCGAGTGATCGATCGATGGTCATTAACTAAACCCGATCGGCGATTCCTTCCCTCCGCTGCTAATCAAGTCGATCGATGCCTCTCTGGATGAGCAAAGTGGCGTTGCGGGGGGTTGGATGAGCGATGGCGGTGGCGTTGCCTCGGATGAACAGACCCGTGGTGTGGAGGGTGGATGAATAGGGCGACCTGTGGAGGGCTGGATGAGCGATGAGCGGTGGAGGGGTGCCCGTGGAGGGTGGTTGAATAGTAGCGGTGGAGTAGCGCATGGTGGAGGCTGGATGAGCAGGAGCCCGTGGAGGCTGGAGGAGGTCGGCGGTGGCCTGTGGAGGCCGGAGGAGGTCGGCGGTGGAGATGAATAAAGATCTGTGGAGTCCGTTTTGCGATCGCCACACCCTCCCGATGAACAGGGACCCCGTTTGACCGTGGCGCTCCAACACAAGTCCGTTTAAATCCGTTTTGCGATGCGCCACACCCTCCCGATCAACAGACCCCGTTTCAAGCGTGGGAGGTCCGTTTCCTCCGTTCTGCGATGCGCGGACCCTCCCGATGAACAAGATACCGTTTCGAACGTGGCCGGTCGAACACAAGGCCGTTTCATCCGTTCTGCGGTACGCCAGGCCTCGTTTCCATCGCCTGTTCCATCCAAGCCCTCCCGATGAACATGACTACACATTCCGTTCCGACCCAGCCGGTTGGCTCCCACACGTTCCGTTGCCTCCCGATGAACACGGCGCATTCCATTGCCTCCCCATGAACACGACGCAATCCGTTGCCTCCCCATGAACACGACAACGACGCTGTTTCTCCATTCCGATCCAGCCATGTCCACGAGCCCTGGCCGTACGTATGTGTGAGTAGGCGTTCGAGACCCTGCCCGTATGTACGTACGTGGCCATATTTTATTTCTTGCACCCTAGCCGTTGTACGTACATGTACATGCTACATGCGCGCCTCTACTACGACACGTGTGTGCCTCTACATCCACCAGTATGTACGTACACGTTCACGACCAGAATGACAACGCTACGTACGCTTCGACCAGGTGGGTCCCGACTGTCACGCACTTCCTTGCGTGCAAAGATGTAGCTGGTGGGTCCCAGCAGTCAGGGGGCGAATCATTTTTTGTGCCCGGACGCACTTCCTTGCGTGTGAAGATGTAGCTGGTGGGTCCCAGCAGTCTGGGGGAAAATCATTTTTTTCCCGAACGCACTTCCTTGCGTGCCAAGGTGTAGCTGGTGGGTCCCAGCAGTCAGGGGGAAATGTTTTTTTTCGCAAAATACGGTGGCCCGTCCGGTGGGTCCCTGCTGTTAGGTGGAGGAATAATTATTTTGCGCATAATAAGGAGGCACTTCCTTGCGGCCGCTGTGGACCCAGCTGTCAGCCTCTCCACGTACAGTCCACGTCCGATGGAAGTCGTTCCTTGACCACGTTGACCATGCCACGCGGAGAGCACCACGGCGGTGGATGACGGCGAGGCCTAGGAAGGGGACGACGCGGAGCCGTGGAAGACGCGACAGTGGAAGCCCGCGCGGAGAGAAGTACGAGGGTTCACTGGTTCGGTTGTGGTGTGAGGCTGCCATCGCCGCAGGGCCTGGCCAGCGGTGGAAATAGTAGGGTGCGGTGAGGCTTCCGCGGTAGCACAGCCGGCCACGGGAGGCAGGAGCATGCGGCACGACCGGCGCTGCTTTGGGCGGCTGGAGCAAGAAGACCAGAGGTTGAAGAAGCACTACGGCCGTTGGATGGACATCGTACGGTCACTGGAGCTAGAATCGTTCATATATTGACTAAAGTTGACAAAGGCCTCCGTCCTAGTCAACTTAGTAGGCCCACAAGTCAGTCTCCCACCAAGGTGGGTCCCAGCTAGCAGGGGGTATTCATTTTTTGTGCGTAATAAGGAGGCACTTCCGGTGGGTCCGAGCTGACAGCGGGGGGAACGTTTTTTCGCGAAATACGGTGGCCCATCCGATGGGTCCCAGCAGTCAGGGGTAAACGTTATTTCGCAAAATACTAGTGGCCCGTCTGGTGGGTCCCTGCTGTCAGGTGGAGGAATAATTATTTTCCACGTAATAAGGAGGCACTTCCTTGTGGCTGCCGTGGACCCAGCTGTCAACCTCTCCACATATAGTACTCTTCCGATGGAAGTCGGTCGTTGACCACATTGACCACGCCACGCCGAGAGCACCATGGTGGTGGACGACGGCAAGGCCTAGGAAGGGGACGACGCGGAGCCGGGGAAGACGCGGCAGTGGAAGCCCGCGTAGAGAGGAGTATGAGGGTTCACCGGTTCGGCTGCGGTGTGAGGCTGTCGTCGCCGCAGAAGAACATGGGGTGTGGGTGAGTAGAGGGATTCCCTGGCCAGTGGTGGGAGTAGTAGGGGCGCTGAGGCCTGCATGGCAGCACAGCCGACCATGGGAGGCGGGAGCAGGCGGTCCCGCCGGCGCTGCTTTGGCGGCTGGAGCAAGAAGATTAGATATTGAAGAAACACGACGGCCGTTGAATTGACATCCAACGGTTACGTCTGCTAGAATCGTTTGTTGACGTATATAATAACTAAAAAAATCTTGCATACGCGTCAACTAAACAGGCCCACAAGTCAGACCACTCCCTCTTTTTCTAAATAATTTATATATAGCTCATGGCAACTTCTTATGCAATTTATTGCGATCGTTTTTAGTTGGCGGGGCCAATTTCGCATATTTCGTGGGTTCCAAACTATTTTGATACGAAATGTCGAGCCAGATTTAAAGTACTTTGAAGATATATTTAAATTAGGTTAATGCATATTGAAATAGGAATATGAAAATGTGAAAAAAATTCAGAAATTATAAAGTAATTGCCAATTTGTCATCTGTTTTTATATTTACAACCCATTTCATATTACTTTCAAGATTTGCAGGCGGCTTGAAAGAGTTGCAGCCCATCAATAACAACCGATTTATTACAGAGTAACAAACAAGCAGACTGCTTAACTCTGAAAAAACCTACAAGTGCCACCAGTTATAAGAAAATATTAGTTAGAAGTAGCATCTTCGTGAGAGATTAGTTGCTACTTCTAAAGTTAAATTGTGATTAGTTAGACAGAATAGGTGGATTAAGAAGTAATCAAGGCAACAAGGAAGAACCAGATACAAAACTAACATGGATGAACAATTGGAATGACGTCGGGGTGGAAGATTGCAGTGAAGATGGGACCAGGTTCTGCTATTTCCATCAACATCGTGCGCCAACTTTCAGTCCGTAACACTTGAGAAAGTTTATCCAAGTTCAGCCATAAAAAAAGCAGCGATCTTCTTGGTTCATGAACCCAGCTCGGAACTTATATCCATGGCTTGTCTTCACTGCGACCATTAAACTAGTGTATTCAGTTATGGCAAGGACGAGCATCTTGAGTACATGTGTTCTAGCAGAGCAAATAATACACTGCAGGAAAAATAATATGAGAACACAATGTATTCCCTATCCAAATCTAGAAATAACTTCCTCCTTCACGTCAGTGTTGATCATCGTACTAGTAGTACCTTTTATCCAAATATAGCAAACCAAATTTCCAAATTAGTCGACAGCGTGTTCAAAAAAAACCCACCCTCCCGGATAGAAAAGAGGATACTAGGAACATACTATGCGCGTTTCAAAATGCTGTGTTAGGATGAGAAGGAACAAGTGTGGCGTCTCGCCGAGGGTGCAGAAACCTGTAGGGTACTTGCACTTTGGGCACTGCAAATGAAACACACTAGATTCAGTAGGAAGAAAAATGCATCAACGGCGGCAGCTGGCATCCTAGGGTTACCTGCAATCAAGGGACTTGGATTTATCGGGGATGGATGAAGAATTCGTACCTGGTTCTCCATGAGAAAGCCCTATGCAATTGCTGAGAGGGGGTTTTCTCTGAACATGCATACGAGGGAGAAGGGGATTCAGGCCCAGTGAAATATTGTCGCTTCGTCCGTCCAGCTTACTACTAAAGCTGGAAAGGGGGGGGTTGTGATTTGATGGCTCATTGGGCATTACTGCCGCGCTACGACCGGAGTGTGTCTACCGTGGAGTTGTGCACTCTAATTTGCGCATATGGCATGTGGAACCCGTTGTCGGTTGCCCCACATATCAGCGAAAGGAACTAGAAAGACAGGAGTAACTAGTTACACATAAATATATTTTTTGACAGAGAGATACTCCCTCTGTAAAGAAATATACAAATCTTTTATATCACAGACAGGCTCACCTTGTCGAGAAATATACTCCCTCTACAACGCACGGGCATTATGGTGGTTCAGCTTTTTTTATGGGGGTTCAGGTGAGAATATAATACTCAGACAGGCTCACGGTTCTGGACTTTGGGCCACAGGCCCACCCTGCATGTTTGGGGGCCCATGTGTTATCCCTCAGCGCTTTTCATATTGCAAGCGATCGGTACGGCGCTGGTTTTAGATGCTGTCGCAAGGCGAATACACAAAATTGAATAAAGCACGGCAGCTGTTGGAATGAAATCAAACAACAGTTCCTAACCAGCAATCAGAGTTGCAATTCTATCAACGATATACCATGTGATAAATAATACTGTCGTACTACTTATACACACAGGACACTTGTTTCACCATGCCAAGTTATTACATCAAAATCTCTCGGAGGATAGATCAGTTCGGCAGTTGCGTGCTACTACTGAAGAATTTCAAAATTGATTTGGACAAGCTCTCCGTGCCAAGAAAGTTCGATTTTGACATCATCCCCTACCACAAGATATGATTTAGATTTGAACCTTGACCATCCTTTAGCATCAATCATCATGCAACCATCCTTTGTACTTACGGTATATTGAGGAGGTTCATTCACACCATGGTTGCGCATGGTTAGAGAAACTTGGCCGCGGTCGCCCGGATTGTTGAACGGCTCCCTCGTTGCTCAACGAATTCTCTGTTTGCAAACAAGAAGACATACCCAAACTATTAGATCAACACAGTGAATCATGTGAAACAACATGGAAAGAAAAAAGAACGAAGCACTTGGGCGGCCAATGCTTACCAAGAAGGTGGACATGTCGGTTTTTGTAAGGACTTTGGTATATGAAGTCGAATCGCAGCCCGATCTGTTGCGGTGCAACCGCACGGGCTGGAAGCAGATCTGAAGTGCAAGTGTTGGTGCAGGTGCGAAGCTGCTTTGCTTTGCGCCGAGATGGTGCTCCTTGTAGAGCTGGTGCCGGTGTCGGAGCAGGTGCCGGTGTCGATGCCCGATCCTCCGGTAGTTTAGACTGATCCGCTGACGTGGTCGGTGCCCAATCCTCAGCTGGATCAGACTGAGCTGCTGGTGCTGTTAGTGCTAGAGCAACTGCTGGTGCTCGATCCGTTGCTGAACGTGGTACCGATGTGCGAGATAGCGGCGATCGTGTCTGGTCTGCTATGATCGGCTTTCTAACTTAACTAGGATCCGTGACCGTGATCCAGTTTTTTTCTTCATTTCTTTTAAACGCGAGAAGGGCTAATTGTGGCATTTTTGTTAAACCAAACTGCAGTTCATCATTGGGATTCAACTTGTACTCAAACAACATATTGATCCAATTTTTTTCCAGTAATATAAGTGATGGATAGTGCCTTCGTTACTGACACGACATAAGAAGTGAAACCTGCAAAAATAGCCATCGTAGAGCAAACCAAACGGTTTATTCTGTGATGAATGTCACATGGCAAAACCTGCATCGTAAAATTGCAGGAAAAGAAAGAAAACATGACATTAAATCAATAAGATTTAGACAGTAAATCAATAAGATTTACTTGATGTGACACGAGTGAATCCTTACTAGGAAATCACTATGTTGAAGTACTAAACATAAGATTGATCGCCCAACTACGGGTGGAAGGCAGGGGCCCCGCCTACTCCCACAAGCAGGACAGTCCAAAGGTCGTGACAAATCGTATGGACCGAACATCCATGGGACTGGAAATCCTGGTGGGTGCGATAAACCCTGCAATGCATACAGATATTGGAATGTAACCATAATTGATAAATCGTCTTCACAAAAAATATGATCTGGATACTTCAAAATATACAGACTGAATTGAGTGGACAGACATTAACATAGAACGTTCTCAGGACTGACCACACACCAAAAGCGACAGTACTAATAAACAATACAGGGTTCACAAACACAAATCAAGTACTGAATAATAGTACTTACTACAGACAAGCAAAGTTGCACTAACTAAACTCTGCAGACTATTTCTTGCCACCGACCTACGGGCTTAACCCTGCATAACTGACTAGGCCATGGACTTCGTGAGAGATGTCTACATGCACCATCACCATCTTGTCAACCTTGGAGAACCTAACAGAGTGGTCTTTCCACTCATAAACATGATGATGAAGAACCACACCCTTCGGAATCGAAGGCACGACTAGGAAATTATTGTGGTCAAGTACAGCCTCGAGAACACGCCTGACAACAAAGCTACAGGAAAACACTAGTTCAGGACATGTGGCGACAAGGACACAACAGCTGGATAGTTCAGCAATAGAACTCATCATCAGGTCTTCCAGTTCACACGGCATGACTTTGAGAACTTCATCTCCACCACGGACCTGGTTCTAATTCAAACAGAAACCATATTTTATTACTACCCCCGATCAGAAATATAAGATGATTTTCAATATTATACTACATATATGACTACATATATGCACAGAAATGAGTGAACAAAGACACTAGAACATGTCTTCAAAGGCATGAGAGCAGAGGGATTACTTGCAATATCCATAACACAAGTTACTGAGGCAAATATACCATCTTCAAAGGTAGCATTGATGTTCATAAAGTACTCCCTCCGTCCCAAAATTCTTGTCTTAGATTTGTCTAGATACGAATGTATCAAGTCACATTTTAGTATTAGATACATCCGTATCTAGACAAATCTAAGACAAGAAATTTGGGACTAAGGGAGTAGTTGAAAGTAATCTATAAGAAATCAGTGTCAACCTCTTGCATGTTTTGGTCAAAAGAGGAATTTAGAACCGTCATTTGGCACACTAAAATCACATGCAAGATCACCCAGAAAGTTGTACTACCAATACTAGTACTGCATGTTAGATGAAAAAACACGATCAAGATCGAGAAAAAGATCGTCAACAAGAGACATTACCTGGACTTGCTTAACGAGGGATCCCGGAGAGGGGGGCTTGGACAGGGCGATGGCTTTGAGCTTGTCTGCGGTAGTCTCGGCGGGGTGCTTGCGCTTCTTCATACCATGAGCCTCGACGGTTTTGGCGAGCCATAGACATCACGTCGGCAGTGCTCCAAATGTCCATCCAAGAGAGGAAGCTGAGAGAGAAGAGTGAAAGGAGGAACGAGATGAGGAAGAAGCGAAGCGAGTGGGGGTTTTCTTCAAGAGAGGAAGCTGAGAGAGAAGAGTGAAATGATGGTTGCTTCTTCCGTCCAACTTACTGCTGGAAAGGAGGGGGTTGTGTGATTTGACGGCTCATTGGGCATTACTACGGCGCTTCGATCGAGGTAGTCTACCGTCACTCTACTACGGAGTAATTTAGTGCAGGGCTGGTGGACCCAGGTGCTGGCTGTCCCACACGTCGGCGAAAGTGAGTAATTTAGTGCACGGCTGGAGGAGGATCCGCACGGTAGAGCGTGTCCACTGTTTTTCTGAAGAAAAAAAATGATTGCAGCAAGCGTTTCCACTCTTACGACGAAGGAGTGTGAAACACGACAGCCACTTGAACATACATAGTGCTCCTACTACTAGGCATGTGCATTGGTTCATATGTCAGTACTCCCTCCATTTCTTTTTAGTTTGCATATAAGATTTGGTCAAAGTCAAACTTTGTAAAATTTGACTAGCTTTGTAGGAAAAGATATCAACATCCACACTATGAAATCAATAACATTAGATGCATGATGAAATTGATTTTCATAACATATATCTTTAGTATTGTAGATGTTAATATTTTTTCGATAAAGGTAGTCAAACTTTACAAAGTTTGACTTTGACCAAATCTTATATGCGGACTAAAAAGAAACGGAGGGAGTACTACACAATCTTGTTGCTAGTGTAGTAAGATATGACGATAACAAATGATGTTGTGCGCATGTCAACTACTCCTATATTTAACATAGTACCACTTTTTCGACTGTCCGGTCGAGAATGAACGGTGAGATCAATGTTAACAGAAGTAGGTCCACAGCACACGGAGAGTACGGTGCTATAGTACTCCACGAAACATGAACCATATGAAGCATAAATAGTGTTAGGCGGGGTGTATGAAGGGTGCACGGGATGGGAGCAAAAGTTCCCTTCCTGACCCACTTTTGGGTGTTTGGCAGAGTGCATGAGGGGTGCATGAGTCCACACTAGTAGGTTAACAAAAATACACGAAGAGGAAACAAATATATTGAGATGAGAATGCAACCAAACACAACCACACGCTTTGTGCTACAGTGACTGATCTGCACCGTCTGAGATTGATCCAACGGTCATGTTGCGCAGAGACATGGACATGCCCATGCAGAGGGCGCCTAAACACCACCAAAGTCCCTCTGCTTCTCGAGGCGCACGGCGTTGGTGATGCAGGGTGCAACCGCCCGCAGAGCCCGCTCCCGGTCGACGGGAGCCAGCTCGTCAAAGACGGCGTCATGGATTCCGGTGACAAACCCCTGAAAGGATTTGCCCGAAAACAACGACGGTAGCCGGCAACCCCTCCTTGTCCAACTCAGCCCCCACCATCACGCGGAGACGGCTTAGCTCCTCGGTAATATAGGTGAAGAAGGAGACCAGGTCAGCAAGCCGCAGCTCGTTGAAGTCGACCAGTTGGTCGAACGGGTTTAGCCCGACGGCTGGCATCGTTGCGCTAGCACAAATGTAGGCATCGCACAGCCGCAACACGTGCGTGGCAACTTGGTTCACCAAGTGGCTGAGGCGATCCTGGATCTTGTCACGATCGGCCCGCTCGCGCCCCAGCCGGCTCCCCTGACGGCCTATCGTATCTCCCGCTTTCTGCAGCAACGCTGCCGATGCCTCGAGCATCTTTGTGGTGGACGCCTGCCGCTTTTGAAGCTCCGTGAACTCCCGCACATAACGGAGGAGCATGGCACTCCTCTCCTCCTTGAGCTCACAGAGCTCCACGTACTTGGTCCTGAGCTCCGCATCCTTGGCATGGAGCTCCTGTGTCAGGCGCCTCACCTTGGACTCCGTGATCTGCTGCGCCACCATGGCACCAGGTAGAAGCAATGGGGAGAGGAAGCAAAGGGGACGAAATGGCTGAAAGGCAATGCAATCTACGGGAAGGCGGAGGGAGCCAGCCGAGGAGCGGGGAATCTTTTGGTTTTCACCACGGTAAAACACCAGTCAACGACTTCTCACATCAGGGAGCAGTGGGTTTTACAAGCGGAGTCATCGTGACTAATTACTGCCGCGCCTGCTCCCATCAATCAAAAAATTAAAAATCCTACCGAGCCTGCTCCCGTCAATCAAAAAATTAAAAATCCTACTGCACCCAAACACCAGAGCAACGCCGCGGTGGATATTTAAATTTACCTGCCGGCAAGTAGATAAAAAAGGGGTGAAAAAACAAATGTGGCGGTGGCCTAGCTAATCGATCGAACTAGCCCAACTAGCTAGCCACCGTGCTTCACTAATGTACTCGGCAAGAAAAGTGGTCTTTCGTGATTTGACGACACATTAACTTGCTTCGGCGCTACGACCGAGGAGGACCCAGAAAACACGCGGTAGGGCGTCCCACATCAGGAAGAATATATGCGTGCACCACCTGGAGGACCCCGAAGCCGCGCGGTAGGGTGTGCCAAGTCTCAGCACGGAGGAAAAATGTGTGTGTAAAAATATACTGTATCATACGTAGTACCTATGGTTCGACCTCGGGACCCAGCCAGTCGGTCGAAAACACCCCACTAGCCACATAGCTTCATCATGCAAACATGGCACGGAGGATAGATGTGGTTAGCTCCGTCTCGACCAGCCACAACGTCTCTTGTTCTAGGCAATTCTTCTATTATCCAAGCTTTTTTAGTTGTAATAACACCATGGCAAGCTAGCGCCGCTCTTAGTGTGTGCCCATGCAAAGGTTAGATGATGGAGAGAAGAGAGATTGAGATTGCAGACCTGGGACCCACCAGTAAGTGAGACAACGGTCATGCACGTGTTGACGAGGCACTCCCTCTACTCTACTCAACGCAAGTACTGTATAAGATCAAGTTATGGGACAAAGCCAACAACCGTTGTTGTTTCAGGCTATCGACTTATGCTTTGTAGTCTAGGTTGCCAGTTCGAATCTCGTCTTTCAGATTTGTTAGTTTTAGGTCCAAATTTGATTAATGACAAGTGGGACCCCCGTGTGTTATTCCGATATTTCAGTGTAGGATGGTTTTTTTGAACAAACACTTTGCGCGGTTAGACAAGTAACGGCACGAGTTACGTATTTTGCAAGTTCTGAACAAAATGACAGCGGCATAGAATATCACATCCACCTGCAGCTTAGATACTATGGTGATACGAGTTTTTACACCGTTGGAAGTGAGATCCAATGGCTTGGGAGTAGTCTTTGTAATTATGCGCAATTTCCAAACTCTCCAAAGGTTTTTTTGCAAACAAAACATTCAGGCCTCCTGTGTGCCACTGCATCTTCGATCCAACGGCTCCCCGTTTCTCATATTAGGTGCTCCCCGTAGCTTAATTACCGCTACGGTGATGTGAGCATCTAGGTCGTATGATCAGTGATCAGATGGCACATGCGTAGTACTTGTACTTTCTGCGCATTTCCCAAACTATATCAGCCGTATATTGCAAAAACATTCAAACCTCCTACTGTGGGCCGTTAGATCTCAGTGAACTCGTATCACCATAGAATCTACGGTGCGGGAGCACCTCATATTCTCCCGTGCGAGAAAACATAAGGTGCTATCGCAGCTTGGATGCTATGGTGATACGAGCTTGGAGGTCGTTTGATCTGAGACCCAATGGCATCTGAGCAGTCTTTGTGCTTGTAAGAAGTGGCCGAACTCTTTTGGGGCTTTTCTGCAAAAAACCATTCGAACCACGAGGAGGTGTTGGGTCACAAATCCAACGGCTCCGAAGAGCTTGTATCACCAAAGCATCTAAGGTGTGGTAGCACATGATATTCTTACATACAGGATAATATGATGTCCTCCTTCATCTTAGATGCTACGGTGATACGAACTTTGAGGTCATTGGATATGGGATCCAAGGGCATCTGAGTAGTTTTTGTACAAATTGTGTGCAATTCTCAAACTCATCAAGGTTTCCTGTAAAAATATTAAGACACATCATGTGAGCTGCTATATCTCAGATCTACAAGCTCCAAGCAACTCGTATCGGTATCAACATCTAAGGTATGGGGGCACATGATATTCTCCCTGGGAGGAGGGGTGGGGGTGCACAACCAATCGGTGGTTGGGAGGGTGGGGACAAATATAATCTAAACAACCCTAAACAGAGCTCCACGATTTTATCTAAGGTCGAGGGGTTGACCCGTGACAATCATAGCTCCGCCTAAACACAACATTTGCATGTACTGTAGTACTAGACTTAATATTCATGTTTCAGTTTCATGTTCATTTTAAATATTGAATTGAGGACCATGCATGTCTTACATTTTACTCCCTTCGTTCGTAAATATTAGTCTTTTTAGAGGTTTCAAATGGACTGACACATACGGATGTATATAGACATATTTTAGAGTCTAGATTCACTCATTTTGCTCCGTATGTAATCACTTGTTGAACTCTCTAAAAGACTAATATTTAGGAATAGGAGTATTTTTTAATTCGTTTCATACATGCATGGTTTGGAAAAATAGATGCACTATACTTATTGGATTGTTGTTGTGTTCGTGCGTGTGTGTCTCTCTCTCTCTCTCTGTGTGTGTGGTCATATGCTTGATACATACAAAATTTTCTCACGTCCATATTGTTCATCTTTGAAATTTCAATTTGCATTGGAAAACTTACTAGGGATACCATTAAATGTGAAATCGACGTTGAGATCACTATATCACAAACTCACTTTAATTCAACAACTCGTCATAAATCAATTACCACGTAGAGATTAGTATTTGCAAGGAAAATACGGGTATTGTAATACACATAGATTCATTCGGCAATTTAAAAGGTTCCTTTCATATTCTCGAATGGTAGGACCCAATGGCGTACCAGCCAGACCTTGGCTCGTGTTGATCCTTAAAAAAAAAAAACCGGGCTCGTGTCCTTCGGTGGCGTGCGTGGTACGCACATTAGGCAACCCCAACCAGTCGAGCCTCAGCGTTTCAAGTCAAAATATCTGGCGGCCAGAATTCCAGCCCTAGGAAATTCCCCTCATGTCCCCGGTCCATAATGACTACCGATGAACAACGGAGGGATAGGGATGCTTTAGTAACTAGACAACGTTACCTCGGCACGGTTCAATTCCCTCGGTCGCCGCTCGTCAAGGTCACCTGTCAACTGCATTGCCTAGTACTACTACTACTACTACACCAGGATGAGCACAGAATTGAGCCCGTTTGTTCGTGCCTAGTACTTGAGTTAATATATCAGGCAATGCACCGCATGCGGAGGATTATCCTTTTGCTCTGCATATATAACTTGTCTGAAGTCTAACTAAGCAAAATGTTTGACCAAATCCTTTCTTAAGAAATACAACAGACGGATGTACGACTTGAAAATTTATTGCATGATGCAGGTTATGATATTGTTTGAATCCACGGATCTTAAATTTCAGAAAATCCAAAAGTGAGCATAAATTCTTGAAACTGAGCATGGTCACGTGATATGGCACACATATTACTTCGCAAGTTTTTTCTTCAATTTGAGACAGGCTGCTTATGACAAGTTGCACAAATGAAAAGCCAAGGTATTTTGGAACAAAGACCTGTCACGTTAAGGCGAACGCTTTCACTATTGAAACCGTGGGCATTTACGTGCCGCCACGAGTCCCCACTTCTCATCGGCAGGTGCCGTCCGAGCAAGCGTGTGAGTGGGCGGGGGCGTCGCGGCAGACCGGCTGTGTCGGCTATCGAGGGGCGTCGCGGCGAGACCATCATGCGAGCTCACGGGGCGAGCCCTTTGACCAGGCTCCGCCGCCCACCGTCGTCCCAACTACTCCCACTTTTAATGTTGCCGGTGCTGCAGTTTAAAATCAACCCCGCATTACCTGGTATCGCTACAATCTTCTCTCTTCCTCTCCGATTCTCCTGTCGTCTACCTCCAACTAGCCTGACCTAAACGTACGCCATGCCGCATCATGATGGTCTGCCCTTAGTGTTCCAGTTTCCTGAGGAAGACACCCAACCGGAGCCTAAAGAACATAAGGCGCTTTGGGACGACCTTGAACTGGCCTTGCAGGAAGATGTCGCGCCTGTCCCCGCTCCCGTTCCGGTTCCCGTTGCCCCGACTGTGCCAGCGCCCATCCCCGTGGCATTAATGGGCTAGGAGCCGCACATTGTCGCCGAGCTTGATCCTACAGGGTTCCACGAGGTCCCCGCCGACTTTCACGCGCCCATGCACCTGCCAGCGCATGCGCCTGCGCGTCTGACGCCAAGACGCCCGTCTTGGTGCCGATGCACTGCCGGCGCATGCGCGCTTGGCGATGCTGCAGCGTCGACGCGGCCATGTCGGTGCCCGTGCACACGAATGTCTCTGTTGTGCCGTTGACAGCGCCTGTCCCCGCGCGGGTGCCAGTGCCCCCCTCAGCAGCATGGATGGCCGCCGTTGACCGCTTCCTTTCACCAACGCCAGTCGCCTCCTCCTGTCAGTTGACTCGCTCCGAAGTCCAGAACATTTTGGCCTTCCTTGAAGCTAGGCCAACGTCCAAGAGTATGCCAACAACGACACAAGACACTGCCGTCGCCGTCGGTCAGTGGCCCGACGACACACAGGAGCACGGCAGAGGAGCCACTTCCCACCGCAAGACGCCGCCGCCGCCACCGCGTAATCTAAATTTGCCATGAAAAACGTTCGGATTGCCATGCTTAAAATCCGAATGTTATCATTTCCGTTTATTTTATATCGATCGTCGTATAATTTAAAGTCGGAGTCAGACTGAACAAAATCTATGGTTTGATTGATTGAATGTTCTGCTAGAGCCATATCAAATTAAATATAAAATATCATCAATCCACATGTATTCCTTGTCATCCAACGACCTAGACTGCTTCAATGTCGAGCGCTCAACAAGTTTAGCGTGTAGTTAATTTCATGCCAAAAATAGTGCTAATCACATAATAACACGCAAATAATATCCTAGTACTTAATATCCGCATGCACTTAATATACTTCCAAATTAATGTGCATTGCACGTACACACTGACTAGTGCTGCTAGTACATGAAACTGGTGCCGTGTCCAGATATGGTCAACGGCAACATCGCCCGCGAGTTCCTCATGTTTGCCCGTGCGTGTAAACGCGGAAGGGGAGGAGAGAGAGAGAGCACACATGGAACCCACCAGTAAGTGAAGGCGAATAGTACTAAAAATAATATTACATGTTATCCATTAATTAGGTTGTGGTAATATAGAAATATTATGTGAACAAAGGGGGGTACAACAAACATTGTTGTTCTACGTATGTTGCCTATTGATGTGCGGCTTGAAGGCCGGTCGCATGTTCGATCCTCGTCCTTTATTTTTTAATTTGTATATGGGACCAAATTTGTTTCATGACATGTGGGCCCCTCGGTGTGTAGTTTGTAGCACTTTAATTTGTGGGTCGAAATTTGTTCCATTCCAAGTGGACTATCGGTGTGTAGTTGTGTAGCTTATTTATAATAATTAAAGAGAACAACATAGTTTTTTGGAATAATACCATGGTGCGACGTTGAAGGCGAGAAAGGACGTGCGAGAGAGCGATGACCGAGCCAGAGGGAAATCAACTAGGGGAGTTGCGGGGGTTGCAACGGTGTTTGGAGTAGTTGTGGGCCGAATGCTACGAAAATATAATCTAAACCGACCGGAATAAATGCCTACACAAATTAATCCAAGGTTGGAGTGCCCCTCGCAATGTAAATAGCTCCGGCTTTGCGAGGGATGGAGAGGTAGTAGCTTCAATGCGTGGAAGATACGGTGTGAGAAAGCGAGGTCAATCGAGAGACATATAGATAGAGAGACAAAGTGAGTGTGGTCCGACATTCATTGAGCAGATATATATGCTCGGAGATATTGTCCGATTGAGCTTTTGGCAAGGGTGAGGGCTATAAGATAGAGCTTGAGAGATGATCCAGTCACAGACATGTAGATATATTTTGTGTGTGGGAGGAAGCAAGGTCAATCGATCACATAGGGTCACTGTGCGGTCGAAAGAGTGAGACGGGTTGGAGAGAGTGACCTAGATAGTGTACGTGAGAGAGTATACAATGTGAATAGGTCGAATTGGGCTCAAACATGGTGATATATCATTTTTTCCGAGAAAGAGCGAGGTCAATTGAGACATAGAGAGAGAGAGAGAGAGAGAGAGAGAGAGAGATTGAGTGAGCATGGCCCGCCATGAGGTCGAAAGAGTGGCGGCGGCTTGGATGGACTGACCTAGATAGACAATCTGCGTGAGAGAGTATAGAGTGTGTCGATCGAGGCCCGAATAGGGAGATTTATCATTTGTGTGTGAAAGAAAACGAGGTTAAACGAGACTCAGATAAAGAGAGCGAGATTGAGCGAGAGTGGCCCGCCGTGCGGAAGAAAGAGTGAGACAGTCCCGAGGGAGTGACCTAGATATACAACGTGCATGCGTGTGCACAAGAGGTTGGGGGGGGCTAGATAGGCAATGCATGTATTTAGCGCGAGAGGGTGAGAGGGATAGGGGGAGAGAGAGAGAGCTCAGCATGGGTGCAATGGCGGGTGTGTGAGGTAAATACATTTGGTAACAGAGTGGAAAAAGGGGTTGTGTTGTTGAGAGACTTAGATCGAAACATGCAAAGAAAGAATAAACGTGTGTTGGAAACCGATAGCTTCCTAAGGTGGTCAGGAGAGGAAGATTGACCGATACAGGAAGTATGTAGCATTTGTGCGGGGGGGGGGGCTAAAAACATTTGAATGTACATAGCACGAGACTTAATATTGATGTTTCAATTCGGTGTACATTGTAAGATTTGAACCGAGGACCATGCATACGGGTAATTATTTCGAATTCATGCCATACTAAGTTTCGAAAAGTTGACATTGACTCAATTTGTTGTGCTTTTTTGTAGGTCATATGTTTGAATCCATCCAAAAGTTTTCTCACTACCATGGTGTTCATCATATACATATGAATTTGTATTAAAAAGTAGCCTGGATACAGTGAAATGCGAAATCCACGTTAGAATTGGAGATCGCTACGTGACACACACACTAATTCAAATAACGAATTATGTGACACACACTCTAATCCACGTTAGCATGGATACCGTTTCAAATTTTTTTCAAATAACTCCTCATTAATTAATTTATAGTACTCCCTCTGTTCACTTTTATAAGACCTTGAAGACATTTGAGACAATGTGCAAAACAGTTCATTTTAAGTTGCCTGAAACGACTTACAAAAGTGAACGAAGGGAGTATCTCGTTTCGAATGACTAATTATTGCAAGGAAAACACGGGCATGGTAATACATATATATTCGTTTGCAAATGAAAGAAGATTCATTTGCATTCTCAAATGTAGGCGCACCAGGCAGACCAGGGTCGTGTCGGGGTGGACGCTGCTTAGGTGCCTTAAAGGCACCTGCCTTTGGGTCACTGACATGTGGGCCAGCCACCATCTGGGCCCACATGTCATGGACACAAAGGCAAGTGCCTTAAGGCACCGAAGCATAGTCCTATCGGGGTGGTCGCGTGTGTCGGACGGACGAGTAGCACCCAGCCACCCACCCCTCCCTCCCTCCCCTACTCCCCCCCCCCCCAAAAGGATGACGGCAAAATAAGTTCGCGCTTCCACGTTTCGGATTGAAATATCTGGCAGCCCCAATTCCATCCCTGCGAAATCTCTCTTCTCCACCATCCCCTTCTGCGCCCAGATTGCTCAAATCCCGAATTCGCCGCCAACCCAAGCAAAGTTCGAATCGCCCCTCGTCTCGTCTCTTTCCCCACCTCTGTGCCGGACGACGATGACGAAGACGATGGTTATGCTTCACCACCGCATCGGAGCTACCTCATCTACGCCCTCGTCCACCGCACTGGGTGGTCCACCGACAACGTCGGCCGCCGCAACCGACGTGCCTCACAGCCACCGAGTTCCACCGCATCAGGTGCGCTTCACTGAGCCATCTCCCAGCTCACCGGGGCTACTTCACCGAGCACATCGTCGCACCTCCGCCCCCGAGGCCGTTGGGGCTTCACCAACGGTCTCGTCCACCGCATCGTAGCGCTCTGCTGCCACTCAAGATCTGCATCCGTGCGCGGCCAGCCAACGCCAGCGCATCACCCTCAACGGCTCTGAAGTGACCCGCACTCTAGCTAGGCGAGCATGCCCAAACGCCGGCCCGAACTAGGTATCCACACATCACTCCCTCGTGCACTGTTCCTATGATGTTTGGATATCCTGTCATTGCTCTCTTAGCTTACACGCCTATGCAACTCTGACTTTAACTCTTATTTCTTCTGGAGATATCATCTGAAACAAGCAAATCCATTTTTTTTGCGAAGCATGACGGCGCTACGGGATCTGGTACACATCCTGCACACCCATATAACCTTGTAAGTATCTGTCCTCCGGTACAACATCAAGGTCGATTCCTCTTATTAGATCAACCATTCGCCGTGTCAAAAATGCAGAGGGGGATGCAAGGAGCACAAGGCCTGCACATCCAAGCAAGTGGTAACATGGACTTGTACATGGAACATCCCAAGCGCAAGCAGAGCTGTAGTGAGCCTGTACAACGAGCTAGCATAAGTCCCTGCATTTCATTTAATTCGTACTGGCATTCGTGTATGATTTGTGTTCAGTGGCAGATCCATGAATTCAAGTTACCAGGGGCGAACATTTAACTTAAAAAATACGAAGGCACTTGCACTCCAGAAATCAACATAACTTGAGAAATGTGAAGCTACATGCACTTTGAAAACCAGATAATGATCCAAAGTAGTTCAGATTATAAACACTAAATGATGCAAGCACCAAAAAACACAAAATGCAACATGGTGTACAAGGACTACAAACATGGTGCATACTGCTTGAATTATTTGTTCTCCGGCTGAAAATATCAAAGTGTAATTGCACCTATAACCGGTCATAAACTGCATATCAATATATCTATCCTGCACAAGTATGCCAATAGTTTCAAACAGCAGATTAGAAAAGTATTTATGCTATGTTGTCATGATACGGGACTTTTCGGTAGATGGCCTCGACGTTTCCTCAAGCTATGAAAATGCACTATAATTTGCTTGTCATCAATGCCTGCAAATCTCTGTCTCTCTCAACATAGTAGATCATCATTAGACACTAAATCCTTCAATGAGCTTGCAAAATGCTTGCATTAGATCCCTCATTAGATACTATATGTTCATCACCATGAGCATGTAAAATGTTTGCATCAAATCCTTCATTAGCAGTCTATTCATTAGACTCTTCAGGCTCAAGAACGACATGAGCTTGTATGTTTGCACCGGAAACTTGATTAGATACATCAGATTCAGTCAGTTCAATATTGATTGGGGGAGTTATAAAATAAGTAGAAATTGGTTTCATTTTCTCATAGATTCCCTACATACAAGCAGTTTTACAACACCGTCGGGTTTAACTATTGGCCACAAATTGAAGAGTTGAATTAGATATAATCAGGGATGTGATATACCTGCTCGTTGCGCATGCTACTCTTGCAAGCTGCGATCGTCTGTTTTAAGCTCGATGCCATGCCGTGTTGCCGCTGCCTCCCACGAGCTACACCTGGGTTGGATCTTCATCTTCTTGTCCTTCCGTTCGCTTGAAGCCCGGCGACCGCCCTCCAAAGAGGGAGCGAGGAAGTGCTGTGTCGGTCTGTCCAGCGGCGGCTAGGTTAGGAGCGAACCAGACTGGAGGCTGGAGCGAATGAATTGGGATTTTTCCTGTTGTCGATCGATATGGGAGGCACTCGTTTGGGTCGCGAGCCTGCTATAGGGCCTGCCTTGCACTTATGTTATTGGCCCATCCAAATTGAAACATTTTTCTTCATTTTTTACATTGCCTGCTCATGCATTGGGATGAACAAAACTAGCGTGGGCCAACCTGGACGACTCAAACTAGGTGCACACTTTCTAGCCACCTAAGGCGGCCGCCCATAGCAGCCCCTATGGTGGCGTCGCCCCTTTTTGCGTGTATGATTGGATAGTGAAAAATATTCCAGTGGCACTTTTGATTTACCCACAGAATGGTTGAATTGCTTGTTTCTATGAACTGAGTTCGCCAATAATGTGAAGGATGCCAGTCTTTTCATCCTATTGTAGATTGCTTAGATCTCGATATGCCAAAAGTAATCGCATGAAATATACAGTAAAAGCCAGTGTGATGTGTGTGTCTACAACTAGTCTGACTACACATCCTCATATAAAATATCAAGGACGCACCATATTACCAGATTAACCATTCGACTTACCAATGCAGTGTGGGAAGAAAGAAGTATTGGGACTGCGTATCCAAGCAATTGATGCCATGGACTCCTTTGTACAACCTTGTAAGCGAAAAAGAAGTTGCAGTGTGCCTGTACAAAGAACTAGCGTAAGTTTAGTTACCTGCTTAGCCACTTATTGCAAAATTGTTCAATTATGTTGCTTGGCTTAATTTAGTTTGCTACTGATTACATAATGCCATAGCCTGTTAATCATATTGTAGACTGCGCCTATCTATGTGTTTGATACTTACTATTAAGAATTACCTGTTTGCCTTAACTTATATATCTACTTGTTTGTTTAACTGCTTTGCTGCTGCAACAGCGGGTTACAATGATGTTAATAACTACTTTTCAGCATCCAATTGAAACTCTTTAATTCCTTGTTTGTTTAAATGGTTTGCTGCTATAACTCCCAGTTGAGATGTTTTGCTAACTTCAACTTTTCTGAATCCAGTCGGAACTTTAATGGCAAAACAGGTTAGCCCAAGATCAAAGAGCGAGGTCCCCATGGACATTGCATCATCTCACAGTAGTGGCACCGGCCCAATCGTGCATTATGAATTGCCAACTGCTGATGCTCTAGAGGCTAAACTAGTGGTAGAAAGAGATTCTGCTTCTGCACTTAGAGATGAAGTTGACATGTTGAGGAAGCAAACAACACATTCACAAGCAGTACTCAAGACAATCATTAAATATTTGGTGGATTTCAAAACGAAGCAAGCTGAGACTGACCAGATTGTTAAGGTCCTGAAGGAAAAAGGAAAGTAAATTCCTACTTGGTAAATAATAGGTGAAATGTTCTTTCCATCGTTGAATAACCTTTGTGTTGTCTGTTCATGTAATCAATCAAACCATTTGTTTTAGAGATCATGTAATAATTGTTTTTTGTTTTGTTTTTTCGTTTGTAATTTTATTTGAGCACAAGTCTATATTAATTGATAAGACTCGGAGACATTTCATTTGGATTGTTGTGCCAGACCTACAAATATGCCAATCGGGCTGAATGTGCATTCAACAATAGTAGTAGTATAGATGGACCATAAGTGGCACGCATCGAAAAGGGCCAAGATGCTGGCTAAGAAAAGGATGCTGTTGTAGCAAAAAAAAAGTACAGCGGCCTGGCTTATGTATGTTAGTTGATATTATTGATCCATATACTCTATAAGTGTTTATATATCTATTAGTTCTGTACATTCTTGGTTGATTGACTCGGTTTTTGAATCTTGATACATCGCTTGTGTACATATCTAAATGGGAGTACACATTATGCTGTGTGTGACATTTGAGTTGGACATGAAGTGTTCCAAATATTCAAATTCACCTTAAACTGGATTCTAGCTTCTGAATTTGAGTATCAGCATTTGTAAACCATATTCATATATGACAGTGGAATACATCTTTGTCGTCCTTTTGAAGATATATAAAAACACATAGAATGATTTATAAAGATTCATATAGGAATACAAAATGGATTCAAATTTAGTTGCCAGGGTAAACGTGGATGCTTATTGTCCCAAAATTCGAAAGAAGCGGCAAAATGTCCACTCCCACGTTGGCTGCCCGAAGCCAAGTGTTTGGGAGATGGACATTACTGTCTACCCATTACACGAACAATCCATCGGCCCGATTTCCACTGCTCTAAATAGGGGTAGGTTAGTAACTTCAATTAGACGTGACACGACCGCCTCTGAGCCCATTCCGACACAGTGGGCGTCAAACATGGGCGTCCAAACACATTTGATTCAAGCTCGTCCGAAAGACCTCTGTTTCTCCCTCCATTCCCCATTCATACACGGTGGGCGGCAAAACAAACTCGCCTCAGCCGAAATCGATGTAGGCAAGTATTTTCAATAGGGGCAGGTTTGTAACTTCACTCAGACGTGACACAACCGCCCTACCTGTCAGCCCCGTTCATACACCGTGGGCACCAACCATGGGCTTCAACCACCCTCTCCTCGCCCGAAATCGCTCTGGGCAAATATTGGTGAGATGCAAGATTACCGTCCTATCCCCAACCGACAAGACGTCCAAATTTTAAATGGGGGCTAAGTTCGTAACTTTCCCATATTTCAGACAGTCGCGTCCCAAAAACATGGTTCCCCGTACCTCTCCCTCCATTTTCCCATTCATACACCGTCCGCGCTAGAACACCCAATCCCCACACCAGCCTCCGTCCGCCACCCCATCCATCGCCGTCGTCCTCCACCACATCCATCACCACCGTCCTCCACCATGCCGAAGCGCCTACCAAGACCGCGTCGTCCACTGCTAGAAATGAACATTTCTCATCCATGGCGACGGACCAATAGCCTTGCACCACGTTCTCTCGCTTCATTGGCGCCGTCGTCCTCTTTGCCAGGGCCGCTCAGACGACCTTCTCTTCCACCGTAACGGTACTTATCCCCCGGTGCACCCGTCTACCGTCGCAGATCTGCTTCAACGCCACCGACAGCCATCGCACCCCCGATGCCTACACGGCGCCGCAAGAGAGGTGGTACTTCATATCTCCTCAACTTTTTGATCTCAACCAGAAAATAAATCTTAAGTTGGTTACTCTACTTTCTTTTCAGCTCTTAGAATTTACTCCCTCCGTCCCATAATATAAGAACGTTTTTGACACTACACTAGTGTCAAAAACGTTCTTATATTATTGGGACGGAGGGAGTAGTTCTTAGTTCGAAGCAAACAATGGATGCTAAATATCATTTGTCCGGTTTGCAGCTTCAAATCTGCCATGGCACAGCCATAATACGGTTTAATTGATCATGCTTAGGGTTTAATTGATCATGTTGGTTCCGTGGTGGTTTCTTTAATAGAAATCGGAGGGGAAACCCTCTTTTGCTAAAAAATATATGCTTAGATTTTCCCCTTTTATGATCACTATCTGATCGAAATCGTGCTTCGTGTCATAATAACATTGCTCCACCCATCAAGCTAAACAAGCTTAGTTGTTCAAATCTGAATCGATATTATTAAAATAGAGTTGTTTAATTGGTCACTAAATATTCCTAAATTAGTTTCAAAATGCATGTTACGCCTCGGTGTGTATCTCTCTGAGGTGCCCACGGTGGGCTGGCCCACCCTGGGATTTTGGGTCGTCCCAGGCCTCGATTCCCCTCTGTTCTGTTGCGCACTTCAGATCTCTACTCGCCCCCAGTCGCCTGCCTCGCCGGCGACTTGCCGCCCCCGGACATCATGACTCTAGGAGGAGACGCCGGACTAACAGGAGGCAGGAGCCGCTTGCACAACAGCGTCACCGCTGCCCGGGTGCGCCACCGTGCCTACCTTCCCAGTCCGTTGAGGGCTCAGGCGCGCAGCACCCACCAAGCCAACCCGATTTATCCCGAGATACGTCCTCAACACTCAGCAGCCACTCCTCATCACCCATTTTGTAATTGATTCATTACTCATTAGGTAGGACTGTCATTAGGGTTTGTTGTGTGCTTAGTGCTACCTACACTTAATGGTTCAGAGTATTTCGGTAATCTTTAGTACCTCTAAAGTTCACATGGTTTTCGAAATTCCGGCCCTCGGAACAGACACTAGTCATTTTGGATTGTTGGTCGTAGTGACATTGACCCAGATTACTACTGCAAGCCAGGTTTGTTGACAATTTTACTTGTCTTTCTTACTCATTCGATATAATATCCAATTATTCACGTCGATTAGTTGCAAACAATAAGTGCTATACAAACTTCTTCATTTAGATTTTGGACGGTCTCTTACTGCAGTTACAATTCTGCATACTTGTCCTAGTAAGCTCACAAGTAAATGATTGATTCACTACATCTATGCTTGCCTTGTCATATTTGTTGTCAATATTCTTTTAGGGTGGACCACCCTATTTCTAAATACTGGAACCGTAGACATGAGTGAATAGTATTTCTCTATGTGATCTCTTCCATCATGTGTGGGCAACGAACACTGCATTGTATAGAAAGAAAGTGTCATTTCCAGCTTTTACATAGGTTTCAATCTTTTACATGGAATACAATCTCCCTACTTGCTTTGTGTCACACTACCAACACTCCACCCTTGAAGACAAACATTATGCCACTCATAATTGCTTAGTTTATTTGTTCAAATACTAATTTCATGTGATTTTAATGTTCCTACTTCAGTTTTGAAATGTGTGCCTGCCTGTTATAGAGACATAAGGGGTTTGTATTTCTGTGTGTGGTCTGTTCAGCACGGTTGGGGGGTGAACTTTGCATATGTAGGGGTTTATAGGGAGACACTCTTCGAGTTGAATCCGTAATGCATTCCATAGATAATCTGACTACTTTTTATGTTTCATGAATCTCAGATTCTGAACAGCATCATAATGATTATGAGCTTGCGTGCATGAAAAGAATAAAGCAGAACAATGCCATGGATGTCAAACTTGGCATTAAGGGACTGAAATCAAGTCTGGATGCAATGCAATGCAAACGCTCTCCACCTACATATTCATGCTCAGAATATGATCCTAACAGTGATTCTAAGCTAGAGGGAGACCTAAGTCAATGTAGCTCACTAGTGGAGGAGTCAGAGGAAGATGCCCTATCTTATTCACCCATCAAGGTACTTGCTCTAACTTTCCAAGGTTACATTGCTCGCACATATCTTGCAACTGATGCTTTGCATTGCTTCTACTTTGTTCAACTGCCATTAGCTCAGTTTACACATCGTGTATGTGAATATGCCCTGCCTATCCATTTTCTATACATATTTCATCTGTCATCATACCATATTTATCCATTCAAATGTTGTACTTGTGTATCAGACGTTCAAAAGGAAGAGGGCGATTGCTGATCGTGGAGGAGCACAAGCAAAGTATTTGGAAAAGGTAGTAGCACCTGATAAATCAAATAGCCCATTAGGTGTAGTTTCAATATCACCTGACCCACAAAACACCCAACTCTAGCAGACTCTAGCCCTACTACACTGGTCATTTCTGATGCCCCAACTCAGCAAACCCCAGCTGCAGCAAACAGTATGATTATGCCAGTTGACATAGCACCAGCTGTATGACGCAAAACCCCCATTCCAGCAAAGAGTACACCAAATCCAGTTGCCAAATCCTTTTCGAACCAGAGAGAGCCCCAATTGCAGCAAATAGGACCCCTGTTCCATTTCTTCCCAGTTTAGAAGACGAAGCTTATGTTGTTGGCAGGAACTTTGTGCGCATCTTTCCTTCATGGAAAGATTATACTACTGACACAGAACAATTTCCAGTCTTCCTCCGCAACTTATGCGTAAGTAATGTACTAATGTTATTCATGGTCATTACTGCATATGTTTCTGCTGACAGAAGACCCAAGATTTCATTCTTTTAAATAGGCGAGGAGCAAACTGGATTGTGATGACGAGCAAGGGTTGGTTGCGCTTTTCAAGCACTCGTTGATGAAGTATCGTTCCTACCTGAGGCAAGCACACGTCGATGGCAAGCCTCTGAATGAAATTTTTGTACAGTCCGGTGCTGCATTTATCCGACGGTCACTGGAATAATCTTGTTACACATTGGTCTCAGCTGCAGCGGAAGGTACTATCTATGATATCACATCACAATTTGAACTACATTTCTGCATTTGCCTTAATGTCTCACTTGTACAAAAACTGTTAGCAGAAGAACATTCGTTCTCAAGGGACCATGAATCTCGCAACTATCTCGCACAATCGCATTGCTCTTGTGAGTACCTCTTGCCATGTATGACCATACTTACTTTCATAGTTGTTTGATTATGTAGCATCACTTGCACATGTTAGCCTCGTGTCGTCCATTTGGTGGACATTATAAGATCCGTATGGACTCTTACATAAATTTAGAATCAACCCAATGCTTTTGAAGTGGTTTAGCTCTGCAGTCCTCTTGTAAGGACTGAGCGTGGTCTATCACTGTACTTACATTAAAGCTACTCCCTCCGTCCCATAATATAAGAACATTTTGTACAAGACACGGTGTTCAAAACACTCTTGTATTATGGGAAGAGGATTGGTTCATTTTGTAGCATTCGCATCTTATCTCCTCGCCCACCATTTACTAAAAAGATCAAATCTATATTTAATCTTACCAACAAGTAGAATACATGACAATGCCGGTCTGAAGTGTAGCCCATTGCTCTTGTCAAGACATTTTGTCTGTAACGCTTGTACTTCTAGGATTGGTAGTTGATTATGTAGCATCAATCGCATCTTATCTTCATTATCCTCTATCCCTTCCAGTATTATCATATCTATAATTACTCTCTACAAAATGTAGAGTACAGGCAATGCTTATGAAGAAGTTTATGTGCTGAAATTCTTGAGTTATCCTTCCCTTACATGGAGAAGGGCATTATAAAGCTGGTGTTAACTGTTAATGTAAATCAGTCCTTCTAAAGCCTATATCCTCAACTGTTGTTTAATTTGCTCATACTCCCTATGGTTTACTGCTGTTTAGTTTGTTGTTTCTACCAAAATGCATGTTTGCAGAACCGTAAGTTGTAAGGTTTACTTGTAAAACCAAATTCCTTATTCATACCATGCACATTACTTAATACTCCCAATATGTATGCTTGTTTTTGTGGATCTATAATCAAGTGTGTGGTGAAGCAGCCCACATTTGCACCTTGTCATATCCTGTTTTATCTTACTGATGTGGCTGATGATATGAACAACATGCCATGCACATTATCCAAAATAGATACAATGATTCTCTTTGCCCTTCATCTATGCTTGTTATGTTGACATGGTAATCCAGTAGTGTGGTGAAGCTCCCCGCATTATGAACAATGCCAAATTATGCTATTGATATTTTGAACTTACTATTTATTTTCTAATTTGAAATTGGATGGAATTGACAGCACAGTTATCATCTTTGTTTATACACGTACAAAACCCGTCATCTCTCTGCTTTGTTTCAGGGTGATATGCCTGATGGCATGCACAAGTCTACTGAAGGCTGTAAGACAAACCCAACATATATTGCAGCAAAGAAGGCAAAACATCTTGAAGATAGCGAGACAACCCCAAAGTCTTGTCTTGATGCAGTGTTCAAGTTACTTGAGACTAACAGTCAGACAAGCTCATAGAATTCGTTGTCTGAATTAGTTCGACTTCTTCAGTCCCAAGTTCTAGCAGAAAGGCATTCTGCAACTCAACTTCGACTTGAAGTCCTATCTCTAAGAAAGATTGCGGAGAACACCAATGAGAACCTCATCGCTAAATAGCTACACCTGGAAGCTATGACCGACATCCTAGGCCAGTCTCACAGCCTTGCTCAGTAGCTTGTGCAGCAGTTCCCCCGCAAGGCTAACCTTTCTTTAACTGTCTTGGAAGTGGTCTCGGTTCAATATTATTTTGTTACGCTGCAATGGTGCCCAGTTTTTGTAATCTGCTTCTTCGTTGCGCTTTATGATCACTGGTGGCGAACTTCGATGCCCAGTGGATGTAATATACCTTAAATTCTTTATTGAATAGTGTAGGTTTATTCTTAGTTACTATGCCATAATTTCTTTATTATATAGAGTAGGTTTGTTCTTAATTCCTACTAGTTACTGCCATCATTCGCTATCTGAAAAAAATCAGATGTAGTCGACCAGGCCGAAACATTCGACTCTAACGGGCCTAGTTTTTAGCGGGCCACAATTGGGCCAGCCTGCGTCTTTCTTGGGCCCGAATGATTGGGGCCTTCACACATTGTGCCAGGCCCAAACTTACACCGGCCTATATTTTAGTTGGGCCTTTTGTCGACCCAGCGCTTAGTTTGGCCCAGGTAGAGTTGGGCCATTAACAGACTGAATATTGTACTGGTCTATTACGGCTGAGATGAAACCACGGGCCTTTAGCAGGCCAAAATGCATGTTGGGCCTCAATTCTCACTAGTCGTCGACGGGCCTTCAGTAGACCGAAATGTAGACCGGGCCTTTTTGGGCCCAGATAGCTCACGGGCCATTACCAGGCCGAAACATATCTCGGGCCTTAGTTGGCCCACTGATATCATGGGCCTTTAAGAGGCCAAAGCTTAATCTGAGCATCAACAGGCGAATTATGCGACGAGCCTTTAACAGCCCAAAGTCACGTTGGGCTTAACTGTTGCCACCTTTATCATGGGCGTCGAAGGCCCGATGTCCCGTCGGACCATATATGGCCCATGGGCAGCACGGGCCATTCCCAGGCCGAAAGTCACACTGGGTTGAAATGGGCCCATGTCTACATCAGGCCTCTAATAGGCCGAAAGTCACTGGGCTGTAGTTGGGCCCAAATATTCGGCGAACAATTAACGGGCGATCTGGCTTCGGGACGCAAATGGGCCCAAATATTGGGCAAACAATTAACGGGCCAGATCTGGCTTCGGGCCGTAAATAGGCCCAAATATTTGGCGAACAATTAGCGGGCCAAATCTGGCTTCGGGTCGTAAATGGGCCTTTATTAAGCAGGCTGTTATTGGGCTGGCCCACTAGTGCATGATTAAGTACTACGTGCCTTAGACTGGGCCGGCCTTTTTAACCTATATGGGCCTCTGTTGGGCCCAGCCACGTGTCGACGTATCATAGGCATGTCTCCTCCAATGGACGGGCGACATCTGGCCCACTAACAAGCTGACAGGTGTTCCCTTCGGCCAATCAGAATTTTATACGTGGAAATTTCCCATTGGTCAGGGCTGTTAACGGGTTATCGGATCCAAAATCCAACCGGGTAGCTTAACGACGTTCCGTTATGATGGATGCCACGTGTCGGTCACCCTTGACGAAAGCACTTCTGTGATGCGTGATTTATCTTCATGGAAGTGGACACTTCCGTGATGATAATTTTGGTAATGTCATGGAACACTTCTCCGATAGCACATGTATGACTATCTTGATTCTGTCATAAAATCGTCATGGATGTACATGCATGACAAAAAACGCGACCTACTGTGGCAAACACGTATCATCACGGAAGTGTATTTTTTGTTAGTGTATGTATCCCAGGATGTGCCGAAGAGGACTGAAGTGAATTCCTTATCAGGAGTTGTACAGGAGGAAGTACTAGTGGTGAAGGATTTCCCTGATGTATTTCTAGAGGAGTTGCCAGGCATGCCACCAGACAGAGACATCGAGTTTTTGATTGAGCTTTTGCCAGGCACAGGGCCAATATCTAAGAGACCGTACAGGATGTCCGCAAAGGATTTGGAGAAAATTAAGAAGCAGATTAAGGAGTTACTGGATAAAGGCTATATTCGCCCAAGTTCGTCACCTTGGGGATCACCAGTGCTTCTAGTGGAGAAGAAGGATGGATCATTGAGGATGGTTGTTAATTATCAAGGATTGAATGAAGTAACGATCAAGAACAAGTACCCACTGCCGATGATCAACGATTTGTTTGACCAGTTGCAAGGAGCTAAAGTATTTTCCAAGATCGATCTATGGTCAGGATACCACCAGCCGAAGATTCGAGAGCAGGATATACCTAAGACAGCTTTTACCACAAGGTGCGGGCTATATGAGTATACGGTTATGTCATTTGGTCTGACTAACGCACCTGCCTATTTCATGAACATGATGAACAAGGTGTTTACAGAGTTTTTGGCTAAGTTCGTCATGGTGCTCATTGATGATATTCTGGTTTACTCGAAGAATGAAGAGGAGCATAAGGAGCATTTGCGTTTGGTACTTGGGAAGCTCAGAGAACATCAGTTATATGCCAAGTTCAGCAAGTGTGAGTTTTGGTTGAAGGAAGTTGGATTCCTCGGACATGTTATATCCGGAGAAGGAATAGCAGTAGACCCCACCAAGGTCGTCACGGTGACAAATTGGGAAGCACCCACGTCAGTTGGAGAGATCTGGAGTTTTCTTGGACTCGCAGGATACTACCGGACGTTCATTGAGAATTTCTCGAAGATTGCAAAGCCTATGACAGAGTTATTGAAGAAGGACACCAAGTTCAAATGGACTGTGGAATGTGAGGCCAGTTTTCAGGAGTTGAAGAAATGTTTGGTTACATCTCCAGTGTTGATTCTGCCATATCAACGCAAGGATTATCAAGTGTATTGCAACACTTCTCGTCGAGGACTTGGAGCAGTGCTTATGCAGGAGGGAAGAGTTGTTTCATATGCCTCACGACAGCTTAAGCCCCATGAGTTGAATTATGCTACACACGACTTGGAGTTAGCAGCCGTAGTGCATGTATTGAACACTTGGAGAGATTTTCTCATCGAGAACCATTGTGAGGTGTACATGGATCACAAGAGTTTGAAGTATATCTTCACGCAGAAGGAATTGAATCTTAGGCAAAGGAGATGGTTGGAGCTCATTAAGGATTATGATATGAGGTTGCATTATCATCCCGGAAAAGCTAACGTAGTAGCTGATGCATTGAGTCGCAAGAGTCATGTCAATACACTCATGACCAGAGAGTTACCCAAGGATTTAGCAAAGGATCTTCGCGAGCTATGTTTGGAGATAGTTCCGAGAGGCTATGTAGCAGCATTGGAGATTCATTCTACTTTGATGGATAAGATCAGAGAAGATCAGAAGACGGACAAGGAGATTGCCGACATCAAGGAAAGGATGATCAAAGGAAAGGCTAAAGGATTTCATGAGGATGAGAACGATACCTTATGTTTTGAGGACCACGTATATGTGCCTAATGATCCGGAGATCAGGAAGTTAATTCTGCAAGAGGCCCATGATTCGCTGTATTCGATTCACCCAGGAAATACCAAGATCTAACTGGATTTGAAGGACAGTTTCTGGTGGACCGGAATGAAGAATGATATTGCGGAGTATGTAGCAGTTTGTGATGTATGTCAGAGAGTGAAGGCTGAGCATTAGAAGTCAACAGGATTGCTACAGCCATTGCCGATACCCGAATGGAAGTGGGATAAGCTAGACATGGATTTTATCACGGGATTGCCCAGGACTCGTTCCGGCTATGACTCGATATGGGTTGTAGTCGATTGTTTGACGAAGGTAGCTCATTTCATCCCAGTGAAGACCACTTATACCAGTGCTAAGTTGGCAAAGATATACATGACCAGGATTGTATGTCTGCATGGAGTTCCGAGGACCATTGTATCAGACAGAGGAACCCAATTTACCTCAAAGTTTTGGAATTAGTTGCATGAAACTTTGGGTACCAGGCTAGAGTTCAGTACAGCCTTGCCTCCGCAGATAGATGGACAGACTGAGATAATCAATCAGATTCTGGAGGACATGTTGAGAGCTTGTGCACTAGATTATGGATCTAATTGGGATGAAAATTTGCCATATGCAGAGTTCTCTTACAACAACAGCTATCAAGCCAGTTTGAAGATGGCCACTTTTGAAGCTTTGTATGGAAGGAGGTCCAGGACACCATTGTTGTGGGATGAAGTTGGAGACCGTCAGTTGTTTGGACCAGATTTGATTAAAGAGTCTGAAGAGAAGGTTAAGTTGATTCGTGATAGACTCAAGGTAGCCCAGTCCAGGCATAAGAGCTATGCGGATTCTAAACGCAAGGAGATAGCTTATGAAGTTGGAGATAGAGTTTATCTTCGTGTGTCCCCACTTCGAGGAGTTAAGCGTTTTGGAGTTAAGGGAAAGTTAGCACCATGTTTTGTGGGACCATACAAAGTTTTGTAATCTATGGGAGAAGTTGCTTACAAATTGGAGTTGCTTGAAGGATTGTCAGGAGTTCGCGATGTGTTCCATGTTTCCCAGTTAAAGAAGTGCCACGCAGAGATGACGGATATTCCTCTGAGAGATACAGTGCTGCTGGAAGCGATTCAGTTGGATAGCGATTTGACCTACGAGGAGAAACCAGTGAAGATTCTCGAGTTTGCCAACCGAGTCACACGCAACAAGGTTATCAAGTTCTGCAAAGTTCAGTGGAGCCACCATACCGAGGATGAAGCCACCTGGGAACGAGAGGAAGACCTACGGAAGGACCACCCTCACCTATTTTCTAGTCAACCCGAATCTCGAGGGCGAGATTCACCTTATGGGGGTAGGTTTGTAACATCCCAAATTTCCAATTTGAAATGTTATACATTAGATCATCATTGCATATCATAATTTATTGCATTTTGGCTTGATCCTAGAAATTCTACGCAACTCAAGGACCCACAGAGAGAGTTGGGGATTTCGTTATTTTCATATTTGAGTTTTCTCAAATTTTGAAAAGTGGATCATTTGATTTTAATTATTTTTCTCTTCAAATATTTCTTTTATGAAAAAAAGAGAGGGATAAAATGACTTCCTCAAAATAAAGAAATATTGGAGATTAAATATTAAAAACAAAACAAGTATTTTATTCGGAGTTTTATCGTTGTTTTATTTGAATTAGGAAAAAATATGCGTTTTTCAAAATTGCATTAGAGGCCCAAATAAATGTTTACTTTGTCCGCTGTATTTTTAGAGGACATGGAAAATTTATTTCAGGATTTTTGGAGTCCGTTTAGTATTTCTTTTCTTTGTTTTTCTGCGCGGAATTATTTTAAAAAAAGGAACTGACTTAGTCGGGCCGTACCTGACCCGTACTCGTCCGACCGGCCCCTTAAAAAAGGCCCGCCCGGGACCACCCCCATCCCAGCCGCCGCCCCGCAAACCCTAGCCGCCGCCTCGTCGCAAGCCGCGCCGGACTTCATCGCCGCCGCCATCACGCCAGGCCCTTCGCCCTCACGCCCGCCCGCCGAGCCCCACCGCCACCCGACCCTGCCGCCGCCCGTCGCCGCTGGCCATCGCCGGAGTTGCCATTGTCCCGCCGCCGCCGATCCGTCGACGTAGTTGCCGGATCCGCCGCCGGTTTTTGTCGGTTAGCCGCTCGGTTTTTGTTAGAAAACCGCGTTTTTTATTTAGATCGGTATATTTTTTTCCCGGTTTAGTTATTTAGCGAACGCCCATTTGTTCGTTTCATTTTAACGAACGATTTTCACCCGTTAGCCGCAGACAGCGAACGTTCGTTCGTTAGCCTGTTTGTCAGTTTTTATTTTTCCAGGGATTTTCCGCGATTATTTTCGATCGTGATTTCTGCCCTGATTTTCATTTTAGTTTATGTTTTTGCTTGTTTATTAGAATCAGGCGATTCAAGCGCCTAGAGTTTCGCCTCGAAGCCCTCTTTTTGTTTAACTAACTTGAAAAAGATTTTGGTACTGTAAAATTTGACTTAAGTCCAGATTAGTAAATGAAGCTTGTTTCTTTCGCCGTTTGAGTTTCGTTGCTTCATTTGATTTGATTCTGTTTGCAAATCGGAGTTGTTAATTTGAACTTTCTGTTTAGATCTCTTATGTGAGTTTTATCCGTGCTTCTAGTTGAGTGCTTATTGTAGGCTTGTTTGTTTGCGATAGAGTACCCGGAGTGCGAAGCGTGCTACTACGAGTCTCTAGGTTTTACGGATCATCAGCAAGGCAAGTAACACTTTGATCATACCTCTTTACTACCCAGTTTTATTGCATTAGATCAACCCTCAAACAATTGCATGGTTAGGATATGATTAACATGTGGGTTTTGGGGAGTAGATGAGGTAGTACCTATTGTCCTATTTATTATCAAACCTTGGGAGTTACTTCTACGTTGCTTATATTGCTATGCTATGCTTGTAGACGTGGTTTGGTTCGAGTGATTCATGACAGATGTGAGTGTTGTTACTTAATAGTTAACTTAAGGTGGCTACTTTAATACACATCTGGGTGGATTGCTTGAAGGCACCCTGGAGTACACAATGGTTGTCAGGGCACCTCGAGAATCCAGTGTTGTCCTAGGATATCCCGGAGTACCCGTGTGATCATCCTACGGTCCGCCACCCAGGCTCAAAGGGATCACAAGATTATTCATGCTAGAAACTTCTGTGGATAGCCACAAGCTATTATGGGCTCTAGCATAGTTGAGTAAGTTGCAAGACCTCTTTCAGTGGTGGGCTAGCAGATGTAGGGGAAAGTAGGTGTAACTGTCCACCCAGAGTAAAGAGTTATTGTTTCAGAAAGACTGTGTCTCGATTCTCCGACCATGGATGTATTCGAGCCTTGTGGGGAAAAGTGCGCAAACCTCTGCAAAGTGTATAAACTAATCATGGTTAGCCGTGTCCCCGGTTATGGACGTTCTGAGTATCTAGTTCTTGGATTATCATGTTGATCTCATCAGTCTTAATTTAATTTGATTGGGTTTAATGATGATGTTTAATTGGGGTTGAGTTGTAGGAACCTTCTCAATGTTTAACAACCACCCTGATAGTTAAATAAAATTTATTCCTTTGTTGTAGGAAAAAATTGGCTTTATGCAAAACTGTAACCATAGAGCTTTCCACCAGCCATATATGCATGTAGTGATAGCATTTATTCTGTTCATTACTCTCTTGCGTTACATTGCCAGCATATTCCATGTGCTGACCCGTTTTGGGCTGCAACGTTCATGTTGCAGACTTTTTAGACGACGAGTAAGGTGCCATAGGTGGTTGTCTTTCACTCAGTGATGCCGTTGGAGTTGATGGACTCACTTTATCTTCCAAGCCTTCCGCTGTTATTGTTTTAGATGGCCTTAAGCCATATTTATTGTAATAAGTTCTCTTTTGAGACATTCGATGTAATAAGTGTGCAATTGCTACTCTATTATAAATTCTCGAGTATTATGTGTGTCAGTATTACCGATCCAGGGATGACACTGATGCACAGAGATCAGACTGTTTGAGGTCTGGTCGCTATAATGCGTTAGCGATAGTTGTAGAAGCAATAGTTGGCAAGATGACCACAACGCTACGATGGAGATCAAGGTGTCAAGTCGGTGACGATGGAGATCATGACGGTGCTTTGGAGATGGAGATCAAAGCCACAAGATGATGATGACCATATCATGTCACATATTTTGATTGCATGTGATGTTTATCTTGTATGCATCTTATTTTCCTTAGTACGGTGGTAGCATTATAGATGATCCCTTACTAAAATTTCAAGGTATAAATGTTCTCCCTGAGTATGCACCATTGCGACAGTTCGTCATGCCGAGACACCACGTGATGATCGGGTGTGATAAGCTCTACGTTCACATACAATGGGTGCAAGACAGTTTTGCACATGCGGAATACTCAAGTTAAACTTGACGAGCCTAGCATGTACAGACATGGCCTGGGAACACTGGAGACCGAAAGGTCGAACATGAATCATACAGTAGATATGATCAACATAGAGATGTTCACCTTTGAAAACTACTCCATCTCACGTGATGATCGGACATGGTTTAGTTGATTTGGATCACGTGATCATTTAGATGACTCGAGGGATGTCTATCTAAGTGGGAGTTCTTAAGTAATATGATTAATTGAACTTTAATTTATCATGAACTTAGACCTGACAGTTTTTGCATATCTATGTTGTAGATCAATGGCCCATGCTATCGTTCCTTTGAATTTTAATGCGTTCCTAGAGAAAGCTAAGTTGAAAGACGATGGCAGCAACTACACGGACTGGGTCCGTAACTTGAGGATTATCCTCATTGCTGCACAGAAGAATTATGTCCTTGATGCACCGCTAGGTGCAAGGCCTGCTGCAGGAGCAGGTGCTGATGTTATGAACGTTTGGCAAGATCGATCTGATGACTACTCGATAGTTCAATGTGCCATGCTTTACGGCTTAGAATCGGGACTTCAAATGCGTTTTGAACGTCATGGAGCATATGAGATGTTCCAGGAGTTGAAGTTAATATTTCAAGCAAATGCCCGAGTTGAGAGATATGAAGTCTCCAACAAGTTCTATAGCTGCAAGATGGAGGAGAACAGTTCTGTCAGTGAACACATACTCAGAATGTCTGGGTACCATAACCACTTGACTCAGCTGGGAGTTAATCTTGTGGATGATAGTATTATTGACAAAGTTCTTCAATCACTGCCACCAAGCTAGAAAGGCTTCGTGATGAACTATAATATGCAAGGGATGGAGAAGACTATTCTCGTGCTCTTTGCAATGCTCAAAGCTGCGGAGGTAGAAATCAAGAAGGAGCATCAAGTGTTGATGGTTAACAAGACCACTAGTTTCAAGAAAAAGGGCAAAGGGAAGAAGGGGAACTTCAAGAAGAATGGCAAGCAAGTTGCCACTCCCGGGAAGAAGCCCAAGTCTGGACCTAAGCCTGAAACTGAGTGCTTCTACTGCAAAGGGATTGGTCACTGGAAGCGGAACTGCCCCAAATATTTGGCGGATAAGAAGGATGGCAAAGTGAACAAAGGTATATTTGATATACATGTTATTGATGCGTACCTTACTAATGCTCGTAGTAGTGCCTGGGTATTTGATACCAGTTCAGTTGCTCATATTTGTAACTCGAAACAGGGGCTACGGATTAATCAAAGATTGGCTAAGGACGAGGTGACGATGCGTGTCGGGAATGGTTCCAAGGTTGATGTGATCGCCGTTGGCATGCTACCTCTACATCTACCTTCGAGATTAGTTTTAGACCTGAATAATTGTTATTTGGTGCCAGCATTGAGCATGAACATTATATGTAGATTTTGTTTAATACGAGATGGTTATTCATTTAAATCAGAGAATAATAGTTGTTCTATTTATATGAGTATTATCTTTTATGGTCATACAACCTTGAAGACTGGTCTATTTTTGTTGAATCTCGATCGTGGTGATACACATATTCATAATATTGATGCCAAATGATGCAAAGTTGATAATGATAGTGCAACATATTTGTGGCACTACCGTTTAGGTCATATTGGTGTAAAGCGCGTGAAGAAAGTCCATGCAGATGGACTTTTGGAATCACTTGATTATGAATCATTTGATGCTTGCGAACCATGCCTCATGGGCAAGATGAATAAGACTCTGTTCTCCGGAACAATGGAGCGAGCTACCGACTTATTGGAAATAATACATACTGATGTATGCGGTCCGATGAGTGTTGAGGCTCGCGGCGGGTATCATTATTTTACGACATTCACAGATGATTTGAGCAGATATGGGTATATCTACCTAATGAAACACAAGTCTAAAACATTTGAAAAGTTCAAAGAACTTCAGAGTGAAGTGGAGAATCATCATAACAAGAAAATAAAGTTTCTACGATCTGATCACGGAGGCGAATATTTGAGTTACGAGTTTGGCCTTCATTTAAAAGAATGTGATAGTTTCACAACTCGCGCCATCTGAAACTCCACAGCGTAATGGTGTGTCCGAATGTTGTAACCGTACTTTATTAGAAATGGTGCGATCTATGATGTCTCTTACCGATTTACCACTGTCGTTTTGGGGTTATGCATTAGAGACAGCTGCATTCACTTTAAATAGGGCACCGTCTAAATCCGTTGAGACGACACCGTATGAACTATGGTTTGGCAAGAAACCTAAGCTGTCATTTCTTAAAGTTTGGGGTTGCGATGCTTATGTGAACAAGCTTCAGACTGATAAGCTTGAACCCAAATCGGAGAAGTGCGTCTTCATAGGATACCCAAAAGAGTCTGTTGGGTACACCTTCTATCACAGATCTGAAGGCAAGATCTTTGTTGCTAAGAATGGATCCTTTCTAGAGAAGGAGTTTCTCTCGAAAGAAGTGAGTGGGAGGAAAGTAGAACTTGATGAGGTAATTGTACCTTCTCTTGAATTGGAAAGTAGTTCATCACAGAAATCAGTTCCAGTAATGCCTACACCAATTAGCGAGGAAGCTGATGATAATGATCATGAAACTTCAGATCAAGTTACTACCGAACCTCATAGGTCAACTAGAGCACGTTCCGCACCAGAGTGGTATGGTAATCCTGTTTTGGAAGTCATGTTACTAGACCATGACGAACCTACGAACTATGAGGAAGCGATGATGAGCCCAATTCCGCGAAATGGCTTGAGGCCAAGAAATCTGAGATGGGATCCATGTATGAGAACAAAGTATGGACTTTGGCGGACTTGCCCGATGACCGGCAGGCCATAGAGAATAAATGGATCTTTAAGAAGAAGACTGACGTTGATGGTAATGTTACTGTCTACAAAGCTCGACTTGTCGCGAAAGGTTTTTGACACGTTCAAGGAGTTGACTACGATGAGACTTCTCACCTGTAGCAATGCTTAAGTATGTCCAAATCACGTTAGCAATTGCCTCATTTTATGATTATGAAATCTGACAAATGGATGTCAAAACTGCATTCCTTAATGGATTTCTTAAAGAAGAGTTGTATATGATGCAACCAGAATGTTTTGTCGATCCTGAAGGTGCTGACAAAGTGTGCAAGCTCCAGCGATCCATTTATGAACTGGTGCAAGCCTCTCGGAGTTGGAATATACGCTTTGATGAGGTGATCAGAGCAAATGGTTTTATACAGACTTTTGGAGAAGCCTGTATTTACAAGAAAGTGAGTGGGAGATCTGTAGCATTTCTAATATTATATGTGGATGACATATTGTTGATTGCAAATGATATAGAATTTCTGGATAGCATAAAAGGATATTTGAATAAGAGTTTTTCAATGAAAGACCTCGGTGAAGCTGCTTATATATTGGGCATTAAGATCTATAGAGATATATCAAGACGCTTAATTGGACTTTCACAAAGCACATACCTTGATAAGATTTTAAAGAAGTTCAAAATGGATCAGTCAAGGAAAGGGTTCTTGCCTGTGTTACAAGGTATGAAGTTGAGTCTGACTCAATGCCCGACAACTGTAGAAGATAGAGAGAAAATGAAAGTCATTCCCTATGCTTCAGCCATAGGTTCTATCATGTATGCTATGTTGTGTACCAGACCTGATGTGTACCTTGCTATAAGTATAGCAGGGAGGTGCCAAAGTAATCCAGGAGTGGATCACTGGACAGCGGTCAAGAACATCCTAAAGTACCTCAAAAGGACTAAGGATATGTTTCTCGTTTATGGAGGTGACAAAGAGCTCGTTGTAAATGGTTACGTTGATGCTAGCTTTGACACTGATCTGGATGACTCTAAATCGCAAACCGAATACATATTTATATTGAATGGTTGAGCTGTCAGTTGGTGCAGTTCCAACCAAATCGTCGTGGCGAGATCTACGTGTGAAGCGGAGTACATAGCTGCTCCGAAAGCAGCAAATGAAGGAGTCTGGATGAAGGAGTTCATATCCGATCTAGGGGTAATACCTAGTGCATCGGGTCCAATGAAAATCTTTTCTGACAATACTGGAGCAACAGCCTTGGCGAAGGAATCAAGATTTCACAAAAGAACCAAACACATCAAGAGACGCTTCAACTCCATCCGTGATCAAATCAAGGAGGGAGACATAGAGATTTGCATAATACATACGATCTGAATGTGGCAGACCCGTTGACTAAGCCTCTTCCACGAGTAAAACATGATCAGCACCAAGACTCCATGGGTGTTAGAATCATTACAATGTAATCTAGATTATTGACTCTAGTGCAAGTGGGAGACTGAAGGAAATATGCCCTAGAGGCAATAATAAAGTTGTTATTTATATTTCCTTATGTCATGATAAATATCTATTATTCATGCTAGAATTGTATTAACCGGAAACTTGATACATGTGTGGATACATAGACAAAACACAGTGTCCCTAGTAAGTCTCTACTAGACTAGCTCGTTAATCAAAGATGGTTAAGTTTCCTGACCATAGACATGTGTTGTCATTTGATGAACAGGATCACATCATTAGGAGAATGATGTGATGGACAAGACACATCCGTTAGCTCAGCATAATGATCATTAAGTTTTATTGCTATTGCTTTCTTCATGACTTATACATATTCCTTTGACTATGAGATTATGCAACTCCCGAATACTGGAGGAATACCTTGTGTGCTATCAAACGTCACAACGTAAAAGGGTGATTATAAAGATGCTCTACAGGTCGAAGGTGTTTCGTTGGGTTGGCATAGATCGAGATTAGGATTTGTCTCTCCGAGTATCGGAGAGGTATCTTTGGGCCCTCTCGGTAATGCACATCATAATAAGCCTTGCAAGCAATGTGACTAATGAGTTAGTTACGGGATGATGCATTACTGAACGAGTAAAGAGACTTGCGGTAACGAGACTGAACTAGGTATGAAGATACCGATGATCGAATCTCGAGCAAGTAACATACCGATGACAAAGGGAATAACGTATGTTGTCATTACGGTTCGACCGATAAAGATCTTCAGAGAATATGTGGGAGCCAATATGAGCATCCAGGTTCTGCTATTGGTTATTGACCGGAGAGGTGTCTCGTTCATGTCTACATAGTTCTCAAACCCGTATGGTCCGCACGCTTAATGTTCGATGACGATTTGTATTATTAGTTATGTGTTTTGGTGACCGAAGATTGTTCGGAGTCTGGGATGAGATCAAGGACATGACGAGGAGTCTCAAAATAGTCGAGAGGTAAAGATTGATATATTGGACGAGGGTATTCGGACATCGGAATAGTTCTGAAATGTTTTGGGTATTTTTTGGAGTACCGGAAGGTTACCGGAACCACCCGGGAAAGTAATGGGCCTACATGGGGCATAGATAAGAGAGAGGGGAGCCTGCAAGGGGTGGCGCGTGCCCTCCCATGGACTGTCCGAATTGAATAAGGGGAAGGGGGCGCGACCCCCGTTTCCTTCTCCCTCTCACTCTCCTTCCCCTTCCCCCTCCGAAAGAAAGGAGGGGGGCGACTAGGACTAGGAGTCCTAGTCGGTTTCCCCCCCACTTGGGCGCGCCCCTTGGGCCGGCCTCCTCCCTCTCCTCCTTTATATACGGGGGCAGGGGGCACCCCAAAGACATCAATTGTTCTCTTAGCCGTGTGAAGTGCCCCCCTCCACAGTTTACTCCTCCAGTCATATTGTCGTAGTGCTTAGGCGAAGCCCTGCACGGATAAGTTCACCATCACCGTCACCACGCCATCGTGCTAACAAAACTCTCCCTCAACACTTTGCTAGATCAAGAGTTCGAGGGGCGTCATCGAGCTGAACGTGTGCAGAACTCGGAGGTGCCGTACGTTCGGTGCTTGATCGGTTGGATCGAAAGACATTCGATTACATCAACTACGTTAAGCTAACGCTTCCGCTTTCGGTCTTCGACGGTACGTGGACACACTCTCCCCCCTTGTTATATGCATCTCCTAGATAGATCTTGCATGATAGTAGGAAATTTTTTGAAATTGCATGCTACGTTCCCCAACACACACAAGTCACCAATGATTGCACCTACACAAACAAACAAATACTTGCACCCAACGCGATAAAGGGGTTGTCAATCCCTTCACGGTTACTTGCAAGGATGAGATCTGATAGAGATAGGTATAAAATATAAATAAAGTGCAAAATAAAGTAAAAGTAAATAAATTGCAGCAAGTTATTTTTGGCCTTTTTGTTGTATAGATCTGAAAATAATATGATAAAAGTGGACCCGGGGGCCATAGTTTTCACTAGAGGCTTCTCACTTGAGGATCCTGCGGTTAGTGAACATTGTGAAGTAGATCTTGGCCCTCAATTCAAGAAAGGGGTAACACAAACCACCGGGTGGATGTGATCACGAGAACCTAATGTTAGAGTTAACAATATCATTTAACCCAAGTAGAGGAGAGATCGGAGTCCTAGAGTATAGACGAGGAATAAAAGATCCTAATACTACCCATTTGTGATGTGGGCCCGTAAGCCACACAACCATGTTAGTAAAATAGTTTTTCAAAGACTAGACTCAACTTCGGCCAAGGAGTTGGAAACGGGGTTCCTACATGCTACCTGGCTCTGGTACCAACTTGTGATGCCCCCGATTCAATCGTACACTAATCATACACGCAAATGTGTACGATCAAGATCAGGGACTCACGAGAAGATATCACAACACAACTCTAGACATAAATCAAAATAATACAAGCTTTATATTACAAGCCAGGGGCCTCGAGGGCTCGAATACAAAAGCTCGAAACACAAGAGTCAGCGGAAGCAACAATATCTGAGTACAAACACAAGTTAAACAAGACTGCCTTAAGAAGGTAAGCACAAAAGCAACAACGATCGAAACGGCAAGGCCTCTTGCCTGGGACCTCCTGGTCGTCAACGGTCTCCACGTAGTAGTATGCACCCTCGGGGGTAGAAGCAACCATCATCGGTGGTGGCATCTGGCTCCCGGGATCCGCCATCTGATTGCAGCAACCGGGTATATGGGGAAAAGAGGTAGTAAAGCAACCGCGAGTACTCATCAAAAGCACTCGCAAGCATAAGATCTATACTAAGTATGCATTGGTATCAAAGGAATGAGCTGTATCTGTGGACTGTACTGCAAATGCCAGAGGAGAAGGGAAAGCCTAGCCTATCGAAGACTAGCATCTTCAAGCATCTTGCAGCAATCAGAAGAGTATATAATAGCAATTTAAAATTAACAAGCATCTTGTAGCATTAATGCCCAGAGATCCTTCCTCGACTCCCTGTGAGAAAACAATCCCGGAGCCAATCTATCCATCTCATGTATCAAGTATCCATTTCTAGTTGTAATAGATCGGGATAAAACTCCGAGCGTCCATTTTCGTGGACACAGCTATTCGAATAGATAAACTTTCCTGCATGGGTGCACCACATTACCAACCATGCTTGATTACTCTGGCTGGACACACTTTTCTGGGTCATGCCCGGCCTTGGAAGATCAACACGTTGTAGTCCTACCTAGACTCCATAGAGAGGTCCCTACCGTTCTACATCCTAAGCGCTCTGGGGTCTTGGACCCATCGCCCATTGCACTCCGGGTCGTTGTGTGCAAGGGGATACTTGCACCACCTCTGCCTGGATGGCGCGATCCGGCCCGACCACAATGGTGAACTGGATGTCTGACAGAGCTTTCGGAAGAAATGTACGACGCCGAGTGCCCATATTTTTTTCGTGTGGCGGTTAGTGCGTATAGGCCAGTGGCCAACTCGGATCAAATACCCAAACCCTTAGTGTGTTGGGAGCTGGCGGAGGCGAGCAAAGACTCATGATCATGTGACCCCATCGCCTCGTCTCGACCCTCTCACTGTAGGGCGGTCTACCTGCCCGGCCGTGCCTCGTAATTAACTCGTGGGTACCCTCCAGGTTAGCCCGACTATTCCGAGACCGTTGGTAACTCAGATCCACCTCTACCGGGCTGGTACCGCCTATCCCTTCAGTCCCACAGTAACAGTAACTCTCGCGGGTACCCCCATGGTCAACCCGACTTCACATATCTCGCGGGTACCCCTCGGGGCCGACTCGACTTCAACATGGGCCTGGAGTAAAGCCAAAATATACGTGTGTCCATAACATCAAGGGGGCAATCTAAGGAATCACCCTTGATGTAATCCACTTGATGTAATCGTCAAGGTGTCATATGAGGAATCACCCTCGAGGTTCACACTTGAGGTGTTGCAAGACAGAGTCGTATCGGGAGTGGTGAAGGAGGAATCACCCTCGACAGACTACGACTGATTAGCTACACTACAGAGTTCTCATCAAAAGTGATGTACGAGGTATCACCCTCGGCACTCAATAGTAACTCTGCAGGGTCATACAACTAATGGGGGTGAGGTGATGTGTCGGGCTCTGGTCATCGATCACGTTGATCGAGTCGTCGATGATGAAGTAGGGGCAACAGGGACAAGGTGAGGGGCCTCTGATGGATCACTAACCTACATATACTAAGCAGTTTAGGATAAGCAGGTAAGGTACAACAACATGTTACAAAAGCAGGCTATGCATCAAAATAGGAGCAATCAATTACAGTAGCAAAATCTAATGCAAGCATGAGAGAGAATGGAATGGGCGATATCGGAATGTTCAATGGGGGTTTGCTTGCCTGGAAGCTCTGCTAAAAAGGAAGAAGGGCCATCGATGACGTAATCGATCACAGTGGCATCAGCAGCGGTCTCGGGATCTACCGGAGAAGAAGAGGGGGAAGAAATAGTAAATACAAGAAAACAGATGCATGACATGACTCGAGGCACAACTAGGTGTGTTCTAAGGCAGTGCTACATGATACCGGCGAAGGGGAAAAACATCCGGGAATGTTTTCCTGTAGTTTGGCATTTTTGGACAAATGAAACGGAGGGGGACGGTTCCATGTTCGCTATGCTAGGGACGTGTGACAGACGAACGGAAGGCATATTCGGAATCGTCATATTTTCTGAGCAACTGTCATATATAAATTATTTTCATCCGAGTTACGATTTATTTTATATTAATTTTCAAAGTTTTAAATGATTTCTAGAATTAACATATTTAATTTATTTCAGAAAATAGAATTATGGCGTCAGCATGATGTCAATAGTCAACAGGGCATTGACTGGTCAAACTGACGTCTGGGACCCACCTGTCATTGATAAAGGAGTTAACTAGTGGTTTAAAATTAAATAAACTAAGTAGTAGGGCCCACCAGTCAGTGACTATTTAGGTTAATTAAATTAGTTCAACTAATTTTGTTAATTAGCAGGGGTGGGCCCCATCTGTCAGCGCCTGGGACTTTTCCAGCCAGCGTTGATTGAAGTCAACACGGTCAAAGAAGGTCAGTGGGGCCCCTGGGCCACCAGTCAGCGACCGATGGGTTGGCCCCAGGGCGGCCACGTCGGCGTGGCCGGCAGTGAGGCTCTGGCGAGCCTCAAGCGCGGCAGTGGGCGCTACCTAGCGGCGGGATTCGCCCTCCGGTGACCATTTGGCGCGTGGAAGGGCCCGTTCGAACGAGCCGAACGAGCCACGTTGAACGGCACCTGTGGGGGCGTCGGAGGTGGTCGGATGCGTCACCGACAATGAGTGGAGGCGCCGGCGGCGTTCGGGCACTCGACGAAGACGGTGCTTCGAGGCATGGTTTGGCGTGCGGAGCGCTCTGACGGCAACCGGTGCTGCGCCCTTTGCCGAAGTCGGCCAGCAGTGGGAGGCGGCGAGCTCTCATGCGGCAATGGCGGCGGAGCGCCGCCCATCGGGACGGTGCTAGGGGGCGCGAGGAAGCGAACTGGAGGGCGCTACGGGTTCTTACGGCGTCGAGGAGCACGGCCGAGGACCTGGTCGAGTTCAACGTCGACCGCAACGACGACGACGAGAGGCGCGGCGGAGACGACCTACGGCCATGGCGGCTAGCGGGGCTACTGGGATGGAAGGGAGCAGGAGAGGGGGAGGACGTGCGGTGCTCACCGAGGAGGCTCACGATGGCCTGATGGGGAGCTTAGTAGCTGCAACGGGCGCTGGCGTTGAAGATGATGGCGGCGAGCCGAGGAAGAAGACGACGATGGGTGGGCGTTGCGGTGCTCCCCGGTCGGGTGAACAGCGCGGGGAGAGAGACGACCGGGGGGGAGGGCGGGGGCAAGCTGGGATGTGTCGGCTAGTCATGATGAGCCAAGGCCTAGGGGAGCAGGGGGGGTTTCTGTTTTTGCCTTTTTATTTGGCTTTTCTTTTTCTATTAAATAGTTTATGTTATCATTTTAGTTGTACTTTATTTTAGGTTTTATAAAATATAGGACTAGCCCCTAAATTAGTACTAGTAATTCGGCTACTGCCATAATTAATTTGACACATTAATAAAATAGGTTTATATTTGTTTATTATTTAAAAGCATTTAATAAATGGTTTTAGCCACTATTTTATTCATTTAAGAGCATTTAAATACTTTATTAAATATGGGTTTCAACATGAAAAATATCTAGGGATTATTTGCAACACTTTGAACATTTTTGTTTTCATGTTTGAGCAATTTGAATTTTGACTTTAATTTGAATTTGAACCGGTTCGAATCAAAGGGGGATTTAGCAATGGTGAAAATGATGACATGTCACCATTAACATGGGATTATTGTAGCTTAATTATCCGGGCGTTACATCACCGCCGCTCCTCGCCGTCCAGATCTTGGCTTTGATACATGTGCCGCTGCTCGTCGCCTAGATGCTCACTACCGCCAGTGTGAGAGTGGAGAGAGGGGAAGTGAGCGGTGAGAGATTTATGATGCAACTTCAGGAAACAATGCGGTGTCTCTCCTGTGTCTCCGGGCCTGCAGCCGCCTCCACCCACGTGCCTCGAGTTGCATCGCTTAGGCCTGACTTCAAACAAAGGTTTATTCAAGCGTTCCTCGAGAGCCAGGCCGAACGGTGCCTTAAGGTTCATGCGGACCTAAATTTCGGTGTAACATATACAACCAAACGGGTCAAAATTGCACCCATCGGGCCTGGCTGTGCCTAATGCAGGCTACCAAACGTATCCTTGGTATGTGCAAACTAGATGGCACCTGAGCAGAGAGAAGCGTTCAGTCAACTCATCTCGTGCATGTTCCATGAGAAAAACATTTCTTTGAACACATTAACGTTTGTCATGGTTTTTTTATAGATGTACCATAAAATTTGAACTACCCATGGTGAAAAAAGATCAGAAAATTTGTCACGTCAAAGATTATAGCTACAAAACAGATAAAAATGCCGTGTCGGGTATCTAGAGGATAACATCACAACAGGAACACATGATGCGTCCCTAAGTTTGCAGAACATGATGTTAAGGATCTGAAGACTAGAGCCTTAAACTCTAGCTTCAGTGCTCCAGTAATAACAGAGCACAAATTTTTAAAACCAATCTAATTGGCGAAGGAAGCTCATGATAGTTTGAGAGATTCATACCCTGGAAGTCAATACAGTGCTCTAGCGTACTCAACTCACCACAACGGTCTTGGAGGCATCGCCATACCCGCCGTCGCTGAGTTAGGTAACGACATCACCCTCCACCTCGAGCACGAGCTTCATGAGAATCTTCTGCGGGTCCTGCGGCGAGAGGAGGAGAACGACGTCCCCGAAAACTTAGTACGAGCGACCAATACAATTAATTATTTTTGTTTTTAAAAAATAAAATTAATTATTTTATGTCTACGATGGACAAAAAAAATTGCTTGAAATTATATCTCTGAAACTTTGAAACTTGCAGTTTTTGACGAAAAACTGTAAGTTTCATCGTTGAAACTTAAAACTGTTTGAGGGGTTTTCTTTTTTACTATGCGCTCGTACAAGACTGAACTACTGCACGAATCACGAGGTAAAACAAATGGGTGGCAGGACTTGGCAGGTGAATGCCCCTGTGCATTCCTGACAGGAGCCCCTGGATTCCATCAAATGTGTTCGGCCATTTTATAGAAAATAATCCTATACGACCGGGTCGTATGCTCTCGTTCGTGAGACCCTTTCCCGAGTCTGACGCGTGGCAAAACAGATCTCAAAGCAACCTGGCTACTGTATCCAATTTCCCATCCCGTCTCCTTCTCCAGCGCCCCATGGTCCTGCCACCGGTGCTCCTTCATCGACGGCGTCGCAACTCCGGCCTCCTGTATTCTGGAACCAACGGCGCCCCATCTCCGCTGCTACCCCCCATTGTCCACAGCGATGGCGGCTCAACGGCGCGGGTAGGCCGACGCGGCGGCCCCGGGAACGCAGTGGCGGGGGTGATGTGGCGCACCGGCGAGCTCCTTTGGCGCTGCAGCATGGAGCGCGTGGGTCTGGGGCCCGAGCCCAGATCTGGCGCGGCCGGTGGCTGCTATGGTGGGCCACCGCGGGTGGCAGGCTGGTCGGGACGCGGCGGTTCCGGCCGAAATCTGCAGGTCTGTGGCGGCGGCGGCGTGCCACGGGAGAGGACGGCGACGCGGCGGCGGCATGTAGTTTTCTGCTCTGCGGCCTGTGGTGGCGTGGCCGCACTTGTCCTCGCGGGAGGGCGTGTGGCAGCGCGTGGAGGGGCCTGCCAGCCCGGCGCGGTGCTCAGCGCGGAGTTGCGGCCTGCTGGTCGCTTGTTCCGCGCGGTGGAGGCCCGTCGGGGCGCTTGGCAGAGGTGCGGCTTGGGCCTGCGCGTGCTGGGCGCGGCGGAGGCGGCGGATCTGGCCTGACGGCGCTCGTGGGCTCTGCTGCTCCTTCGGCGGCGGCTTCGTGTGGTGCCAGGGGCCTGCTTTGTCCGAGGGGCTTGGAGGATGCCCGGGCCTTTCGCCGCCCGATCTTGCCGGCGGGTTGTGGTGATGGTTCTGCCGACGAAGCTGGAGGTGCTGCGGCTGGCAGGTCACACGGAGCCGGTGGATGTCGACCATGTGGATTGTGTGTTGTGCAGTGCTTTGGATCTGCTCGAATTCCGAGGTGTGGTGGAGCTCCGGCGAAAGTCTAGCCCCGACTTTGGGCAGGTGCCGGCAACGGCGGCGCCATGGTGTCGTGATCGAAGCGGGCGATGACGGCTGCTACGTCGTTTCCTTCTTGGGGGCATCGCCTTGGAGAGTCAGCATCTTGCGGTTTGCACGGATCTCTTCATCGTCGGGGACAGTGGACGTCGGGGCGGCTGCTCCGGGTGGTTTCTGATTGTGCGCTGAGATGGCGATCTCGGGAACAATTCGAGTGGCAGCTCTATGAGGTGGGGCTCTGGCTCGACATTGGTTGGGTGGCATTTTTGTTCCGCTTGAGTGGTAGGGATGTCGGCTCGGTCGATGCGCCCCGGAAGGGGCGGTCTGACTTTATGTCGGGGCAGCGGCCCCGGATGTGGTGCGACGTTCGTGGTCTGCGAGCGGTTGGCCTGAGCAGCGTGGGCTGCGGGCAGCTGGGTTGTGCGGTGTTGCTGCTCAAGGGAGTGGTGGTATGTCGGGGCGGCGGCCCCGAGAAAATCACTGTGGCGATCGGGCTTCTGTGGCAACGATGATAGTGCGAGCAATGTCGGTGACGCGGCAATGGTTGCGGTAGTCGGCTCTTCTCCCGCGTGTTCGTGGTTTTTGCCTCGGTTTGTCTGTTGCTGTGGAGTCGAAGCTGCAGCGGCGGGGCCCTATGGTGTACGATGACCGGCTGCAGGTGGTCCATTCGGCGATCTTCCGTGGCGCCAGTCGTGACTGGTTTTGTTCTTTCGAGCTCTCCGTCAGAGTCGGAGCTGCATTGTCTGGTCGTAGGTCGGCATGTCGTCGATTAGGGTGGGCTTTGCCCCTGTGTATTTCAGTTTTTGGGTGTGGGCTTGGCCCTTGTTGTTCCGGTTTTTGCCCGGTTTTCGTAATTAACTGGGCAATTCTCTTCTGCTTAATTAATAGATGAGGCAATCTTTGCCTCCGTTTCGAAAAAAAAAATCACGAACATGAAAATGAGAAAGCAAAAGAACAGATGCAATCTGAGTAGGTGCCCTTAAGGGAGCACACAAATTGGTGAGACGGTGGCCCATTGTGCGGCACTGGACAATTAGCAACTAAAAAAAAAAGAAAGAAGAAGATGCAATCTGAGTAGAGACTGAGTGAAGATGCATGCGCTACTCGATGGATTTCCATTTTATTTGTGATGTAAAAAATTGGGAATCAGCTTTTCCGCTAGGTAAACTACTCTTTCAGAGCTAGTGAATAATTAGCTGGCGAGTGTATCAGAAATATCATCTGGGAGTGTATCAAAAAGAACAAGCATGAAACCTCGTTCGAGGATCCGAGGCGGCCAATTGTGCTGGCCCGATCGATCGACGGATGGAGCTAGCTAACTGGAACTAGCAGTAAAATAACGCATTGTTGTAAGAAAAGTGATAAAAAAGGATAGCACTCAGCAGGGACCGTGTAACTTTATGCCTGCCCGCGCACATACATCCGCGTACATACGTGTCCAGCGACATCATTTGGCATCTCCTTTGGAGATACGATAGATGTTGCAACGCGGGTAGGCACTCAGTATTTTTTGGACACTAATGTCAAGAGGTAAAAGATGATATGTATGATTACGTACAATGCATGCATTTTTTGTGCCAAAGTTAGGCCCGATAAGTGATCATCACTTTCACCTCATTTTATAACGGTCGAGAGTTGAAAAATAAAACAGCAGCGGCGACGTGTCGGAAGCTGCATGGCACATCATGGCTCACATGGGTTTACCCATGACCCATGCGACAAGATCGATACGGAGGGACACACGTCTGGTGCTGCTTGGCTGGGCGCTCCTATAAATCTCCTACAAACTCCCATGTCATTTGCACAGCACAAACAGACCTCACGTAGAGTGACCCAGCAAGTGATACATAGATTGAGCACCAAGAAGACCTCGCAACGATGAGGTCTCTCGGCCGCACTTCGTTGTGCTTTCACCTGGCCCTGCTTCTCCTCCTTGCCGTGGTCAGGGCAGATGATCCTAGCCTCGCCGATGGAGGGAGGCTCATCGACCCCAAGCCTTCCCCAAAACCCACTCCAAAACCGATGCCTCAACCCAACCCTAAAATGCCGCAGCCGAACCCAAACCCAAACCCAAAGCCCACGACTCCTGCAAAGCCGGAACCCAACCCAATACCAGACCCAGATGCCAAGCCACAACCAAAACCAATGCCTCAGCCTGACCCGAAGCCAACTCCTGAAAAGCCAAAGCCTGAACCTCAGCCAAGCTCATTGCCGGTGTATTCACTAGACGACATTGGTTCCGACAGGACGAACCCAAAGCCTGACCCACAGCCTAACCCTAAGGCAAATCCAGGAAAGCCGGACCCAGACGCCAAGCCACAACCAAAGCCAATGCCCCGGCCGAATCCGAAGCCAAATCCTGAAAAGCCAAAGCCTAAACCTCAGTCAGGGTCATTACGGGTGTATTCACTAGACGGTGTTTCCGACAGGACGAACCCAAAGCCCGACCCGCAACCTAACCCTAGGACAAACCCAACAAAGCCGGACCCAGAAGTCAAGCCACAACCACAGCCAAAGCCCCAGGCAAACCCAAAACCCACTCCTGCAAAGCCGGACCCAGAAATCAAGCCACAACCCCAGCCAAAGCCCCAGCCAAACCCAAAACCCACTCCTGCAAAGCCGGAGCCTGAACCGCGGCCAGGACCATCCAAGCCGACGCCATTGGACTCACTGTCAGTTCGTTTCGACAAGGTGAACCCAAAGCCTGATCCACACCCGACCCCCGAGCCAACACCAAAGCCGCAGCCAAACCCCAACCCCCACCCTGGACCGTCCAAGCCTAAGCCGCCGGTGTACGCACGTCGCGTTGGCTCCGACAAGCCCCTCAACTAAGCGAGCAAGGTGGCTCGTGCAACATGGATTGGATGATCAAGCAATCTGTCACATATAAGGACAAGCTTAATTAAGGTATCCATCCATGGAATAATCAGCAGTGTGGCTGTCAGTCCTATGAGTTGTAAAATGGTACTGCTTATGTATGCTTTGTGTGTTGCATGCGTACCGGTGTACGTAGGCGATCTGAGTGTGCTTGAATATGAGTGTTTATGATTCCTAATCATGTGTGTAAGACCAGCTTTGTGTATCCATGATCAATAATGACATCAATCTACACATGTATGTGCCAATGTGTCGTGCTACTCTTGCGAGAGTCCGAAGAGTCGTCACAGAAAACTGTTTCTTTCAGAAAAGAGTCATCACTGAGATGCAAGTGTTGTTCCGCCCCTCCGTGCACTCGCCCAGCCCAATCATGCAAGATATACTAGCCAAACTTTTATTATTCAATATATTTTCTTGAAACTAACTTTTATTATTCAATTAAAGATCATAATATCAACACATATACTTTTTGGCCCTTGTTGTGTTTCGACCAACATATCAAATACACATATTTATTGATGGAAGAGTAAGATGAGGAGTGTAGGTTGATTAAAAAATATAGGAGGATAATTTTGCAAATGTGCCAATAATCTATCTTGTAGCCGGACACATCCCTCGGATTTCCCTAATGCACTGGATATGTTCTCTTGTAGTAGTAGTAGTTGTCTAGCAATCTTCCCCATCCTTAATAAGATGATCATTTGAGGTGCCTAACATGATTGTGGTCTATCTGATATAACACATCTGATGAATCTTGTTGCCACCTATGATCCAGAAACTCACTTTCATATTGTTGCCAATAGTGATGACAGTGGTAGCCCTGAAGAGGTCGATATCTCTATAACTCTAGATGATACATCGCACGTTGTTGCGAGACTGTTTTACAATAAATTTCAATGAGATATGGTTGCATGGACCATGAATATTTTGAGTAATAATATAAAAGTGAAAATGAAAACACATATTTTTTTACTATGTTTAATTGTTGCATAGTTGCAAAATATTTAAATATAATAGAAAAAAAATTCCCACGCATATTTGCATGTTGAGGTGTATCCTTTTCTATGCATGGTTGCATGTTTAAGTGGGTCTTCTCCCACATTCACGACCTTCTATAAATATTTTTTGAATTACAATGTTAAAATTAAATGAAAAATAGAAAAGAGAGGAAAAATCAAAACGAACAAGAAACCCACTGACACACATCTTTATAGATGAGTTTCATAACATCCCAGAGCCACCAATGCACCACATGGAGATGCTATTGGAATGGCGTCCCTTCCACGCGAGAGACGAGATCATGTGGCACCACTGGAACCTCGCGGACACGTCATACTCGCCTTTCAGAGCCATGGCCATGACACCATGCACACAACGTTCGCCCGACCTTGGACAACCTCACCAGAACTCATCGGGCCTGGCTACAGACACGGTATGCATAGCGGTTGTCGAGGATGCTCAAGGAAAGGCGCGACCGAGATGGCTTTCCTTTTGGTTTGATATCTGAACCAACTGCATATCAATTCCCGGATTATCTTGCATTTACATCAGTTGCGGAATTGTGACGGGCTTAACCGGTCTGTCGCACTGCCTCGCACAAATCATAACGGACTGTGACGAATAGCCAAAGTGGCATTGGCCGCAACATGTGCGCCTGCAAATTCTTGTGGCCGGCGTTCGTTATCCACCCCGTTTGTATCCTGAGTTATGATCCTTTGCATTGTTTTTGTTTTCCCGAATATATAATTCTAAGCTTTTTTTTCATTGTTTTTGAATTCTAGGCATTTTAATAACAATCCTTGCAATTCCTACTTAAACCACCAGAGTGCATCAGCCAAGCTAGCAAGCATAGCATAACCCAACGTTAGCTTCGCCCCCAGGCCACGCACATTCCAGTGCAAACAAGTGAAAAATTAATGAATTTGGGAAACAAGGTTTTATTTGGACAATTACATTTCCACCCCTACCTCGAACCCACTACCCAAATCTACCCTAAATTTTTGGACCTACTCAATTTTGCCCCTATTCCATTGAGTGGTGTTATAGAATTAACCCCGAGTGGTCTTTCCTTCGGGTCTTCTCTACTTTCTAAGAGCATCTACAGCCGACTCAGCAAATCCGGCCCCCTATACGTCCGCGGACGCGCCCGGGCACGCCTGCGGACACTGACCGGGCACTCACTATATCCGCGCCTCCACACCCACGTATCTTATACTCCGTCTCCTATATTCATACTAAACCATGCAACGTTGCTAAAAACTATGTAGATCATGAGCGGACATACAAATGCACAATAAGTTTCACAGCCAGATCATCAAAAGATAGCCAAAGTTCACATAATACACATAATATAACGGACAAGTTCAAACTACAACTAAAAACTTGAAATAAAGACGGATCTTCATCACTTCCTCGCCGGCCCTTTGCCCTTCCGGTTGCTAGCGCAGCTGTAGGAGTCTGCGGCAGGAGGTGGGTCTACGTCGGATCCGTTGGGCCCGTTGGAGGAGGAGGAAACGGGGATGACGATGTAGCCTTGCAAGCGCCGAACAACACGGTCTTGCTTGCACTTGAGCTTGGCCACCCTCACGGCCTCCCTCGCCGCCTCCCTCTCGGATTGCTCAATGCCAAGTCGAAGCTGCTTGGCATTGAGCCTCCGGAGCCATCGGGCCTTCGTCTCCCTCTCAGTCAGTGACCGGGGGCACACCCACTTGAAGAGAAGGTCCTCCTCGTCGGGCACCCGATGGTGGTGGGCGGACTTCGCAAACCCGTTGGACCGCCCTCTATTAATTCTATATCCGGCATATCTCGTGGTAGGGGTCCTAAGCTAGGCATCTTGGAGCGATGGTAAACGGATACATCATTTTACCTAGGTTCGGGCTCTCTCGAAGAGATAATACCCTACGTCCTGCTTTTGATTGTATTGATATGGGTGTAGTACAGGGTACATGTATCTACCATGAGATTGTTCTAATGAATATGGGATCATCTATTGACTAGCCTAGCTTCGGTTTATGTAATGCACCAGAGGTCTAGGATTTAGAGGAGTCCTCGTCTTGTGCGCCAAGTCTTGTGGAAACATCCTTGTATACGGCATGGGCTGCCCGAAGTGGCCCATGAGCAAACCGACATGGGGGCCTCAGCCTGATCCACCTGGTCGGGAGAGACATGATGGGTACCCCTTAGTCCAGGACACCGTCAGTAGCCCCCTGAAGCAGTCTTCAAGTTGGGGACGCTCCTTGGTTCTTCTGAACTGTTCTTCGTCTTCGATTGTCGGTCTTGAAAACTGGTTCAACAAATCTTCCCATTTTTGATCTTGAGGATTGCCGAACTAAATCTGAAGTTTCACATGTCGGGCGTCCAAGGAGCCCTTTAAGTCTTCAGCCTTTATCAATGCCTTATTATTTTGTTACGCCACACCTCGGGTTTGAAGTGTTTCCCGTGTGGCGGTGTCCTCTAGCGTCCGAGCTCCAGTCGTACGTATGCAATAGTATCTACAGGGTATGTAGATACATGTACCCTAGCTCGGAAGCATGCGTACAAATGGAAACGTGGTATGCAATAGTTCCTGAGACTCAGGTTGGGTGCAGCCGACCAACCTAAGGATCGTAATCTCCTCGGAAACTGTTTTGCTTTTTGTAAATTGCCTGCACTAAATCGGTAATGCAGTAGCCCCCGAGCCACTAATCAGGTGGCAACACCATATCATGGGATCGATGTAGCATGTTAATGGCTTCTAAGTAAGGAGCGAGAATCCCAGTAGCCCCTGAGCCTTAATATGGGCACGGGTGGCCGAATTAAGGTTCGATATCCGCTTGACAGAAAATTTTGTTGTGTTTAACACAGACTTCTCGAAAAGAGAATAAAGATCTCTTTAACGGAGCTAGAGCTAGCGAAAGCCGAGCTCGCCAAGGTCTTCCCTAAGGGGCTTAATAGATAGGAAATCAATGCCAGTAGATAATTATGAGAGCGTTATGTCAGCTGCTCGGTTGTCTCAGTGAGATTGTGCCCTTGACACTTTAAAAGATGGGCTGCAATAAATTGATTTTACTCGCAACTTATGTGTAATCATTGTATGTATCCGAGTACTTTACATCATTAACGCTCGGGTCCGCATTGTACAAAACTTTGTTGACCGACCATTAATTTCAACCTCCTCGGCAAGCAGCCGGGGAGTGTTTGTCCCACTTTATAAAGCTTTTATGAACGCAAAGATTTACGGCAAACGGGGCAATCCGGCCTTACGGCTTTATAAACAAAGGTACACAGAGAAATATGTTATATTACTTTTAATGTAAGAAACATCTTCTCAAAAAAATAGTTCCTTTATAAGAATCATTTTCCCAAGCTATCATGTTAACCATGATCATGAAATACCAACTCCAATCAATGTGAGAGGAAAATATTGAGGATTTATTGCAGCTCGCCAAGGTCGGCCCTAAGGAGCTTAATAGATAGCAAATCAATGCCAAAAGGGAATTATGAGAGTGTTACGTCAGCTTCTCGGTTGTCTCGATGAGATTGTGCCCTTGACTCTTTAAAAGATGAGCTGCAATAAATTGACTTTACTCACCATTTCTGTGTAATGATTCTATGTATCCAAGTACTTTACATCAGTAATGCTTGGGTCCGCATTGAACAAAACTTTGTTGACCGACCATCGGCTTCAACCTCCTCGGCCAACAGCCAGGGAGTGTTTGTCCCACTTTATAAAACCTTTATGGGGGTAAAGATTTACAACAAACAAGGCAATCTGGCCATACGGTTTTATAAACAAATGTACGCAGAGAGATATGTTATATTATTTTTTAACATGAGAAACATCTTCTGAGAAAAATAGTTCCTTTATAAGTTCCTTTCCCAAGCTATCTACCATGATCGTAAAACCTCAAATCCGATCCAATGTGGGAGGAAATATTAAGAATTTAGTTCGGAGAAAGCTCCCGAACTCTGTGGTCTTTAGTGAAACTAAATTTTCACTTTCGTCGTTGCCGACCAATTATATTCTTAAGATGGCTAGCTTTCGGTGTATGAGGCATCCTTTACCCCCTAGCCGAACTATCGGGAATGTAGGGGGTAAGCACAGGAGCCAGGCAACCTGTGACGCCCCCGATTCAATCGTACACTAATCATGCACGCAAACGTGTACGATCAAGATCAGGGACTCACGGGAAGATATCACAACACAACTCTAAAAACATAATTAAGTCATACAAGCATCATAATACAAGCCAGGGGCCTCGAGGGCTCGAATACAAGTGCTCGATCATAGACGAGTCAGCGGAAGCAACAATATCTGAGTACGCACATAAGTTAAACAAGTTTGCCTTAAGAAGGCTAGCACAAACCGATACAGATCGAAGAGGCGCAGCCTCCCGCTCGGGATCCTCCTAACTACTCCTGGTCATCGTTAGCAGCCGCACGTAGTAGTAGGCACCTCCGGTAGTAGTCGTCATCGACGGTGGCGCCGCCTCGGACTCCAAAGATCTAGTTGCGACAACCGTAAAGAAAGGAAAGGGGAAAAGGGGAGAAAGCAACCGTGAGTACTCATCCAAAGTACTCGCAAGCAAGGAGCTACACTACATATGCATGGGTATATGAGTAAAGGGCCATATCGATGGGACTGAATCGCAGAATGCCGTAATAAGAGGGGATAGCTAATCTGTCAAGACTACGCTCGCAGCCTCCGCCTTGTAGCATGTAGAAGAGAGTAGATCAAGTCCTCCAAGTAGCATCGCTAAGTAGCATCTCCAAGTAGCATCTCCAAGTAGCATCTCCAAGAGCATCGCATAGCATAATCCTACCCGCGATCCTCTCCTCGTCCGCCTGTTAGAGAGCGATCACCGGGTTGTATCCGCACTTGGAAGGGTGTGTTTTATTAAGTATCCGGTTCTAGTTGTCATAAGGTCAAGGTACAACTCCAAGTCGCCCTGCTATCAAGATCATGGCTATTCAATAGATTAACTTCCTGCAGGGTGCACCACATAACCCAACACGCCGATCCCATTTGGCGGACACACTTTCCTAGGTCATGCCCGCCTCGAAGATCAACACGCCGCAGCCCCACCTAGGCACAACAGAGAGGTCAGCCCGCGGTCTAAATCCTATGCGCTGCAGGGCGGCCCATCGCCCATTGCACACACACGCTAAGTTGGGCGGCCGAAATGCACCTAGCAACCTCCATTACAAAGGAAGTTGCGTTAACGCAGCCCAATCCAAGTCTTGGCGCCTCCGTCGCCGACGCCAAGAAGGCTTCGGTGATACCACGACGCCGGATACCCATAACTACTCCCACGAGATGGTTAGTGCGTATAGACCAAATGGCCGACTCAAATCAAATACCAAGATCTCGTTAAGCGTGTTAAGTATCCGCGAACGCCGAACAGGCCAGACCACTGCCTCCTAGGTGGTCTCAACCTGCCTGCCGCCTCCGCCACAAAGTAACAATGGGGACCGTCAGAACCCGTGCCCACCTCTACCGATGGAGCCACCGTCCTTTCCCCACATCGAATCACTTGCGGGTACTCAACGAGCTGACCCGACTTTAGTCACCATCTGTATAGTATGTATGTATGTAGTATATACCCGTGATCACCTCCCAAGTGATCACGGCCCGATAGTATAGCAAGGCAGACTGACAAGAGTGTAGGGCCAATGATGATAAACTAGCATCCTATACTAAGCATTTAGGATTGCGGGTAAGGTATCAATGATCAGAAGCGACAATGACAAAGCTATGCAATGTAATAGGAGTAACCGAATAGTAACATGCTACACTACTCTAATGCAAGCAAGATAGAGCGTAATAGGCGATATCCGGTGATCAAGGGGGCTTGCCTGGTTGCTCGAGACAAGGAGGGGTGGTCGGTGACGTGAGTCGCCCAGGGGCATCAAGATCGCCACGGGTCTACCGAGAGAAGAGGGGAGAAACAGTAAATACATAGCAAGCAAGTGCATAACAGGACAATAAGTAGAGTTAGAGGTGTTCTAACGCGGTATGAGGTGATACCGGTGAAGGGGGGAAACATCCGGGAAAGTATCCCCGGTGTTCCGTGTTTTCGGACAGATGAACCGAAGGTGAAATGTTGCATGTTCACTATGCTAGGGATGCGTAGCGGACGAACGGGCTGCGTATCCGGATTCGTCTCATCGTTCTGAGCAACTTTCATATCGAAAACATTTTCATCCGAGTTACGGTTATTTTTCTATTAATTTTCAAAGTTTAAAGGATTTTCTGATTTATTATTAATTCGAAAAAGAACAGTAAAACTGCATGTACCCAGTGGCTGTCTAGCCACAGAGGCTGACATGTGGGCCCATTGACTGCTGAGTCAGCAGTCAACGTTTGACTGGTCAAACTATGAACAGTGTCGTTGGCCCCACCTGTAAGCGACTAGGTGTATATCTTAGACTAATTCTTTTCTTAATTTAATCCTAATGGCCTTGGGCCCACTGTCATTGACTCTTGGGGTTAGCACTAATAGGATTAGCCCTTGGGGCCGACCTTCTGAAGGCTGCTGCCTCGCCAGCACGCACGCGACGCCTGCGGCGCACGGCGCTTCGGCGGCTGCGGCAGTGTAGCAGGCCGGGCCTTGGGGAGGCGCGGAGGCGGGCTCCAGCGGCGAAGCGGCGCGGGAAGCACCGCGCCGCCGTGGCGGTTGTAGCAAAGTCCGGCGGCAAAGCGAAATCGGCAGCAGCAAGCGGCAAGAGCGGGCGGGCGTGGCAGCCGGAGGAGGGCGCCAATGAAAGCGAAGCAACAAGGCGACAGAGCGCATGCGAAACTAGGGCGCTGAACGGCCCGGCGCGAAGCGCTGAACGGCCCGGCGCGAGCGCCCGCCGGGCGGGGAGTGACGCTAAGGCGGCGGGCTCGATAATGGCGCCCAAAGGACAAATTTGTGTGCAGTTTTTTGTGTTCAAGGTTGAGCCTTGCGCACATCCAACAGAGCATACGACAAAGGCGGAGGCGATCTAAATCGACGGCAGCAACGACTGGGGCAGCTGCCGGAGTTCAGGCAAGCTCGTGCGTGGCGCTACGGAGCACGGCAAGAGGGACTGCAGGCACGGGGGGCTCTGCGGCGATGCGCTGAGTACGTCAGTGTGCTCAGAGGCGAGCCGTTGTGGCTGTGGTCACGGCTACGCCAAGCCAAGCGGCGAGCTCTCGATCCACGACGAGATAGCGACGGGGCAACGAAAATGGGCGGGAAAGAGAGGGGGTTGACGCGGAGCTCACCTAGGGAGCACAAGGAGGCTCGGTGAGTAGCTTAGGAGCAGCAGGGGTAGCCGGATTTGGCGATGAACGACGATGACCGAAGGAAGTAGATGAAGTCGATCCCGACGATGTCGTCCCCTCCAGCTCGAACGATGGTGCGTAGAGGACGTAGTCGAACATTGTGAAGCTCCTCGACTTGTTGCAGCGACGAGGGGAGTCCGGTGGCCGCGAGATCGACGAGGTGGCGGCGACCATGCGCTCGGACGATGAAGAAAAAGAAAGGGGCGAGCGAGATGGATGAACGGTTGGCCTAGGGTTTGTCCGATGCGTCGGGGAGGCCTTTATACACCTCGGGGTGCCGGTGGATGATCGACACGGCGACAGACGAGGCCATGGCGGGCGTGGATGCACGCCACGCACGGGCACCGCCTCTCTGTCATGAGGAGGAGGAAAAGGCCGTGGTGGGCTTGGGCCTCAGACTGCAGCATTGGGCTACAAGTGCACAATGTAGCTGCTTCTTTTAATTTCCTTTTCATTTATTTCCTTTGTTGTTTTATGTTTTACTTTGGTTCCACTTTTATTTTAGTTTTGTAAACTATAAAAGCAGTCCCTAATTTAGTGTTAGTAAATAGGCTACTGACACATCAGTTTGGGCAACTAAATAAAATAGTTTAATATTTTATTTTGTGAAAGGCATTTAACTAATTGTTTTTGTTACTGTTTAAAATATTTTTAGAGTATTAAAACCTTTTCTAAAAGTGTGGTTTCCCCACCATACTTTCCTATGCATTATTTGGCTCACCTCGAACATTTTAGTTTTTAATATTTGAAAACTTTTATTGTTTGCTTGATTTTGAATTGATTTCAAACTAACGCGAGATTAGCAATAGTAATCGAGGTGACGTGGCATCATTAGCAGATGGTTACTGTAGCTTAATTATCCGGGCGTCACAATTCTCCTTCACTACAAGAAATCTCGTCCCTAGATTTAGGAGGGAGCAAGGGGAAGGGATTTGGTTACGAAATTCTAACGGGTCTTCCGGTGTTTGGTTGCTTTCTCAAGAGGTCGATCCATTATGTTGATGTCTTCATTCTCTGTTTCAAGGCATCATGATGAAGTCTTCATCCTTTCTCCGGGATCTCTATCGTCCTACGAACGCGATCAAGGGGAAAAAAACTCGGGAAGAACGCATCTCCACTAAGATGGGCGTCAAGGTGAACTCAATGGGAAATACACGAGGTACCCCACGAGTTGTATTTCATGTGAATTCGCTGAGTGCAATATACCTGGTACCAAAGTTTCAAATGGGTAGGCAATCATTCGATGACTAGATGCGAGCTGGAATGGGGGTTTGAACAACGAGAATAACATGGTGTTTGATCCCAGGATGAATAATGGTATAGCATTTAGCTCGTGAATCACCTATGAAGCCAGGTGCAAAGGATACATTAGAATCCGGGTTGTAAAGGAGAGTCAGGTTTCGATCCAGTGGACCTATGGGTTATGGGCCCACCATGTGGGTTGAAAGTAGGAAGGGTGGTGACATCTTGCAATACCGCGACAGGGAGGCATGTCAGTGGATAGCTTGTCAGGTATGCCGGCAACAATATCGGTACCAAGGACGGGGAACGAAGAAAGCAATTTTGCTGCTTGATGAACGAGGCGAACCAATTGGCAAAGTTATCACCCATCGATGGTTACCGCATGTCATCAACAATAGTAACAGGATCTTACAGGCAGAATGGTACAACAAGGTGCCTACCAAAGCAGGGAATTCTCTTTGCTCAGTTAAGTCAGATTCAGGAAAGGTTAAACAAAAGAATGGAAAGGAAAACGTGATTATCAAATTAAATAGAAAAATGGAAAGAAAAATTGTGATTACACACAATTATTAGGAGTATATCCTTCCCATGTACAAGCAGAATATGGCATACAGGGTAGGAGAGCAAGTACCCAACCATTCAGATAAGAGGCAAGGATGAATCAAGATGTTACCCATACAACGGTGTTTGGATAACTGACCAAGAAACATTTAGCTTTGGGCTTCAAATGTTTTTGTTGAAAATCGGTACCATAGACATGCTTCGAGATAGCATTGACATGGTCTTCAAGCAAAGGTCGGACTTTGGATACACAAAGGACCCATCAGATAAACTTATTAAACAAGGTTAAAAGGAAACCATAACACTAGGTCCTCCGTCGTGTGCTAGGCATGACATCACCTTACCGGGCATATAGGGACCAATGTTATAATTCTTGAAAATATATTTCAACCATCATATCGACCGAGATTCAGATCTGATTGGTGTCGATACCTCGCACTGGATGCCCGAGAAGAAAGGTGCAACACAAATTGACGGATGACATCAGAAGATTCTCGGGAAATGAACTATGAAGTGATTTCCGTTAACAAGAGTTCATCATTAACCCAAGGAGAGGACAAGGAGGTGGCTGATGAACTCAGCGACAATTCACCAAAATTTCCAAAGGATGGATTTCCACCATTACATGAACAAGGAAATAACATTTGTCAGATCAAATGGTATAATGATGTATGCTCGAGGAAAACATACACAATTAAACATTGGTTGAAAGGTGCACCCGAATATGGGCTGGGTTGCACGACCAATGTCAGAATGGTGATTCAATAATCAAAAGTCCAAGAATGAACGGCCGACCATTAACTTCAAAGCAATAGGGTTGCTAGATAGGCAGAATCCAAACAACACCGTTCACTTGTTGGTACCCCGGTTGGAACCAACACGAGGACCCAAGAAAGAATGGTGATGGTGAGAAGTATCACCATACCAAGAATTCTTAAGCGGTGGTGAAATTCTCACAACATTGATGACATAAGAGATGTTAATGTTCCAAGGTAAGGGAGAACAATTGCTAGATAGCAAGGAACTCAAGGTATAACATCAAACACGAACAAGCTTGTGTTGGTGGGAAGGCAATAAAGTGGCCGATGATAACGTAGATCATCGAGGGCAAGGATAGTATTTCTCATCTTGAACTCAATTGATATCCTGGAAGAGCTCATAAGGTTGATGATGATCACGACACACTTTGTTGAGAGATTTCAAGATGTAATCGATCGGCGATGACATCAAGTCAAATGAATGGTGAAGCGAAAGGTTATTGGAACCAAGGGTACGACACAAACTTGGAATCAAGTTTGCTGTTCAAGGAGAATTGATAGGACAAGGAAGATCGACGTAAGCTTAGCTCATCATCGAAAGTTGTGCTCCAAGATTAAGGACCAGGTAGCACAGTTAAGGTTTAGCATGATAATGATGTAGCCGATCAGGCTAGGAGTTACGTGATGGAGTATTAAACTTCTCAACAACAAAGTACTGAGGGTAATGAATCTCAGTATTGATTCTATTCACCAATTGGTGTTCTCGGTTGACGACAACCCAAAACTCGTGGAGTGACTATGATGGGAAAAGGTACTACTTCGTCAGAATCCCATAGATGAAGTGCAATGGGTGGATATTCTCGAAATACCAGGGGGTAATACTCGAAGGTAGAACAAAATAGAGGTTGGGAAGGCGTACTGATCTGCAGAAGGCAAGTAATTTAACTTGTCCGAGAAATAAAATCAAAGGAGAACAAACATGGTCGGAACCACGGTTGCAAAGGATCAATTCACAACTACCAGATGATATTTATCAAGGAAATATTTATTATTACAAGAAGTTTCCATGATAGGATCTACATCATGTCCATGGGCATGAACACAAAGTTCAAGGTCGACTCCCACTTCTTCAATGCATAACCTTTCATTCACTTCCCGTCTTCGAAGAAGTTGCAGTGTTGAAATTTTATCTGGCGAAGCACCAGAAGAGTATGGCTCGTGAAAACTTTCGAGTTCACACATATTAAGGAAGGCATAGGTTCAAGCCATCGGGGCTTCTTAGAACATATACCACGAACTTTAGGAGTAATTAACACAAACTCGATAGTAGAGCATGTTCAAAAGCAGATGATACAATTTACCAAAGGCATTATATACCCATGGAAAGGTTCTCAAGGTTATTCAATATGAAGGACACTGTCGGATAGAATCCAACAAAGGAACTGATGGTCCACAAGGGATCTGATGTGAGCATCAAGACTCAACCAGAGGAAGAAGAATGCACGGGCATCATATCATAGAACATCTGAACAATTCGATGCTTAGATAACAAAGGAATTATGATTTCCAAAACAAGGGATCAGAAGCAATCGTTCTGATTGAAAATGAATAAGTTCAATAGGCTTAGAAGCACAACCGATCAAGGCATTGATTGGTTAAGAACCAGCTCATGTTTAAAATGACGTCTGAGCCGGGAAGATAATTTAAAAGGATCAACTGATGATTGCGTGCTTTCACACACATGTTGAATCGATAGGATCAAAATGATCGTGTCAAAGGATACTAATGAATATTGCTACACATATGGAAAGCATCCATATTGCAAGCCGACAAGTATTTGCCGAGCAATAGTTTGATGAGGATACTCGGAAGATTGGTTAGTATTTCCAAGTATTTTGAAAAGCATATGAACAACTGGGGATGAGCGGATACTCGATAAGTGCGAGAATTATCCGTAGGGGTATTCAGGTGACAAAGAACAGCAAGGCAATAAGCTCAAAGGATTATGGAAACAATGACGAGTATTTCGGGGTATCTTGTAATAACAAGACCAACTGGGGATGAATGTAAGAATAACGACTGCAAGTAGTTATCCAAAAGGATTTGCGGTGGAAGGGAAATTGCAAACGCGATGAACACAAGTTCTCGGGTTAACAGCGGAGAGTATCTTCAAGGTCTTTTGGTGCAGCAGACGATCATCAGTAATAAGGGGCTCTTCGGGTGAAAATGATAACGAGATCCTAATGTTAGATTTAGTAAAATTCATTTAACCCGAATAGATGAGAGATCAGAGTCCCAGAGTATAGATCGAGCAGTAAAACATCCTAGTACCACCCAATGGCGACGTGGGCCCATGGGCCGCACAGCCATGTTAGTAAAAAGTTTTGCAATGTCTAGACTCAACTTCGGCCAAGGAGTTGGGAAGGGGGATTCCTACAGGCGGTCGGCTCTAATACCAACTTTTGATGCCCCCGATTCAATCGTACACTAATCATGCACGCAAACATGTACGATCAAGATCAGGGACTCACGGGAAGATATCACAACACAACTCTAAAAACATAATTAAGTCATACAAGCATCATAATACAAGCCAGGGGCCTCGAGGGCTCGAATACAAGTGCTCGATAATAGACGAGTCAGCGGAAGCAACAATATCTGAGTACAGACATAAGTTAAACAAGTTTGCCTTAAGAAGGCTAGCACAAACCGATACAGATCGAAGAGGCGCAGGCCTCCGCTCGGGATCCTCCTAACTACTCCTGGTCATCGCGGCAGCACTCGCACGTAGTAGTAGGCACCTCCAGTAGTAGTCGCCATCGACGGTGGCGTCGCTCTGGATTCCAAAGATCTGGTTGCGACAACCGTAAAGAAAGGAAAGGGGAAAAGGGGAGAAAGCAACCGTGAGTACTCATCCAAAGTACTGCAAGCAAGGAGCTACACTACATATGCATGGGTATATGAGTAAAGGGCCATATCGGTGGACCGAATCGCAGAATGCCGTAATAAGAGGGGATAGCTAATCTCGTCGAAGACTACGCTCGCAGCCTCCGCCTTGCAAAGATGTAGAAGAGAGTAGACCAAGTCCTCCAAGTAGCATCGCTAAGTAGCATCTCCAAGTAGCATCTCCAAGTAGCATCTCCAGAGCATCGCATAGCATAATCCTACCCGGCAATCCTCTCCTCATCGCCTCGTTAGAGAGCGATCACCGGGTTGTATCCGCACTTGGAAGGGTGTGTTTTATTAAGTATCCGGTTCTAGTTGTCATAAGGTCAAGGTACAACTCCAAGTCGCCCTGCTATCAAGATCATGGCTATTCAATAGATTAACTTCCCTGCAGGGTGCACCACATAACCCAACATGCTCGATCCCATTTGGCCGACACACTTTCTGGGTCATGCCCGCCTCGGAAGATCAACACGCCGCAGCCCCACCTAGGCACAACAGAGAGTCAGCCCGCCGGTCTAAATCCTATGCGCCGTAGGGTCCGCCCATCGCCCATTGCACACCAAGACGCTATGCAGGGCGGCCGCAGCACCTAGCAACCTCCATTACAAAGGAAGTTGCGTTAACGCAGTCCAATCCGGCGCGCCGCCCGTCGTCCGACGCCAAGAAGGCTTCGCCGATACCACGACGCGGGATACCCATAACTAGTCCCACGAGATGGTTAGTGCGTATAGACCAAATGGCCGACTCGATCAAATACCAAGATCTCGTTAAGCGTGTTAAGTATCCGCGAACGCCGAACAGGCCAGCCCACCTGCCTCCTAGGTGGTCTCAACCTGCCTGCCGCTCCGCCACAAAGTAACAATCGGGGCCGTCGGGAACCCAGCCCACCTCTACCGGGATGGAGCCACCGTCCTTTCAGCCCCACATCGGAATCACTTGCAGTACTCAACGAGTGACCCGACTTTAGTCACCATCTGTATAGTATGTATGTATGTAGTATATACCGTGATCACCTCCCAAGTGATCACGGCCCGATAGTATAGCAAGGAAGACCGACAAGAGTGTAGGGCCAATGATGATAAACTAGCATCCTATACTAAGCATTTAGGATTGCGGGTAAGGTATCAATGATCAGAGCCACAATGACAAAGCTATGCAATGTAATAGGAGTAACCGAACAAGAACATGCTACACTACTCTAATGCAAGCGGATAGAGCGAATAGGCGATATCCGTGATCAAGGGGGGGCTTGCCTGGTTGCTCAGACAAGGAGGGGTTGTCGGTGATGTAGTCGTCCACAGGGGCATCAGCATCGTCACGGGGTCTACCGGAGAGAAGAGGGGGGAGAAACAGTAAATACATAGCAAGCAAGTGCATAACAGGACAATAAGTAGAGTTAGACGTGTCCTAACGCGGTATGAGGTGATACCGGTGAAGGGGGCAAACATCCGGGAAAGTATCCCCGGTGTTCCGTGTTTTCGGACAAATGAACCGAAGGTGAAATGTTGCAGGTTCACTATGCTAGGGACGCGTAGCGGACGAACGGGCTGCGTATCCGGATTCGTCTCGTCGTTCTGAGCAACTTTCATATAGAAAACATTTTCATCCGAGTTACGGTTATTTTTCTATTAATTTTCAAAGTTTAAAGGATTTTCTGATTTATTATTAATTCGAAAAAGAACAATAAAACTGCATGTACCCAGTGGCTGTCTAGCCACAGAGGCTGACATGTGGGCCCGTTGACTGCTGAGTCAGCAGTCAACGTTTGACTGGTCAAACTATGAACAGTGTTGCTGGCCCCACCTGTAAGCGACTACGTGTATATCTTAGACTAATTCTTTTCTTAATTTAATCCTAATGGCCTTGGGCCCACTGTCATTGACTACTGGGTGGTTAGCACTAAAAGGGGATTAGCCCCTTGGGGCCGACCTTCTGAAGGCTGCTGCCTCGCCAGCACGCACGCGACGCCACGGCGCACCGGCGCTTCGGCGGCCGCGGTTGTGCAGCAGGCCGGGCCTTGGGGAGGCGCGAGGCGGGCTCCGAAGCGGCGCGGGGGAAGCACCGGCGCCGTGGCGGTTGCAGAAAGGCCGGAGGCAAAGCGAAATCGGCAGCAGCGGCAAGAGCGGGCGGGCGTGGCGTCCGGAGGAGGGCGCCAATGAAAGCAGAAGCAAAGAAGGCGACAGAGCGCATGCGAAACTAGGGCGCGAACGGCCCGGCGCGAGCGCGAACGGCCCGACACGAGCGCGCCGGCTGGCGGGGAGTGACGCTAGGTGGCGGGCTCGATAATGGCGCTCCAGTGGACAAATTTGTGTGCAGTTTTGTTGTGTTCGAAGGTTGAGCCTTGCGCACATCCAACAGAGCATACGACAAAGGCGGAGGCGATCTAAATCGACGGCAGCAACGACTGGGGCAGCTGCCGGAGTTCAGGCAAGCTCGTGCGCGGCGCTACGGAGCACGACAAGAGGGACTGCAGGCACGGGGGGCTCTGCGGCGATGCGCTGAGTACGTCAGTGTGCTTAGAGGTGAGCCATTGTGGCTGTGGTCACGGCTACGCCAAGCCCGCGGCGAGGAGCTCTCAGTCACGACGGGATAGCGACGGGGCAACGAAAATGGGCGGGGAAGAGAGGGGGTTGACGCGGAGCTCACCTAGGGAGCACAAGGAGGCTCGGTGAGTAGCTTAGGAGCAGCAGGGGTAGCCGGATTTGGCGATGAACGCCGATGACCGAAGGAAGTAGATGAAGTCGATCCCGACGATGTCGTCCCCTCCAGCTCGAACGATGGTGCGTAGAGGACGTAGTCGAACATTGTGAAGCTCTGGACTTGTTGCAGCGACGAGGGAGTCCGGTGGCAGCGGGATCGACGAGGTGGCGGCGACCATGCGCCGATTTATGAATAAAAAGAAAGGGGCGAGAGAGGATGAACGGTTGGCCTAGGGTTTGTCCGATCGCGCGGGAGGCCTTTATACACCTCGGGTGCGGTGGATGATCGACACGGCGACAGGCGAGGCCATGGCGGGCGTGGATGCACGCCACGCGCACGGGCACCGCCTCCTCTCTGACAGAGGAGGAGGAAAAGGCCGTGGTGGGCTTGGGCTCAGACTGCAGCATTGGGCTACAAGTGCACAATGTAGCTTTTCTTCTTTTTAATTTCCTTTTCATTTATTTCCTTTGTTGTTTTATGTTTTACTTTAGTTCCACTTTTATTTTAGTTTTGTAAACTATAAAAGCAGTCCCTAATTTAGTGTTAGTAAATAGGCTATTGCCACATAAGTTTGGGCAACTAAATAAAATAGTTTAATATTTTATTTTGTGAAAGGCATTTAACTAATTGTTTTTGTTACTGTTTAAAATATTTTTAGAGTATTAAAACCTTTTCTAAAAGTGTGGTTTCCCCACCATACTTTCCTATGCATTATTTGGCTCACCTCGAACATTTTAGTTTTTAATATTTGAAAACTTTTATTGTTTGCTTGATTTTGAATTTGAATTTGAATTGATTTCAAACTAACGCGAGATTAGCAACAGTAATCGAGGTGACGTGGCATCATTAGCAGATGGTTACTGTAGCTTAACTATCCGGGCGTCACAACCCAGCTTGGCCAAAATCTTAAGTCAAATGTGATGCATATTTACGGCTTTATAACGATGATTACGGAAGGCAACGCTTGTATATGCTGATGATATATGTTTATTTTGACTCCGTTGCGACCATTTATCATTTGAAAATGGCCCATCGTCGGCTTCTACCCCTTTGTAGATGCTACACAGGGTGTTTCCGCAGTAACAAGGCAACCCTTAGCCGATGTTTCGGTGCCTGGAGGCGGTTGTGTTAGAGAAAATGAGGCAATCAAATATCAAGGCTATATAACTTTCACTTATTCATAGGATCTTAAAGTTGGGAGGCTAGTTACTAGCCCCTGGTTAGTGTTCGGTGTCAGCCGAGGTCAAGCCATTAACACTTCAGCCAATTTTATGGAAGGCCCAAGGGTAACCTCTATCGATCTATAGTTTGAAATAGTCATCGGATCACTAACCAGTTTGCGCTCATTGCGATAGTCAGTTTTTAGCTTTCTCCACTGAGGTACTTGACCATTTAAATCAGAAGTAAAATCGCAGTGGTTCTCTCTTTGCACACCTAGCGGAACAAATTGGAACGTAGGAGGCAATCACAAGAGCTGGGCAGCCTAACTATTGACCGGAGAAATAATTTGAAACTGATGCATATAAAGCAATATCCGAGAACGTTTTACCGAGGACTCCTCGGAGTACCATGGCTTTTGGTGGGTTAGGCACTAGTCGTAGTCCCCCATTGATATTATCGATGCTTTGAAGGCAGCCGAAATTGTACTACGAGAGTTATGCTGAAGACACACAGTATCCCCCGAGATTCAGGTTGGGTGCGGCTGACCAACCTGAGGATCAAATCTCCTAAGGAACTAGTCCGCATGTCATGTGTGTTTCGCCAATGCCGAGGTGTAGGTCGGCAGGAAAGATGCCAAGCTGTAGGTCAGAAAAGATCCCGAGCTGAATTATTACACAGGGCACCTCGGTCATGAGGATGTCCCGCTTCCTAAAAGAAAAACATATTGATACGTCTCCGTGGTATCTACTTTTCCTAACACTTTTCCTCTTGTTTTGGACACTAATTTGAATGAAACTAACCCGAACTAACGCTGTTTTCAGCAGAACTACAGTTTTTTTTTGTGCAGAAATAAAAGTTCTCGGATTGGAGCAAAACTTTGCGAGGAATTTTTATACAATAAAAGAGAATTTTGGAGCCAAGAACCACCGGAGGGGGGCACCTGGGTTGGCACAACCCACCAGGGAGCTCCCCCTCCCCCCCCCCTCAGGCATGCCCAGGTGGGTTGTCCCCACCTGGTGGCCCCGTAGAATTCAACCCTGATACTAAAAAAATCACATATTTGGAGAAAAAATAAAGGAGAAAGAATTATTGCATTTCACGAGACGGAGCCGCCGCCATCTCCTGTTCTTCATCGGGAGGCCAGATCTGGAGTCTGTTTGGGGCTCCGGAGAAGGGGATCTTTTCGTCATCACCAACCCTTCTCCATCACCAATTCCATGATGCTCCCCACCGGGAGTGAGTAATTCCTTCGTAGGCACATTGGTCGGTGAGGAGTTGGATGAGATTCATCATGTAATCGAGTTAGTTTTGTTAGGGCTTGATACGTATTATCCATTATGTTCTGAGATTGATGTTTCTATGACTTTGCCATGCTTAATGCTTGTCACTTTGGGCCTGGGTGCCATGATTTCAGATCTGAACCATTTATGTTATCACCATTATATCTATGTTCTAGATCCGATCTTGCAAGTTATAGTCACCTACTACATGTTATGATCCGGCAAACCCAGAGTGACAGAAGTTGGGACACTTCCCGGTGATGATCGTAGTTTGAGGAGTTCATGTATTCACCATGTGTTAATGCTTTGTTTCGGTTCTCTATTAAAAGGAGGCCTTAATACCCCTTAGTTTCCAATAGGACCCCGCTGCCATGGGAGGATAGGACAAAAGATGTCATGCAAGTTCTTTCTATAAGCATGTATGACTATTTGCGGAATACATGCCTACATTATATTTATGAACTGGAGCTAGTGCCGTATCGCCTTAGGTTATGATTGTTATATGATGAATATCATCCAACGAGTTCACCGATCCAATGCCTACGAATTTCTCTCATATTGTTCTTGCTAAGTTACTACTGCTATTGTTACTATTGCACTTGCTATAGAATCATTGCTATCACTGTTACCGTTACTATTGTTGTTGCTACTACTATCAAAACTATCATACTACTTTGTTACTGATCACTTTGATGCAGATAATTAATCTCTAGGTGTGGTTGAATTGACAACTCAGCTGCTAATACTAGCAAATATTGTTTGGCTCCCCTTGTGTCGAATCAATAAATTTGGGTTGCATACTCTACCCTCGAAAACGGTTGCGATCCCCTATACTTGTGGGTTATCAAGACCTTTTTCTGGCGCTGTTGCCGGGGAGCATAGCTATATTTGCTGAGTCACTTGGGATTATTACCAAACTATCACTATGAAGAATCTGAAGGATGCTAAGACTAAGATTTTTCCCTCTAAGACGAGGGGAGGTAAGGAACTGCCATCCAGCTCCGCTTTAGATTCACCTTCTATTATAAGTAGACTTGCAATAACACCACATGTTATCAATTCTGATATGTCGCAAGTTATTGTTAATGTTACTTCTACTATGAATGCTACTCATGATGATGCTAGTACCTCTTGATGATAATGTGCCACTAGGTGAATTTCTTGATGAACAAATTGCTAGAGTAAGACAAAATGAGATTGTTGAAACTGAAAATCGTGAAACACATGTTACACCTAGTTCTCCTAGATATGAATTATGGATGTGGAGACAACTAGAGACATTCTTGCTTGTAAGGATATAGATGACTTGGAAAAATTATTATGCAAGTATAAAGAAAAGACTTTGAATGCTAAAATGAAATGTGATCCTCAGTTTGCTACTTCACCTATCTTTGTTGATGATGAGGATTATGAATTCTCTGTCGACCCAGAGTTAATTACTTTGGTTGAATCTGATCCTTTCCATGGTTATGAAACTGAAACTGTTGTGGCACATCTTACTAAGTTGAACGACATAGCCACCCTTTTTGCTCATGATGAGAAGATTGGCTATTATTATATTCTCAAATTATTTCCGTTCTCATTAAATGGTGATGCTAAGGCTTGGTATAATATTCTTGCTCCTGGTTGTGTGTGTAGTACCCAGGACATGATCTATCACTTCTTTGAAAAATATTTTCCTGCTCATAAGAAACAAGCTGCCTTACAGGAAATATTTAACTTTGCGCAAATTGAAGAAGAGAGTATCCCACAATCTTGGGGTAGGCTTCTCCAATTGCTTAATGCTTTGCCTGATCATCCTCTTAAGGAAAATGAAATAATTGATATCTTCTATAATGGACTAACCAATGCTTCTAGGGATTTCCTAGATAGTTATGCTAGTTGTGTTTTCAGGGAACAAACTGTTGAACAAGCTAAAGAATTATTGAATAACATATTGAAAATTTATGTTGATTGGATCCTTCCTGAACCACCACTTAAACCTACTCCAAAGAAGAGGGGTATCTTATATGTCAGTCTTGAAGATATGCAAGAGGCAAAGAAATCTATGAAGGAAAAAGGTATTAAAGTAGAGTATGTTAAAAGTTTACCACCTATCGAAGACATACATGGGCTTGAAACACCATCACCACCTAAGGTGGTAGAGGTGAATTCTTTACTAAAGTTCGATGAAGGTGATATTCCTTATAATAAATATCCTAGTCAATGCCTTTATGAGTTTGATAATTACATTAGAAAGCAAGATCACTTCAATGCAAATGTTATGAAACAATTCTGATATGATTTCTCGCTTGAGTGACTTGTTATTTAGAATCTCAAATGATGTTAGAGGTGTAGGGAAGCATGCCTCTACGGTTCAAACACAATTAGAACAAGTTGCTAAATCTCAAAGAGAGTTGTTAGATGAAATGAATAATAATATCAATGATCATGCTGTTGGAGTAATGACTAGAGGAGGTAGAATGACTCGGGAACCACTTTATCCTGAGGGACACCCAAAAAATTGAACAAGACTCTCAAAGAGTTAACACTGATGCACCTAGTCCTCCTAAAAAAGAAGAAGAAGAAAAACGACAGGACTTTGCATGCCTCTAGTGAACCTGAAGTAGAAAAACCTCCTGATAACGATAATGAAGTCTCTATTTCTGATGCTGAAACTCAATCTGGTAATGAACACTCACCTTCCGATGATGGAAAATACAATGATGAGGTTCATGAAGATACTCAAACAAATAATAAAGAACCAGACAATGATGTTGAAATAGAACCAGCAGTTGATCTTGATAACCCACAACCCAATAATAAAAGATATGATAAAAGAGACTTTTTTTGCTAGAAAACATGGTAAGGAAAGAGAACCGTGGGTTCAAAAACCTATGCCCTTTCCACCTAAGTCAATCAAAAAGAAAGATGATGAAGACTTTGAACGCTTTGCTGAAATGCTGAGGCCAGTCTTTTTGCGTACTCTCTTGACTGATATCTTGAAAATGCCTCCTTATGCAAAATACATGAAGGACATCATCACCAATAAGAGAAAAATACCATAAGCTGAAATCTCCACCATGCTTGCTAATTATACTTTTAAGGATGGAGTGCCTAAAAAACTTGGAGATCCGGGAATACCAACTATACCTTGCTCCATCAAAAGAAATTACGTCAAAACTGCTTTATGTGATTTAGGAGCTGGTGTTAGTGTTATGCCTTTCTCTTTATATAAAAGACTTGATTTGAATAAACTCACACCTACCAAAATATCTTTGCAAATGGTTGACAAATCAACTGACGTACCTATCGATATTTGTGAGGATGTGCCCGTTGTTCTTGCTAATGTTACTATCTTAACTGACTTTGTTATAGTTGAGATGCCCGAGGACGACAACATGTTGATTATCCTTGGTAGACCCTTCTTGAATACTGCAGGGGCTGTTATTGATTGCAATAAAAGCAAGGTCACTTTTCATATCAATGGTAATGAGCATATGGTGCACTTTCCGAAGAAATAATTCCAAGTGAATGGTATTAATGTTATTGAAAAATCTCCGACAATCACTATTGGAAGTTTTCAACTATCTCTACCTACTGTCAAAAAGAAATATGAAATGCTTATTGTTGGGCACATTCATATCCCCATTGAGGTAACTTAGTGTTTCATGAAAGTTCTTCGGTTTCATGCCAGTCAGAAGTGGTTATTAATAAGACTTGATCAACCTTCGTAATGGATCATTTTTGAGAAGTATGAAGTTGACGATTTTAGTGAGCACTACCTTCTGTCCTTACCCTTTGTTTTCTATTTTTATTAGTTAAATAAAATAAAATGCCATGTTCTGTCTGTTTTCTGAGTTTTTCGTACAATAAAAAATGACCCAAAAATAAAAGTTCTCAGAACGCTCTGGAAATTTAATACGATTTTTTTCTAAATATTAAAGAATTTTTTGTGTAAATAACATCAGAGGGAGGTGCACCAGGTGGGCACAACCCACCTGGGCGCGCCAGGACCCCCAGGCGCGCCTTGGTGGGTTGTGGTCCCCATGTGGGCCCCCTCACTTATTTCTTCATCCCATATCACCACCTACCCCCAGAAAAAAATCACCATTGTTCTCTCTCTCTCTCTCGTGTTCTTGCTCTCAAACCCGCGGATTTAGATCTCTTTGCTTGAAGCTCCGTTTCCGAAACTATTTTGGGGGATTGTTGCTTGGTATGTGACTCCTCCATTGGTCCAATTAGTTTTTTGCTTTAGTGGTTTATATTTAGAATAATTAGTTGATCTTGGTGTTGCTATAGATGAGCTTGCATGTTAACTTCTTAGAGTTCGAAGTAGTTTGAATGCTTGATGCATCCCCATGAGTAGTTGCTATCATTCTTGTAAAGTTTTGTTGAGAAAAATTTTGTGGGATAAAAATTTAGAATTTTGTTCATGGGAAAAAGATGAGTATCTTTAGGAAGTTTTCTTCCAAGAAGAACTCCAAGGGAGTTATTGGGGAGTCATCTGATAGTGATCTCCGCACCCGGAGAATGGCGGAGGTATGGCCATGCGAATGACCGCATAAACAATTCATGGAGGGAGCTGGAATCCGTCAAGAGTTTGCACAATATGTTGTTAATGCCGGCCTCACCGACTTCATCGCAGCTGAATGTGAACAGTATCATCTCCTCACAAATTCCTTTGTGCAAAGCTTTCATTTCTGGACTAGAAATAATCCCCCTGAGGTGTAGTTTAACTTATATGCTGAACCCCATCAGATACCGCTTACTGAATTTTGTGACATATGCTTGCTCCCTTATGATGGTGCTTTAGTTGAGCCTAGGCCCCTGAAGTTTGATGGTTTTTACATTACTCTGACAGTGGGGGGGGGGGGGGTGAGAGAGGAGCATCAGGTGTCACTACCACTAGCTTACACTTTCCGGCTGTACATTATTTTGCTCTATTCATTACGAAGTGTTTGCTTGCTAGGGAGAAGCTAGGTGCACTCAATTCCCTAGACTTTGTTGTTTTATGCCGTGCACTTTATGGCGACAACACTTATAGCTTGGGGGCTATTGTGGCACGTCGCCTCCACATTAACAAATCCAAGGGTAAAATACATGATGGTATTTATGCTACTCGTTTAGTGAGTCACTTTAACATTCAGATACACCAACATGACTATCCTTTACCCAAGGTCTATTTAGAACGTCAGGCTATGGCACACCACCAATTTATTGATAGCGAGAGCACTGACATTACTGTTCCTTATAACCTGGTTTTCGGTGTGGACACTCGTGATATTATTCCATTGCCTGCACCTGCTTTGTTTGATCCTATTGCAAGGGGCGGATACAGGATCTTGCTTGAGGACATTGTCGCCTACTGGAATAACCTAGTTGCGACAAAGGGGGAGCCTCAGGAGTGGGACCCTCAGGTGTCCACTCCCCAGCACTTCAACATAGGACCCCCATGGTTTCTTTGAGTGGTGATTACCAAGTTAGGCCAAAATCCTAAGCTTGGGGGAGTGCGTATTTCCACTAACATTACTTTCATGTTCACACATTTCATTCCAATTGTCGGTGTCCACACTTTTTCATTGTATTATCCATGCTAGATTTATTTTCTTGCCTTCTTCTTGTGTGTTTGAAAAACTTTGAGAAAATACAAAAAAAAATATTTCCTACTTCTTTTTTATTTTTCTTTCTTGTGTAGTTAGTTGTAGTATTTAAAAAGAAAACCCAAAAATATTTCCTTGTTCATCTTTTGCTTGTCGGGTGCTCTCCCGTGTAAATAGTTTTTCTCGTTTTTGTTTTTCTTTCTTTAATTTGTTTCCTTCCAGGTAAAAACCAAAAACTCTAAAAATATTTCAACGTGTTTATCTGAATTTCTTTCTTTTTATTGAGTCGTACCGAGGAGAAGACCACGATGAAAATGCTGAGTGGCTCTTATATGCATTATTGTTGATCTAACAGAGAGCCCATATTACCTTGTTTTCTTATTTTTGAATAAAATATTTGCATATTCTAGCTTAGTCCATGGCACTCTTGCACTATTATTATTTTCATATCATTCGGTCATGCAAGTGAAAGGCAATAATGACGATATTTGATGAACTGGCTCTAGTAAAGAGAAATGGGTATGAACTCAACTTGTTCTATTTTTATAAATATGTTTAACCTAGTATCCATGATTCAACCTATTATGATCAAACATGTTTGCAATGGAAATTAGAGATTATAGTTTCTCATGCCATGCTTAAGTAGCTAGGAGTGGATAATGATTTATCTTGGATGTCAACTTTACGTTAAAATGATTATGATGTAGTATGATGGTATGATATCCTCCTCTGGATGTTCGAGTGGCTTGACTTGGCACATGTTCATGCATCTACTTGAATCAAAACCAACATAGCCTCTATGATATTTATGTTCATGGTGTTCATATCCTACTCATGCTAGTATCCAATGTTACTTATGCATAATGCATGTTCATGACCGTTTTCGCTCTCTAGTTGGCCGCTTCTCAACCTATTTGCTAGCCTTCGCCTGTACTAAGTGGGAATTCTGCTTGTGCATCAAATCCATGAAACCCAAGTTATTCCATATGACTCCACCATACCTACCTATATCCGGTATTACCCTGCCGTCCTAAGTAAATTTGCATGAGCCACCTCAAAAAACTTCAAATAAATATCCTTTTGTGTGCCTGGATTGTTCATAGAGCGACAGGAGGTAGTCAGTATCTTCCATGCTAAGCAGGTTATTCTCAAAATAAGTGTTTATTCACTCGTCCTTGCATGAGAGGGGTGGTAATAGGGATTCCCAGTCCCGAACGCAAATTGCAAATAATTAAACAAAACTCCCCCGGGACTGTTGTTGGTATGGACGACACCCGTTGTTTCGGACAAGCCGTGGAGTGTGATTGTTGGTGGAGGTGGAGTAAACCTTTACTTTTATCGCTTGGGAACCGCCACTAATGTGTTTAGCATGGAAGATATGGATAGCTAATGGTCGTGAAATAAACAAGAAGGGTGCATTTCTCAAAATTTCATTTACCTTTGTTTTAAAAACTTGAGCTCTGGCACCTCTGCAAATCACTGCTTCCCTCTGCGAAGGGACTATCTATTTACTTTTATGTTGTGTCATCACCTTCTCAAATAAGTGCCAGAACCTGGGAGTACTATTTTCATCCTCATGCATTGTGTTTAGCTAATGTTTGGTGCATCATGACTGGATCTTTTCTACCATGAATTACAATGTTTAGTCGCTGCTTGAACTCTGGGGGTGCTCTGCATTTATGTTTTGCGGTCTCAGAAAGGGCTAGCAAGATACCACTATTTTCATATTATATCATGGTTGTTTTGACAAAGTGTTGTTGTTTGAGATATCTTATTATTGCTCGCTAGTTGATTATGCCATTGATATGAGTTAATATAATTTTTAAGAGTTATTGTCGACATGGTGATACGTCCATTTTGCATCATGTTTTCCTATTGTTATTTATGTTGTCCTATTGTATAATAATGCTTTTTGGAGTAATTATAATCTTTTCTCTCATAATATGCAAGGTATGCACCAAGGGGGAGAATTCTGGCAGCTGGAAATCTGGACCTGAAAAAGCTACGTCAAGCTACCTATTCTGCACAACTCCAAATGAGCTGAAACTCCCCGAGGATTTTTTATGGAATATTTAATAAATATTGGAGCAAATAAGTACCAGAGGAGGGCCACCAGGTGGGCACAACCCACGTGGGCGTGCCAGGAGGCCCAGGCGCGCCCTGGTGGGTGCTGCCCTCCTCGGCCCACCTCCGGTGCCCATCTTCTGGTATATAAGTCATTTTGACCTAGAAAAAAATAAGGGGAGGACATTTGGGACAAAGTGCTGCCGCCTCGAGACGGGACTTGGGCAGGAGCACTTTTGCCCTCCGGCGGAGCGATTCCGCCGGGGGAACTTCCCTCCTGGAGGAGGAAATCATCGTCATCATCATCACCAACAACTCTCCCATCTTGGGGAGGGCTTTCTTCATCAACATCTTCACAGCACCAACTCCTCTCAAACCCTAGTTCATCTCTTGTGTTCAATCTGTGTATCAAAACTATAGATTGGTGCTTGTGGGTGACTAGTAGTGTTGATTATATCTTGTAGTTGATTACTATATGGTTTATTTGGTGGAAGATTATATGTTCAGATCCATTATGCTATTTAATATCCTGTTGATCATGAGCATGTTTATCATTTGTGAGTATTCACTTTCGTTCTTGAGGTCACGGGAGAAATCATGTTGCGAACTTGATATGTGTCCGATATTTTGATGGTATGTATGTTGCCATTCTCTTAGTAGTGTCATGTGAACGTCGACTACATGACAGTTCACCATATTTGGGCATAATGGAATGCATTGTGGAGTAGTTATTAGATGGTGGGTTGCGAGAGTGATAGAAGCTTAAACCCAGTTTATGCGCTATTCTGTAAGGGACTGATTGGATCCAAAAGTTTAATGCTATGGTTATATTTATTCTTAATACTTTTCTCGTAGTTGCGGATGCTTGCGAAAGGGTTAATCATAAGTAGGAGGTTTGTTCAAGTAAGAACAGCACCTAAGGACCGGTCCACCCACATATCAAACTATCAAAGTACCGAACACAAATTAAGCCAACATGATGAAAGTGACTAGATGAAATTCCCGTGTACCCTCAAGAACACTTTGCTCATCATAAGAAACCGTTTTGGCATGTCCTTTGCCTCAAAAGGATTGGGCTACCTTGCTGCGCTTTTGTTACTACTTTCGTTACTTGCTCATTACAAACTATCTTGCTATCAAACTACTCCGCTACTTACAATTTTAGCACTTGTAGACAATACCTTGCTGAAAACCACTTGTCATTTCCTTCTGCTCCTCTTTGGGTTCAACACTCTTACTTATCGAGAAGGGCTACAATTGACCCCATACACTTGTGGGTCATCACATGGTTAGTTATAATCTTTGCTGAAAACCTGGGTGCTACTTAACCTTATTTATGTAAATAAGAGCAAAAGAGTTCATAAAAGTTTTTCCTTTTCACTTTTAGTTTATCAACTGAATTGCTTGAGGACAAGCAAATGTTTAAGCTTGGGGGAGTTGATACGTCTCCGTCGTATCTACTTTTCCTAACGCCTTTCCTCTTGTTTTGGACTCTCATTTGCATGATTTGAATGAAACTAACCCGGACTGACGCTGTTTTCAACAGAACTACCATGGTGTTGTTTTTTGTACAGAAATAAAAGTTCTCATATTAATCTGAACGAAACTTTCCGAGGAATTTTTATACAATAAAAGAGAAATTCTGGAACCAAGAACCACCGGAGGGGGGCACCTGGGTGGGCAAAACCCACCAGGGCGCCCCCCTCCAAGCGTGCCCAGGTGGGTTATCCCCACCTGGTGGCCCCGCAGACTCCAACCCTAATACTATAAAATCACATATTTGGAGAGAAATATCAAGGAGGAAGAATTATTGCGTTTCATGAGACGGAGCCGCCACCGCCTCATGTTCTTCATTGGGAGGCCAGATCTGGAGTCTGTTTGGGGCTCCGGAGAGGGGGATCTTCGATCTTCGTCATCACCAACCATTCTCCATCGCCAATTCCACGATGCTCCATACCGGGAGTGAGTAATTCCTTCGTAGGCTCGCTGGTCGGTGAGGAGTTTGACGAGATTCATCATGTAATCAAGTTAGTTTTGTTACGGCTTGATCCCTAGTATCCATTATGTTCTGAGATTGATGTTGCTATGCCTTTGCCATGCTTGATCCCTAGTATCCGTATCGCCCTAGGTTATGATTGTTATATGATGAATATCATCCAACGAATTCACCAATCCAATGCTTACGAATTTCTCTCATATTGTTCTTGCTAAGTTACTACTGCTATTGTTACTATTGCACTTTCTACAAAATCATTGTTATCACTGTTACCGTTACTATTGATGTTGCTACTACTATCAAAAATATCATACTACTTTGCTACTGATCACTTTGCCGCAGATAATTAATCTCCAGGTGTGGTTGAATTGACAACTCAGCTGCTAATATTTGCAAATATTCTTTGGCTCCCCTTGTGTCGAATAAATAAATTTGGGTTGAATAGTCTACCCTCGAAAACTGTTGTGATCCCCTATACTTGTGGGTTATCACATACAAATAGCTTAAAAGTGCCATAAGCTTGAAAATTCAAAAAACTTACGTAAAAGTTGGACGTCCGAACTAAATCAAGTTTTTTTGGTGCCAATCCAAAATTGGGTCTTAAAATAAATTTTCCTTCCGTCGTGCTTTAACATGACACATCCAATCTCTAAACTTCAAGCAGGTCAACCTTCGGCTTTAACCCCCATATCCCAAAGGCGGAGTGCTTCTCAAAGGCCAATTTAGCGAACTAAACTCGAGCGGATTTAGAGAGAAACCAGGCTATGCGACTATTGACCATACACTCGAGTTGAAAAAGAGTGTTAGAAAAAGACTTTGCAACGACTGAGAAGAAAAAATATTTATTGTAAAATGGCTCATATAAATTTAAGAGCCCCAGTTAACCTAGGGAAATAAAGTTGTTTTTAACACACACTGTTTTTGATAAATAGCTCTTTTTTAATACAAAAATATAGTGCTTTGGTCGAACCGAACAAAAATTAAGAATTGAAAAAGTTGAGTATGAAAACAAACAAGAACCTCGGCCTGGCGAATGTGTTTGATGAAAACGAATTAGCTGGTTAATGTGTTTGGTGTAGATGACGAGGTCCGGGCTTGTGGCGGGACGAAGACGTAGTCCTTGGCCTGGCCGAGGTCTTGCTACCTCTTGAGCACTGTGTTGGTTTTCCCGTGAAGAGGAAAGGTTGCTGCAACAAAGTAGCATAAGTATTTCCCTCAGTTTTTGAGAACCAAGGTATCAATCTAGTAGGAGGCTCCTCAAAAGTCCCTCTTACCTACACAAACAAACAAGAACCTCGCAACCAACACGATAAAGGGGTTGTCAATCCCTTCACGGTAACTTGCGAAAATGAGACCTGGTAGAGATAATAAGATAAGATAAATATTTTTGGTATTTTTATGATATAGATTGGAAAGTAAAGATGCAAATAAAAGATAGATTGGAAACTTATATGATAAAAGATAGACCCGGGGGCCATAGGTTTCACTAGTGGCTTCTCTCAAGATAGCATAAGTATTACGGTGGGTGAACAAATTATTGTCGAGCAATTGATAGAAAAGTGCATAGTTATGAGAATATCTAGGCATGATCATGTATATAGGCATCACATCCGCAACAAGTAGATCGAAACAATTCTGCATCTACTACTATTACTGCACACATCGACCGACTCCTGCCTGCATCTAGAGTATTAAGTTCATAAGAACAGAGTAATGCATTAAGCAAGATGACATGATGTAGAGGGATAAACTCATGCAATATGATATAAACCCCATCTTTTTGTCCTCGATGGCAACAATACAATACGTGCCTTGTTGCCCCTGCTGTCACTGGGAAAGGACACCGCAAGATTGAACCCAAAGCTAAGCACTTCTCCCATTGCAAGAAAGATCAATCTAGTAGGCCAAACCAAACTGATAATTCGAAGAGACTTGCAAAGATAACCAATCATACATAAAAGAATTCAGAGGAGATTCAAATATTGTTCATAGATAAACTTGATCATAAACCCACAATTCATCGGATCTCGACAAACACACCGCAAAAAGAGTTACATCGAATAGATCTCCAAGAAGATCGAGGAGAACTTTGTATTGAGATTCAAAGAGAGAGAAGAAGCCATCTAGATAATAACTATGGACCCAAAGGTCTATGGTAAACTACTCACAACTCATCGGAGAGGCTTTAGAGATGATGTAGAGGCCCTCCGTGGTCGATTCCCCCTCCGGCGGAGCACCAGTGAAGGCTCCAAGATGGGATCTCACGGATACAGAAGGTTGCGGTGGTGGAAATAGTTTTACGTGGTGCTCCTGGATGTTTTCGGGGTACGTGGATATATATAGGCGAAGGAGGTAGGTCAGGGGAGCCACGAGGGGCCCACAAGGGTGGGGGCACGCCTACCCCCCTAGGGAGCGCCCTCCTGCCTCGTGGCCGCCTCGGCTGCTTCTTGACGTCCACGCCAAGTCTCCTGGATTGCCTTTGTTCCAAAAAGATCGCTCGCGAAAGTTTATTCCGTTTGGACTCCGTTTGATATTCCTTTTCTTCGAGATACTGAAATAGGCAAAAAAAATAGCAATTTGTGCTGGGCCTCCGGTTAGTAGGTTAGTCCCAAAAATGATATAAGTGTAAAGTAAAGCCCATAAACATCCAAAATTGGTAATATAATAGCATGGAACAATCAAAAATTATAGATACGTTGGAGACGTATCAAGCATCCCCAAGCTTAATTCCTGCTCGTCCTCGAGTAGGTAAATGATAAAAACAGAATTTTTGATGTGGAATGCTACCTAGCATAATTCTCAATGTAATTTTCTTTATTGTGGCATGATTGTTCAGATCCAAATGATTCAAGATAAAAGTCCATAAAACATAAAAATAGTAATACTTCAAGCATACAAACAAGTAATCATGTCTTATCAAAATAGCATAGCCAAAGAAAGCTCATCCCTACAAAATCATATAGTTAGGCCATGCTTCATTTTCATCACACAAAATACTCCCATCATGCACAATCCCGGTTTCATCCAAGCAATTGGTTCATACTTTTTAACGCGCTTCAGCTTTTTCAACTCTTACGCAATACATGAGCGCAAGCCATGGTCATAGCACTATATGTGGAATAGGGTGGTGGTTGTGAAGACCAAAAGGGAGAAGATAGTCTCACATCAACTAGGCGTATCAACGGGCTATGGAGATGCCCATTAATAGATATCAATGTGAGTGAGTAGGGATTGCCATGCAACGGATGCACTAGAGCTATAAATATATGAAATCTCAACAAAAGAAACTAAGTGGGTGTGCATCCAACTTGCTTGCTCACGAAGACCTAGGGCATTTTGAGGAAGCCCATCATTGGAATATACAAGCCAAGTTCTATAATGAAAAATTCCCACTAGTATATGAAAGTGACAACATATGAGACTCTCTATCATGAAGATCATGGTGCTACTTTGAAGCACAAGTGTGGAAAAAAGATAGTAACATTGTCCCTTCTCTCTTTTCTCTCATTTCATTTTTTTTCTCTTTTTTTTATTTGGTGGGCTTCTTTGGCCTCTTTTTCTCTCTTTTTTTATTTGGGCTTCTTTGGCCTCTTTTATTTTTTATAAAGTCCGAAGTCTCATCCCGACTTGTGGGGGAATCATAGTCTTCATCATCCTTTCCTCATTTGGAACAATGTTCTAATAATGGAGATCATCACACTTTTATTGATTTACAACTCAAAAATGACAACTCAATACTTAGAACAAAATATGACTCTACGTGAATGCCTCCGGCGGTGTACCGGGATATGCAATGAATCAAGAGTGACATGTATGAAAAATTATGAAGGTGGCCTTGCCACAAATACGATGTCAACTACATGATCATGCAAAGAAAACTATGACAATGATGGGGCGTGTCATAATAAACGGAACTATGGAAAGTTGCATGACAATGTATCTCGGAATGGCTATGGAAATGCCATAATAGGTAGGTATGGTGGCTGTTTTGAGGAAGGTAAATGGTGGGTGCATGATACCGGCGAAAGTTACGCGGTATAATAGAGGCTAGCAATGGTGGAAGGGTGAGAATGCATATAATCCATGGACTCACATTAGTCATAAAGAACTCATATACTTATGGCAAAAGTCTACTTTGTTGGGGAACGTAGTAATTTCAAAAAAATTCCTACGCACACGCAAGATCATGGTGATGCATAGCAACGAGAGGGGAGAGTGTCGTCCACGTACCCTCGTAGACCGTAAGCGGAAGCGTTATGACAACGCGCCTGATGTAGTCGTACGTCTTCACGATCTGACCGATCCAAGTACCAAACGTACGGCACCTCCGAGTTCAGCACACCTTCAGCTCGATGACGATCCCCGGACTCCGATCCAGCAGGGTGTCGGGGATGAGTTCCGTCAGCACGACGACATGGCGAGGGTGATGATGTTCTACCGATGCAGGGCTTCGCCTAAGCACTGCTATGATATGACCGAGGTGGAATATGGTGGAGGGGGGCACCGCACACGGCTAAGGAACGATCACGAAGATCAACTTGTGTGTCTAGAGGTGCCCTCCTGCCCCCGTATATAAAGGAGCAAGGGGGGAGGCCGGCTGGCCCTAGGGGGCGCGCCAAGGAGGGGGGAGTCCTCCTCCTAGTGGGAGTAGGACTCCCCTTTCCTAGTCCAACTAGGAAGGAGGAAGGGGGAAGGAAAGAGAGGGAGAGGGAGAGGGAAGAGGAGCCACGCCCCCCTCCCCTAGTCCAATTCAGACTCCCCATGGGGGGGGGCACCTCCTGGGCTGCTGCCCTCTCTCTCCCCTCAGGCCCACTATGGCCCAAGATTCCCGGGGGTTCCAGAACCCTCCCAAGACTCCGGTTTTCTCCGAAATCACAAGGAACACTTCCGTGTTCAATATAGTCGTCAATATATCAATCTTTATGTCTCGACCATTTCAAGACTCCTCGTCATGTCCGTGATCACATCCAAGACTCAACAACCTTTGGTACATCAAAACTTATAAACTCATAATAAAACATCATCGTAACATTAAGCATGCGGACCCTACAGGTTCGAGAACTATGTAGACATGACCTAGAACTGTTTCCGGTCAATAACCAATAGTGGAACCTGGATGCTCATATTGGCTCCTACATATTCTACGAAGATCTTTATCGGTCAAAACCCCATAACAACATACGTTGTTCCCTTTGTCATCGGTATGTTACTTGCCCGAGATTCGATCGTCGGTATCCAATATCTAGTTCAATCTCGTTACCGGCAAGTCTCTTTACTCGTTACGTAATGCATCATTCCGTAACTAATGCATTAGCTACATTGCTTGCAAGGCTTATAGTGATGTGTATTACCGAGAGGGCCCAGAGATACCTCTCCGACAATCGGAGTGACAAAACCTAATCTCGAAATACGCCAACTCAACATGTACCTTCAGAGACACCTGTAGAGCTCCTTTATAATCACCCAGTTACGTTGTGACGTTTGGTAGCACACAAAGTGTTCCTCTGGTAAACGGGAGTTGCATAATCTCATAGTTGTAGGAACTTTGTATAAGTCATGAAGAAAGCAATAGCAACATACTAAACGATCAAGTGCTAGGCTAACGGAATGGGTCAAGTCAATCACATCATTCTCCTAATGATGTGATCTCATTAATCAAATGACAACACATGTCTATGGTTAGGAAACATAACCATCTTTGATTAATGAGCTAGTCAAGTAGAGGCATACTAGTGACATTATGTTTGTCTATGTATTCACACATGTATCATGTTTCCGGGTAATACAATTCTAGCATGAGTAATAAACATTTATCATGATATGAGGAAATAAATAATAACTTTATAATTGCCTCTAGGGCATATTTCCTTAAGTCTCCCACTTGCACTAGAGTCAATAATCTAGATTACACTGTAATGATTCTAACACCCATGGAGTCTTGGTGCTGATCATGTTTTGCTCGTGGAAGAGGCTTAGTCAACGGGTCTGCAACATTCAAATTCGTATGTATCTTGCAAATCTCTATGTCTCCCACCTGGACTTGGTCCTGGATGGAATTGAAGCATCTCTTGATGTGCTTGGTCCTCTTGTGAAATCTGGATTCCTTTGCCAAGGCAATTGCACCAGTATTGTCACGGAAGATCTTCATTGGTCCTGATGCACTAGGTATGACACCTAGATCGGAAATGAACTCCTTCATCCAGACTCCTTCATTTGCTGCTTCCGAAGCAGCTATGTACTCCGCTTCGCATGTAGTTCCCGCCACGATGCTTTGTTTAGAACTGCACCAACTTACAACTCCACCGTTTAATAAAAACACGTATCCGGTTTGCAATTTAGAATCGTCCGGATCAGTGTCAAAGCTTGCATCGACGTAACCATTTACGACTAGCTCTTTGTCACCTCCATAAACGAGAAACATATCCTTAGTCCTTTTCAGGTATTTTAGGATGTTCTTGACCGCTGTCCAGTGATCCACTCCTAGATTACTTTGGTACCTCCCTCCTAAACTTATTGCTAAGCATACGTCAGGTCTGGTACACAGCATTGCATACATGATAGAGCCTATGGCTGAAGCATAGGGAACATCTTTCATTTTCTCTCTATCTTCTGTTGTGGTCGGGCATTGAGTCTGACTCAACTTCACACCTTGTAATACAGGCAAGAACCCTTTCTTTGCCTGATCCATTTTGAAATTTTACAAAACTTTATCAAGGTATGTGCTTTGTGAAAGTCCAATTAAGCGTCTCGATCTATCTCTATAGATCTTGATGCCCAATATGTAAGCAGCTTCACCGAGGTCTTTAATTGAAAAAAATTTATTCAAGTATCCCTTTATGCTATCCAGAAATTCTATATCATTTCCAATTAATAATATGCCATCTACATATAATATCAGAAATGCTACAGAGCTCCCACTCACTTTCTTGTAAATACATGCTTCTCCAAAAGTCTGTATAAAACCATATGCTTTGATCACACTATCAAAGCATTTATTCCAACTCCGAGATGCTTGCACCAGTCCATAGATGGATCGCTAGAGCTTGCACACTTTGTTAGCACCTTTTGGATCGACAAAACCTTCTGGTTGCATCATATACAACTCTTCTTCCAGAAATCCATTCAGGAATGCAGTTTTGACATCCATTTGCCAAATTTCATAATCATAAAATGCGGCAATTGCTAACATGATTCGGACGGACTTAAGCATCGCTACGGGTGAGAAAGTCTCATCGTAGTCAACCCCTTGAACTTGTCGAAAACCTTTCGCAACAAGTCGAGCTTTGTAGACAGTTACATTACCATCTGCGTCAATCTTCTTCTTGAAGATCCATTTATTCTCAATGGCTTGCCGATCATCGGGCAAGTCAACCAAAGTCCATACTTTGTTCTCATACATGGATCCCATCTCAGATTTCATGGCTTCAAGCCATTTTGCGGAATCTGGGCTCATCATCGCTTCCTCATAGTTCGTAGGTTCGCCATGGTCAAGTAACATGACTTCCGAATAGGATTACCGTACCACTCAGTGCGGATCTTACTCTGGTAGACCTCACGAGGTTCAAGAGAAACTTGATCTCAAGTTTCATGATCAATATCATTAGCTTCCTCACTAATTGGTGTAGTTGTCACAGGAACCGGTTCTTGTGATGAACTACTTTCCAATAAGGGAGCAGGTACAGTTACCTCATCAAGTTCTACTTTCCTCCCACTCACTTCTTTCGAGAGAAACTCCTTCTCTAGAAAGGATCAGAATTTAGCAACGAAAATATTGCCCTCAGATCTGTGATAGAAGGTGTACCCAATAGTCTCTTTAGGGTATCCTATGAAGACACATTTCTCCAATTTGGGTTCGAGCTTATCTGGTTGAAGTTTCTTCACATAAGCATCGCTGCCCCAAACTTTAAGAAACGACAACTTTGGTTTCTTGCCAAACCACAGTTCATAAGGCGTCGTCTCAACGGATTTTGATGGTGCCCTATTTAACGTGAATGTGGCCGTCTCTAAAGCATAACCCCAAAACGATATCGGTAAATCAGTAAGAGACATCATAGATCGCACCATATCCAGTAAAGTACGATTACGACGTTCGGACACACCATTTCGTTGTGGTGTTTCGGGTGGCATGAGTTGCGAAACTATTCCGCATTGCTTCAAATGTAAACCAAACTCGTAACTCAAATATTCTCCTCCACGATCAGATCATAGAAATTTTATTTCTTGTTACGATGATTTTCCACTTCACTCTGAAATTTTTTGAACTTTTCAAATGTTTCAGATTTGTGTTTCATTAAGTAGATATACCCATATCTGCTCAAATCATCTGTGAAGGTGAGAAAATAATGATACCCGCCGCGAGCCTCAATATTCATTGGACCACATACATCAATATGTATGATTTCCAACAAATCAGTTGCTCGCTCCATAGTTCCATTGAACGGCATTTTAGTCATCTTGCCCATGAGGCACGGTTCGCAAGTACCAAGTGATTTATAATCAAGTGATTCCAAAAGTCCATCAGTATGGAGTTTCTTCATGCGCTTTACACCGATATGACCTAAATGGCAGTGCCACAAATAAGTTGCACTATCATTATCAACTCTGCATCTTTTGGCTTCAACATTATGAATATGTGTATCACTACTATCAAGATTCAATAAAAATAGACCACTCTTCAAGGGTGTATGACCATAAAAGATATTACTCATATAAATAGAACAACCATCATTCTCTGATTTAAATGAATAACCGTCTCGCATCAAACAAGATCTAGATATAATGTTCATGCTCAACGCTGGCACCAAATAATAATTATTTAGGTCTAAAACTAATCCCGATGGTAGATGCAGAGGTAGCGTACCGACCGCGATCACATCGACTTTGGAACCATTTCCCACGCGCATCGTCACCTCATCCTTAGCCAATCTTCGCTTAATTTGTAGTCCCTGTTTCGAGTTGCAAATATTAGCAACAGAACAAGTACCAAATACCCAGGTACTACTGCGAGCATTAGTAAGGTACACATCAATAACATGTATATCACATATACCTTTGTTCACTTTGCCATCCTTCTTATCCGCCAAATACTTGGGGCAGTTCCGCTTCGGTCCATCCGCTTGCGAGAAGCACTCGATCTCGTGCTTAGGTCCGACTTGGGTTTCTTCTCTTGAGCAACAACTTGTTTGCTGTTCTTCTTGAAGTTCCCCTTCTTCTTCCCTTTGCCCTTTTTCTTGAAACTGGTGGTTTTGTTAACCATCAACACTTGATGCTCCTTCTTGATTTCTACCTCCGCAGCTTTTAGCATTGCGAAGAGCTCGGGAATAGTCTTGTCCATCCCTTGCATATTATAGTTCATCACGAAGCTCTTGTAGCTTGGTGGTAGTGATTGAAGAATTCTGTCAATGACACTATCATCAGGAAGATTAACTCCCAGTTGAATCAAGTGATTATTATACCTAGACATTTTGAGTATGTGTTCACTGACAGAACTATTCTCCTCCATCTTACAGCTATAGAACTTATTGGAGACTTCATATCTCTCAATCCGGGCATTTGCTTGAAATATTAACTTCAACTCTTGGAACATCTCATATGCTCCATGACGTTCAAAATGTCATTGAAGACCCGGTTCCAAGCCGTAAAGCACGGCACACTAAACTATCGAGTAGTCATTAGCTTTGCTCTGCCAGACGTTCTTAACGTCGTCAGTTGCATCAAGCAGCGAGTTCGGCACCCAGCGGTGCTTCCAGACGTAATTCTCTTGTGCAAAGAATGAGGATAATCCTCAGGTTACGGACCCAGTCCGTGTAATTGCTACCATCATCTTTCAACTTAGCTTTCTCAAGGAACGCATTAAAATTCAACGGAACAACAGCACGAGCCATCTATCTACAACAAACATAAACAAGCAAAATACTATCAGGTACTAAGTTCATGATAAATTTAAGTTCAATTAATCATATTACTTAAGAACTCCCACTTATATAGACATCTCTCTAGTCATCTAAGTGATCACGTGATCCAAATCAACTAAACCATGTCCGATCATCATGTGAGATGGAGTAGTTTCAATGGTGAACATGACTATGTTGATCATATCTACTATATGATTCATGTTCGACCTTTCGGTCTCCGTGTTCCGAGGCCATATCTGTATATGCTAGGCTCGTCAAGTTTAACCTGAGTATTCCGCGTGTGCAACTGTTTTGCACCCGTTGTATTTGAACGTAGAGCCTATCACACCCGATCATCACGTGGTGTCTCAGCACAAAGAACTTTCGTAATGGTGCATACTCAGGGAGAACACTTCTTGATAATTTAGTGAGAGATCATCTTAAAATGCTACCGTCAATCAAAGCAAGATAAGGTGTATAAAGGATAAACATCACATGCAATCAATATAAGTGATATGATATGGCCATCATCATCTTGTGCTTGTGATCTCCATCTCCGAAGCACCGTCGTGATCACCATCGTCACCGGCGCGACACCTTGATCTCCATCATAGCATCGTTGTCGTTACGCCATCTATTGCTTCTACGACTATCGCTACCGCTTAGTGATAAAGTAAAGCAATTACAGGGCATTTGGATTTCATAGAATAAAGCGACAACCATATGGCTCCTGTCAGTTGCCGATAACTTCGGTTACAAAAAATGATCATCTCATATAATAAAATATAGCATCATGTCTTGACCATATCACATCACAACATGCCCTGCAAAAACAAGTTAGACGTCCTCTACTTTGTTGTTGCAAAATTTTACGTGGCTGCTACGGGCTGAGCAAGAACCGTTCTTACCTACGCATCAAAACCACAACGATAGTTCGTCAAGTTAGTGTTGTTTTAACCTTCGCAAGGACCGGGAGTAGCCACACTCGGTTCAACTAAAGTGAGAGAGACAGACACCCGCCAGTCACCTTTAAGCACGAGTGCTCGTAACGGTGAAACCAGTCTCGCGTAAGCGTACGCGTAATGTCGGTCGGGGCCGCTTCATTTCACAATACCGCTGAACCAAAGTATGACATGCTGGTAAGTAGTATGACTTGTATCGCCCACAACTCACTTGTGTTCTACTCGTGCATATGACATCTACGCATAAAACCTGGCTCTGATACCACTGTTGGGGAACGTAGTAATTTCAAAAACTTTCCTACGCACACGCAAGATCATGGTGATGCATAGCAACAAGAGGGGAGAGTGTTGTCCACGTACCCTCGTAGACCATAAGCGGAAGCGTTATGACAACGCGGTTGATGTAGTCGTACATCTTCATGATCTGACCGATCCAAGTACCGAACGTACGGCACCTCCGAGTTCAGCACACGTTCAGCTCGATGACGATCCCCGGACTCCGATCCAGCAGGGTGTCGGGGATGAGTTCCGTCAGCACGATGGTGTGGTGACGGTGATGATGTTCTACCGACGCAGGGCTTCGCCTAAGCACTGCTACGATATGACCGAGGTGGAATATGGTGGAGGGGGGCACCGCACACGGCTAAGGAACGATCACGAAGATCAACTTGTGTGTCTAGAGGTGCCCCCCTACCCTCGTATATAAAGGAGCCATGGGGGGAGGCCGGCCGGCCCTAGGGTGCATGTCAAGGAGGGGGGAGTCCTCCTCCTAGTGGGAGTAGGACTCCCCTTTCCTAGTCCAACTAGGAAGGAGGAAGGGGGAAGGAAAGAAAGGGAGAGGGAGAGGGAAAGAGGGGCCGCGCCCCCTCCCCAAGTCCAATTCGGACTCCCCATGGGGGGGCACCTCATGGGCTGCTGCCCTCTCTCTCCCCTCAGGCCCACTAAGGCCCAATACTTCCCCGGGGGTTCCGGTAACCCCTCCGGCACTCCGGTTTTCTCTGAAATCACCCGGAACACTTCGGGTGTCCGAATATAGTTGTCCAATATATCAATCTTTATGTCTTGACCATTTTGAGACTCCTCGTCATGTCCGTGAACACATCCGGGACTCTGAACAACCTTTGGTACATCAAAACTTATAAACTCATAATAAAACTGTCATCGTAACGTTAAGCGTGCAGACCCTACGGGTTCGAGAACTATGTAGACATGACCTAGAACTATTTCCAGTCAATAACCAATAGCGGAACCTAGATGCTCATATTGGCTCCTACATATTCTATGAAGATATTTATCGGTCAAAACCGCATAACAACATACGTTGTTCCCTTTGTCATCGGTATGTTACTTGCCCGAGATTCGATTGTCGGTATCCAATACCTAGTTCAATATCGTTACCAGCAAGTCTCTTTACTCGTTATGTAATGCATCATTCTGTAACTAACGCAATAGCTACATTGCTTGCAAGGCTTATAGTGATGTGCATTACCGAGAGGGCCCAGAGATACCTCTCCGACAATCGGAGTGACAAAACTTAATCTCGAAATACGCCAACTCAACATGTACCTTCGGAGACACCTGTAGAGCTCCTTTATAATCACCCAGTTACGTTGTGACGTTTGGTAGCACACAAAGTGTTCCTCCGGTAAACGGGAGTTTCATAATCTCATAGTTGTAGGAACTTTGTATAAGTCATGAAGAAAGCAATAGCAACATACTAAACGATCAAGTTCTAGGCTAACGGAATGGGTCAAGTAAATCACATCATTCTCTTAATGATGTGATCTCGTTAATCAAATGACAACACATGTCTATGGTTAGGAAACATAACCATCTTTGATTAATGAGCTAGTCAAGTAGAGGCATACTAGTGACATTATGTTTGTCTATGTATTCACACATGTATCATGTTTCCGGGTAATACAATTCTAGCATGAATAATAAACATTTATCATGATATGAGGAAATAAATAATAACTTTATTATTGCCTCTAGGGCATATTTCCTTAAGTCTCCCACTTACACTAGAGTCAATAATCTGGATTACACTGTAATGATTCTAACACCCATGGAGTCTTGGTGCTGATCATGTTTTGCTCGTGGAAGAGGCTTAGTCAACGGGTCTGCAACATTCAGATCTGTATGTATCTTGCAAATCTCTATGTCTCCCACCTGGACTTGGTCCTGGATGGAATTGAAGCGTCTCTTGATGTGCTTGGTCCTCTTGTGAAATCTGGATTCCTTTGCCAAGGCAATTGCACTAGTATTGCCACAGAAGATCTTCATTGGTCCCGATGCACTAGGTATGACACCTAGATCGGAAATGAACTCCTTCATCCGACTCCTTCATTTGCTGCTTCCAAGCAGCTATGTACTCGCTTCGCATGTAGATCCCACCACGACGCTTTGTTTAGAATTGCACCAACTTACAGCTCCACCGCTTAATAAAAACACGATCCGGTTTGCGATTTAGAATCGTTCGGATCGGTGTCAAAGCTTGCATCGACGTAACCATTTACGACTAGCTCTTTGTCACCTCCATAAACGAGAAACATATCCTTAGTCCTTTTCGGTATTTTAGGATGTTCTTGACCGCTGTCGATGATCCACTCTGGATTACTTTGGTACCTCCTGCTAAACTTATTGCTAAGCATACGTCAGTCTGGTACACAAGATTGCATACATGATAGAGCCTATGGCTGAAGCATAGGAACATCTTTCATTTTCTCTTTATCTTCTGCGTGGTCGGGCATTGAGTCTGAGTCAACTTCACACCTTGTAATACTGAGCAAGAACCCTTTCTTTGCTCGATCCATTTTGAACTTTTTCAAAACTTTGTCAAGGTATGTGCTTTGTGAAAGTCCAATTAAGCGTCTCGATCTATCTCTATAGATCTTGATGCCCAATATGTAAGCAGCTTCACCGAGGTCTTTCATTGAAAAACTTTTATTCAAGTATCCCTTTATGCTATCCAGAAATTCTATATCATTTCCAATTAATAATATGCCATCTACATATAATATCGTAAATGCTACTGAGCTCCCACTCACTTTCTTGTAAATACAAAGCTTCTCCAAAAGTCTCAGATAAAACCATATGCTTTGATCACACTATCAAAGGATTTATTCCAACTCGAGATGCTTGCACCAGTCCATAGATGGATCGCTGAGCTTGCACACTTTGTTAGCACCTTTTGGATCGACAAAACCTTCGGTTGCATCATATACAACTCTTCTTCCGTAAATCCATTCAGAATGCAGTTTTGACATCCATTTGCCAAATTTCATACTCATAAAATGCGGCAATTGCTAACATGATTCGGATGGACTTAAGCATCGCTACGGGTGAGAAAGTCTCATCGTAGTCAACCCCTTGAACTTGTCGAAAACCTTTCGCAACAAGTCGAGCTTTGTAGACAGTTACATTACCATCTGCGTTAATCTTCTTCTTGAAGATCCATTTATTCTCAATGGCTTGCCGATCATCGGGCAAGTCAACCAAAGTCCATACTTTGTTCTCATACATGGATCCCATCTCAGATTTCATGGCTTCAAGCCATTTTGCGGAATCTGGGCTCATCATCGCTTCCTCATAGTTCGTAGGTTTGCCATGGTAAAGTAACATGACTTCCAGAATAGGATTACCGTACCACTCTGGTGCGGATCTTACTCTGGTAGACCAATGAGGTTCAGTAGAAACTTGATCTGAAGCGAGAATAGATCTACGTATTGCCATAATAATAAGATAGATCACGAAAACTCATTTCATATTCCCTACGTTCAGCAGCAAGTTTTCTTTCAGGCAAGCAAAAGTAATCAAAAGGGCTAAATTTAATGGGACAGAAGTCCCCAAGATCAATCTTGGGAGGTATGGGTTCCTCCTTTGGCCCTTCATATTGCACAACCAATTCATCATTATAAGCATTCTTTTGGCAGAACTTCGTAAGCCTATACTCAAGAGAATATCCTAACTCATTATTTCGAATAGAAAAATCATTATTAAGTTCGGAAATTCTATCAACTAGAACATTGGTAGGAACCTTTTTTCTAAGGTTTTCATTAAAAGCAACATAGTCTAAAGATTGAAAACGCATTACTTCCTCTTGATCAAAGAGGATTGCCTCTATGGGAGGACGGCCAGCGTCCACCCTATAGTGCGCAAAGATTTATTTGGCCTCTTTTATTATAAATCTGAACTCATGTGCCGAAAAGATAGTAGCGGCACGCTTAACAGAAGAATGCTCAATATTAGAAAATTCTAAGAAAATCCTTTGTACGCAAGGGTGCATATGCATAAACTGCCTTTCAAGTTCAACAATAAGCATGGCGATAGCATCCGCAAGACTACTAGTTCTATGAAAAATAGAACCATCCATAGAAGGTAAAGTACCGGCACAAGTAAAGAAATCTTGAATAACTACTTTTCCAATAATATTACCACTACCAATTCAAAAAAATTTAGTATGTAAGATAGTGGGTTCTTCAGCAGGAGCATCAAAATTTTCCATGTTATTACTATTGTTCAAATCAACGATAATCTCCCCAATTTCAGACATAACGGCGGGAAAATGCGAGGACCAAGCGAAAGAGAGAGACGAACGGGAAAGAGAGGGTGAATAAAACGGCAAGGGTGAAGTGGGAGAGAGGAAAACGAGAGGCAAATGACAAATAATGTAATGGGAGGGAGATGAGTTTGTGATGGGTACTTGGTATGTCTTGACTTGAGCGAAGCCCTCCCCGGCAACAGCGCCAGAAATCCTTCTTGCTACCTCTTGAGCACTGCATTGGTTTTCCCTTGAAGAGGAAAGGGCGATGCAGCAAAGTAGCGTAAGTATTTCCCTCGGTTTTTGAGAACCAAGGTATCAATCCAGTAGGAGGCTCCTCAAAAGTCCCTCGTACCTAAACAGACAAACAAGAACCTCACAACCAACGCGATAAAGGGGTTGTCAATCCCTTCATGGTAACTTGCAAAAGTGAGATCTGATAGAGATAATAAGATAAGATAAATATTTTTCGGATTTTTATGATATAGATTGGAAAGTAAAGATGCAAATAAAAGATAGATTGGAAACTTATATGATAAAAGATAGACCCGGGGGCCATAGGTTTCACTAGTGGCTTCTCTCAAGATAGCATAAGTATTATGGTGGATGAGCAAATTACTGTCAAGCAATTGATAGAAAAGTGCATAGTTATGAGAATATCTAGGCATGATCATGTATATAGGCATCACGTCCGCAACAAGTAGATCGAAACGATTCTGCATCTACTACTATTACTCCACACATCGACCGACTCCTGCCTGCATCTAGAGTATTAAGTTCATAAGAACAGAGTAACGCATTAAGCAAGATGACATGATGTAGAGGGATAAACTCATGCAATATGATATAAACCCCATCTTTTTATCCTCGATGGCAACAATACAATACGTGCCTTGCTGCCCCTGCTGTCACTGGGAAAGGACACCACAAGATTGAACCCAAAGCTAAGCACTTCTCCCATTGCAAGAAAGATCAATCTAGTAGGCCAAACCAAACTGATAATTCGAAGAGACTTGCAAAGATAACCAATCATACATAAAAGAATTCAGAGGAGATTCAAATATTGTTCATAGATAAACTTGATCATAAACCCACAATTCATCGAATCTCGACAAACACACCGCAAAAAGAGTTACATCGAATAGATCTCCCGAAGGTTTCATTCCGTTTGGACTCCCTTTGATATTCCTTTTCTTTGAAACACTGAAATAGGCAAAAAAACAGCAATTCGGGCTGGGCCTCCAGTTAGTAGGTTAGTCCCAAAATGATATAAAAGTGTAAAGTAAAGCCCATAAACATCCAAAACGGGTAATATAATAGCATGGAACAATAAAAAATTATAGATATGTTGGAGACGTATCTGGTCTCAACCCCCAACCCCGAGGTGACCGAGCGAGGAGCTCGGCTTGACAAAGTGGTGACACAGCATGGAGGATGCGGCGAGGCGAAGCCGACGGTCCAACTCACCTGACGAAGCTGGCAGATGATGCAGGTCGAGCTTGCGGTGGGTCAAGGTCCCGAGGTGCCCGAGCAAAGAGCTCGGCTTGATGAAGTGGCGATGTAGCATGGTTGACGTGGTGAGGCGAAGTCCCTGGTCCAGCCGAGGTGACGAAGTTGGCCAGCTGGTGACGTCGAAGTCCCCAAAGTAGGTTGATGAAGAGATGGTGAAACCCTTGGTCTAGCCGAGGTGACGGAGCATGTCTGTAAGGTGATATTGCAGCCCCATGCCAGCTGAGGTGTCGAAGCGGGTCAGCACGGTGGAAATCCGCTTGAAGAAGCAATGGTGCGGCAATGCCGAAGCAGGTCGGAACTTGTGACGCGGTCAATGCCGGCTTGAGAAGTGACTGCACGATGATGCTGGCATGCCCGATCTGTGCAACCCATGGGGCGATGATCTTGTCTCAATGATTATTTGTCCTTCACGATGCCAAACTCTTGCTTGGTCGCCGAGGTGATGATCCAGGTGGTTGTTGTCAGCTCGATGGAGCAATGGTGCATATCGATAGCCGTGGAGCAACGTGGTCCGGCCGGTTTGACATTGGTGCCACAGTGAAGATCGCCTCGGAAAAGACTCAAAATTTGTGGGCACGTGTTTGAGAACAACACACAATACCCTAGAAAAAAAATCCTTCAAAAAGGATGTCCAATATCCCGTTCATGAAAAAAGATGACTTTGGGTCGGATTCGTTTTCGCGCAAGCAGATCCGAAAATTGATGCACTCATCGGAGGTTACCTGGAGTTTGAACGGTTAGATCGAGATGAAATTTTGAGGGTGGTGAATATTGGAATTCTGCAGCTGACCAATGGTTGGATCTTCTGAAGGATGCCCGAGCTGGATGCTGGACTCCTCACCCCAAACTCGTCCAGATTCCCGTCTAGATTCGACAGGCCTCTAGTATATCGGAGATTGATGGAGATTCCCTGATTGAAACATGATGAAATTTTACAGGGTTGTTGTAGACTCAATTCCACATAATTACACCGAAGTAATTGTCAAAGTGACACTCGGGGAGGTGGTGATGGTGGATACTGAAAGTGCAATCATGCCCTCACATTATGTTTTGATGTTTATGACAATCTACATGTAGGGGACTAACAATGGCTGTCATGTGAATCTCAGGTGTTGGTCCCCGGTTCGTCAAATTGTGTGTGGATCAAGAGCATACGAAGTGGGTTCTCTCAAGGTTGAAGTGTTAAAATGATGTTTCATTTTGTTTCCTTGAGTATAGGATCCCGCAATATTAAGAGGGGATCGATTGGGTTTGTAACAGACTTGCTCAAGTCAAAATACTCCTTTCTATAGTTCTTTTGATCCATTCTTGACTTTGAACCATTCTGTCTCTGGGAGTGCCGGATGTCCGGGCCTCGTGCCGGATGTCCGGGCCGCTGTCCTCCCCCGGATGTCCGGCTCATGCCTCGGACATCTAGCCCTGGCTTTTTCCTTGTCCAATAGGTTGCCTGTTTTTCGCCAGATGTCCGGGTGTTCGCCGGATTTCCGGGCCTTCCTGTCTTGCCGGATGTCCGGGCCCCATTTCGGATGTCCGGCCCCCTACTGCCCGAAAAACTGATTTGGTTCTGTAAACATTTGTGGGCTCTCCGGATGTCCGGCTATCTTCCGGATGTCCGGGCTTCCCTTTTACTCCAGATGTCCGGGATTGACCCCCGGATGTCTGGCTCCTCTGGTTCCTACTCTGTTCTGCCCTGTTCTCCAAGTGGCTTGCTAGGACGGATGTCCGACCTCTAGCCCGGATGTCCGGCCTACCCGTTCACTTGCACTACAACGGGCACATTTGAGCTCACACTATATATATATATCCTTTCTTCCCCACGAGAGTGGTCGACCATTCACTTTGAACAAACCCTAGAACACTTCTTACACTCTCTCTCATTCCTCCACACCAAATCTTAGATCCCCAAGGGATTTGAGAGCTTTGGAAAGAAGTTGTCCGATCAAGTGATAGATCCACTTCTCCTCCTTCTTTGCACCCAAGGAATTCGTGATTTGAGCAAGTCTTGAGCAAATCCCCATCGATCTTGTTACTCTTGGAGGTTGGAGACTCCTAGGCAGTAGGAGTCTTTCGGAGAGGAATCGACCTTTGTGATTACCCCCGGATAAGTTTGTGAGGGTTTGGAGACCACCCCAAGGTCTACCACTAGTGGTTGAGAAACGCCTTCGTGGTGTTGTCTCAAAGGGAGAATAGGGTGAGCCTTCGTGTCGTTGGTGTGCCTTCGTGGTAACATCCACCTCTCTAACGGTGACGTAGATTCCCTCCAAGAAAGTGAACATCGGCATACATCCTCGTCTCCCGGAGTTGCGGTTATTCCTAACCCTAACTCTCTACTTGTGGTTACTTGTCTCTTTGCACTTACGTACATCATACTGTGCTTGCCTACTTACGCGTTTGTGTTACTTGCTTAGTACTTAGTACTCACTTGCAATTGTTAGGCTCATCTTCATATTCCGCATTATTGCCGAAAATTGCTAAGTAATAATTAAAATTTGTAATTGTACCTATTCACCCCCCTCTAGGTCCATCTTGATCCTTTCAGATACTACTTTGCTGTCCAGAAAAACATCACTATCACCCGAGGGCAATGTTGACGTTGAGCCCCCGAGCTCCATGGATGATTCCTCCATGATCTTGATAGAGATCGGAGTTGATGATGATGTGAGTATCCGTCCGATCTTGATGATCCGACGAGGAGCACAGTCGACGGTCCAGCCGAGGTGACCAGTCGAGCCGGCAACGAAGATGCCCACATCGACAATAAAGCTTGGTTCCGACGCGTAGATCGCGCCGGAGTCGATCTAAATTCCCATCGCCCTGCAGCAACTGCCAGCAGGCTCTCACTGAAAGCACCAATGTCGGTTTTATATCTGGCATATCTCATAGTAGGGGTCCTATGCTAGGTGTCTTGGAGTGATGGTAACACGGACACGGGATTTTACCCAGGTTCGAGCTCTCTCGAAGAGATAATACACTACGTCCTGCTTTTGATTGTATTGATATGGGTGTAGTACATGGTACATGTATCTACCATGAGATTGTTCTAATGAATATGATATCATCTGTTCACTATCTTGGCCTCGATTCATATAATGCACTAGAGGTCTAGGATTTAGAGGACTCCTTGTCTTGTGCGCCAAGTCTTGTGGAAACCTCCTTGTATATGGCATGGGCTGCCCGAAGTGGCCCATGAGCAAACCGCCATGGGGGTCCTCGGCCCAATCCACCTGGTCAGGAGATGACGTGATGAGTACCCCCTAGTCTAGGACACCGTCACCCGCCATCTCCCTTGCCCTTTGCCTCTCACGGTGGGCAACTCGTTCCTCCGACTCCAGAGTCCACATCCGCGGCGTCAGCTAAGCGGACACTAGAACCCAGCACTGCCCGTGCGGAGCAGCGACCGAAGGTGGAGGCGGTCGTCGGCTGGGAGGAGCAGATCAGGCAAGCCTCGCAGATCCGTGCGTGGGGCGGGAAGGGACGGAGTGGCATTGGCGTTGCCGCGACGGGCGACAGGAGGCGTCGCACCAGACCCAGAGCTGCCGCCCATATTGACCGCGAGCGCTCGAGCGCGATACGGAGCGCCAACTCCTCCTTGTCACCGGATCTGTGTTGGGGAACGTAGTAATTTCAAAAAATTTCCTACGCACACGCAAGATCATGGTGATGTATAGCAACGAGAGGGGAGAGTGTTGTCTACGCACTCGTAGACCAAGCGAAGCGATCACAACGTAGAGGAAGTAGTCATCGTTCTCCTCGCGATCCGACCGATCCCGACGCCACTTCGGCGCCCAGTTCTTGACACACGATAGCTCGATGACGCCCCTCGACTCGATCCAGCCGAGTGTCGAGGGAGAGTTCCACAAGACGACGGCGTGGGACGATCTTGATGTGTTATCGCGCAGCTTCGCTTAAGCTTCATGACGATATGACCGAGGTGGAATATGGTGGAGGGGGCACCGCACACGGCTAAGGAACGATCCGTAGATCAAACTTGTGTGTTCTAGGGTGCCCCCTGCCCCGTATATAAAGGAGGGAGGGGGAGGCCGGCCGCCCCTATAGGCGTGTTAAGGAGGGGGAGTCCTCCTCCTAGTTGAGTAGGACTCCCTTTCCTAGTCCAACTAGGAAGGAGAAGGGGAAGGAAAGAGAGGAGAGGAGAGAGGAAGGGGCGCGCCCCTCCTTGTCCTATTCGACTCCCTTGGGGGGGCGCCACCTCCTGGTGCGCCCCTCTCTCCCCCTCTTGGCCCACTAAGGCCCATAACTCCCGGGGTTCCGTAACCTCCCAAGACTCCGGTTTTCTCCGAAACTTCCGAACTTTTCCCGTGTCCGAATATAGCCGTTCCAATATATCAATCTTTATGTCTCGACCATTCCAAGACTCTCGTCATGTCCGTGATCACATCCGGACTCAACTTCTTCGTACATCAAAATACATAAACTCATAATAACCGCCATCGAAACCTTAAGCGTGCATGGACCCTACGGTTCGAGAACAATGTAGACATGACCGAGACACGCCTCCGGTCAATAACCAACAGCGGACCTGGATGCCCATATTGGTTCCTACATATTCTACGAAGATCTTTATCGGTCGATCGCATGACAACATACGTTGTTCCCTTTGTCATCGGTATGTTACTTGCCCGAGATTCGATCGTCGGTATCCAATACCTAGTTCAATCTCGCTACGCAAGTCTCTTTACTCGCTCCGTAATACATCATCTCACAGCTAACTCATTAGTTGTATTGCTTGCAAGGCTTCAAGTGATGTGTATTACCGAGAGGGCCCAGAGATACCTCTCCGACAATCGGAGTGACAAAACCTAATCTCAAATATGCCAACCCAACATCCGCCTTTGGAGACACCTGTAGTACTCCTTTATAATCACCCGATTCGCCAGACGCTTGGTAGCACCATAGTGTTCCTCCGTAAACGGAGTTGCATAATCTCATAGTTACAGGAACATGTATAAGTCATGGATAAAAGCAGTAGCAACATACTAAACGATCGAGTGCTAAGCTAATGGAATGGGTCATGTCAATCAGATCATTCTACTAATGATGTGACCTTGTCAATCAAATAACAACTCCTTGTTCATGGTTAGGAAACATAACCATCTTTGATTAACAAGCTAGTCTAGTAGAGGCATACTAGTGACATCTTGTTTTGTCTATGCATTCACACATGTATCATGTTTCCGGTTAATACAATTCTAGCATGAATGATAAACATTTATCATGAAATAAGGAAATAAATAATAACTTTATTATTGCCTCTAGGGCATATTTCCTTCATCTCCCACTTGCACTAGAGTCAATAATCTAGATTACATAGTAATGATTCTCACACCCATGGAGTCTTGGTGTTGATCATGTTTTGCTCGTGGAAGAGGCTTAGTCAACGGTCTCGCAACATTCAAATCCGTATGTATCTTGCAAATCTCTATGTCTCCCACCGACTAAGTCCCGGATGGAATTGAAGCGCCTCTTGATGTGCTTGGTCCTCTTGTGAAATCTGGATTCCTTCGCTAAGGCAATTGCTCCAAGATTGTCACGAAGATTTTCATTGGACCCGATGCACTAGGTATGACACCTAGATCGGATATGAACTCCTTCATCCGCACTCCTTCATTAGCTGCTTCCGGCTGCTATGTACTCCGCTTCACATGTAGATCCCGCCACGACGCTTTGTTTAGAACTGCACCAACCGACAGCTCCTCCGCTTAGTGTAAATACGATCCGGTCTGCGATTTAGAATCGTCTCGATCGGTGTCAAAGCTTGCATCAACGTAACTGCCATTTATGAGCTCTTTGTCACCTCCATATAAGAGAAACATATCCTTAGTCCTTTTCGTATTTCAGATGTTCTTGACCGCTGTCCAAAGGATCCACTCGGATTACTTTGGTACCTCCTGCTAAACTTATAGCAAGGCACACATCAGTCCGGTACACAAGATTGCATACATGATAGAGCCTATGGTGAAGCATAGGAACATCTTTCATTTTCTCTCTATCTTCTGCAGTGGTCGGGCATTGAGTCTTACTCAACTTCACACCTTGTAACACAGGCAAGAACCCTTTCTTTGCTTGATCCATTTTGAACTTCTTCAAAATTTTGTCAAGGTATGTGCTTTGTGAAAGTCCAATTAAGCGCCTTGATCTATCTCTATAGATCTTAATGCCCAATATGTAAGCAGCTTCACCGAGGTCTTTCATTGAAAAACTCTTATTCAAGTATCCCTTTATGCTATCCAGAATTCTATATCATTTCCGATCAGCAATATGTCATCTACATATAATATCGTAAATGCTACTGAGCTCCCACTCACTTTCTTGTAAATACAAAGCTTCTCCAAAAGTCTCAGATGAACCCAAATGCTTTGATCACACTATCAAAGCGCTTATTCCAACTCCGAGATGCTTGCACCGTCCATAAATGGATCGCTGGAGCTTGCACACTTTGTTAGCTCCCTTTGGATCGATAAAACCTTCGGTTGCATCATATACAACTCTTCTTCCGTAAATCCATTCAGAATGCAGTCTTTACATCCATTTGCCAAATTTCATAATCATAAAATGCGCAATCGCTAACATGATTCGGACAGACTTAAGCATCGCTACGGGTGAGAAGGTCTCATCGTAGTCAATCCCTTGAACTTGTCGAAACCCTTTGCGATAAGTCGAGCTTTGTAGACAATAATATTACCGTCGCTGTCGGTCTTCTTCTTGAAGATCCACTTGTTTTCTATTGCTTGCCTACCCTCGGGCAAGTCAACCAAAGTCCATACTTTGTTTTCATACATGGATCCCTTCTCGATTTCATGGCCTCAAGCCATTTTATGAATCTGGGCTCACCATCGCTTCTTCATAGTTCGTAGGTTCATCATGATCTAGTAGCATGATTTCCGAACAGGATTACCGTACCACTCAGTGCGGATCTTACTCGTTGATCTACGAGGTTTCAGAGTAACTTGATCTCAAGTTTCATGATCAACATCATCAACTTCCTCACTACTTGGTGTAGATGTCTCGAAACCGTTTCTGCGATTTAACTACTTTCAAGTAAGGGAGAAGGCTACATTACCTCATCAAGTTCTACTTTCCTCCCACTCACTTCTTTCGAGAGAAACTCCTTCTAGAAAGGATCCATTCTTAGCAACGAATGTCTTGCCTTCGGATCTGTGATAGAAGGTGTACCCAACTGTCTCCTATGAAGACACATTTCTCGATTTGGGTTCGAGCTTATCGGGTTGAAGCTTTTTCACATAAGCATCGCATCCCCAAACTTTAAGAAACGACAACTTTGGTTTCTTGCCAAACCACAGTTCATAAGGTGTCGCCTCAACGGATTTCGACGGTGTTCTATTCAGGTGAATGCGCCGCCTCTAGAGCATAACCCCAAAACGATAGCGGTAAATCTGTAAGAGACATCATAGATCGCACCATATCTAGTAAAGTACGACACGACGTTCGACACACCATTACGCTATGGTGTTCCGGTGGCGGAGTTGCTAAACTATTCCGCATTGTTTCAAATGTAGACCAAACTCAGAACTCAAATATTCACCTCCACGATCGATCGCAGAAACTTAATTTTCTTGTTACGATGATTTTCAACTTCACTCTGAAATTCTTTGAACTTTTCAAATGTTTCAGACTTATGTTTCATTAAGTAGATATACCCATATGTGCTTAAGTCATCTGTGAAGGTGAGAAAATAACGATATCCACCACGAGCCTCAACATTCATCGGACCACATACATCTGTATGTATGATCTCCAACAAATCTGTTGCTCTCTCCATAGTGCCGGAGAACGGGGTTTTAGTCATCTTGCCCATGAGGCACGGTTCGCAAGTGCCAAGTGATTCATAATCAAGTGACTCCAAAAGTCCATCAAGATGGAGTTTCTTCATGCGCTTTACATCGATATGACCTAAACGGCAAGTGCCACAAATAAGTTGCACTATCATTATCAACTCTGCATCTTTTGGTTTCAACATTATGAATATGTGTATCACTACTATCGAGATTCATCAAAATAGACCACTCTTCAAGGGTGCATGACCATAAAAGATATTACTCATATAAATAGAACAACCATTATTCTCTCGATTTAAATGAATAACCGCCTCGCATCAAACAAGATCCAAATATAATGTTCATGCTCAACGCAGCACCAAATAACAATTATTTAGGTCTAAAACTAATCCCGAAGGTAGATGTAGAGGTAGCGTGCCGATCGCGATCACATCGACTTTGGAACCATTTCCCACGCCGATCGTCACCTCGCCCTTTGCCGAGTTCTCTTAATCCGTAGTCCTGCTTCGAGTTGCAAATATTAGCAATGTAACCAGATCAAATACCAGTGCTACTACGAGCTCTAGTAAGGTACACATCAATAACATGTATATCACATATACCTTTGATCACCTTGCCATCCTTCTTATCCGCCAAATACTTGGGGCAGTTCCGCTTCAAGTGACCAGTCCGCTTGCGGAGAAGCACTCGGGCTTCAGTGCTTAGGTCCGACTTGGGTTTCTTCTCCCGAGCAAAGAACTTGCTTGCTGTTCTTCTTGAAGTTCCCTTCTTCTTCCCTTTACCTTTCTTCTTGAAACTAGTGGTCTTATTGACCATCAACACTTGATGCTCCTTCTGATTTCTACCTCCGCAGCTTTTAGCATTGCGAAGAGCTCTGTATAGTCTTTACTAACCCTTGCATATTATAGTTCATCACGAAGCCTTTGTAGCTTGGTGGCGTGATTGAAGAATTCTCATCAATGACACAATCATCCGGAAGATTAACTCCCAATTGTGTCAAGTGATTATAGTACCCGCACATTCCGAGTATGTGCTCACTAATGTAACTATTCTCCTCCATCTTGCAGCTATAGAACTTATTGGAGACTTCATATCTCTCAATCCGGGCATTCTGTTGAATATTAACTTCAACTCCGGAACATCTCATATGCTCCATGACGCTCAAAACGCCGTTGAAGTCCCGGTTCTAAGCCGTAAAGCATGGCACACTAAACTATAGAGTAGTCATCAGCTTTGCTCGCCAGACGCTCACAACATCCGGTGTTGCTCCAAAGAAGAGGCTGCACCTAGCGGTGCATCCAGACGAACTCTTCGTGCAGCAATGAGGATGATCCTCAAATTACGGACCCATCCGTGTAATTGCTACCATCATCTTTCAACTTTGCTTTCTCAAGGAACGCATTAAAATTCAACGGAACAACAAAGACGAGCCATCTATCTACAATCAAACATAAACAAGCAAGATACTATCAGTACTAAGTTCATGATAAATTTAAGTTCAATTAATCATATTACTTAAGAACTCCCACTTAGACAGACATCTCTCTAGTCATCTAAGTGATCACGTGATCCAAATCAACTAAACCATAACCGATCATCACGTGAAATGGAGTAGTTTTCAATGGTGAACATCTTATGTTGATCATATCTACTATATGATTCACGCCGACCTTTCGGTCTCCGTGTTCCGAGGCCATATCTGCATATGCTAGGCTCGTCAAGTATAACCCGAGTATTCTGCGTGTGCAAAACTGGCTTGCACCCGTTGTAGATGGACGAGAGCTTATCACACCCGATCATCACGTGGTGTCCGGGCACGACGAACTTTGGCAACGGTGCATACTCGGGAGAACACTTCTTGATAATTTAGTGAGAGATCATCTTATAATGCTACCGCCAATCAAAGCAAGATAAGATGCATAAAGGATAAACATCACATGCAAATCAATATAAGTGATATGATATGGTCATCATCATCTTGTGCTTCGTGATCTCCATCTCGCAGCACCACCATGATCACCATCGCCACCGGCGCGACACCTTGATCTCCATCGTAGCATCGTTGTCGCCTCGCCAAACTTATGCTTCTACGACTATCGCTACCGCTTAGTGATAAAGTAAAGCATTACAGTATGCATTGCATTGCATACAATAAAGCGACAACCATATGGCTCCGCCATTTTCGATAACTTCGGTTACAAAACATGATCATCTCATACAATAAAATATAGCATCACGCCTTGACCATATCACATCACAACATGCCCTGCAAAAACAAGTTAGACGCCCTCTACTTTGTTGTTGCAAATTTTACGTGGCTGCTAGGGCTTAAGCAAGAACCAATCTCACCTCGATCAAAACCACAACGATATTTCACAAATAGACTCCGTTTAACCTTCTCAAGGACCGGGCGAGCCACACTTGGTTCAACTAAAGTGAGAGAGACAGACACCCGCCAATCACCTTTAAGCAACGAGTGCTCAGAACGGTGAAACCAGTCTCGCGAAGCGTCACGCGTAATGTCGGTCCGGGCCGCTTCATCTCACAATACCGCTGAACCAAAGTATGACATGCTGGTAGGTAGTATGACTTGTATCGCCACAACTCACTTGTGTTCTACTCGTGCAAAACATCAAACCATAAAAACCTAGGCTCGATGCCACCGCTGGGGAACGAGTAATTTCAAAAATTTTCCTACGCACACGCAAGATCATGGTGATGTATAGCAACGAGAGGGAGAGTGTTGTCTACGCACCCTCGTGAGACCCGAAGCGGAAGCGATCACAACATAGAGGAAGTAGTCGACGTTCTCCTCGCGATCCGACCGATCCCGACGCCACTCCGGCGCCCCGAGTTCTTGACACACGACAGCTCGATGACGCCCCTCGATCTCGATCCAGCCGAGTGTCGAGGGAGAGTTCCACAAGACGACGGCGTGGTGGACGATCTTGATGTGTTACTGCGCAGAGCTTCGCTTAAGCTTCATGACGATATGACCGAGGTGGAATATGGTGGAGGGGGCACCGACACGGCTAAGGAACGATCCGTAGATCAAACTTGTGTGTTCTAGGGTGCCCCCTGCCCCAGTATATAAAGGAGGGAGGGGGAGGCCGGCCGCCCCTATAGGCGCGCCAAGGAGGGGGGAGTCCTCCTAGTTGAGTAGGACTCCCTTCCTAGTCCAACTAGGAAGGAGAAGGGGAAGGAAAGAGGGAGAGGAGAGAGAAAGGGGGCCGCCCCTCCTTGTCCTATTTGGACTCCCTGGGGGCGCCACCTCTGGTGCAGCCCTCTCTCTCCCTCTTGTCCCACTAAGGCCCATAACTCCCCGGGGTTCCAGAACCTCCCAAGACTCCGGTTTTCTCCGAAAACTTCCGAACTTTTCCGTGTCCAATATAGCCGCCCAATATATCAATCTTTATGTCTCGACCATTCCGAGACTCCTCGTCATGTCCGTGATCACATCCGGACTCAACTTCTTCGTACATCAAAATACATAAACTCATAATAACCGCCATCGAAACCTTAAGCGTGCGGACCCTACGGTTCGAGAACAATGTAGACATGACCGAGACACGTCTCCGGTCAATAACCAACAGCGGACCTGGATGCCCATATTGGTTCCTACATATTCTACGAAGATCTTTATCGGTCGACCGCATGACAACATACGTTGTTCCTTTGTCATCGGTATGTTACTTGCCCGAGATTCGATCGTCGGTATCCAATACCTAGTTCAATCTCGCTACGCAAGTCTCTTTACTCGCTCCGTAATACATCATCTCACAACTAACTCATTAGTTGTATTGCTTGCAAGGCTTCAAAGATGTGTATTACCGAGAGGGCCCAGAGATACCTCTCCGACAATCGGAGTGACAAAACCTAATCTCAAATATGCCAACCCAACATCTGCCTTTGGAGACACCTGTAGTACTCCTTTATAATCACCCGATTCGCTTGTGACGCTTTGGTAGCACCCAAAGTGTTCCTCCGTAAACGGAGTTGCATAATCTCATAGTTACAGGAACATGTATAAGTCATGGATAAAAGCAGTAGGAACATACTAAACGATCGAAAGTGCTAAGCTAATGGAATGGGTCATGTCAATCGATCATTCTACTAATGATGTGACCTTGTCAATCAAATAACAACTCCTTGTTCATGGTTAGGAAACATAACCATCTTTGATTAACAAGCTAGTCTAGTAGAGGCATACTAGTGACATCTTGTTTTGTCTATGCATTCACACATGTATCATGTTTCCGGTTAATACAATTCTAGCATGAATGATAAACATTTATCTTGAAATAAGGAAATAAATAATAACTTTATTATTGCCTCTAGGGCATATTTCCTTCAATCTGCCGTCGGAGTGGCTGTCGGTGATGTACATGCTCGCCGCTGCTAGGGATTTGACAGATTGGGGAAATGAGAGCGTCGAGGACGGGAGGGGAGCGGAGTGAGTTAGGGTTTCTGCCAGACAGAGATTTTTGTGGGGTCGGGGTGAGCCAGCGGTGGGCCAGGCTGACGTGCCCGTCCGCCTCATATTCACCGTACATTTGGAATGGATGTGAGGGATGTCGGTCAGCCGAGCGTTTGAGGCCCGTTTGAGAGCTCTCGTTGGGTCCATATTTTGTGACCGGTCAGTGATCGAACGGACTGCTCGGGCGTATGAGACGGATATAGGGCGCCTGGCTGTAGATGCTCTAAGCTTCATGACATTCCTCTATAGTTTCAAGTAATTTTCGTTATTTTGTATTATTCGAGCATCTTCATGAATGGTCGTTGTTGTTTTTTGATGTTCATGTTAGGGATAATAAATATTTAACGGATGCTACAAAATAATGTAAAGCATTGGTAGCTACACAGAAACGTCGCGAAGCTTAGCAAGCAGGGAAGACAAGACTGAAGTGTCGCTAAAGAATATTTGTATAACACCACACAATGAAATAGGGGCAAAAATGAGTACGTCTTAAAGTTATGGGTAATTGTAAATACTGGGTTCAAGTTAGGGGTGAAAATGTAAATGTTCCTTTTTGACGGGAAAGCCTTCTGACGCACTTTATTTTTATCCTTCTTAAAAAATTTGAAACACGGTCCCTTAGGATTCGATTCATTAAAAAGGGTAGAATAGAGTTGCCCGGTTAATTAGTGAAACCTATGTGAAAACTGTTACAACACACCCATAAGAATGGGCCCCCGGTCGACCTGGCACCAACAAGACCACACACACCGCCAAGAAGAGGCCAGCATCGAGGTTACCAGCCATGTCATCATCATCACCTCTCCCCGAACTGGCGACTCCGAATTCACCATTGATGACCCTTCAAAACCCCTTCAAATGAGCGACACACAAGGACCTTGCCAGCCAAAGAAGCCAAATAATCGACCGCAGACGTCGAGGACCGGCAGCTCCGATTTTGCTATGCGCAACACAGGAGAGAGTTGCAAGCCTTGCACTGATCACGCCGGAGAGGAGCACTGACGGAAGTCCCCGGTCACGTGCCACCACGCAGAGCGGCGAAGGGGGTTGGGCCTCTCCCACCGAGAGCCGCATGGCGAGAATCCCCTCCCCCCCACCCCATGCCGCCGTCCGCCACACAGCCTTAGCCCAGTGGCATCTCCAGCGATGGCGGTAGAGAGAGGAGGTGGAGGAGGGTGGCCGGCGGTGCGGTTACTGGATTTTTCTCATGTCGCCAAAGAGGCGACACGAGGGACAGGTGGGCGGGGGTGTAACACGCTTTATTACTTCTTCCCATGATCTTTCTTTCCCTGTTTCCACAGTGCTTCCTCTTGCTTGCTTTGCCAGGGTAGGACCAACGTTTAGGTTGCGATGAGGCGTGGAGGTTGGAGCTCCATCCTTGACTAACGACTTGTATGAACTTGCTGAAAGTACGAGGAATGGTGCGTGCTAGCCTTTAGACTATACTTAATTGTAGGGAAACGGAAATAAATAGAGAATATTTTTAAGAATCCTAGAAAGGATTTCAATTGGAGTAACGGGGGTCAGGTCACACTATATCAATATCATAATTCTCCTTTTTAATTAATACTGATTAGCCGTAAATCAATCTGATTTTGTTATTTGACTTGTAAGGTCCTCTCAAGGTGTCCAAGCCGCTGCCTTCTCCCCAAGAAAAGACTAGGGTTCCCCTGCCCCCCTGCGTCGGCACCGCTATTGGTCCATCTAGTCTCCGGTGATCTTAGGGCCATGGCGGTGCAATGGATCCCAACCCTTACCGGCGGGAGGCTCCGTTTTCGGATGTTTCTTCAAGTCTTGTTAGGGTTTATATCTTGCTCAGGAAGACCAAATGGCGGTGGCTCCCTGAAGGTGGAATAAGGTTCTCCCCGCCTAGCCCTGGTACTGATGGTGTGTCTAGTACCATCGGCGGGTGTGTGGAGGTGTGACTCCGACGAATTTATCCTTGGTGAATTTGCTCGGATCTGGTCGTAGTTAGCCTACATTCGGGCATCTTCATATTGGATCCTTCTGAGCTATGGTACTCTTCAATGGCGGTGGTTGTTGTTCTGCTGCGCTGGTCCTATAAGGCCTTAGCACGATGGCTTCCCAACTGTCTACTACAACAAGTTTTGCCCAACTCCGGCAGGGAGGGGCAATGACGGCGACGCGTCTTCGGCTCGTTTCAGTGCTTGTAGTCATCATTAGGTGGTCTATGGATATGGATGTAATATTTATTATTTTTTATATTCATTGTACTGCCATGACGGAAGATAAATAGATGGGAAGTTTTGTCGAAAAAAAACTATTTTGGATACAATACCCATAACCGGGATATTACGACTTTCGTGCTTGATAAGTTGGCACCTTGCATCCAACCAAAACCTAATCCTGTTACATTGCGTTCGGATGTCTAAATTAGACTCATCGAATTGGATATGGTATTGACCACCTGCCAATTCAGACGTTCGGATGCATACCGAATCGAGCGAACCGAAACGGGGCCAATGCAGAGCCGAATCAGCCTACACGCGTGCAACCCTCCCACGATACGGAGGTCCGACCCTCCGATTTGGCTTGAATTGGCAAGTCCCGCAAAACAAAACGTTTCGGGACAGATCTCGCTCGCGACCTGTCTTTTCTCCCTGCGCGAGACACAAGCCCCAGCCGGCGGCGGCGCAGGTATGAATCCCACGCCATGGCCCTGTTGGGGAACGTAGTAATTTCAAAAAATTTTCCTACGCACACGCAAGATCATGGTGATGCATAGCAACGAGAGGGGAGAGTATTGTCTACGCACTCGTGAGACCCGGCGAAGCGATCACAACGTAGAGGAAGTAGTCGACGTTCTCCTCGCGATCCGACCGATCCCGGCCAAGTTATTCGGCGCCCTGAGTTCTTGACACACGTACAGCTCGATGACGCCCTCGTACTCGATCCAGCCGAGTGTCGAGGGAGAGTTTCACAGCACGACGGCGCAGGACGATCTTGATGTTTCACCGCGCAGGGTTCGCTAAGCTTCATGACGGTATGACCGAGGTGGAATATGGTGGAGGGGGCACCGACACGGCTAAGGAACGATCCGTAGATCTAACTTGTGTGTCCTAGGGTGCCCCCGCCCCTGTATATAAAGGAGCAAGGGGAGGGGCTGGCGGCCAAGGGTGGCGCTGCAGGAGTCCTACTCCTCTGGGGAGTAGGATTCCCCCAATCCTAGTTGGACTAGGATTCCTGAGGGGAAAGAGAGAGAGGGGGCGGCCCTTTCCTAGTCCTAGTAGGACTAGGGAAGGGGGGCGCCATGCCACCTAGGGCTGGCCCCTTCTCCTTTCCACTAAGGCCCACTATGGCCCATTTACCTCCCGGGGTTCCAGAACCTCCGGACTCCGAGAAATTCCTGTTTTCCTTGGAACCATTCCAACTCCAAACATAGGCTTCCAATATATCAATCTTTATGTCTCGACCATTTCGAGACTCCTCGTCATGTCCGTGATCACATCCGGACTCAACTTCTTCGTACATCAAAATACATAAACTCATAATAACTGCCATCGAAACTTTAAGCGTGCATGGACCCTACGGTTCGAGAACAATGTAGACATGACCTAGAACTATTCACGGTCAATAACCAATAGCGGACCTGATGCCCATATTGGTTCCTACATATTCTACGAAGATCTTTGTCGGTCGACCGATAACAACATACGTTGTTCCTTTGTCATCGGTATGTTACTTGCCCGAGATTCGATCGTCGGTATCCAATACCTAGTTCAATCTCATTCTCGCAAGTCTCTTTACTCGTTCCGTAATACATCATCTCACAACTAACTCATTAGTTGTAGTGCTTGCAAGGCTTCAGTGATGTGCATTACCGAGAGGGCCCAGAGATACCTCTCCGACAATCGGAGTGACAAAACCTAATCTCAAATACGCCAACCCAACATCCGCCTTTGGAGACACCTGTAGTACTCCTTTATAATCACCCGCTTATGTTGTGACGCTTGGTAGCACCCAAAGTGTTCCTCCGTAAACGGAGTTGCATAATCTCATAGTTACAGAACATGTATAAGTCATGGATAAAAGCAGTAGCAACATACTAAACGATCGTGTGCTAAGCTAAGGGAATGGGTCATGTCAATCGATCATTCTACTAATGATGTGACCTTGTTAATCAAATAACAACTCCTTGTTCATGGTTAGAAACATAACCATCTTTGATTAACAAGCTAGTCTAGTAGAGGCATACTAGTGACATCTTGTTTGTCTATGCATTCACACATGTATCATGTTTCCGGTTAATACAATTCTAGCATGAATGATAAACATTTATCATGAAATAAGGAAATAAATAATAACTTTATTATTGCCTCTAGGGCATATTTCCTTCAGCCTCCCACTTGCACTAGAGTCAATAATCTAGATTACATAGTAATGATTCTAACACCCATGGAGTCTTGGTGCTGATCATGTTTTGCTCGTGGAAGAGGCTTAGTCAACGGTTCCGCAACATTCAGATCCGTATGTATCTTGCAAATCTCTATGTCTCCCACCGACTAAGTCCCGGATGGAATTGAAGCGCCTCTTGATGTGCTTGGTCCTCTTGTGAAATCTGGATTCCTTCGCTAAGGCAATTGCTCCAAGATTGTCACGAAGATTTTCATTGACCCGATGCACTAGGTATGACACCTAGATCGGATATGAACTCCTTCATCCGCACTCCTTCATTAGCTGCTTCCGGCTGCTATGTACTCCGCTTCACATGTAGATCCCGCCACGACGCTTTGTTTAGAACTGCACCAACCGACAGCTCCTCCGCTTAGTGTAAATACGATCCGGTCTGCGATTTAGAATCGTCGGATCGTGTCAAAGCTTGCATCAACGTAACTGCCATTTATGAGCTCTTTGTCACCTCCATATACGAGAAACATATCCTTAGTCCTTTTCGTATTTCAGATGTTCTTGACCGCTGTCCAATGATCCACTCGATTACTTTGGTACCTCCTGCTAGGCTTATAGCAAGGCACACATCAGTGTCCGGTACACAAGATTGCATACATGATAGAGCCTATGGTGAAGCATAGGAACATCTTTCATTTTCTCTCTATCTTCTGCAGTGGTCGGGCATTGAGTCTTACTCAACTTCACACCTTGTAACACAGTGCAAGAACCCTTTCTTTGCTTGATCCATTTTGAACTTCTTCAAAATTTTGTCAAGGTATGTGCTTTGTGAAAGTCCAATTAAGCCGCCTTGATCTATCTCTATAGATCTTAATGCCCAATATGTAAGCAGCTTCACCGAGGTCTTTCATTGAAAAACTCTTATTCAAGTATCCTTTATGCTATCCAGAATTCTATATCATTTCCGATCAGCAATATGTCATCTACATATAATATCGTAAATGCTACAGAGCTCCCACTCACTTTCTTGTAAATACAAAGCTTCTCCAAAAGTCTCAGATAAACCCAAATGCTTTGATCACACTATCAAAGCGCTTATTCCAACTCCGAGATGCTTGCACCAGTCCATAGATGGATCGCCGGAGCTTGCACACTTTGTTAGCTCCCTTTGGATCGATAAAACCTTCTCGTTGCATCATATACAACTCTTCTTCCGTAAATCCATTCAGAATGCGCTTTTTACATCCATTTGCCAAATTTCATAATCATAAAATGCGCAATTGCTAACATGATTCGGACGGACTTAAGCATCGCTACGGGTGAGAAGGTCTCATCGTAGTCAATCCCTTGAACTTGTCGAAACCCTTTGCATAAGTCGAGCTTTGTAGACAAGAATATTACCGCTGCCGCCTCTTCTTCTTGAAGATCCACTTGTTTTCTATTGCTTGCCTACCCTCGGCAAGTCAACCAAAGTCCATACTTTGTTTTCATACATGGATCCCATCTCGATTTCATGGCCTCAAGCCATTTTGCGAATCTGGGCTCACCATCGCTTCTTCATAGTTCGTGGGTTCATCATGATCTAGTAGCATGATTTCCGTAACAGGATTACCGCACCACTCAAAAGCGGATCTTACTCGTTGATCTACGAGGTTCTCAGAAGAACTTGATCTCAAGTTTCATGATCAACATCATCAACTTCCTCACTACTTGGTGTAGGTGTCTCGTAAACCGGTTTCGCGATTTAACTACTTTCAAGTAAGGGAGAAGGTACTATTACCTCATCAAGTTCCACTTTCCTCCCACTCACTTCTTTCGAGAGAAACTCCTTCTCTAGAAAGGATCCATTCTTAGCAACGAATGTCTTGCCTTCGGATCTGTGATAGAAGGTGTACCCAACTGCCTCCTTTGGGTATCCTATGAAGACACATTCGATTTGGGTTCGAGCTTATCAGTTGAAGCTTTTTCACATAAGCATCGCATCCCCAAACTTTAAGAAACGACAACTTTGGTTTCTTGCCAAACCATAGTTCATAAGGTGTCATCTCAACGGATTTCGACGGTGTTCTATTCAAGGTGAATGCGGCCGCCTCTAGAGCATAACCCCAAAACGATAGCGGTAAATCAGTAAGAGACATCATAGATCGCACCATATCTAGTAAAGTACGACACGACGCTCGACACACCATTACGCTGTGGTGTTCCGGTGGCGTTAGTTGCTAAACTATTCCGCATTGTTTCAAATGTAGACCAAACTCAGAACTCAAATATTCACCTCCACGATCGATCGTAGAAACTTAATTTTCTTGTTACGATGATTTTCAACTTCACTCAAATTCTTTGAACTTTTCAAACGTTTCAGACTTATGTTTCATTAAGTAGATATACCCATATCCGCTTAAGTCATCTGTGAAGGTGAGAAAATAACGATATCCGCCACGAGCCTCAACATTCATTGACCACATACATCTCAGATGTATGATTTCCAACAAATCTGTTGCTCTCTCCATAGTACCGAGAACGGTGTTCTAGTCATCTTGCCCATGAGGCACGGTTCGCAAGTGCCAAGTGATTCATAATCAAGTGACTCCAAAAGTCCATCAAGATGGAGTTTCTTCATGCGCTTTACAATCGATATGACCTAAACGGCAAGTACACAAATAAGTTGCACTATCATTATCAACTCTGCATCTTTTGGTTTCAACATTATGAATATGTGTATCACTACTATCGAGATTCATCAAAATAGACCATTCCTCAAGGGTGCATGACCATAAAAGATATTACTCATATAAATAGAACAACCATTATTCTCTCGATTTAATGAATAACCGCCTCGCATCAAACAAGATCCAGATATAATGTTCATGCTCAACGCAGCACCAAATAACAATTATTTAGGTCTAAAACTAATCCCAAGGTAGATGTAGAGGTAGCGTGCCGACCGCGATCACATCGACTTTGGAACCATTTCCCACGCGATCGTCACCTCGCCCTTTGCCGAGTTCGCTAATCCGTAGTCCTGCTTCGAGTTGCAAATATTAGCAATGTAACCAAGATCAAATACCCAAAAGCTACTACGAGCTCTAGTAAGGTACACATCAATAACATGTATATCACATATACCTTTGTTCACCTTGCCATCCTTCTTATCCGCCAAATACTTGGGGCAGTTCCGCTTCCAAAGGACTGACCGCTTGGAGAAGCACTCGGGCTGGTTTAGGGCCGACTTGGGTTTCTTCTCCCGAGCAGCAACTTGCTTGCTGTTTTTCTTGAAGTTCCCTTCTTCTTCCCTTTGCCTTTCTTCTTGAAACTAGTGGTCTTATTGACCATCAACACTTGATGCTCCTTCTGATTTCTACCTCCGCAGCTTTTAGCATTGCGAAGAGCTCGGTATAGTCTTTACTAACCCTTGCATATTATAGTTCATCACGAAGCCTTTGTAGCTTGGTGGCGTGATTGAGAATTCATCAATGACACAATCATCCGGAAGATTAACTCCCAATTGTGTCAAGTGATTGTAGTACCCACATTCTCGAGTATGTGCTCACTAATGTAACTATTCTCCTCCATCTTGCAGCTATAGAACTTATTGGAGACTTCATATCTCTCAATCCGCATTCTGTTGGAATATTAACTTCAACTCTGGAACATCTCATATGCTCCATGACGCTCAAAACGCCGTTGAAGTCCCGGTTCTAAGCCGTAAAGCATGGCACATCGAACTATAGAGTAGTCATCGGCTTTGCTCGCCGACATTCTTAACGCCGTTAGTTGCATCAAGAAGAGTTCTGCACCTAGCGGTGCATCCAGACGTAACTCTTCCAGGCAGCAATGAGGATAATCCTCAAATTACGGACCCAAATCCGTAATTGCTACCATCATCTTTCAACTTTGCTTTCTCAAGGAACGATTAAAATTCAACGGAACAACAAAGACGAGCCATCTATCTACAATCAAACATAAACAAGCAAGATACTATCGGTACTAAGTTCATGATAAATTTAAGTTCAATTAATCATATTACTTAAGAACTCCCACTTAGAAAAACATCTCTAGTCATCTAAGTGATCACGTGATCCAAATCAACTAAACCATAACCGATCATCACGTGAAATGGAGTAGTTTTCAATGGTGAACATCTTATGTTGATCATATCTACTATATGATTCACGCCGACCTTTCGGTCTCCGTGTTCCGAGGCCATATCTGCATATGCTAGGCTCGTCAAGTATAACCCGAGTATTCTCGTGTGCAAAACTGGCTTGCACCCGCTGTAGATGGACGAGAGCTTATCACACCCGATCATCACGTGGTGTCCGGGCACGATTTAACTTTGGCAACGGTGCATACTGGGAGAACACTTCTTGATAATTTAGTGAGAGATCATCTTATAATGCTACCGTCAATCAAAGCAAGATAAGATGCATAAAAGGATAAACATCACATGCAAATCAATATAAGTGATATGATATGGTCATCATCATCTTGTGCTTCATGATCTCCATCTTGCAAAGACCACCATGATCACCATCGCCACCGCGCGACACCTTGATCTCCATCGTAGCATCGTTGTCGCCTCGCCAAACTTATGCTTCTACGACTATCGCTACCGCTTAGTGATAAAGTAAAGCATTACAGTATGCGATGCATTGCATACAATAAAGCGACAACCATATGGCTCCTGCCAGCTTGCCGATAACTTCGTTACAAAACATGATCATCTCATACAATAAAATATAGCATCACGCCTTGACCATATCACATCACAACATGCCCTGCAAAAACAAGTTAGACGCCCTCTACTTTGTTGTTGCAAATTTTACGTGGCTGCTACGGGCTTAAGCAAGAACCGGTCTCACCTACGCATCAAAACCACAACGATATTTCACAAATAGACTCCGCTTTTAACCTTCTCAAGGACCGGGCGAGCCACACTTGGTTCAACTAAAGTGAGAGAGACAGCACCCACCACCACCTTTAAGCAACGAGTGCTCACAGGCGGTGAAACCAGTCTCGCGTAAGCGTACGCGTAATGTCGGTCCGGGCCGCTTCATCTCACAATACCGCTGAACCAAAGTATGACATGCTGGTAGGTAGTATGACTTGTATCGCCCACAACTCACTTGTGTTCTACTCGTGCAAAACATCAAACCATAGAAAAAACCTAGGCTCGATGCCACCGTTGGGGAACGAGTAATTTCAAAAATTTCCTACGCACACGCAAGATCATGGTGATGCATAGCAACGAGAGGGGAGAGTGTTGTCTACGCACCCTCGTGAGACCAAGCGAAGCGATCACAACGTAGAGGAAGTAGTCGACGCTCTCCTCGCGATCCGACCGATCCCGCGCCGTTACTCCGGCGCGCCCAGTTCTTGACACACGACAGCTCGATGACGCCCTCGTATCCGATCCAGCCGAGTGTCGAGGAGAGTTTCACAAGACGACGGCGTGGACGATCTTGATGTTTCACGGCGCAGGGCTTCGCCTAAGCTTCATGACGGTATGACCGAGGTGGAATATGGTGGAGGGGGCACCGACACGGCTAAGGAACGATCCGTAGATCAACTTGTGTGTCCTAGGGTGCCCCCTGCCTCAGATATAAAGGAGCAAGGGGAGGGGCTGGCTGCCAAGGGTGGCGCCACAGGAGTCCTACTCCCTCCGGGAGTAGGATTCCCCCCAATCCTAGTTGGACTAGGATTCCTGAGGGGAAAGAGAGAGGGGGGGCGGCCCCTTTCCTAGTCCTAGTAGGACTAGGGAAGGGGAGGCGCCTGCCACCTAGGGCTGGCCCTTCTCCTTTCCACTAAGGCCCACTATGGCCCATTTACCTCCCGGGGTTCCGTAACCTCCCTACTCCAGAATTCCTGTTTTCCGAACCATTCCAACTCCAAACATAGGCTTCCAATATATCAATCTTTATGTCTCGACCATTTCGAGACTCCTCGTCATGTCCGTGATCACATCCGGACTCAACTTCTTCGGTACATCAAAATACATAAACTCATAATAACCGCCATCAAACTTTAAGCGTCATGGACCCTACGGTTCGAGAACAATGTAGACATGACCTAGAACTATTCACGGTCAATAACCAATAGCGGACCTGGATGCCCATATTGGTTCCTACATATTCTACGAAGATCTTTGTCGGTCGACCGCATAACAACATACGTTGTTCCCTTTGTCATCGGTATGTTACTTGCCCGAGATTCGATCGCTCGGTATCCAATACCTAGTTCAATCTCGCATCGGCAAGTCTCTTTACTCGCTCCGTAATACATCATCTCACAACTAACTCATTAGTTGTAGTGCTTGCAAGGCTTCAGTGATGTGCATTACCGAGAGGGCCCAGAGATACCTCTCCGACAATCGGAGTGACAAAACCTAATCTCAAATACGCCAACCCAACATCCGCCTTTGGAGACACCTGTAGTACTCCTTTATAATCACCCAGCTTATGTTGTGACGCTTGGTAGCACCCAAAGTGTTCCTCCGTAAACGGAGTTGCATAATCTCATAGTTACGTGAACATGTATAAGTCATGGATAAAAGCAGAGCAACATACTAAACGATCGTGTGCTAAGCTAAGGGAATGGGTCATGTCAATCGATCATTCTACTAATGATGTGACCTTGTTAATCAAATAACAACTCCTTGTTCATGGTTAGGAAACATAACCATCTTTGATTAACAAGCTAGTCTAGTAGAGGCATACTAGTGACATCTTGTTTGTCTATGCATTCACACATGTATCATGTTTCCGGTTAATACAATTCTAGCATGAATGATAAACATTTATCATGAAATAAGGAAATAAATAATAACTTTATTATTGCCTCTAGGGCATATTTCCTTCAGCTCCCACTTGCACTAGAGTCAATAATCTAGATTACATAGTAATGATTCTAACACCCATGGAGTCTTGGTGCTGATCATGTTTTGCTCGTGGAAGAGGCTTAGTCAACGGTTCCGCAACATTCAGATCCGTATGTATCTTGCAAATCTCTATGTCTCCCACCGACTAAGTCCCGGATGGAATTGAAGCGTCTCTTGATGTGCTTGGTCCTCTTGTGAAATCTGGATTCCTTCGCTAAGGCAATTGCTCCAAAGATTGTCACGTAAGATTTTCATTGGACCCGATGCACTAGGTATGACACCTAGATCGGATATGAACTCCTTCATCCGCACTCCTTCATTAGCTGCTTCCGGCTGCTATGTACTCCGCTTCACATGTAGATCCCGCCACGACGCTTTGTTTAGAACTGCACCAACCGACAGCTCCTCCGCTTAGTGTAAATACGATCCGGTCTGCGATTTAGAATCGTCTCGATCGGTGTCAAAGCTTGCATCAACGTAACTGCCACGATGAGCTCTTTGTCACCTCCATATACGAGAAACATATCCTTAGTCCTTTTCGTATTTCAGATGTTCTTGACCGCTGTCCAAAGATCCACTCTGGATTACTTTGGTACCTCCTGCTAGGCTTATAGCAAGGCACACATCAGTCCGTACACACAAGATTGCATACATGATAGAGCCTATGGCTGAAGCATAGGAACATCTTTCATTTTCTCTCTATCTTCTGCAGTGGTCGGGCATTGAGTCTTACTCAACTTCACACCTTGTAACACGTGCAAGAACCCTTTCTTTGCTTGATCCATTTTGAACTTCTTCAAAATTTTGTCAAGGTATGTGCTTTGTGAAAGTCCAATTAAGCGCCTTGATCTATCTCTATAGATCTTAATGCCCAATATGTAAGCAGCTTCACCGAGGTCTTTCATTGAAAAACTCTTATTCAAGTATCCTTTATGCTATCCAGAATTCTATATCATTTCCGATCAGCAATATGTCATCTACATATAATATCGTAAATGCTACAGAGCTCCCACTCACTTTCTTGTAAATACAGGCTTCTCCAAAAGTCTCAGATAAACCCAAATGCTTTGATCACACTATCAAAGCGCTTATTCCAACTCCGAGATGCTTGCACCAGTCCATAGATGGATCGCTGGAGCTTGCACACTTTGTTAGCTCCTTTGGATCGATAAAACCTTCGTTGCATCATATACAACTCTTCTTCCGTAAATCCATTCAGAATGCGCTCTTTACATCCATTTGCCAAATTTCATAATCATAAAATGCGGCAATTGCTAACATGATTCGGACGGACTTAAGCATCGCTTCGGGTGAGAAGGTCTCATCGTAGTCAATCCCTTGAACTTGTCGAAACCCTTTGCGACATAAGTCGAGCTTTGTAGACAAGAATATTACCGCGTGTCGCCTTCTTCTTGAAGATCCACTTGTTTTCTATTGCTTGCCTACCCTCGGGCAAGTCAACCAAAGTCCATACTTTGTTTTCATACATGGATCCCATCTCGATTTCATGGCCTCAAGCCATTTTATGGAATCTGGGCTCACCATCGCTTCTTCATAGTTCGAGGTTCATCATGATCTAGTAGCATGATTTCCGTAACAGGATTACCATACCACTCACAGTGCGGATCTTACTCGGTTGATCTATGAGGTTCTGAGAACTTGATCTCAAGTTTCATGATCAACATCATCAACTTCCTCACTACTTGGTGTAGGTGTCTCGTAAACCGGTTTCTGCGATTTAACTACTTTCAAGTAAGGGAGAAGGTACTATTACCTCATCAAGTTCCACTTTCCTCCCACTCACTTCTTTCGAGAGAAACTCCTTCTCTAGAAAGGATCCATTCTTAGCAACGAATGTCTTGCCTTCGGATCTGTGATAGAAGGTGTACCCAACTGCCTCCTTTGGGTATCCTATGAAGACACATTCGATTTGGGTTCGAGCTTATCAGTTGAAGCTTTTTCACATAAGCATCGCATCCCCAAACTTTAAGAAACGACAACTTTGGTTTCTTGCCAAACCATAGTTCATAAGGTGTCGCCTCAACGGATTTCGACGGTGTTCTATTCAGGTGAATGCGGCCGCCTCTAGAGCATAACCCCAAAACGATAGCGGTAAATCTGTAAGAGACATCATAGATCGCACCATATCTAGTAAAGTACGACATTCGACGCTCGACACACCATTACGCTGTGGTGTTCCGGGTGGCGTTGCTAAACTATTCCGCATTGTTTCAAATGTAGACCAAACTCAGAACTCAAATATTCACCTCCACGATCGATCGTAGAAACTTAATTTTCTTGTTACGATGATTTTCAACTTCACTCTGAAATTCTTTGAACTTTTCAAACGTTTCAGACTTATGTTTCATTAAGTAGATATACCCATATCCGCTTAAGTCATCTGTGAAGGTGAGAAAATAACGATATCCGCCACGAGCCTCAACATTCATTGGACCACATACATCTCAGATGTATGATTTCCAACAAATCTGTTGCTCTCTCCATAGTACCGAGAACGGTGTTCTAGTCATCTTGCCCATGAGGCACGGTTCGCAAGTGCCAAGTGATTCATAATCAAGTGACTCCAAAAGTCCATCAAGATGGAGTTTCTTCATGCGCTTTACACCGATATGACCTAAACGGCAAGTGCCACAAATAAGTTGCACTATCATTATCAACTCTGCATCTTTTGGTTTCAACATTATGAATATGTGTATCACTACTATCGAGATTCATCAAAATAGACCATTCCTCAAGGGTGCATGACCATAAAAGATATTACTCATATAAATAGAACAACCATTATTCTCTCGATTTAAATGAATAACCGCCTCGCATCAAACAAGATCCAGATATAATGTTCATGCTCAACGCAGCACCAAATAACAATTATTTAGGTCTAAAACTAATCCCAAGGTAGATGTAGAGGTAGCGTGTCGACCGCGATCACATCGACTTTGGAACCATTTCCCACGCCAAGATCATCACCTCGCCCTTTGCCGAGTTCGCAATCCGTAGTCCCTGCTTCGAGTTGCAAATATTAGCAATGTAACCAAGATCAAATACCCAAAGTGCTACTACGAGCTCTAGTAAGGTACACATCAATAACATGTATATCACATATACCTTTGTTCACCTTGCCATCCTTCTTATCCGCCAAATACTTGGGGCAGTTCCGCTTCAAAGGACTACCGCTTGCGGTAGAAGCACTCAGTTTCAGGTTTAGGGCCGACTTGGGTTTCTTCTCCCGAGCAGCAACTTGCTTGCTGTTTTTCTTGAAGTTCCCTTCTTCTTCCCTTTGCCTTTCTTCTTGAAACTAGTGGTCTTATTGACCATCAACACTTGATGCTCCTTCTGATTTCTACCTCCGCAGCTTTTAGCATTGCGAAGAGCTCTGTATAGTCTTTACTAACCCTTGCATATTATAGTTCATCACGAAGCCTTTGTAGCTTGGTGGCGTGATTGAGAATTCATCAATGACACAATCATCCGGAAGATTAACTCCCAATTGTGTCAAGTGATTGTAGTACCTAGACATTCGAGTATGTGCTCACTAATGTAACTATTCTCCTCCATCTTGCAGCTATAGAACTTATTGGAGACTTCATATCTCTCAATCCGGGCATTCTGTTGGAATATTAACTTCAACTCTGGAACATCTCATATGCTCCATGACGCTCAAAACGCCGTTGAAGTCCCGGTTCTAAGCCGTAAAGCATGGCACATCGAACTATAGAGTAGTCATCGGCTTTGCTCGCCGACATTCTTAACGCCGTTAGTTGCATCAAAGAAGAGTTCTGCACCTAGCGGTGCATCCAGACGTAACTCTTACAGGCAGCAATGAGGATAATCCTCAAGTTACGGACCCAATCCGTGTAATTGCTACCATCATCTTTCAACTTTGCTTTCTCAAGGAACGCATTAAAATTCAACGGAACAAAAGCACGAGCCATCTATCTACAATCAAACATAAACAAGCAAGATACTATCAGTACTAAGTTCATGATAAATTTAAGTTCAATTAATCATATTACTAAGAACTCCCACTTAGAAAAACATCTCTAGTCATCTAAGTGATCACGTGATCCAAATCAACTAAACCATAACCGATCATCACGTGAAATGGAGTAGTTTTCAATGGTGAACATCTTATGTTGATCATATCTACTATATGATTCACGCCGACCTTTCGGTCTCCGTGTTCCGAGGCCATATCTGCATATGCTAGGCTCGCAAGTATAACCCGAGTATTCTCGTGTGCAAAACTGGCTTGCACCCGTTGTAGATGGACGAGAGCTTATCACACCCGATCATCACGTGGTGTCCGGGCACGATGAACTTTGGCAACGGTGCATACTCGGAGAACACTTCTTGATAATTTAGTGAGAGATCATCTTATAATGCTACCGTCAATCAAAGCAAGATAAGATGCATAAAAGGATAAACATCACATGCAAATCAATATAAGTGATATGATATGGTCATCATCATCTTGTGCTTCACGATCTCCATCTTGCAGCACCACCATGATCACCATCATCACCGGTGCGACACCTTGATCTCCATCGTAGCATCGTTGTCGTCTCGCCAAACTTATGCTTCTACGACTATCGCTACCGCTTAGTGATAAAGTAAAGCATTACAGGGCGATTGCATTGCATACAATAAAGCGACAACCATATGGCTCCTGCCATTGCCGATAACTTCGTTACAAAACATGATCATCTCATACAATAAAATATAGCATCACGCCTTGACCATATCACATCACAACATGCCCCGCAAAAACAAGTTAGACGCCCTCTACTTTGTTGTTGCAAATTTTACGTGGCTGCTACGGGCTTAAGCAAGAACCAGTCTCACCCACGCATCAAAACCACAACGATATTTCACAAATAGACTCCGCTTTAACCTTCTCAAGGACCGGCGTAGCCACACTCGGTTCAACTAAAGTGAGAGAGACAGCACCCACCAGTCACCTTTAAGCAACGAGTGCTCACAGCGGTGAAACCAGTCTCGCGTAAGCGCTGGCGTAATGTCGGTCCGGGCCGCTTCATCTCACAATACCGCTGAACCAAAGTATGACATGCTGGTAGGTAGTATGACTTGTATCGCCCACAACTCACTTGTGTTCTACTCGTGCAAAACATCAAACCATAGAAAAACCTAGGCTCGATGCCATGTTGGGGAACGAGTAATTTCAAAAATTCCCTACGCACACGCAAGATCATGGTGATGCATAGCAACGAGAGGGGAGAGTATTGTCTACGCACCTCGTGAGACCCGGCGAAGCGATCACAACGTAGAGGAAGTAGTCGACGCTTCTCCTCGCGATCCGACCGATCCCGGCGCGTTACTCCGGCGCCCGAGTTCTTGACACACGTACAGCTCGATGACGCCCCTCAGACTCGATCCAGCCGAGTGTCGAGGGAGAGTTTCACAAGCACGACGGCGTGCAGGACGATCTTGATGTTTCACCGGCGCAGGCTTCGCTTAAGCTTCATGACGGTATGACCGAGGTGGAATATGGTGGAGGGGGCACCGACACGGCTAAGGAACGATCCGTAGATCTAACTTGTGTGTCCTAGGGTGCCCCCTGCCCCGTATATAAAGGAGCAAGGGGAGGGGCTGGCCGGCCAAGGGTGGCGCGCCAGGAGTCCTACTCCTCCGGGAGTAGGATTCTCCCCAATCCTAGTTGGACTAGGATTCCTGAGGGGAAAGAGAGAGGGGGCGGCCCCTTTCCTAGTCCTAGTAGGACTAGGGAAGGGGGAGGCGCGCCACCTAGGGCTAGCCCTTCTCCTTTCCACTAAGGCCCACTATGGCCCATTTACCTCCCGGGGTTCCGTAACCTCCCTAGATTCTAAGAATTCTGTTTTACCGAACCATTCCAACTCCAAACATAGGCTTCCAATATATCAATCTTTATGTCTCGACCATTTCGAGACTCCTCGTTATGTCCGTGATCACATTCGGGACTCAACTTCTTCGGTACATCAAAATACATAAACTCATAATAACCGCCATCGAAACTTTAAGCGCATGGACCCTACGGTTCGAGAACAATGTAGACATGACCTAGAACTATTCACGGTCAATAACCAATAGCGGACCTGGATGCCCATATTGGTTCCTACATATTCTACGAAGATCTTTGTCGGTCAGACCGCATAACAACATACGTTGTTCCCTTTGTCATCGGTATGTTACTTGCCCGAGATTCGATCGTCGGTATCCAATACCTAGTTCAATCTCGCATCGCAAGTCTCTTTACTCGTTCCGTAATACATCATCTCACAACTAACTCATTAGTTGTAGTGCTTGCAAGGCTTCATGATGTGCATTACCGAGAGGGCCAGAGATACCTCTCCGACAATCGGAGTGACAAAACCTAATCTCAAATACGCCAACCCAACATCCGCCTTTGGAGACACCTGTAGTACTCCTTTATAATCACCCGATTACGCTAGTGGCGCTTGGTAGCACCCAAAGTGTTCCTCCGTAAACGGAGTTGCATAATCTCATAGTTACAGGAACATGTATAAGTCATGGATGAAAGCAGAGCAACATACTAAACGATCGTGTGCTAAGCTAAGGGAATGGGTCATGTCAATCAGATCATTCTACTAATGATGTGACCTTGTTGATCAAATAACAACTCCTTGTTCATGGTTAGGAAACATAACCATCTTTGATTAACAAGCTAGTCTAGTAGAGGCATACTAGTGTCATCTTGTTTGTCTATGCATTCACACATGTATCATGTTTCCGGTTAATACAATTCTGGCATGAATGATAAACATTTATCATGAAATAAGGAAATAAATAATAACTTTATTATTGCCTCTAGGGCATATTTCCTTCAGGCCCTCCTCCCCCTCCTCTCTCTAGTGGCGGCGGAGCTTCAAGCTCTCATGGTTCCGCGCCTTTCCTCCCCCACGGAGCTCCTTCCTCTGGCGCATGAGGCGCCGCCGCGACTGCATCTGGCCGGCGCAACCCCTCCATTCCGACCATCTCCCTGGCCGGCGCACCTTCCATCTCGGCCATCTCGCTGGCTCCCCTACCGCCTGCCATCTTCTTCCCCCTCCTGGCCTCCTCTTCCATGTTCTTCTTCCCCTCCCATGGATCCCCTTCTTTCTCTTTTTTTTCCTTACCTAGCCAAGTTTCTCCTGTTCCCTTGTTCTGTTCTTCCCCTGTTGTCCATGTTCCCATGAATTTACTAACCACCTGTTCATTTTTGCAGGTTTTGCTGCTCAAGGGAAGAACATGGTTATGTGACTGTAGATTGTGTGCTAATCGATTGAATAATGCTGGTTATGTGGCTGTAGATTGTGTATGAATTACAATTGTCCCATGTCTCATATGGGATTGATTGCTTCCATCACCGAATAAAATACAGTTGGATTTTGATTTGATGCATAAGACACAAAGCATATGCAATTCCATAGTTTCTCATCCGAACATGATTTGGTATTGCGATTCCATGGCCCAATTCCATGAGCATCCGAACATGTGAATTCGTATTCATGTTCATTACAGTTTCCTCCCCGAATTGGAATTGAAACCAATTCAATACAGAGGTCTCCAATACAGACATCCGAACACAGCGTTATTCTCTTGCTAGAGTTTGGCTCCTTAAGAAGATACTCCCTCCGTGTATGATATTTCTAATTTTGACACCTTTCTCTTTTTGATTTTTCAACTTTATTACATGGTTCAAAAACTCATAAAAATAAACTGGGGGACAACCTTCCCAAGATAACATAATCTTTACCTAATAATAAAGCAAATTGAGTTTCTTTCGTCCGTCATGGCATTTTTCATAAAAGTCCCTTTATTTCAGAGAATTCAACCCGCCCTCCGGATTTAAGTCACACCCGAACCGTTATTTTACATTTTTCGAAACCCCCCTTGATGTTTTAGGTAATTCATCCACGGATCATATTTAAGTCAAACAAATGCTTTTTTAAATCATCCATATCTTTTAAACCGTAACTCCGATTTGAATATGTTATATATGAAATTTGATTAGAAAAATATGTAGAATATGAATATGAGATTATTTTTACCTATTAAGTATTTTTAAATATTATTTTGGAATATATTTGAGTCAAACAAAATGATTTTCTAAATTATCTGTATCTTTTAAACTGTAACTTTGATTTTAACATATTATATATGAAATTTCATTAGAAAAATGTGTGGAATCTAAATATGATGTTAATTTTACCTGTTAAATATTTTAAAATATTGTTATGGAAGCAAACTTATAATTTATAGCGCAAGATCCTTTTTTTCATACCAACGGCGATCCGATTGCAAATAAGCACCCCACTATAACCATATAGGGAAAAGAAAATATCGAAACTACACATGCATACCTCTGAAAAATGTCGCAGGGAAAAACAACAAATTTCTCATTGCGAGAGAGAGAGAGAGAGAGAGGAGAGAGAGACGCCTTAGGATTAACCATATTCAACCCACATTTTTTGTTGTTTTGTGTGAACACCAAGGCCATCTACGACGAAGGTGAGAAGAAGGATAAGCGGCAACACAAATATGATGCCTCACAAATATAAAGGAGATGGACCTATTTATGATCTTAAGTGATGGTTGTTGAGTTAAGAGCGTCTGTTATGTTTTCTCTCCCGTTGCAACGCACGGACTTTTTTGCTAGTTTGAATCAAAAGTATACGGAACTAATTTGTGCGCCACTTGATTAGCATCCCGGACAATGTTTGGAGGATGTCGATCCAATTCTTCCGGCCATCAAAAAATTTCTGCTAGGATTGCAGTGTATGGAAAACATGTTACTTTACTGCAGAAAAGTCCTTGAGCTTGATACTCCGAACCACAGGAGCTTGACTTTGTAGGCGTTGGGTCCCATGCGTCATTCTCATCTTGCTCTGCACAATGTCAAATAACGCCACGTTGCGAGTCAAACCATCCATATCCTAAGAACTTGCACGGCACGATGGAAGTCGTCACGAACTTCTCTTCTTCACCGGCCACACCACTGCACCGGCACCGCCGCCCATGGCAGCGGGCCACCGCGCCCTCGCCAATCTCACTGCCGTGCTCCTCGTGCCCATCTTCTTCGCGTGGCTGGCTGCCGCGCAACCACAGGTGTGCGGTGACAGCGGGAGCTACTCGGCGAACAGCACTTACCAGTCCAACCTCGGGCAGCTCTCCGTCAGCCTCCCCAAGAACGCATCCGCGTCCCCAACGCTCTTCGCCACCGGCAGCGTGGGCTCCGTGCCGGACATCGTCTACGCCCTCGCGCTCTGCCGCGGCGACACCAACGCCTCCGCCTGCGCGGCCTGCGTCACCACCGCCTTCCAGGACGCGCAGCAGCTCTGCGCCTTCAGCAAGGACGCGTCCGTCTTCTACGACCTCTGCCTCCTCCACTTCTCCAACCAGAACTTCCTGTCCGACACCGACGGGCGAGGCAACCAGTTCATCTTCCAGACGGACGCGCGGAACGTGTCCGCGCCGTTGGCGGTGTTCGACAACGCCGTCGGCGTGCTCCTCAACGCCACCGCCGACTACGCGGCATCGAACTCGTCCAAGCGGTTTGCCACGGGCGAGGAGATGTTCGACAGAGGCGGAATCCCCGCGATCTACGCGCTGGTGCAGTGCACGCCGGACTTGGCGCCGGCCGCCTGCCGGAGTTGCCTCGGGGATATAATCCAGAAGATGCCCAAGTATCTCAGCGGGGGGCAGAGTGGAAGGTCTTTTTGGATCAGATGCAACTATCGGTACGAGTTGTATCCTTTCTTCTCAGGCAGCCCTCTTCTGCGGCTTCCGGTTCCCGCATTTACTGGAACCCCGCCGTCACCGTCGTCGGTGGACATTTCACCGCCGTCGAATAAAAGAGGTAATAACATGGCACATTAGTTGGTTAGAATTTTTTGACCAAATTTTCCGAAATATCAACGCGCCGGTGGGGTGACTGTTGCCCACCTGGTGTCTGTCAAATTTCCTCCCTAGACAGTCCACATGCTACTCCAGTTAAATATCCTGGACTCCTTGTTTCATAGACTTCTCCCATACTCCCATAGCTATTAGTAGTAGATATCCACAAAAAAATTAGTAGTAGATTCTTGTCGACGTTACCAGAATTAACAAAACAAGATAAGATACTGAAGGTTGAACATCGCACACTTGACCGTTCTTTTGGAGCACTGACGTGGACCATAAACCGCGAGTAATTGGGTCAAATATGGTTAAACAAAATAAGATTTTCTAAAATAATAGAAGCAAGGCTTAGGACGGAATCACAAGATAAATTTCTTTCTTTCTTCAGGGCAGAAGAAAAGATCAGCAGCAAAGATCTCTGCATCGGTGGCCTGTACCATTGTCTTGGTATTAATACTTTCTGCTTCTGCTTTTATTTGCTTCAAGAAAAGAAAACCTTTGAAGAAGCAGCCAGGTAAGAAGCATTTTGTAGATTTCAAAGTCCATGAGTTTACAGTTTATTGATACTCTTTATTCTTGCAGCACTGGCATTTCATAATGCTGCGAGAGGAAAATGTATGATCTTTGATTTACCTACACTGCAAGAGGCAACAGAGAACTTCTCCGAGGAGAATAAGCTCGGAGAGGGCGGTTTTGGTGCTGTGTACAAGGTAAACAAACAAGTCTAGGTGCAATATGCACCATCATGCTCTTATTATTTTCTAAGGAAGGCGGGTTCGTTACAGGGAACACTTCCAGATGAGCAAGAAGTGGCAGTGAAAAGGCTTTCACAGACTAGTAGAGAGGGACTGAATCAGCTGCACAATGAAGTGCAAGTTTTGGCTCAGCTCCAGCACATAAAACTTGTCAGGTTACTGGGGTATTGCTCACATCAGAATGAAGTTGTTAGATGTGTAGTCCTTTCTTGGTATATCCCGATTGTATAAGGGGTTTACTGCACTTTGACACACATGTATATGTAACGACCTTTGGCCCTCAGGAAATACTAGTTGCCATTCTTCCAACATGGTATCAGATGCTAGGTTAGCCTCTTGTCCCCGCACGATGCAACTCCGTGCGTGCTCTCGATTTTCCTCGTCGCCGGTCGTTTCCGCCCTGATCTGACACTCGTTAACGAGCTTCCCGCGAAGTTGGTTCCTGCAGCCTGCTTTGCCGCTCGCCTCGTCCAAGCTGCACGAAGCCGCCGGCTGCGCTGCCGTGCCCGCCTCCTTGCCGCCGCTTCTTCCCGCACGGCTGCTGCCTGCTCGGCTGCGGCAAAGGCGGCCACCTTCGCCCGGCCGCGCCCCACACCTCCTCCGCTCGGCCGCCTCGAGCTCTGCTCGGTCCGCTCGCCCGGCCATTCTCCGTCTGCGGCGGTCTCGCCATCCGCCGCTGGGCTGTCTCCTCTGCCAGTTCGCCCCGCCATCCTTTGCTGGCCGCCTCCTCTGCTCCGGCTGCGGGCTCGCTCCCGCCCCTCCGCATCGCTCTCTCGCAGCCGCTCGCTAGTTTGGGGCTGGTTTCCCAATCCAGATCGGGTCTCCCCTGAAGGTTGACCAAAAAAACAGAGAGAGAGAAAGAGAAAGGCAGCACTTCCTCATGTCTTCTTCGGGTTATATTGTTGCTCCTCGGTGCTCAGTGATCTTCGATGGCACCAACTATGCTGAGTTTGTGGGTTTCATGCGCATCCATATGCGAGGTCTTCTCTTGTGGGGCGTTATCTCTGGCGAGGTTCCCTGCCCGCCCAACCCTGTTGCTCCGGTGGCTCCTGTTCCACCGGTGCCGCCGGTGCTTCCTGCAGATGCTCCTCAGGCTGATCGGGATGCAGCCAAGGCTCTTGATGATGCTGCAGTTGATGCTTATGATCAGCAGGTATCCGCATATTCTGATGCTCTTTCTATCTACCGGGATGATCTGTCTGCTTACACTTAGTGGTGCAATGATGATGCTTGAGATGCTGTTGTTCTTACTGCGAGTGTCCTACCTTAGTTTGCTCTGGAGTTCATGGGCCTCGGCACTGTTGCAGCAATGTGGTCTTATTTTTGTCAGCGCTATCAACCCTCTGGCGATGCTCTATACCTCTCTGTGGTGCGTCAGGAGCATGCTCTTCAGCAGGGTGACTCGTCTGTTGATGAGTTTTATTCACAGTGCTCTGCCATCTGGCGTCAGCTTGACTCACTGCGGACAGCTGTTTGTGGCACTTGTCGTTGTTGCTAGACTACGAGGGCGGACTTGGAGTTTCAGAGGGTCCATGAGTTCTTATCTCGTCTCCACTCTGAGTTTGAGCCTCGCCGTGCTCACTTGCTTGCTCGTGGTCGTGTTCCTATCTCAGAGATACTTGCTGAGCTTCGTGCCGAGGAGACCCGCCGCCTGCTGGGTTGCTTCTGCTTTCCACAGATTGGCGCCAGGCTCTTGTGTCGCCTCGTGACGCCTCACCGCCCGCCGCCTCCCGCCCACTCCTCCAGGGGGGTGAGCCGTCCTCCGTATGCTGAGAAGGGCACGTCGCGCCGTGACACCGTCTGTGGTTACTGCTCCCGGACAGGTCATTCAGAGTTTGATTGTCGCCAGAAGAAGCGAGACCAGAGGCGCTCCTCCTCCAGCGGGCCTCCTGTGTCTTCCTCGGCTCCGTCACTTACTGACCAGGACATTGTTCGCCTCAAGCGCCTTCTTGCTTCCTCAGGCTCCTCGTCGACTGGCTCTGCTGCTGCTGTGACTGCATCGTCCTCCTCGTCATCACAGGCATCTACACAGTCAGGTACATCTTCGTGGGTTCTGGATTCTGGAGCCTCCTTCCATATGTCTTCTGATTCTTCCACGTTGTCTTCTCTCCGACCTCTTGATTCGCCTGTTAATGTTCTTACTGTCGATGGCACATCTCTTCCTGTTGCTAGTCATGGTATTCTTTTCACTCCATCTTTTTCTGTTCCGAGCATTTCACATGTTCCTCGCCTTACCATGAATCTTTTTTCCGCTGCCCAACTTACTGATTCTGGTTGTCGTGTCATTCTTGATACCGACTCTTGCTCCATTCAGATCGCCGCACCAAGGCTTTGGTTGGTGCTGGCCCCGGCGCCGTGAGTCGAGGGCCTTTGGGAGGTTGATCGCTTTGTGTTCCTTCCGCTGCCACCACTTCGCCACTCTCATGCTCTTGTCGCCTCTTCGCTCTGGCCCTTCCAAAGAATGGCATCATCGACTTGGTCACATCTGGGCTCTCGCTTGTCTTCCTTAGTTCGTCAGGGCCTCTTAGGGTCTCAGATTCCGAGATGTCTCCTTACATTGTAATGGTTGCAGACTTGGCAAATGTACTTAGTTACCTTATCCTACTAGTGCGTCTCAGATCTCAATCATCCTTTTGACTTAGTTCATTCTGATGTCTGGGGTCCTGCTCCCTTTGATTCGAAAGGTGGTCATCGCTACTATGTTTTATTTATTGATGATTTCTCTCGCTACACTTGGCTCTACTTCATGAAATATCGTAGCGAGGTTCTCCCTATCTACAAACGTTTTGCTGCCATGGTTAACACCCAATTTGCCACGCCCATTCGTACTTTTCGTGCTGACTCCGCTGGAGAGAATATCTCTCAGCTGTTGCGTGGTTTTCTCGCGGAATAGGGTACTCTTGCCCAGTTCTCCTGTCCTAGTGCTCATGCTCAGAATGGTGTTGCGAGTTTAAAGCATCGTCATTTGCTTGAGACGGCTCGTGCACTGATGATTGCTGCTTCCTTCCACCCCATTTTTGGGCTGAGGCTGTTTCCGTATCCACCTATCTCATTAACATTCAGCCATCGACTGCTCTGCAGGATGGCATTCCTATGGAGTGTCTCACTGGTCGCTCTCCTGACTACTCAGCTCTTCGTATGTTTGGATGCGTCTGCTATGTTCTTCTTACCCCCCGAGAAGGCACCAAACTGACTGCTCAGTCAGTTGAGTGTGTTTTCCTTGGCTACAGTGATGAGCACAAGGGCTATCGATGTTGGGATCCTGTGGGTCGTCGCTTGCGCATCTCGCATGATGTGACTTTTGACGAGTCTCGTTCTTACTACCCACGTTCTTCTTCCTCGAGTTTCTCTGTGGACGACCTTTCTTTCCTTCTCCTTCCCGATACACCCTGCTATGTGCCTCATCTGTCACCTCTTCCTCCGGCACCTCTCATTCCTTCTCATTCACCATCGACCCCGTCTTCTCCATCCTCCTCCACCTCTCCCCCATCCTCTCCAGTCCGTCGCCCTCTCTCACCGTTTCCTCTCCACTATACTCGACGATCTCGTACTGAGGATGCCCCCCTGATGAGCCTTACACCTCTGGTGCACCTCCTCTCACACCTCCTCCGGTTCATAACCTCCGTGCTCGGCCTCGCCCTCTGAGGGAGTCCTGGACTAGGGGGTGTCCGGATAGCCGAACTATCATCATCGTCCGGACTCCAAGACTATGAAGATACAAGATTGAAGACTTCGTCCCGTGTCCGGATGGGACTTTCCTTGGCGTGGAAGGCAAGCTTGGCGATACGGATATGTAGATCTCCTACCATTGTAACCGACTCTGTGTAACCCTAGCCCTCTCCGGTGTCTATATAAACCGGAGGGTTTTAGTCCATAGGACGAACAACGATCATACCATAGGCTAGCTTCTAGGGTTTACCCTCCTTGATCTCGTGGTAGATCCACTCTTGTACTACCCATATCATCAATATCAATCAAGCAGGAGTAGGGTTTTACCTCCATCGAGAGGGCCCAAACCTGGGTAAAAACATCGTGTCCCTTGTCTCCTGTTACCATCCGCCTAGACGCACAGTTCGGGACCCCCTACCCGAGATCCGTCGGTTTTGACACCGACGTTGGTGCTTTCATTGAGAGTTCCTCTGTGTTGTCACTGATAGGCTTGATGGCTCCTTCGATCATCAACAACGACACGGTCCAGGGTGAGACTTTTCTCCCAGGACAGATCTTCGTATTCGGCGGCTTTGCACTACGGGCCTATTTGCTTGGCCATCTAGAGGAGATTGAAAGCTACGCCCCTGGCCATCAGGTCAGATTTGGAAGTCTGAACTTCATGGCTGACATCGGCGGAGACTTGATCTTCGATGGATTCGAGCCACAGCCAAGCGTGCCGCACTGTCATGATGGGCATGATTTAGCTCTGCTGCCGGACAGTGCCCTGGAGGCCGCACACGAGCCCGCTCCGATCCTCAATTCGGAGTCGGCTGCCCAGATCGAGGACGGGTGGCTAGACACCGCCTCGGGGGCTGCTACCTCTACGGCGATGGAGCCGAATACTGACCTTGTCCCTGGTGAAGCTCGTGACTCCGAGGTGCCGGACTCCGAACCTCCCGCGCCCTCTCCAATCGAATCCGATTGGGCGCCGATCATGGAGTTCACCGCCGCAGACATCTTTCAGCACTCACCTTTCGGCGACATTCTGAATTAGCTAAAGTATCTCTCGCTATCAGGAGAGCCCTGGCCGAACTACGGTCAGGACGGTTGGGATGCGGACGACGAAGAAATTCAAAGCCCACCCATCACCCACTTTGTAGCCACTGTCGACGATCTAACCAACATGCTAGACTACGACTCCGAAGACATCGACGGTATGGACGCGATTTACCGCCGAGACGACTAAGAACCAGCGCCACGCTGCACTTGAAGACCACCTCGTCATACGACATATACATGGTGGACATCCCAAAGGATGGGAATGGCGAGGAAGCAATGGAGGAAGACTCCTCCAAGAAACAGCCCAAGCGCCACGTCAGAAGGCCGCCTAAATACCGCCACAAAGAAGAATGGAGATTCCGCATCAAGATAATAACACCCCAGAGAGTGTCAAGACAACCCTCCAAAGAAGATTCAAAGACAGAGGAGGGCGGAGAAGCCAGCCCTCATGAGAGAGCGGCAGATGAAGAGGTAGAGGATGATAATTACATGCCTCCCTCCGGAGACGAGGCAAGCCTCGACGACGACGAATTCATCGTGCCTGAGGATCCCGTTGAACAAGAGCGTTTTAAATGCAGGCTTATGGCCACGGCGAACAGCCTCAAGAAAAAGCAGCAACAGCTTAAAGCTGATCAAGATCTGCTAGCCGACAGATGGACCAAAGTCCTTGCGGCCGAAGAGCATGAACTCGAACGCCGCTCCAAAAGCTACTCCAAACGCAAGCTGCTCCCCCGATTAGAGGAGGAGGCATATAAACCTGCATCACCAGCGCACAATATGGCTGACCGACCACCTCATGGCCATGACAGAGAGGCCTCTAGGCCCTCCACCGTAACCGCACCAAAGACCGCCGAAAAGTACGGTTACGGGAATGCGCTTGACTTGCGAGACATATTGGAGGATAAGGCAAGACAATCAAGATCGATCTGCGGATCGCGTGGGCACCCCATGATGCGCGAGGACGACCGTCGCGCCGGATACAGCAACTCCGGCCGGGCCAAACACAGTAGACAAAGCTCGCTTGAGCTACATCGTGATATAGCCCAATATAGAGGCGCCACACATCCACTATGCTTCACAGATGAAGTAATGGATCATCAAATCCCCGAAGGGTTTAAACCCATGAACATTGAATCCTACGATGGCACAACAGACCCCGCGGTTTGGATCGAAGACTATCTCCTGCATATCCACATGGCCCGCGGTGACGATCTTCACGCCATCAAATATCTCCCACTCAAGCTTAAAGGACCAGCTCGGCATTGGCTTAACAGCTTGCCAGCAAAATCAATTGGGTGTTGGGAGGACCTGGAAGCCGCATTTCTTGACAACTTCCAGGGCATATATGTGTGACCACTAGACGCCGATGACCTAAGTGTTGGGGAACGTAGTAATTTCAAAAAATTTCCTACGCACACGCAAGATCATGGTGATGCATAGCAACGAGAGGGGAGAGTGTTGTCTACATACCCTCGTAGACCAAGCGAAGCGCTGACGCAACGAGAGGAAGTAGTCGACGCCCTCCCGTCCAATCGATCCAAGCACCGTTACTCGCACCTCCGAGTTCTTGACACGCCAGACAGCTCGATGACGCACCCTCGATCTCCAATCCAAGAGAGGCTCCGAGGGGAGTTCCACAAGACGACGGCGCAGTGACGATCTTGATGTTCTCTGTCGCAGGCTTCGCCTAAGCACCGCTACAATATGATCGAGGTGTAATATCATGGAGGGGGCACCGCACACGGCTAAGGAACCATCAATGATCAACTTGTGTGTCATAGGGTGCCCCCTACCCCGTATATAAAGGAGGGAGGGAGGAGGTGGCCGGCCTCAAGGGGCGCCATAGGGGGGAAACCTACTCCAAGTAGGTTTCTCTTTTCCTTATCTTATTTGGAGGGGAAGGAAGGAGTACTAGTATTAGGAAGTAGTACTAGTAGTAGGAAGGAAGAGAGGGGAAGGAGAAGGAAAGGGGGCCCCTTCCCCAATTCGGATTGGGCTTGAGGCGCGCCTCCCTTGCTCCTTCTCTCTTCCTCCTACATGGGCCCAATAAGGCCCATATACCTCTCGGGGTTCCGTAACCTCCGGAGCTCCAAACTTCTCCGAACCTTTCCGTGTCCAAATATATCCGTCCAATATATCAATCTTTATGTCTCGACCATTTCGAGACTCCTCTTCATGTCCGTGATCATATCCGGACTCAACAACCTTCGTACATCAAAATACATAAACTCATAATATAACCGCATCAAAACCTTAAGCTGCAGACCCTACGGTTCGAGAACACGTAGACATGACCGAGACATGTCTCGGTCAATAACCAATAGCGGGACCTGGATGCCCATATTGGTTCCTACATATTCTACGAAGATCTTTTATCGGTCAAACCGCACAACATACGTTGTTCCCTTTGTCATCGGTATGTTACTTGCCCGAGATTCGATCGTCGGTATCCAATACCTAGTTCAATCTCGCACGCAAGTCTCTTTACTCGCTCCGTAATACATCATCTCACAACTAACTCATTAGTTGAAATGCTTGCAAGGCTTAAGTGATGTGTATTACCGAGAGGGCCCAGAGATACCTCTCCGACATTCGGAGTGACAAATCCTAATCTCGAAATACGCCAACTCAACAAGTACCTTCGAGACACCAGAGAGCACCTTTATAATCACCCAGATTACGCCAGACGCTTTGGTAGCACACAAAGTGTTCCTCCGTAAACGGAGTTGCATAATCTCATAGTCATAGGAACATGTATAAGTCATGAAGGAAGCAATAGCAACATACTAAACGATCGTGTGCTAAGCTAACGGAATGGGTCATGTCAATCAGATCATTCAACTAATGATGTGACCTTGTTAATCAAATAACAAATCCTTGTTCATGGTTAGGAAACATAACCATCTTTGATTAACAAGCTAGTCAAGTAGAGGCATACTAGTGACACTCTGTTTGTCTATATATTCACACATGTATTATGTTTCCGGTTAATACAATTCTAGCATGAATAATAAACATTTATCATGATATGAGGAAATAAATAATAACTTTATTATTGCCTCTAGGGCATATTTCCTTCACTAAGCCACATAATTCAGCAGCCAGACAAATCGGCCAGACAATTCTGGACACGGTTCTTAACAAAGAAAAAACAAATCATCGACTGTCCGGATGCAGAGGCCCTCGCAGCATTCAAACATAACATCCGCGATGAGTGGCTTGCCCGGCACCTAGGACAGGAAAAGCCGAAATCCATGGCAGCCCTCACATCACTCATGACCCGCTTCACTGGGAAAGGACAGCTGGCTAGCCCGCAGTAACAACCTCAGCGAAAATTCTGGCAGTCCGTATACCAAGGACCGCAATGGCAGGTTGCGTCACAACAAAAACAAACGCCACGTTAACGGTGATAACATTGAGGACACGGCAGTCAACGCCGGATTCGTGAGGCTCCAAACCCGTCACCGAAAAAGACATTCAAAAGAACTACTCCGGTCCGTCCCAATTTGGACCGAATACTCGATCGCTTCTTGCCAGATACACGGCACTTCAAAAGCCAGCTAATCACACCAACAGGATTGTTGGGTATTCAAGCAGCAGGCAAGTTAATTGTCAAAACAATGACAATGGGTGCACAGCGATGACGTGGAAGAGACCCGCCACGAACAATAGAGGATGTATGGTTTCCCAAGTGCGAGACGGTGAACATGATATACGCAACCCACATACCCAAGAGGGAGCGGAAGCGCACTCGGGACGATACGCGATGGAGCCATCGCCTCAAGTTCAACCCATGGTCGCCCCGCCCGATCACTTTTGATCAAGGGACCACCCCACCAAGATCCGCCATGACGGATTCGCCAGACCGGTTTTAGACCCAATCATCGATGGATTCCACCTCACCGTAGTCCCGATGGACGGCGGCAAGAGCTCGAACCTACTTTATCGGATACAAAGGCGCAAGATGGGCATAGACCCCTCAAGGATTAAACCCACAAAGACGACCTTCAAAGGCGTCATACCAGGTGTAGAGGCCAATTGTACAGGCTCATTCACACTTGAAGTGGTCTTCGGATCCCCGGATAACTTCCGAAGCGAGGAGTTAATCTTCGACATAGTTCTGTTCTGCAGCGGCTATCATGCTCTGCTTGGACGGACCGCATTTGCAAAGTTCAACACGGTGCCGCACTACGCATACCTAAAGCTCAAGATGCCAGGCCCTCGAGGAGTCATCACGGTCAACGGAAACACTGAACGCTCCCTCCAAACGGAGGAACACACAGCGGCTCTCGCGGTAGAAGTACAGAGCAGCCTCTTAAGGCAATTCTCGAGTCCGCCGTTAGCGGCCGGACACGGCTAAACGCTACCGAGTAACCTACAACAAGACCACCGGCACGCTCCGAGCATCGCCAGAGTAATGCGGCCCCAACCCCGCCCCTTGCAAAATTGTAAGACGGTCCTTCGTGATACATCATTACGCTCTGGAGATACCATGGGCATAGGGGGAGGGGCACGACCACGACAGGCCCAGAGTGCGGCTCAACCACACCAGGGGCTCCCAAGTGTGTCATCTTTTTTTCTTTTTTTTCTCATCCACTGGACTCCATTTACCAGAGGCCCTGTCCGGCAGCAGACCTGCCGAACTCATGATGCAACAGCCAGGCAAGGAGAAAAGCTACGACGAGTATCCAGGTGGTCTCCATTACGAGCATTAAATCTGTTTTATACACCATTCCGCAGCCTACCCCTGGAGGGGGACATGCTTAGTAGTCCCATCCCTTGCTTACCGCACTATTTGTATCGTTCTGCATTCATGGCAGTATTTCTTGAATAAACAATGCATCGCTTTTTGCTTATAATTGCATTTCTTTCTTATACATATGTTCATTTATGACATGTTGCATCCGTACACTTTGGTACGGCCAAATACACCAGGGGCTTAAGTTCCCCACATTATGGTGCGATAAGTCCGAACACTTTCACAAGTGCGGCACGCCGAACTTATAGCATTATATGCATCGGCTCCGAATCATGTCTTGGGTCAATAGTTGGGTTTGCCCGGCTCCCATGTTTTGGTACCTTACGCCCGCTGTATCGGCTAAGGTAGCACTGGAGAACCACTGCGATTGCGCCTCAGCTTGAGTTGGGCGAGCGCCTCGATGGAGAAAGCTAAACGGACCGTCATGATAAGGCGAGAGCTGGTCACTGCTCGAGAGGTTTTTCGAGTCCCTAAAGACTTATGCCGCTTAGAGCGAGGAACCAGCTTTGTCCGCCCAGCGTGATAGCGCCTCAATTCGGTCTTCCGAACACTAGGGGCTTCGCCGAAATTTAAAATTATAGAATTCTATGGCTAAGTGAGAGTGTTCAAGCATTATAAGTCCGGTTGCCTCGTTCGTTGTGTTGAGCGCCTCTCTAGATGGACCCAAAAATGGGAACAAGAGCGCTCAAGTTTATCCCGAACACCCCAGCACTCGTGGCATGGGGGCTGAAACCGACGACTTGCCATCTCTTAGATTTGATAAACGGCTGCACAGAAGGTAATATTTTAAATTAACAAGCGTTGCTTAGCGCATATGAACAAAGTTTTCAGTGGACAGGATAACAAAAATGCGAGTCTACTCAAATATTACATCTTTGGAGCACTCACCCGCAATCATGTGGGCACCCTTCAGGACACTCTTATAATACATTTCGGGCGTGCGATACTCCTTGCCCGTCGGTGGCGCGTCCGTCACAAGCTTCTCAGCGTCCATCCTGCCCCAAAGCACCTTTGCACGGGCAAGGTCCGACGGGCACCTTCAATCTGGGAGTTCTTGACGACTTCAACCCAAGGACACGATCCACCACCGCGCACCAGTCAAGTAGCTCCTGTGCATGGCCTCTTGGGGCCACAAATTAACTATGAGGCCCTTCATGGCCTGCTCGCCACCTTGTGGAGCTCGACCAGCTGCTTCACTAGTCGCTAAGGGCACTGGATGTCCGCCTCAACATACCGAGACCAAGACCTTCTCCATCGAGCCCCTCCTCGCCCCGTAGAAAGCGGCAAGATCGGACACGCCGCAGGCAGATCTGCAAACGCCTTGGAGAGCTCAATTCGGGTAAGTAATAGGTAATTCACATTCACATGCTTGCTTTGCATGAAAAATGCCTTACCCGCCGCTATCTTCTTCAACGCCTCAATCTCCGGAGGGCCTTGTGGGCTTCGCCTTATGCTTTGGCACTCTCAAGAGTCGACGCAAGCTCGACTCTCGAGTTCAAGTCACGCTCAAACTCTCGCTTTTCCACGAGAGCCCGGAGCTCTTGTTGTACCTCCGCCACCAAGCCTCCTGCTTCTCTCGCTCGGCTCATTCCATGGTCAAGATCAAGTTCGGCTGCGGACACCGCCTCCTTCAGGTTGCCACCTCGCTCAGAGCCCCCGAGTACCCACGTTATCCTCGTTATTTCTCTTGCAACCAAATCCTTTTACAGAAGGTACAACTTTAATGTGGTGTTACTCACCTTCCTTGTCCTCGAGCTGCTTCTTGCACGGCCGAGCTCGCTCTCGACCGCCGAGGCTCTGCTTCAAGGTATTGACCTCCATGATCGGTCGGAGGGTCAAGCAGCAAGAACCTGCAATCCCATATTGACATATTATTTCGACTCCTTCATATATCTTTTAGATCCTCACCGTCTTTTGTTTCCAACACCGAACCGAGCATCGGGGCTACTGTCTATGCGGTATTATATTACATATCTTAAAATTCTTACCTCAAAGCCCGTTAGAAGGCTGCTGCAGTTTCGGTCAGCCCGCTCTTGGCGAAGTTGAACCTTCGAATCACCGCACTCATAACAAAGGCGGTGTTCTTCTTCGATGGAAGCACCGCTGAGCGCCCAGCAAGTTATCCGGCGCCTCGGTTGACGGACGCCGCGGCGTCACGAGTCTTGCCCTTCTTACGAAGGGGTCATTGCCGGACTCGGAACCACCGCAGTTCCGCGCGAAGTCTGTGCGAAGTCCGGAGGTTGCCTGCGGCACCTCCGAGCCTCCTCCTCCGGTAGGTCCTTCCGGGATCCCACCTCGGCGTCTGGCGTCACGGGGTGGAGGCGGTCGGAAGAGAATCCATATCCGACGTGCCCAAGGACCCGCCGACGAAGCGGGAAGATCGCCCTTGGGCAGACTACATGGTTGTATGCGGCATTAGAAAGACACCATGCGACACAAAGAAAAATTATAAATCATCTAGGAGTCCGGATACTTACGATCTCGCCAGGGCTTGGCCCTTGAGGGCCACTCGCTCGCCGCCGACGCTGGCGGAACAGTCCGGGAAGGGTCCTTCCTTCTGATTCTTCGGCCTCCCTCGCTGGGGAGGCCTTCCTCTTCTTCTCTCCCCACCGGGGAGAGGCCTCTTCTTCTCCTCCTCGTCCTCGTGGGAGGAGTCCGCCGAGTCATCGGACGATGAGTCCGATACCACTGACGCCGAACTCCTTCGGTTCCCGTGGGCTTCTTCTTGGCCTTCTTCTCGGCACCACGTAGTGCCGGGACCAGCAGCCTGTCAAACGGGTGTCCGCTGGTCTTCGAAGGGGAGCCGGACAGTTGACCTGTCCGGACGCCTTCTCGCCAGTCCTGTTAAAGGTATTGGGAGTTTAGATCCCGTGATAGAGTCAAACTATGAAAAGCAAGTGTCCCATAAAGGATAACATAGCTTACCTCGCCACCAGACACTGCGGTTGAATCCGCGATCTTGGTTTGTGGATGCGGAGCTTCGGCGCCTTTGAACAACACCCTCTAGGCAGCTTCAGACGTAGTGTCAAGAGCCCGCCAAGGTCCGTGTCAGGCCGGATCAAACTCCCACAAATTGAAGTCCCGTTGCTGGCAGGGGAGAATCCGGCGGACGAGCATGACCTGGATCACATTGACAAGCTTGAGCTTCTTGTTCACCAGGGTCTGGAGACAGGACTGGAGTACGGTCAGCTCTTCCGAACTACCCCATAGCAAGCCCTTCTCTTTCCAGGAGGTGAGCTGCATGGGGATGCCAGATCTGAATTCGGGGGCCGCTGCCCACTTAGGGTCACGCGGCTCGGTGATGTAGAACCACCCCGATTGCCACCCTTTGATGGATTCCACGAAGGCACCCTCGAGCCAGGTGACGTTGGGCATTTTGCCCACCATGGCGATCCAAGATCCGCTATTGCTGCCTTCACAACCTTCGCTTGACATTGAAGGTCTTTATCCACAAGCCAAAGTGGGGCTGGATGCGAGAGGAAGGTTTCTCGCACCTGACGATAAACGCCGAGATATTGAGGATGAAATTTGGGGCCAGATCATGGAAATCCAGGCCATAGTAGAACATGAGCCCCCGGACAAAGGGGTGGAGTGGGAATCCCAGTCCGCGGAGGAAATGGGGAAGGAATACCACCCTCTCATGGGGCCTGGGGGTGGGGATGAGCTGCCCCTCGTCGGGGAGCCGATGCGAGTCGCTGGACAGATATTCGGCGTTGTGCAGTTTCTCGATGTGCCCCTTCATAATGGAGGAGGCCATCCACTTGCCTCCCGCTCCGGACATGGCAGGAGAAGGTCGAGGTGAGATGTGCGGACTTGGGCGCTGGAGCTCGAGTGCGCGGAGATGGATAAGCAAAGGAGAAAGAAGGCGTGGGTGAAAAGGTGGATCCTTATCCCCTTATATATGGGCGGACGAAAACTATGCGTCCCCACCGGCCTGGTAAAACTCGCTTATCTCCCAAGCGCCACAATCAATGGCGCGGTTGGGTTACCCACGTCCGTATTGATGGGAAACCCAAAATAAGGGGAACACGATCTCGCTCGACAAGACGTGCCAAGGAAACCGCCGCTAAACGCTACCGAGGTGGTATAATAAAAACGATTCAAGTAAAGGCTTGGTTGTGGTGTGACGTCACGCCATAGAATACCTCAGCGGATTGAACATGTGTAAATATTATTCTCTCTACGGTGGTATGTGGAATTTATTTTACAGAGCCGGACACTATCCAGGTGTTCACTATCTTCTATGAATTATTCGGAGGAGGAACCCGCCTTGCAATGCCGAAGACAATATGTGCGCCGGACTCGTCGTCATTGAAGCCTGGTTCGGGGGCTACTAAGGAGTCTGGACTAGGGGTGTCCGGATAGCGAACTATCATCATCGGCCGACTCCAAGACTATGAAGATACAAGATTGAAGACTTCGTCCCGTGTCCGGATGGGACTTTCCTTGGCATGGAAGGCAAGCTTGGCGATACGGATATGTAGATCTCCTACCATTGTAACCGACTCTGTGTAACCCTAGCCCTCTCTGGTGTCTATATAAACTGGAGGGTATTAGTCCATAGGACGAACAACGATCATACCATAGGCTAGCTTCTAGGGTTTAGCCTCCTTGATCTCGTGGTAGATCCACTCTTGTACTACCCATATCATCAATATCAATCAAGCAGGAGTAGGGTTTTACCTCCATCGAGAGGGCCCGAACCTGGGTAAAAACACCATGTCCCTTGTCTCCTGTTACCATCCGCCTAGACGCACAGTTCGGGACCCCCTACCCGAGATCCGCCGGTTTTGACACCGACACCCTCCGCCTGATCGCTACCCCCCTGATCGGTACGGTCTCTCTGTTTTGACTGAGCCCACTTCCTATCACATTGCCATGACTCAGCCTGAATGGCAGCTTGCGATGGCCGAGGAGCTTGCTGCCCTTGAGCGCTCTGGTACATGGGATCTGGTTCCCCTCCCTTTCGGTGTCCGTCCCATCACCTGCAAGTTGGTCTACAAGCTTAAGACTGGCTCCGATGGTTCTCTTGAGCGCTACAAAGCTCGTCTTGTGGCCCGTGGCTTTCAGCAGGAGCAGGGGGCGATTATGATGAGACATTCGCTCCTGTGGCCCACATGACCACCGTCCGCACTCTTCTAGTTGTGGCTTCTGTTCGTCAGTGGTCTATCTCTCAACTTGATGTTCAGAACGCTTTTCTCAATGGTGAGTTGCGCGAGGAGGTTTATATGCAGCCCCCACAGGGGTACTATGCTCCTGATGGTATGGTCTCAGAGACTTCGCGCTCCTCTATGGTCTCAAACAGCCCTCGTGCTCGGGTTTGAGCGCTTCGCCTTTGTGGTGACCGCCGCTGGTTTCTTGCCCAAAGGACCATGATCCCGCGGTGTTTGTTCACACGCTTCCTCGTGGTCGGACTCTTCTTCTTCTCTATGTTGATGACATGATCATTCTTGATGGCGACACGATTACATTGCCTTTGTTAAGGTTTCGCCTTGCGATCGCTTTCTTATGACTGATCTTGGTCCACTTCGCTACTTTCTTGGGATTGAGATCTCCTCGACCTCTGATGGCTTCTACATCTCCCAAGAAAAATATATCCAGATCTTTTGCTCGCTGCTCTCGGTGATGAGCGCATGGTTGTGACTCCTATGGAGCTCAACATTCAGCTTCGTGCCACCGATGGTGACCCTCTTCCTAATCCCACTCGCTATCGCCATCTTGTTGGCGCCTTGTCTATCTTGTCATTACGTCCCGACATCTCTTATCCTGTCCACATCCTGAGTCAGTTTGTTTCAGCCCCCACCTCTGTCACTATAGTCATCTCCTTCGTGTTCTACGATATCTTCGTGGCACGATCTCTCAGCGCCTTTTCTTTCCCTGCTCCAGCTCTCTTTCCAGGCCTACTCTGATGCTACCTGGGCTAGTGATCCCTCTGATCGACGCTCGCTGTCTACTTACTATGTCTTTCTTGGTGGCTCTCTTATTGCCTGGAAGACAAAGAAACAGACTGCAGTTTCTCGCTCGAGTACAGAGGCTGAGTTGCGAGCCATGGCGATGTTGACGACTAAGGTCATCTGGTTACGGTGGTTACTTGAGGATTTTGGTGTGTCTGCTACTACCTCGACTCCCTTGTCAGTCGACAAGATCGGGCGCTTATCAAGATTATGCGTGACTCGGTGAAGCATGAGCTCACCAAGCTCATCGGTGTGGATGCCCACTTTGTGCGTCTTGCAGCAGATCAAACTCTCGCTCTTCACTATGTGCCCTCTCGAAAGTTACAGCTTGGCGGACTTCTTCACCAAGGAACAGATTCGATGCTAAAGACGGCTTTTTTCCTCTCCAAACTCAGTGTTGTTGATCCACCATGAGTTTGAGGGGGGTGTTAGATGTGTATAGTCCTTTCTTGGTATATCCCCATTGTATAAGGGGTTTACTACACTTTGACACACATATATATGTAATGGCCTTTGGCCCTCAGGAAATACTAGTTGCCATTCTTCCAACAGAAGTGATGCTTGTCTACGAGTTCGTAAAAAACGGGTGCCTCCACAACTTCCTGTTTGGTAATTTCATCCGGAATTACTGATTGAGCACGAACGTTTTTGTCATAACTAACTTGTCATTGCAAATTGAAATTGTCTGTGCTCTGAAAATTTTCAGGACAGTTGGAATAATTTGTGATGTGCATAATCAGTGGCGGAGCTAGACAAGATTGATTGGGAGGGCCAATGAGAAAATACAGTTTCTAATGAGGGCAAAAGCTCTATTTTTTCTAATATAAAACTTACTATATGAATTTCCTTCACTAAAGTCATCCAGGCTGGGGGGGCCACGGCCCCTGCAGCCATGCACGTAGCTCCGCCACTGTGCATAATGAATGAATTTGTTGATTTTGAATCTATGAATGTCATTACAAACTTTACTGAAACAATAAATGTGAAGAAACTACTTGTGATAAGACCAAGAAATATTAGAGTTGTATTTTAAGTGCATCATCATCATTCACTGTAGATTTTGTCTCCTATTTTAATATGATTCCTATTGTTCTTACAGAGAGCCACATGATTAAGTTCCTGACTTTATTGAAACAGATGAAAGGAAGGGAAGGAAATTAAATTGGAACCTGCAGTATATTATCATTATTGGAATCGCCAAGGGAATATTGTATCTTCATGAAGACTCGAGCATAAGAATCATTCACCGGGATTTGAAGTCTAACAACATTTTGCTGGATGAGAACATGAATCCAAAAATCGCAGACTTCGGGTTGGCAAGGCTGTTAGGAGGAGGCCATACTCAGACCAAGACAGCTAATGTTGCTGGAACATAGTAAGTGGAAACAGATTGACTCATAGTTGAATATTATACACTATTGTTTTTCTAGGTTTAATGCCTAATCTTTCACAGCGGTTATATGGCACCAGAGTATGCGATATTTGGAAACGTGTCTCCCAAGATTGATATTTTCAGCTTCGGTGTTTTTTTTCTTTTTTTCTTCGAAAAGGGGTGGTCCCCGGCCTCTGCATCAGCATGATGCATACGGCCATCTTATTAATAAAAAGGTTCAACAAGGTCTCAATGTGTCCGCAAGTATAGAAAAAAAGGACAAAAGGCTCACAGAACCAAAAGGCTAGATACACAAACTAGCCAAAAGAGATAAACCACAACCGGTTGGCTCGAAAATAGATAGGGAAACTAATTTTCTATCCTATTACATGACCGCCATCCAAACCGGTTGAAGATATCCCGAGCTACCGCCTCCCAAATGGGTAGATCCAAGAATCAAACGCCCTCGGCCTCCGCCGGAGTGAGTAGCGACCAGAACAGATCAGCGCCAGAGCTCAAGATAACCTGCAAAAATGAATGTTTGTTGTTCTGTTAAAAACCAAATCATTTCTGCAATTCCAGAGCGCCCACACTAAGGCGCACACTCCCACACGAATATGTCTTGCTAACCCGGGCTCTACCCTGTTTAGCCATGTTACAAATAACGTGTTAACCGAATTCGGTGGAGAAATATTGAAAGCAATATGGATAGTCCTCCATAAAACTCTAGCTACTGGGCAATCAAGAAAAAGATGTTTAATTGTTTCACCCCGATCACAGAAACTAACCTAGTAGGCCCTGTCCAATTACGCTTTGTCAAGTTGTCCTTGGTTAAAATAACTTGTTTGTGTAGAAACCACATAAACACTTTGATCTTCAAAGGAACTTTGACGTCCCACACATGCTTGGAGCTAGGAATCGAGCTCGAATTGATGACATCAACATACATTGATTTAACTGCAAATTCACCTGACCTAGTGAGATTCTAGCGTAATCTATCGGGTTGTTGTGAAAGTTGGACATTCATCAGTCTCCTAACTAGATGTAGCCAATCTTCCCAATGATTACCCACTAACGCCCTTCTAAACTGAATATTAAGGGGGATCGAATGGAACACCGTTGCAACGAAAGCCTCACGTCATTGAACAATACGATATAACGATGGGTATTGGATAGCAAGGGGCGCCCCTCCGAGCCAAGTATCCTCCCAGAATCTCGTACTGGCACCGTCACCCACAATAAACATTGTCCTCTGAAACAATGAAAGCTTTACTTTCATAAGCCCTTTCCAAAAGGGTGAATCATTCGGTCTTACTGTGACCTAAGACAACGCTTTGGTTTGAAGATACTTATTACGGAGGATTTGTGCCCAAGTGGCGCCAGTTCCGCTAGATAACTTCCACAACCACTTGCTGAGAAGACATTTGTTCCTAACTTCAAGATTTTCAATCCCGAGACCCCCTTGGTCTTTTGGTCTACAGATGATATCCCACTTTGCTAAACGGTATTTTCTTTTTAGCTCATCACCCTGCCAAAAGAAACGGGATCGATAGAAGTCCAGTCTTTTCCTAACACCAACTGGGACTTCGAAAAAAGACAAAAGAAACATAGGCATACTCGTGAGAACCGAATTAATAAGAATTAAACGGCCTCCGTATGACATGAGTTTACCCTTCCAGCAACTCAGTTTCTTTTTGAATCGATCCTCAATACACTTCCATTCGCTGTTCATAAGCTTACGATGGTGGATTGGAATTCCTAAGTATGTGAATGGCAAGTCCCCCAAATCACACCCAAACAATTGTTTGTAAGCCTCTTGTTCCTCATTGGCTCTATCAAAACAGAACAATTCGCTTTTATGGAAATTAATTTTGAGCCCAGTCAATTGTTCAAATAAACATAACAACAGCTTCATATTTCTCGCTTTTACCAAGTCATGCTCCATAAAGATAATAGTATCATCTCACGTCTTCAAGAATGGAAATTCCTCCATCAACTAGATGAGGCACCAGGCCTCCCACTTGGCCAGCCTCCTTGGCCCTTCCTATCAAAATTGCCAACATGTCCACAACAATGTTGAACAAAATAGGGGATATCGGATCCCCTTGCCTTATGCCCTTGTGTGTCTGGAAGTAATGACCTATGTCGTCATTAACTTTAATTCCAACACTCCCCTTTTATGTATAAGATTCAACTTTGGCGTCTCTGCACCTCATCGAAACCTTTCATACGCAAGGCCTGTTGTAGGAAAGGCCACTTAACTTTATCGTCGCCTTCTCAAATCCACTTTAAAGATAACTCCATCTAGTTTCTTCAATGGATTTCATGGAGCGTTTCATGCAAGACCACCACCCCTCCAGATGTTTCTATCCGCATGAAAGCGCCTCGAGACTGCTGCACCACGTAATCTTGTGGTGAGCCTATTGGTCCCAACCTTGGTAAAAATTTTGAAACTAACATTCAGCAGCATATAGGCCTGAATCGCTCAATCTCGTGAGCATCTGTCTTCTTAGGAAGCAGTGTTATTGTTCCAAAATTTAAGTAAAAAAGTTGAAGCCGTCCAGAAAAGAGATCATGGAACATAGGAAGTAAATCCCCCTTAATAATATGCTAGCATTTTTTGTAGAACTCTGCCGGAAACCCATCCGGCCCGGGAGCCTTATTGTTTTTCATCTGTGAGATGGCATCAAAAACCTCCTTTTCCGAAAATGGAGCAACCAGAATATCATTATCAGCAGCAGTTAGTTGAGGCACATCCTCATTCCTGGACTCATCGAGGGACACAGCACTATCCTCCGGAGGTCCAAATAACTGCTTATAATACTCGGTGATGTAAAGTTTCAGATTGTCATGACCAACAATTGTTCCTTCCTCTTGCTCAAGCTGGAAAATTCTCTTCTTTCTGTGTTTGCCATTAGCAATCAGATGAAAGAATTGAGTGTTCGCATCCCCCTGGATCACTTTGCGAACTTTAGCTCTCAACGCCCACTTCAACTCTTCTTCGCGGAGAAGTTCCTTCAACCTCATCTCCGCATCGAGCTTAAGTTGTAACTTAGCAGGTTGCAAAATCGTTGATTCGGCTTTAATATCTAGGGATTGTATAAGAGCAAGAAGCCTGTCCTTCTCAATCTTATATGCTCCACTAAGGTGCTTAGCCCATCCCCGTAGAAAACTCCTCAAATGCCTCATGTGTCTGTAGCCCATTCCCTGGCTACTAGACCTAGGAAACCTTCTCGTTCAAACCAAGCCAGTTCGAAGGAGAAAGTATTTTTGTTTCCCACATGGTTGGGCTCGCCTGAGTCCACGAACAAAGGTGTGTGGTCAGCTTCGGTGTTTTAATCCTCGAGATTGTAACTAGGAGAAAGAATAACAGTTCGGATGATTACAATAACACAGTGAATCTCCTAAGTGATGTAAGCAGTACTTTCAGCTACTTTATAGTGCAAGGATACTTAAAAATTGATAACCTGATTGTACAGCATATACTCATATGCCAGGTATATAACTGCTGGACTAAGGATATGACATTGCAAATAGTTGACAAATCGCTCAATGTATACTCCAAAAGTGAAGTATTGCGCTGCATCCACATCGGTCTTCTTTTCATCCAAGAGGATCCAGATGACAGACCGAACATATCCTCAGTTGTACTCATGCTAACCCGAGACAGAGTAAAACTACAGCCACCACGACAACCAGCATTTTTCTTTGCGAGAGACTCCAGTTCAGTTTTCGAATATGCCAGACATGGCAATTATATATATGAAAAATCTGATGTGATCGTGGAGGATAATTTCTCAGTGAATGAGGTCACCAATACTGATCCCTATCCTAGATAAGTCGAAACCTGAAGCTTTACAAGTATGACTAGGACTCACCGTTTTCTACGGTTTATTAATTCTCAGTTGCATGAAAATTTGTAAATGTCAATCACTAGAGTTGCACATGACGTTGAGTATCGATCCAAAGGCTTGAAGATGTTTCAGAAATATTTATGCAACTTATCGTAGATAATATGCTTTCTTTTGTACATAAAGGTGGGTTGTCATGGAGTTGTTCAACAATCTTAAACTGAGTCTTGATACTATGTACATGTTTGATTAAGGAGGTCTAAACTGGTGTAATGATCCAATAAAGAATGCTTAGAGACATATATTTATGATATATTGTTATAGTCACTGTTAACACATTGTGTTAAATTAGCATTTAACAGTTCGAGGAAGCTCCGTAATAAGTTAAATTCAAGTACTTAATGGAGAACTTATCTCTAGTACTCTGACTATTACTTCCTCTGTTTCATTATCTTAAGTCCATATACAAAAACTCTTGTACAAAAGATTAGCTCACTATTTAGAAATAGATGAGTCGCCTAAATAATAGGTAAGCATGCCCTTCTTCCTTAACTCTTAAATCTAAATCTAACAATCGATGTGAAGTGCCAGCTCCAAAAATCGTCCATATCACAAGAATGGAATAATAGGTTGATGATGTGGGTTTGTCTAAGAAAGATGATATGAATAATCGTAAGGAATGATTATGATGAGATGACCAGCTAATAACATGGTCTTTTTTTTAGGAACATATGTTGCCGCTTTATTCAATCAAAGGCATTCGGAATCTCGTCTGAAACAACGTCTAGCACAAAGTCTGGGGTAACCCCTAGCCAAACCTTACAAAGTTCATCACCAACACCGACTAGCAAATCTATGAGCGACAACATTTGCAGATCGACGAATCCACGACACTCTAAACTCAGAAAAAGAAGCGAGCATTGCTTTAAGTTCTTGTATCCATGGCCCAGCGCTGGACAGGTCCTTTTGTGGGTTGTTGAGCATCCGCACCACGCCCTGAGAGTCCAGCTCCACGTGCACCCTCTCGGCGTTTATCTCCTGCGCCACTTGCAAAGCTCGCTTGCATGCCAATATCTCCATGGACTGCGGGACAACAGTACTGCGGACGCAATGACAAAGCCCAGCTCTGAATGCGCCGTTATGGTCCCGAAGAACAGCCCCAACTCCTCCTTTGTCACCTCCTTTTGACACGGCCCCGTCGGAATTCACTTTGATCCAACCTTCATCAGGGGGGCGCCATTTTTGCTTGGGAGCTTGCACCGCCGGTCGAGCACATCCTGCGTGAGCCTCCTTCCATACACTCATGTGAGAGAAGACTGTTCCCATGATTTCATGTGGGGAGGCTATCCTTTTACCATCCCTAGCTTCATTCCGCGCCAACCAGAGTCCATACGTTGCTTGGATCATCGCCGCCCTTTCATCATCTGCAGCTCCAGCGAACCACCCGAGAAGCCAGCTAGCTAGAGCACCCTGGGAGTCGATCGAACTTGGCGGGGTCGCCACCAAAACTCCCTTTTCCGAGTGAAGAAGCTGCCAGAACAGTGCCGAGTGTGGGCAGGTTTGATAAGAATTAAGGAAAAAGGCTTTTAAACACCGTCTTATTGCTCACGCTGCGTTAGCTGCCTCATTCGAGCAACACATGTCCCGTGGGCCCACACACCGCATCCCCTTCCTCCCGCACCCTTATCCCTATATTCTACTGTATCTTTCTTCCTAAAAGTGCACGATGCACTTCATATGATATTGGTGTTGATGATACACACACATTATATGGACCAATGTTGTTTGCAAGTATATCTCAGGTATTAGTGCCATGTATGGTGATTGATGGAGGATCGTCGACCCCCCACCCCTCACCTCTCCAAAATTAAAGACGTCATCGTGGATCCTCGAAGGCTAAGATTAGCCCTTTATTTATGATATTGAGTTTATACGGATCCCACACTATTAAGAAAGGGACATACGAAGGTGAAGAATTGAGCTCATTCTGCATTTCAAATATTACGCACATGATCACCAAAAGGGACTAGCCACAAAAAAGCCAATAGTTCACATGATCTACCATGTCTAGAAGTTTTTAGTACCGCAAGACTGTTTGATCCCGGGACTAGATTATTCAGTAGGTCATCTACAACCGGCTGAAGCTCTCGGTTGTGAGCAGACTATCCGGTCCTTCTGGACCAGACTGTCTGGTGGTCGAGGCTAGACTATCTGATCCAAAGGACCAGACTGTCTGGTGCCCAATCTAGTCACCCCAGAACCTTTTGTTGCCGCTAGACAGTCTGCCCCTCTGGACCAGACCGTCCGGTCAACTGTTCAGCGGACTAGAATGCTCTATGGATAGACCAGACTGTCTAGTAGATCAAATTTTATGTACTCTTCACAAACCCTAGTTTGTATAGTCTGTTACCTGGTCGTCTGGTCTAGATCGACCGGACTTTCTAGTGTGTCATTTTTGGACTATAGCGGGCAGATTTCACTTATCGCTATATACACTCCTCTTTAGTTAGAATCAGGGTCACCTCTAGAGCAATATACATCCACGGCCACCACACTTCTACTCCACCTCTTCCAAACCCTAACCATTGATTCTTGGTGAGATTCTTGGAGAAATTCAAGAGGGAATCATCCCAAAAGCAAGATCCACTCATTCCTCGCACATTGACCAATTACTCTTTTAGTTCAGCTTGATTTGGATCCTTGGCACTTGTCTTGTTAGTCTTGGGTGTTAGGAGTTCTCTGGTAAGGAATCAACTTCTTGTGATTTACCCAAGAAGTTTTTGAAGGTTTGGAGGCCGCCTAAGGTCTACCACTAGTGATTGAGAATCAAATTCTTTGTGATATCTCAAGGAGAATAGGTTAACTCTTTTGTGGTGTTGGTCTGACTTTGTGCTAACACTCATCCCTCCAAGGCTCCAACTGTGATTAGCTTACCTCCAAGGAAGAGAGCATCGGGATACATCTTCGTCTCCATGTTGTCGGTTATCTTTAACTCTAACTCTCTACTTGTGGTTTCTTTGGTCAGTTGACCTTGCACCAGTGGGAGGCGGGATTCCGCGATAGTGGCGATAGATGTTACGGCGACGAGGCACCAGCAAGGCGTGGGAGGGATGGATTTAGTGACAATGACGATGTGAGGTGTCGAGCATGTTGCTACGACGGCGAGCCACCACATAAACACTGCTGCAAGGATGGGGATGTCGGTGCTAGGCAAGGACAACCTGTTTTTGCAATGGTGCAACTCGTAGCTACGCATATACTGGGGAGAAGGCAACGAGGAATCTATGCTAGTAGAAAAACTCAATCTGATGGCTATAGGCCGCAAGATCTGGCTGTTGTCAAGCAGTCTGCTTACAAGTAGTGTGGAACTAAGAAAAAGTAGTAGAATGCCCCTGCGTTGCTACGGGCTTTTGAAATATTTTCCGTGAGTTATGTGAACATCATTGAACTTACTCATCGGAATACCAGTTGGAAATAAATGTTGCCATAAACATTTATCGTAATTCTAGCCGGTTTGCTTTATTTTGAGTGCGCTGTTGTTGTGGGATATCATCACTTGCACATCTTTTTGTTGTATAAAACATGGTAAATTTTTGTCCCCTTCCAACGATGTGGCCCCAAAAACCCTCTGAATGGGTTTCTTTTTGAACCCCGACATAATCCATCTCCATCTCTCTCATATTCTACAAAATTAAATATATGTAGAAATATACCTTTTGAGTATTATATCATGTGCAACATACATACAAAGAAGAACAATTATTTGCATGCACCTCTTTTGGTTGTGTAAAACTCGTTGAATTCTTAGCCCCCTCCATCATCGTTATATCAGGGTCTTTATCAGTCGACATCTCCGAAGCACAATCAAATCCATCAGTTTTTATGACCTACAAAGGTATTCTAATATAAACAAAGATTAGAATATATTTTTATGATGGTGGTATGGAAAATATATATTCATTGGACAAATGCTAGAAATGAGCAGATTCTAGTAGATTGAGTGGCATCCCAATTTTAACAATTTTAGGCTCACCTCTAAATCACATGATCTACTATTTAGGGTATGTGGTATATTGCCCATAAAAAACTATGTTACATTTCTCCATGAGCAAAGAACGGATTTCCCCTCTATATAATGATAGTCGGTCATTCATAATTTCTTGGATATTTTTAAGTAATTTATTGAGAAAATATTTTATGTTATTCTGAATATATATAGTGTACAGGTATAAATAAAGATTTATTTTTATGATATTCCCATTATACCCCTCCTATATGACTTGTTGTCCTCTCCCGCACGACCGCACTCTATCCACTCCCTCTCCGCAACACTCACTCTCTTGTTCCCCTCCCTCTCTAGATCCATAGACTTCACCGGCGTCGCTCACTCTCCTCTCTCTGCCCTCGCCCCCACAACCAACAGAATCGGCGACCTCATCTCCCACCCCTCCACCCTTTCATCCCTCCCCTCTTCTCACCAAAATTAGTGAAGGGGGGGATCGAGGGACCAGACGGTTGCTTGATCCGCCCACAAACCGGCGAACAACATCACGCCAAGGTCACCAACGCCGTCATGAAATGATAGGCTTCTTCTACCTTGACAGACTTGCTCGCGCACCAAGATATGAGAGGGGGCCTTCTACTTCTCCCTCGCTCATCACCCCTTTAGCCAAACCATGGATCAACCTTCCTCTACTCTGACCCATGCCATGGACCGAGCTCACTTCCCTCCTCAAGGTCGTCTCTTCACCCCTTTCCTCGTGTGGCATGTTGCACCGCTAACCCTCACCTTATCTCCCTCCCTTTCCTCCCATATCGAGACATGCATGTGTTTCTGCTCGGCCGCTTCACCTCACTGCCGCCTTCATCTCCTTATACAATGTCGTATCCACCGCCTTCTGCGAGCTGTAAAAGAGCGTATTCGATTCTTGAACCTACAAAATATAAAATGCTGAGCTCAATAAGTATGAATTTCTCTTGTCCCTAGTACTATATTTTTATACATGCTTATTGCATAACCAACCTGTGTGTCATAGTGTACTGTGGACTTGAACTGCTCGACCTTGAGCTTGTCAGTTTGGCAGAGCATGTTCTTCGTCTTAACCTCCATCTGCAGCTCGGCCTTGCAGATGGCGACAGCCTTGGCGGCCTCAACCTCGGCGACCTTGGCCTGCCAGTCCCAACCTTCCCCTTCATGGCAAGGTCGGTCATTGAGGCGGCGTTGTCGGCCTTCCTAGTGTTCTCAAACACCCGCACCTCCGCCTTGACCTTAGCCTTCTCCTTGAGCGACTCACCCTGCTGCCGCACAGAGAACACCTTGTTCTCGGCGTCCACCTTGGCGGCGTTCTGGCACGTGAGGCCATCCCACTCCACAAACATCCACCTTGGCCCTGCTCGCTGCCTCCTGTTGTGTCTTCTCGCCGAGGTAGGAGAAGTACTCATGCCCCGGCACGTCCACCAGCTGCTTCACGGTGGCATTGTAGATGAAGAGGCCGAATTGGTCCAGCTCCTTCGCGACGCTGCTGAACACCTCCTGCTTGAACTTTTGGTGCAGTGAAGATCTCGCCCATGGTTAGTCTGCGCCACCAAAGATCCGGTCTCACCTCGATCAGCCCTTTAGCCCTTCACCATGTCGTGCCTGTGGCTCCTACCGTACGAGTGCAACAGCGCGATCAACTTCACGTGGAGTAGGAGCTTCGCTTCGACGGTGGGCGGGGCTGGACGTACCGCTCGTGGCTCAATCGGTGTTTGACACGCTCGGTCCTGGCTTGTTAGAGAAAATGGACGATCCGGTCTGCTAAAATCGGCCTGGAAAATTGTCGGTCCAATCCGGTTTGGTCTTCAACCGGTCCGACCAAGAGGACTGAGAAAAAATGTCACTGCCGCCGCCATTCGTTCTCAGCATGCCGACCGGCAGCCCCCGGGTAAATTACCATGTCCCCAAGCTTCCCCTCTCCTTATTTTCTCTCCTCCCCATGCACCATAGCCTCTCGCCGCCGCTGTCATGCATGCACCACTGACGATCTCGAGTTCTCAACTTGGCGCTGGCAGCGTTCAAGCTGTGGGGTTCGCTGCCATGGCAGCGACCGTTTTAGCACAACACACATGCAGGCCATCAAGTGGGGAAAACGGTCGATTGGGTGTGAACTTCGGATCGTGCGAGAATCGCTCAGCCGTGATTTCCGCATGAGATTTAATAGCCTCCGCCTATAATCACGCACCATGGTCCTACGCTGCCGTTTTCTTTGTTGAAGCATATGTTCAGGTCCACCTGCCGCCACGTGATTCTCTCTCTCCCATTGCTCTCTCCGTAACAACCTTTCCTTATCGTCTGCGTCTTTATCGCGAGTAAAGGATTAGCAAGGTCAACTCAGGAGTTAGTTGGGTTATCGCCGCACTTTGCTGTGTATATCTTGTATAAATGTATACCTCTATAACTGAATATGACTGCTTCAGTCGTGTTGGTGTGTTCACTTTCTGCACTTCTATTCAGTCGAACAGGAAATAGGAAGTACAAGAGAAACATGGCTTGATCCGAAAATCATGGCACCATTTGACAACAAACTGAACGTCATGTTTTTTTCATGGTTAATCCGCTAATTATGGCAAGGCCCGAACACAAAAAAACATGGGCTCATGAAAAAAAACTGCTACGGAAGGTTCATGGTTAACAGCCGCGCACTTGCCGCGGCACATCACCGACCTCATCGATGTTGCTCCCGCATGTCCACCACCTCGCCACATCACCCGCGCACGCAGCCCACCTCGCCGCTACCCCAACACGTTGATGCCGCTGCTGGTTGGCCGGTCCAAATGGTGGCTCGGTGAGGGACCGAACCAACCCAGACTGTGTCGCCTTGGTAGCATCGCCGAGTTCCAGGGTGGTCACCCGGGGACCGATGGTGAAGACGGCGGGCAGGACGAAGGGCAGCTTCTTGGAGCTCTACCAATACCCACGCCTCCTTCACCAGCATTATGTCCTCGATGCCCCAGCCGGTGATGGCCAGGTACTACGACGCGTACGCGGCGTAGCTTGCCGTTGACTGTTTTGCCGGTTGTACCGTTAGGTTTTCTTTCCTTCTTACCTACATAGGACATAGGAGTATTGACCGATCAAAGGAAATAAATAGAACCTATTAGTACATATAGCAAAATGCCCGTGCGATGCAACGGACCTATCAAACTTGTTTTACGTGATCTCGGTTTATGTAATCAATTAATTATGTGATCTCTGTTGTATGTTCTTTCTCTATTCCAAAATTCCACGCACACGAGTAAGAAGTATTTCACTGTCTTATGCAAGTAGTTCAGTGCATACATATGCTACTCGTTCGTAATTGCAACCTGAACAGAGTAAAAAATATCGGTTCGGTGCATGGATGGATTGATGGGAACACGCTGTCTAATGAAAAGGATAAGAATCACATTGGCATGCATAGGTAATTTGAAATTTTAAAAATATAGCATCTACATCTTCGCATCATGAGGAACAATTCCAGAGAAAAAAATTGATCCAGTCAAGTGTATCTTTGGATATTTCATTATCCACTTAGGCCATATTAGTATTACTTTCCAGGTGGTGCACATCATCCTGATGCATGGGTGTGCCTCGGCCCTTACATTGCAAATGTTATTATTGCAGGAAGAGCACACATTCATAAGCTAACGGTTTCCAATGCGTTCTTGCTGATAGTAATTGAACCAAATGAAACAATGGACAAACAGATTGATTAAGAAACTCTAGGTAATACTTCATGCCGTAAGCATTGGCTCAAAAAGTTAATTTGTAAGTAACAAAAAAAAAGGCCTAGAAGAATAGTTCTACCTAAATAAAGTTTACTGCTGCACATGAGCAGATCCACACGGGCGTAGGGGCGTGGAGCAGTGGTAACTGTGGGAAGGAGCAGAGGGAGAAGATTTACATCGCTGCCTCCACTGGATATGGTGTCTCCGCCAGATCTGTGGGCGCCATGCTTCGCCTCGGATGGTGCTCGTGGCTATGGTGAAGAGGAGGGGTGACGCATGGGCGAAGAGGCAGGCGGTGCTCGTGGCCAAAAAAGTGGGTCGTTCGAGCTGCGGGAGGGAGGAGGGGATCGCTGGGAGGCGGCGAGATCGATGGGCGGCGGCGGCGACATCCAAGTAGGGAAGTCGAGATAGGGCGTTGTGTCTTTTTAGGGGAATTGCTTGTGAAAATAACGTGCGACGACGATGTAGCGAGCGGATCCCCTTAAAAAAGACGTAGCGAGCGGATTCCCTTAGAAATGGTAGGAATGGATACGATTGATGACGTTAATAAATAGTGGTGAATGTTGGCCTAATTTACTATCATCATGCATGGAAATGAATCATCAAGAAAAAGAATAATTCCTATTACTATGCTCATAGGAAGCTTCCTAATCTCTGCTACCAAACAGTTTCTGCCCAAACAAGGAAGGAAAGTTATGGACGTGATTCGGAAGGAAACAAACGTTATGAAGATTAATTAATTTAGATTTGATATTTAGAGATTGATTGTGATTGATTCTTTTACATAAAGACATTATTAAATAATTTGTGTCAGTATGAAAAGTTCTGATCCGTTCAGTTTTTTTCGTTGTGTGAGAGGGTGACGCGAAAATAAACCGATGAAGTGGGGGAGGGGACAAAAAAAATCTACGGAAAAAACCCAGCGAATGTGGGACGAAAAAAACCATGATAGGTGGGACGAAAATTGACCGACGGAGGCTATCAACTGCTCTATTAGGAGTAGAGATACTATCATCACCCTGACGTTTTTGGTAGGCTAGAACAGAGGAAGTGACATTTAGGAGAGCGTTTGGATAAAACCACCCAATTTTCTTCTGTGGTACATGAAGAGTGGGTCCCGTGCGTCACTCACGGTTCACCTTTTCTTTTTTGAGGGTACTCACGGTTCACCCTACGGAGTCAAACTAATTCATTTTTTTTTGTTGCGAAATGAGTCAAACTAATTCTTCAGCACGTTGCAAGTCAAATGATGTTCCTTCAATTATTACTGGAGAGAGCAAAGCCGTGACCACCTTGGCCTCTCTTCTTCTTCTTTAACGGTAGCCACACCGGAGATTTTCCGCGACCACCATGGCGACTCGCCACGGCACTTTCTACCGCCTCGCCGCCACAATCCTCATTGCATTCCTCCTCACACCACTGACCGCGGCCCAGCCGCCGTGGCAGATCTGCGGCAAGAGCGGCAACTATGCGGCGAACGACACCTATCAATCCAACATCCGGCAGCTCTCCGCCACCCTCCCCAAGAACGCCTCCGCCTCCCGGACGCTTTTCGCCACCGGCAGCATCGGTTCCCTACCGGACATCGCCTACGCCCTCGCGCTCTGCCGCGGCGACGGCAACGCCTCCGCCTGCGAGGCCTGCGTCACCACCGCCTTCCAGGACGCGCAGCAGCTCTGCGCCTTCAACAAGGACGCCACCGTCATCTACGACCCCTGTTACCTCCGCTTCTCCAACCAGAACTTCCTCGCCACAACCAGCAACGACAACCTCATCATCCTCAAGAACTCGCAGAGCGTGAGCTCGCCGGTGGACGTGTTCGACGCCGCCGTCCAAACACTCCTCAACGCCACCGGGGACTACGCGGCGGCAAATTCGTCCAGGCGGTTCGCCACGGGGGAGGAGGGCTTCGACACCAGTAACCCCACCATCTACGGGCTCGTGCAGTGCACGCCCGACATGTCACCGGCCGATTGCCGGAGCTGCCTCGGAGACATAGTTACGCAGATGCCGCGGGATCTCAGCGGGAGCATAGGCGGGAGGCTGATTGGGGTGCGGTGCAATTTCAGGTATGAGGTGGTCCCTTTCTTCTCCGGAAGCCCGACGCTGCGGTTGCCAGCACCTCCAGCGCCGCCGGCTCCTCCTCCTGCGCCTGTTAACCTGACGCCGACGGCGACCCCAGGAGGTGAATTGCAAACACAAAATCTCCCCAATTTGCAGTTCCTTTTAAGTTTTAACACACGTGTATGGCTTATTCAGTTCAATATACGGTTGCATTGTTTGTTAAAAATTTCTGAATTTCTAGAGAAGGACTCGTGCCTTTGATGCTTTCTGATTTAGAACACTTTCTTACTGTTTAGTAGAAATGTCCGGTTAAAAATTCGAGGCAAGTGAGCAACATCTGAATTACTGACAATGGATTAACTGGAAACTGAAGATGTCAACAGATTTGGGTAGAGGTCATTATCAGGATAATCCCATAGCGATACAGATCGGGCTTTGTTTAGTTGATGATGTAGACATGTCTGCAGTTCGGTCCCTGTCATTCGCTACTTGTTTGACCACACTGACTTTTCTGCGAAGCATTCAACAGTCGGTTATATTTCAAATGCCGGTATTAGAAGCTAGCACTACACGTGGTTGAATGAACTTTTTAAGTTGGTCCAAATCTCATGTTTGACGCCATGATTTGTTTGGATTGTTAGAACCTATCCTGAATAGCATATTGTGACTTGTTAGTGCTACGTTACTGGTTACTTCTATCATGTTCTTGGCCAATCTGCACTAAGCTTCCCAGTGCCTTCGCTTCAGACGTCAAAATTGACTGCAGGAGAAAGAGCCTACTCACCTTTACAAAGCAAAACTTGATTGCAGCAAATGTATTTGCTACCAGCAACAAATATTCCAGAATATTTTGAGCCGTTCCTATGGTATTCTGAATACCTATTTCTGAAGTTGATGCCATCTGTTTGCAGGAAAATCGGCAAATAATGTTCTGGCTATTGTGCTGCCTATCATTGCTGCAATTCTGGCTATCAGTACCGTTTGTCTCTGTTATTTGAGGAGGAGGAGAAGGAGAAGACCAGCAAGCACTGAGCAAGCACATTGTATGTTATCTTAAACTCTTCAACAGTTTGGGACCATGAATAGGTAGAATAGATAACCAATGAACTTACCATCGGCTTTGACCCACTAAAGGGATATTTGGATGAGGAGTACTTCTTCCTCTTGTACATATTTCTTTTTCTTAATGAAATGATACGCAGCTCTCCGGCATGTCCAGAAAAAAAAAAAAGAGTACTTCTTGAGGAATTTCTGACTGAACCATTAGGAGTCGAATCCATAGCGCTCTTAACGCAATAGTCCCTAGTAGGCAAGATTAGCATCTACCTTTGATATAACTGAATTTCTGTTTAGATTGAATTTCATTATGTTACATATAGTTAGAAAACATAAGTCGTGAAATATGTGTATGGTGGAATTGGCTGTGGTGCCTATATATAATGCATCTCTATGTCTGTGTGCTTTCTGACAGATTCGACTAATCATGAAGACATAGATAGCATTGATTCACTTATCATTGATCTATCAACCTTACGCGGTGCGACGAGTAACTTTGCTGAGGAGAATAAGCTTGGTGAGGGAGGATTTGGTGCAGTTTATAAGGTACCAGACATAACGATTCATTAACATACTTTTTTCAGCTTCAACAAATGATTGCTTACGCTTATGCAGGGAGACCTTCCTGATGGTCAAGAAATAGCTGTGAAGAGGCTCTCCAGGAATTCAGGGCAAGGAATAGGGGAGCTCAAGAATGAGCTTGTTTTGGTCGCCAAGCTTCAGCATAAGAATCTTGTCAGGCTTGTTGGTGTATGCTTGCAAGAGCATGAGAAACTGCTTGTGTACGAATACATGCCCAATAGAAGCATTGACACCATTCTTTTTGGTACTAATTCCGATCATTATTTCAGTAATAGCATAACAACTACTAAAGCCAAGCATTGCATGGAAAAATCCTAAGCAATTATTTTGTCCAAACACTTGGGTGTTGGAAAACTAAACTGTACTCATTCACGGTTTCTTGTTCAAATGCCAGATTCGGAAAGAAGAAAGGAGCTAGACTGGGGAAAGAGATTGAAGATAATAAATGGGATTGCTCGAGGATTGCAGTATCTTCATGAAGATTCACAGCTGAGAATAATCCACCGGGACCTCAAAGCTAGCAATGTTCTGTTAGACTCTGATTACACTCCTAAGATTTCAGACTTTGGCTTGGCAAGGCTATTTGGAGCAGATCAATCACGGGAGGTCACAAACCGTGTTGTTGGAACATAGTAAGTGTGGTCCAATTGGCCTAGCGGTACTCAAACGGCATGTCAGCTATAATAACATTGAAACATTATGCTCCTCTTGCAGTGGATACATGGCCCCGGAGTATGCAATGCGCGGTCACTATTCTATAAAATCGGATGTGTTCAGCTTTGGCATTTTGATGTTAGAATTTGTGACCGGACGACGAAGCAGTGGCTCCTATAACTTTGACGAGTCTGTCGATCTCTTGAGTCTCGTAAGTTTTTGTGCTGATCCTGAACTCCTTAGTGAAGTGACTTCTGTGAAAAATACTGAGTGCTAATTCGATACAGATATGGGAACACTGGAGCACAGGGACAATTTCAGAGATCATAGACTCATCTCTGAGAAGTCATGCGCCAGGAGACCAGATGGTGAAGATTATTCACATCGGGCTGCTCTGCGTTCAAGATAACCCAGCTGATAGGCCTATGATGTCGACAGTAAATGTCATGCTTAGCAGTAACACCGTGTCGCTCCAGTCTCCATCCAAGCCATCATTTTTCATCACCAAGAGCGGCACATACTCGACTCCATACTCGGAGTCGTCATACCCTACGGCTTCCCGGTCGACCGCTAAGTCAGCTATGGCGTCACCAAATGAAGTTTCAATCACAGAGCTTGAACCAAGATGAAGGAAGGATTGCAAAGGACAGTCGGTTTCTTATAATCATCTTATAAAGGTCCCAGTACATTTCTGCTACTGCTGCATTTTTAGTATTTTTTCTCCATTCACCGAGGCAGTTTTATTTCTTATTTACAAAATAGATAAAGTCAATGCTTTATAGATTATATATTTGTAGTTTTTCCAACGTGGAAAATTCTAGAACAAAGGCTCCTACTTGTACAGTTCTGTATTTGTAAACAGGGGGAATCCGGTTTACAAGCCCGCACAAAATGATCATTCCTCTTATTTGGATTTTTTTGAAATTGTACATTTGGGGACGCATCCTGGGTGAACCAACGAACAATTTACTTAATCCTAACTTGACACGATTCCAGTATTTCATTTTTTTTCAGGTCATCCAAGGACTAACCTGGCAAACAGTCTAACAAAGTACAGTAGTGGTCAGTCTGACACCCCTACCGACGAAACCATTGTTTGGTCCTAATGGATTAGACTCCAAAGGGGCAAACTACAAAACTTCCAAGAACAATATTTGTTGTCACCCAAACAGACCTTCTGTACATTATTCTGAACCTGGACAGGAGTGCCCCTATGCTGACGCCATGGACATGCTGGAGGACGTGGCCGAGCTTCTCCTGGCGTAGAACACCGGCTTGGGCGGGGCCTGGAGAGACACCGTGTCGCTGCCGAGCATCATGACCACCGACGACATCGCCGGCCGGCCCGCCGGGTCTCCCCGCGTGCACAGCAGCCCGATGTGGATGCACCGCAGCGCGTCGGTCCGGGAGAAGCTGTCGCCCAAGCACGGGTCTATCAGCCCCGATACCGACCCGGCCGTCCAGCGCTCCCACACCTGAATCATTTGAGTTCGTACCAACCAGTCAGGAGTTGTGCTGCAACGTGTGCTTCTCGACAATCGGACAGTGATCGAGAATATACTCCTTCCCTTTTTATTTAGTTCGTGTATTAGTTTTAATAAAAACCAAGTTTTATAAATTTTGACCAAGTTTATAAAAATAAATCAATAAAATTAGATTTATTACTGAATGTACTTTCACATCATATATGTTTGTTATGATAAATGTTTATATTATTTTTTATAAACTTGATCAAACTTTATGAAATTTGACTTCAGTCAATTTTAATATGCAGAGTAAATAAAAACGGAGGGAGTATTTTCGAATAGACACTCACAAGCGTCAGCAGATCTTCAGACAGTCGGGAGGTGTAGCAGTCGTTGCTCTTCTTTCCCGTCACGATCTCCAGAACCATGACCCCGAAGCTGAACACGTCCGACTTGACCGAGTAGTTCCCGCGCATCACGTACTCCGGTGCCATGTAACCACTGAGGATTAACTCAATAACAAAAATGGCTTTAGTTACCTAAGGGTAAATTAATTTAGCAGCATCTACCGCCGTATTGCTAGGTGCGTTACAGTATTATTACTCACTATGTTCCGACGACACGGCTGGTGATGCCCTGCGTCTGGTCTCCCCCGAAGAGCCTCGCCATGCCGAAGTCGGAAATCTTGGGATTCATGTTGGCGTCAAGCAAGATGTTGCTCGCCTTAAGGTCACGGTGGACTACTTTGAGCTGCGAGTCTTCGTGGAGGTACTGCAGGCCTCGTGCGATTCCGCTTATGATCTTGTACCTCTTTCCCCAATCAAGTTGACCGCGCTTCTCGGTGTCTAAGCATTGCATGGTTCGTAAGTTAAGCAAGTAGGAGCGCTCAAACGCATGTTACGATATCAAATTTTGTGGAGGAAATGGATTGAAGAACCTAGACAGGTATGTTTCATTTCATACCGAAGAGGATCTTATCTAAGCTCCGGTTGGGGACGAACTCGTAAACGAGCAGTCTCTCCTCCTGCTCTAAGCAGACGCCAACAAGCCTCACGAGATTCTTGTGCTGGAGCTTTGCGATCAAAAGGAGCTCATTCGTCAGCTCTCCAACTCCCTGCGTCGAACTCTTGGCGAGCCTTTTCACCGCTATTTCATCGCCATCTGGGAGAGTACCCTAGTGAGATCAAACCATGCCACGGTTAGTGTATTATACTATAGTAGTGAATTTTCTTTTTGAAAGTAGTGATTATAGTTTGATGGTATCATATATGCTTCGACTTCCTTTTGTTCATTACATACCTTGTACACCGCACCAAATCCGCCTTCACCAAGCTTGTTGCTCTCTGCGAAACCCCCGGTTGCAGCTCTCAGCGTAGAAATGTCGATGAGCATCGATTCTACGCTTTCCATGTTCTCGCGACTAGGATCTGATGAAGTACACGTATTAATTAGCTAATCCAAGTGGATAATCTAGTCTGTTTCTTTCAAGCAGTGGAGTTTGTGAAGTTTGCAGGGCTTTACATGGTTGGGTTGCTCCTGCTTGTGGCCTCCTCATCCTCCTCCAGATACAGAGCCAGACAAGGTTGATTATCAGCAGAGCTGCGATAGTAGGCAGCACAATGACAAGGACCGTGGCAGTAACGATGAACTTCCTTTCTGTGAATTGACAGATGCCCACCGCAAATGAGTGTCCCAGAGACAATTCACCACCAATTTCTCTAAACATTTTATCTAACTTGCCGTGTACTAGTACTGCACCATGACTCCTGCAAACTTTTCTTTAACAAAAAGCTGAAATCTTCTTGACACTGTGCAAGTCTAATGCTGCGTGTGACAAAATTACAGATTCCGGTCCATTTGACAGAACAAATGGGCATGCATGTTTATTCGGCTGATGTGTAATGGGATTGTGGATTGGTCGATTTTGCAGGAAAAAAAAGCAGGAGGAAAGACTAATGCAGCCGGGAGCAAAACTAATCGAGCAGGTGGCAAGTGAGATCTACAAAGCAACGCAAGGGTGGAGACCTGGTGTTCGTCGTCTAGAGGCTTGATCAACGAGAAGACCGGCTTTCTCTTCCTTTTTTGTGAGCTTGTAATCTTAAACTTGCTTAAAAATAAGTAGGTGGATGATGATGGTTGTAAGCGATGCAGTTCTATCCTTGTATTTGATGCAGGGGTAGTATGTAGGTTCTGATCTAGACGCTATGCTTGATGAGATGTTTGATTTTTGAACATTCCGTTCGCTTTTGGGTTTCATTAATGAAATCGGAGGGAAACCTCTTTTATTAAAAAAAATGGGCATGCATGATTCTGTCAGCTCCATGTGCCTTAGTCCATGAACAAATGAACAAGTTGATGACTGGAAGTTTGTTATCTCTAACCTCATTTGGCGTACGTTTTCCTTTTTCTAGATGCATGTATGTCAATTTGTCAACGATGGATAGCTAGGGAGAGTGGGAGATGACACACCCTAGCTAGCATGGTAATCTTTGTATACAGGAGTAGCTACTGAATGATTGCTAAACGAGCGCTAATAACAATCTTCCATTGGACTTTAAAGGTAAGCTAGTGTCACGCTCACGCATTCTTTAAGGATGCCACGACGCGACCAGATGAAATACAAGTATACTGTAGTAGGAAGACTCACCTCCGGCGACCGCCCCTGGAGTCGGAACCGTGGGCCCAACTGCAGGCGCAGGCGCGGCCGAGCTCGGCGGCGCGGCCAGCCTGACCATCACCGGGCCGTCGAGGAAGGAGTACGTCTCGTACCGGTAGCTGCACCTGACCCCAAGAGATCTCCCTCCGACGCGGTCGGTGAACCGCCTCGGCATTCCGGCTATGAGTCCGGCGAGGCAACCACGGCACCGCGCCGGCGTCAGGTCCGGCGTGCACTGCGCCCAGCTGTACACCCTGGGGAACTGGCCGCCGAGGTCGGCCTCCCCGGACGCGTAGCGCCGCGTGGAGTTGTGCGCGGCGTAGTCGGCGGTGGCGTTCACGAGCGCGGCCACCTGGCGGTTGAACCGGCCGGGGTCGGACGTGACGTTCTGGTTGTTGATGCGGTTCGTCCTCCCGACGTTGTCCAGGGAGGAGAGGGAGGTGGCGTTGGAGGAGTAGTAGAGGGCGCAAGGGTCGTAGTAGATGGCGGCGTCCTTGTCGTAGGCGCACTGGTTCTGCACGTCCTGGAAGGCCATGGCGAGGCAGCCGGAGCAGGCCGTGGCGTTGGCGTCGCCCCGGCAGAGCGCGAGCGCCGAGACCTGGTCCGGGGCGGCGCCGACCACGGCGGTGGCGAAGAGGTCCGGGGACGAGGAGATGTTCCTGGGCAGCGCCGCGGCGAGGAGGCCCAGGTTGGCCTGGTACGTGCTGTTGGCCGTGAAGTTGGCTGCCGTGCCGCACACCTGCCACGGATACGCCGCTGCGCACCGCGCCAGCAGCACGACGGCGAGGGATGCCACGACCACGGCGAGGTGGCTCATTATGTTCTGTGTCTGTGTGTATGGCATTGGCAGGTTGGTGATCGAATCGGACTACCGAGTGGAGACCGAGAAGATGGACTGACTGCCCGTCGACCCAATCAAATCATCAACTTGGCAACGCGAGTTGCCAATTTCTATATACATACACTACTCTACTGCAAGAGCCCCTAACCCGACGGCAACGATCCCGGCGGAGCCGAAACCTCGTGCGCTTGCGTAGTATCGTCGTGACGCGGACGAGTTGCGTTCAACGACCGTACTGATGGGTCAAAATCAGCCACTTGCAGCAGTACCCTTTTTCTTTCCTCAAGTTTTTCCTTTTTTTTGAACCGCTTCTTTCGTGAAGTTGCATGGCAATCCCGGAGCTGTTGTTTGTCGATTGTGCAGCCAGCTCGTGCCACCATCTCTTCCGCTTGCTGCCAGAGACAACCATGCTCGGCGGCTACCTCCTTCTCGCGGTCGTGCTGCTGCCGCTGGCCGCGGCCCAGGGGACGCAGTGGCAGTCCACGACCTGCGCCAGCGGCCTCTACGCGGCCAACAGCACCTACCAGACCAACCTGCGCCTGCTCGCCGCGGCGCTACCGGCCAACGTCTCGGCATCGCCGGCCGGCTTCGCCACGGCCACCGTGGGCGTGGTGCCGGACCTCATCTCCGCGCTGGCGCTCTGCCGTGGCGACGCCAACGCCTCGTCCTGCCGCGCCTGCGTCGCGGCGGGCTTCCCGGGCGCGCAGCGCGGCTGCCCCAACAGCAAGGACGTCGCCATCTACCAGGACGACTGCGTCCTCCGCTTCTCCGACCAGCGCTTCCTGGACTTCGTAGGCGTGGAATCCCCCGCCGGCACCTACTCCTCCGACGAGGAGAACCTCACAGCCACGGCGGTCTGGTTCAACGCCGCCGCCCTCGCGCTCCTCAACGCGACGGTCGACCAGGCCGTGGTCGCGCGCGGCGACCCCGCCAAGAAGTACTTCGCCACGGGCGAGGGGAGCTTCGACGCGACGTACTACCCGAAGATTTACGGGCTGGCGCAGTGCGTGCCGGAGATGACGGCCGCGCAGTGCCGGGGCTGCCTCGGCGGCTTCATCGGAGCCGCGCCGTGGTTCTTGTTCCAGAACGGGAAGTCTGGCGGCCGAGCTCTTGGGGTTTGGTGCAACCTGAGGTACAGCGTGAACCCGTTCTACACGGGCGCCGCCATGGTGAAGCTCTCGGCGCCGCCGGCGCCAGCACCCGCAGCCGTGCCTTCCGTTGCTACCGCAGAGACGCCAGCAGGTCGGGTCTGGTTCTCGGTTTCCCCATCTGGCGCAAATTCCACATCATTCCACGTACGTACTTGAAATGTCCGTTTGATGTTGCATCCAATGTTGACTTCAATGCAGGGAGGAAAGGGAGAGTGGCAGGGATCTCTACAGGCGTCGCTTGTTTCGCTGTCGTGATGTTGATTCTTGCAGTCTTTGCTTTCATTCGCTTCAAGAGAAGAAAGGCCAAGAAGCATGACAACTGTGAGTAACTGGTCAACTGCTTGCTCAAAGCACTGGATATTATTGGCACTACTAACTGTAGTGGCGTCTCTTATGTGTGTGTGGAACAGCATTTAACAAAATGGCGAGAGGGAAGTGCACAATCTACGATTTCCCGGCGCTGCAAGAGGCAACCGGGAACTTCTCAGAGAAGCACAAGCTCGGAGAAGGCGGTTTCGGAACTGTATACAAGGTAAACAGACAAGCAAGAACGCAGAGTAAAACTATTTGCCGCACTCTGTTCTTCTACTGAAAAAATAACCTCTGCTTCAGGGAAACCTCCCGGACGGGCAGGAAATAGCAGTGAAGAAACTTATAGATGGTGCTGGTGCTGAACATGGACTGGATCAGATACGCAATGAAGTGCTGGTGTTGGCACAGCTCCAGCACAAGAACCTTGTTAGGCTACTGGGGTTTTGCTGGCATCAGAAGGAGATGCTACTTGTCTACGAATACATCAGGAACGGGAGCCTCGACAACTTCCTTTTTGGTATTTCCCTGCATCCTTTCCACTCACATCTCCATATACTAAAAACTCTTTCAATGTTCCTCTGAGTTATCAGTTTGTACTATGTGTTTCAGAATATTGTGAGATTTGAAACACGGAACTCGTACTATATTAGCTGGTACGTCAGGTCTCATGAAAAACTAGCCTTTGGTTGTGATACAAAATTGTCCACCAAAATATGCCGAGAACAGAGGAATCATGAAGTGAGTATTGTTGTTTGGAAATACCTTCTTTAATAGTCATTCATACTCACTGTAGCATTTCTGGAAAGGAAGTTGCTACAGGTCCATATCGTAGACAGTTAGACTAGTGCAAAGTACATTCTGTTTGTGTAAGAAATTACTGAAGTTTCCATTAGCAGTTCCTGATAAAAGTTGAACAATATGTTGCAGTAGATGCTAGTCGAAGAAACACGCTAAGCTGGGATGAAGAGTACAACATCATTCTCGGAATTGCCAAGGGCATAATGTATCTTCACGAGGACTCGAGCGTAAGGATAATCCACCGAGACCTGAAAGCTAACAACATTCTGATTGATGATGCCATGGATCCGAAGATTGCGGACTTCGGGTTAGCTAGGCTGCAAGTCGGAGGCCATACTCAAACCATGACAGCTAGAGTTGTTGGAACGTAGTAAGCAATTGCATACAAAAGTGCTTTCGTATTGCAGATATCAACATTCAACATGTGTGCTTCTATGCCTAACTGATAATTATTTGCAGCGGGTATATGGCCCCAGAGTATGCAATACACGGAAACGTGTCGCCAAAGATCGACATTTTCAGCTTTGGTGTCTTGGTGCTTGAAATTGTAACCAAGAGGAGGAACTGCGGTTCGGATGATTGCGAGACGGACATGGTGAATCTCCTAAGTGATGTAAGTGGATCTGTATATTTCAGCAAGCCTGCAACCATATTATCATGTCTGAAACGTAATTTTTTTTGACAACTCTGGAAGTAATTTTTCAAGTAGTAACAAACTGATGGGGAACAGGTATGGACTTGTTGGAGCAAAGGGACGATATCGCGGCTGATTGATGAATCTCTCCAAGGACACCCCCGAATCCAGGCGCTAAGATGTATCCACATTGGGTTGCTGTGCGTCCAAGCAGACCCTGACGACAGGCCTGACATCCCATCCATCATCTTCATGTTGAACAGGGAGGACATGGAGCTTCAGCCACCGGCACAGCCTGCATTCTTCTTCGGGGAAGACTCAAACTCACCTTCTCCGCCGTGCCAGCAGGGCATCTACGTGTACAACCGGTCTGAGGTGATCTTTGAAAACACCTCTGTGAATGGGCTCACAATTACTGACGCATATCCTAGATAATTTCTTTTATATATTGTATCTTAGATAAGCGAAAGACAAATAAGAGTGGTTTGGAATATCATCAGGGTTTGGTTCTTGGATAAAAAATGCACTTTGAAACACCCAAACAACAAAATGAAGTATATTAAGCAACTAACTCGATGACCGAACGCACAGAAATGAAGCCAGGGAGATGTTAAGTTCTGGCATACAAAAGGTCTCACTACATTGGAATTAAAATCAGAGTCTGATTATGGTACATCAAATCTATATGGGCCGTTAAATCGAGTGAACTCAACAGTCCAGATTCGTTTTACTGCACATGATTTTGTGTAGTACAAGGGGCATTTTCATCATTGCACCGGTTTAAACCGCGTGCTTGTTCCCTCTCAAAAGTAGTCCAAGGGTAAAATGGGAACATAAAAAGTTCATTTTAGTCAAAATGTTCTTCTCTGCTCGTGTCGTCCTACATCGGGGGGAGCTAGGGTTTGAGCCCTCACCGGCAGGATCGAGCCCTGCATGTGTCCCCACCTTGCCAGTGGCACTTTGCCTCCTCTCCCCGGCCTACTCGAAGTATATGTTGGGCCCTAAATGGCCTCAACTCGCCATGGGCCTTTAACATGCCGAAAAGGCACACCGGACTGTATATGGACCCAATAACACCACTGGCCGCTAATAGACCACAAAAGCAGCTCGGTCCGAAAAATGGGCCCAAAACACGACGGACCGTCAACATGCTAAAAGACACATATATCGGGCCATAAAAGGGCCCAATAAAACCGCAAGCCATCAATAGGACAAAAGACACTTGACCGCAAATGAGCCCAAAGAAAATACCTGACGCTAACAGGCTGAAAGACACATCAACCTGCAAAATGGTCCTAGGCAACACGGTTCGTCAATGGGCCGCAACTATCGACGGGCCATAATAATGCCGAATGTCCCACAGACAGTTGCCGGGATTAATTGACACAAGTCCTAGTGGGACTTAAGCATGCCTTTGACTGGGTCGGTCTTTTTAACTAGTTCATGCCCCATATCGTCGCTTCATAGGCGCATGTCGGCATTGGATAGGCAATACTTGTTCTAATGAATAGTTGACACATGGCTCCGTTGATGATTAAGAGGCCGACACATGGAGGATCAACAATGGTCAACGTCATTAACGGGTATTATCGGTGTCAAAATCTGCAGATCTCGAGTAGGGGGTCCCGAACTGTGTGTCTAAGGATCGAAGGTAACAGGAGGCAGGGGGCACGATATTTACCCAGGTTCGGGCCCTCTTAATGGAGGTAATACCCTACTTCCTGCTTGATTGACTTTGATGAGTATAGGGTTTACAAGAGTTGATCTACCTCGAGATCGTAATGGCTAAACCCTAGATGTCTAGCCTATATGACTGTGATTGCCTCTAAGGACTAACCCCTCCGGTTTATATAGGAACCGGAGGGGACTAGGGTTGTACAAAGTCGGTTTACAGAGGAAGGAAACTATACATCCGGATGCCAAGTTTTCCATCCACGCCAAGGAGAGTCCCGTGCGGACACGGGAGAAGGCCTTCTATCTTGTATCTTCACGGCCCATCAGTCTGGCCCATGTCACATAGGTCGGCTCCCCGAGGACCCCATAGTCCAGGACTCCCTCAGTAGCCCCTGAACCGGACTTCAATGACGATGTATCCGGCGCGTAGATTGTCTTCAGTATTGCAAGGCAGGTTCCTTCTCCGAATACTCCAAAGCAGTCTTCCGCATAGGATAACAGTATCCGGCTCTGTTTAATAATTACATCCTTAAGCTGTAAGGGTAAAAATACTCGTAACAAAGAAAGTCACGTCCATAGGTGATTTTTCCGGTGAGGCGTTATGTCCTGGCCTCGTTAGTATTTTGAACCGTTTTACGGCCCCCACTTCATGCTTCGAGGCACGGTCATAGGCACGTCTTGTCAAGCAAGGATCGTGTCCCTTTATCACGGGATTCCTATTAATGAGGGTTTGGGTAATCCAACCGTGCCGTTCACACGTCCCCTTGGGAATAGGCGAGATTTAAGGCTCGGGGGGCTTGATATCCACTGCCTTTCTAAGAGATAAAGGTCCGTCTTTTTACCGCACGCCTTCTTCCTCCTCAGCCCATCCGCCATTCGAGCTCCAGCGCCCAAGTTCCAATCTCTTCCATTGCCACCAAATACTCCAGCCATGTCGGATCTGGGGCACACAGGGCAAGTGGATGGCTTCCTCTGTTACAAAGGAGAACATCAAGGAGCTCCGGGAACCTGGGTACCTGGCCGCGGATATAATCCACCGGCTCCCTGCTAAAAAGAAGATCATTCCCACTCCAAAGACTAATGAGAGGGTAGTGTTCATCCCCCATTTCCTTCGCGGACTAGGGTTTCCCCTCCATCCTTTCGTCTGCGGTCTTATGTTTTACTATGATTTAGATTTTCATGATCTAGCCCCAAATTCCTTCCTCAACCTTTTGGCGTTTATCGTCGTGTGTGAGGCATTCCTCCGCGTCCCTCCCCACTTCGGCCTATGGCTCAAGGTCTTCAATGTGAAGCCGAAGGTGGTCGAAGGCCAACACGCGGAGTGCGGCGGCGCCATGGTGAGCAAACTCCCCAACGTCACCTGGCCAAAGGGAACCTTCATGGAGTCCGTCAAGGGATGGCAGTAGGGGTGGTTCTATATCACGGAACCCCACGATACCACATGGGCCGCCGCTCCTGAGTTCAAGTCTGGGCCCCTGATGCAGCTTACATCCTGGCTCAATAAGGGCCTAGATTGGGAGTCGGCCGATGAGGTGACGAGGTTGGAGAGCCGTGTCAAGGGCATGATAAACAAGAACACCAGCCTTGCCAGCGTGATCCAGGTGACGCTTTTTCGTCGGATTCTCTCTTATCAACGTCGGACCCAACATATGTGGGAATTCGACCCGACCAATCCTTGGACCCTGCAGCGGTTCTTCGTCACGACGCACGAAGACATATGGAAGCTACTTTTCAAGACTCAAAAGTCGTAGCCGGAAACGACTGAAGACCACGGCCTCAACTGCGCTCTTTCGGCTACTCCCGTAAGTTTTATGATGACTTTAATTTGCAAATCCAAAGAGTATATTGAACTTTCCATTACTCCCACAGGGCTGGACAAAGAAGGCGGAGCAAATCCAATGTCCAGCTCCGTTGCCCGAAGACCCAATTATCCCTTTGTTGACGAAGATGCTGGTTCCGGCGCCGTATCAGGCCCCGGAAGAAGGCCAAGAAGAAAGGCAAGGAGGCCAGAGGCGGCCTCCGTTGTAAGGGCACTTCAGACGTTATATCCGAAGATAACGGGACCTCCTCCTCTCATGACGAAGATTTAGAGGAGGAAGAGAGCAATCCTCCCCACAAGGGGGGAAGGAATAAAAGGGCGGCTTCCGCAGATCTAGAGGCGGAGTTACAAATCTCCTCCACTACAAGAAATCTCGTCCTGAGATTTAGGAGGTAGAAGGAAATAGTGCGGGGTATTCATCACGCAGGCGATCCTCGCGTTCCCAAGTGGCTTCGTCTTCAGAGTGATGCGACCACTCGACTTTGAGGAACTTAATCGCCTTCTGACATGTGTGGCGTTCAGCTTGGCCGAGAATGCGGATCGGATGCTCTTTATAGAAGAGGTCCTATTGCAACTCGAGCACTTCATGATCCACCGCTCGGATTGGGTCCTTGAAGCAGCGGCGGAGTTGTGACACGTGGAACACATGAGAAAGGTTTGACGGAAGCTCCAGTTGATATGCCACTTTTCCACGCCTTTCCAGAAGTGAAAGGACCAATATAGCGAGGAGCACACCGCGTCTGCCTCCACCATCCAGGCGGCCAAGACAGCTCCACCACCCCGAGCTCCTGCTCCCACTCCCAATAATGGTCTGTGCTTCAAGTGTGGTCAGCCAGGACACCATGCTAGGGAATGCAACCAGAACCAGAATCAATTGGCCCTTCCAGCAGTTGGCCGTGGTAACAACCAGTCTCGCAACAACAATGCCAAGTCTTATGGTCGTGTTCATGCCAACCAAGTTGATCTGAATAAAGCTCAGGACCAACCTGCTACCATGATGGGTACACTCCTCATAAATTCAATACCAGCATCCGTTTTATTTGATACTAGTGCATCGCATTCATTCATGTCAGAAGATTTTGCATACAAGCATGACCAAAATGTGAGGTCATAAACACTCCACTAGTGGTAAAAACCCCCGCCGGCCAATGTCAAACCTCTATGGTTAGTCAAAACGTTCCCGTGGAAATCGAAGGGTTGGAATTCTATGCCTCTCCCATTATCCTGAAGTCGTCTAACATCGACCTCATTCTGGGTATGGATTGGTTGAAAGCGCATACTGCTTCTATAGTTTGCGCCACTAAGACCGTCCATCTGCTACACCCTTCTGATGAAATTATAAGCTACAATGCTCGTCTGGTTCAGAATGCCGAGGCAAGGCTTTATGCGTTGAATGCACTGAACGCTACACCACTCGAGGGCATTGAAAACATCCCCGTTGTGCGTGAATTCCTCGACGTCTTTTTTAAGAGCTTCCAGGGATTCCCCTGCCAGAGCTGTCGAATTCATCATCGACTTGAAACCAGGCACCACTCCTATAGCCAAATGGCCCTACAAGATGCCGCCACATGAACTCATTGAGCTTAAGGAGGAAATCGACAAGTCTCTACGAAGTGGTTTCATTCGCCAAAGTTGCTCTCCTTGGGGAGCACCTTCTCTCTTTGTCAAGAAGAAGGATGCGACAAACCGATTGGTCTAAGACTATCGTCCTATTAACCAAGCTACCATTCAGAACAAATATCCTCTTCCTCGAATCAATGATTTGTATGATCAACTGGCTGGTTCGTCAGTGTTCTCTAAACTCAACTTGAGGTTGGGTTACCACCAGATCCGTGTTCGTGAAGAAGATATCCCAAAGACCGCATTTGTGACTCGCTATGGTTCATACGAGTACACTGTCATGTCTTTTGGATTAACCAATGCTCCAGCCACCTTCTCTCCTCTGATGAACTATATCTTTATGGAATACCTCAACAAGTTTGTCGTGGTTTATCTGGATGATATCCTTGTATATTCCAAGAATGAAGAAGAACATGATGAACATCTTCGTCTTGTTCTGGAAAAACTTAGAGAGCATCAACTCTATGCCAAGTTCTCCAAGTGTGAATTCTGGCTTCCTGAAGTACCCTATCTTGCGCATGTCATCTCCAAGGATGGTATCGCCGTCAACCCCGAGCGACTTCAGGCTATTCTTGATTGGACTCCTCCGAAGAATGTCAAGCAAGTCAGTAGTTTTCTCAGACTCACCAGCTATTGCCGTCGATTTGTTGAGAACTTCTCCAAGATCGCTAGACCTTTGACTAACCTGCTTCATAAGGGTGTCAAGTTTGAGTGGACAGAAAAGTGTCAGGAAAGTTTCCAAGCGCTCAAAGACAAGCTGACCTCTGCCACAGTGCTTGCTCCTCTAAATACTAAGAAGGACTTCGTCATTTATTGTGATGCTTCACGTCAAGGCTTAGGCGTTGTACTAATGCAGGAGCGTAAAGTGATTGCTTATGCCTCTCGTCAATTGTGCCCTCACGAAGAGAACTATCCAGTTCATGACCTCGAGCTTGCTGCTGTTATCCATGCACTAAAATAGTGGCAACATTACCTTCTCGGTAATCGTTGCGAGATCTTCACCGACCATCAAAGTCTGAAGTATCTGTTTGCTCAACCAGACCTGAACCTCCGTCAGCAGAGATGGATGGAGATTGTAGCATATTTTAACTTGGGTATCTCCTATACTCCAGGCAAGGCTAATGTAATGGCTGATGCCTTGAGCCGCAAATCTTACTGCAACCACCACCAGGTTCACAAGGTTCAACCCTCGCTTGTTGAAGAATTCAGAAAGCTGAACCTCCATATTGTTCCTCCTAGTGCACTCGCTCCCACTCCCCCAGGGTTCCATAAAATGAACCTCCATCTTGTTTCCCAGGGTTCTCTCAATACCCTGGTTGCTAGACCAGATCTTGTGGACACCATCAAATGGATACAGAAATGTGACAGTGAAGTCGAGAAGATTAAACGCTATCTCGCAGAAGGAAAGCCCTCATTCTTCACTATTGGCGATGATGGCGCCTTGTAATTTAAAGGCCGCCTAGTGGTTCCGAGTAAGAGGAAAAACCTGAATCTAACTCCAAGGGTTATGAAGGAAGCTCATGATACACCTTTGTCTATTCATCCCGGTAGCACCAAGATGTACCAAGACATTCATCACAGATTCTGGTGGTCTAATATGAAGCAAGACATTGCCCGTGATGTTGCTGAGTGTGACGTTTGCCGTCGTATCAAGCAGAACATCAAAGGCCCGCTGGAACTCTGCAACCTATCTCTATTCCTGAATGGACATGGGACCATGTTGAAATGGACTTCGTCACTGGTTTTCCCAAATCGCAGAAAGGTAATGATGTTATTCTTGTCGTTATTGATCGGCTTTCTAAACTTGCACATTTTCTGGCTGTCAAAGAAATGATCACTGCTAGTCAGCTGGCAACCGTCTACATGTCCAGAATTTTCTCACTTCACGGTATTCCATTGGTAGTCAGTTCAGACCATGGCAGTTTATTCACTTCAAGATTCTGGGCAAGTTTCCAAGAAGCTATGGGGACTCATCTGTCTTTCAGCACTGCTTTCATCCTCAATCACAAGGGCAAGTTGAACGTGTCAACCAAGTTCTCTAAGACATACTTCGAGCTTGTGTTATTTCCTTCGGCAAGAAATGGGAGGAATCTCTCCTGTATGCTGAGTTCTCTTATAATAATAGCTATCAAGCTAGTCTGAAGATGGCCCCCTTCGAAGTGTTATATGGACGAAAGTGCCGAACCCCTCTGAACTGGTCAAAAATAGGGGATCTCCACTCTTCAGTCCGGATATTATCCAACATGCCGAAGAACAAGTCCGCATTATTCTCGAGAATCTCAAGACTGCTCAGTCACGTCAGAAGAGTCAGTATGACCGTCATCATAAGGACATGGTCTATCAACCTGGCGAAAAGGCTTATCTTTGAGTCACACCAATGAAGGGTGCTCACCGCTTCGGGATCAAGGGCAAGCTAGCTCCTTGCTATATTGGTCCTTTCACTATTCTAGAAAGGCGTGGAAAAGTGGCATATCAATTAGAGCTTCCGTCAAACCTTTCTCAGGTTCACGATGTGTTCCACGTGTCGCAACTCCGCCGCTGCTTCAAGGACCCAATCCGAGCGGTGGATCATGAAGTGCTCGAGTTGCAACATGACCTCTCCTATAAAGAGCATCCGATCCGTATTCTCGACCAAGCTGAACGCCGCACACGTCAGAAGTCAATTAAGTTCCTCAAAGTCCAGTGCTCGCATCACTCTGAAGACGAAGCCACTTGGGAACGCGAGGATCGCCTGCGTGATGAATACCCCGCACTGTTTCCTTCTACCTCCTAAATTTCTTGTAGTGGAGGAGATTTGTAACGCCCGGATAATTAAGCTACAGTGAAATTCTGCTAATGATGCCATGTCACCTCCCTTACTGTTGCTAATCTCCCGTTAGTTCAAAACCGGTTCAAAAATAAAATTCAAAATATGGCAAACAACAAAAGTTTTCAAACATTAAAACAAAAATGTCCAGAGTGTGCAAATAAATGCCTAGTTAATTATGGTGAAGGAACCGTGCTTTTATAAAAGGCCTAAATATTTAAAAGGAATTAAAATAGAAAAGAAATAAGATAAAAAGGAAAAACTAAAACTAAAACTAACAACCATAAAAATTAAAAGGGAACCTCCCCCCACGGCCCACTGGCCCAGCTAGCCGGCCAGCCCACCTGGCCCAGCCACCTCCACTATCTCGAGAACCCCCCTGAAACCCTAATCCACACCCCGTCACCCCACTCCTCCACTCCCCCCCCACATCGCCCCTCCCCCCTCCCGATCCAGATTGGATCAGGATCGATCCCGCGCGCCCGACGTCACCCCGCCACTCGTCGCCGGAGCTCCCTCGTCGGCCTGCCTCCGCCATCTCGCCGGACTGCCTCCCCTACATTGCCGTCGTCCCCATCATCCTCCCCACGCCCCACTGCCCCGTCCCCTACGCTCCCTCGGTGAGACCCCCGGCCTCCTCTTCTCTCCCCGTCACCTTCGTCCATCCCGTCGTGCCGTTCGGGTCACCGAACACCCACAACACCTCCTCCGTCCTCCTTCTCCTTCCCCTATTCCCGCTTGTCGATCGCGCCCGCTTCCACACAATGCGCGCGCCCTCTCGACGCTCCCAGCCAGATCCTGCTCGCCGTCCCTCACCACAGTGTCCCAGCTTTCGCTTCAAGGACCTCGACGGCCCCCGTTGCTGCGTTGGTTGTGAGTTCTTGTTTGTTTTTGTAGGTGCGTGGGACTTCTGAGGAGCCTCCTACTGGATTGATACCTTTGTTCTCAAAAACTGAGGGAAATACTTACGCTACTTTGCTGCATCACCCTTTCCTCTTCAAGGAAAACCAACGCAAGCTCAAGACGTAGCAAGAAGGATTTCTGGCGCCGTTGCCGGGGAGGTCTTTGCTCAAGTCAAGACATACCAAGTACCAATCACAAACTCATCTCCCTCGCATTACATTATTTGCCATTTGCCTCTCGTTTTCCTCTCCCCCACTTCACCCCTGCCGTTTTATTCGCCCTCTCTTTCCAAATCTCCTCTCCCTTTCGCTTGCCTTTTTGTTTGCTTGTGTGTTGGATTGCTTGTCGCGATGGCGCAAGATAATACCAAATTGTGTGACTTTTCCAATACCAATAATAATGATTTCCTTAGTACTCCGATTGCTCCTCTTAATGATGTTGAGTCTTGTGAAATCAATGCTGCTTTGTTGAATCTTGTTACGAAAGATCAATTCTCCGGTCTTCCTAGTGAAGATGCCGCTACCCACCTAAACAACTTTGTTGATTTGTGTGAGATGCAAAAGAAGAAAGATACGGATAATGATATTGTTAAATTGAAGTTATTTCCGTTTTCACTTAGAGATCGTGGTAAAGTTTGGTTTTCATCTTTGCCTAAGAATAGTATTGATTCATGGAATAAGTGAAAAGACGCTTTTATCTCTAAGTATTTTCCTCCCGCTAAGATCATCTCTCTTAGGAACAATATTATGAATTCTAAACAACTTGATCATGAGCATGTTGCCCAATCTTGGGAAAGAGTGAAATTGATGATTCAAAATTGCCCTACTCATGGTTTGAATTTATGGATGATCATACAATTTTTTTATGCCGGATTGAATTTTGCTTCTAGAAATCTTTTAGATTCGGCCGCGGGAGGCACTTTTATGGAAATCACCTTAGGAGAAGCTACTAAACTCCTTGATAATATTATGGCTAATTATTCTCAATGGCACACCGAAAGATCTACTAGTAAGAAAGTGCATGCTATAGAAGAAATTAATGTCTTAAGTGGAAAGATGGATGAACTTATGAAATTGTTTGCTACTAAGATTGCTCCTATTAATCCCAATGATATGACTTTGTCTAGTTTGATTGAGAATAAATAAGGAATCTATGGATGTGAATTTTGTTGGTAGGAATAATTTTGGTAACAATGCTTATAGAGGAAACTTTAATCCTAGACCATTCCCTAGTAATTCCTCTAATAATTATGGAAATTCCTACAATAATTCTTATGGTAATTATAATAAGATTCCCTCTGATTTTGAGAATAGTTTTAAAGAATTTATGATCTCTCAAAAGAATTTTAATGCCTTGCTTGAAGAAAAATTACTTAAAGTTGATGATTTGGCTAGGAACATTGATATACTTTCGCTATGTTGATTCTTTGAAACTTAGATCTACTCCTCCTAAGCATGATATAAATGAGTCTCTCAAAGCTATGCGAATTTCCATTGATGAGTGCAAAGAAAGAACCGCTAGATTGCGTGCTAAGAAAGATTGCTTTGTAAAGGCGTGTTCTTCTAGTTTCCATGAAAATAATGATGACGATCTAAAAGTTATTGATGTGTCCCCTATTAAATCTTTGTTTTGCAATATGATATTAATATGATGGGACTGGAGAAGAGTCAACTTTAGTTAAAAGGCGTCCCAATGATTCAAAGTTTTTATATCTTAATGCTGAATTTGGTAAAAGTGGGATTGGAGAGGTCAAGACTTTAAATAGCATTGAACCCACTATCTTGGATTTCAGGGAATTTAATTATGATAATTGTTCTTTAGTAAATTGTATTTCCTTGTTGCAATCCGTGTTGAATTCTCCTCATGCTTATAGTCAAAATAAAGCTTTTACCAAACATATTGTTGATGCCTTGATGCAATCTTATGATGAAAAAACTTAATTTGGAAGTTTCTATACCTAGAAAACTTTATGATGAGTGGGAACCTACTATAAAGATTAAAATTAAGGATCATGAGTGCTATGCTTTATGTGATTTGGGTGCTAGTGTTTCCACGATTCCGAAAACTTTATGTGATATTCTAGGTTTCCATGATCTTGATGATTGCTCTTTAAATTTGCACCTTGCGAATTCCACCATTAAGAAGCCTATGGGAAGGATCAATGATGTTCTTATTGTTGCAAATAGGAACTATGTTCCTGTATATATTTTATCGTTCTTGACATAGATTGCAATCTTTCATGTCCTATTATTCTTGGTAGAGCTTTCCTTAGAACGATTGGTGCGATTATTGATATGAAGGAAGGGAATATTAGATTCCAATTTCCATTAAGGAAAGGCATGGTACACTTTCCAAGAAAGAAAGTTAAATTACCATATGAATCTATCATGCGAGCTACTTATGAATTGAGTGCCAAAGATGGCACTACTTAGATCTATCCTCGCTTTTATGCCTAGCTTGGGGCGTTAAACAATAGCGGTAGTTGGGAGGCAACCCAATTTTATTTTAGTTTTTTTGTTTTTGCTTCTGTTTAGTAATAAATAATTCATCTAGCTTCTGTTTAGATGTGTTTTCAAGTTTTAATTAGTGTTTGTTCCAAGTAGAACCTATAGGATAACCTATGGTGATAGTTAATTTGATTCTGCTGAAAAACAGAAACTTTGCACGCACGAAAATAATTTTAGTAAATTCACAGAAACGTGCTTTTGCGTTGATTCTTTTTTCTGTAGATCAATAGACAAATTTCCCAGGACTTTCTATTTTGGTAGGATTTTTAGAGTTCCATAAGTATTCAAGAGTTACAGATTGCTACAGACTGTTCTGTTTTTGACATATTCTGTTTTTCGTGTGTTGTTTGCTTATTTTGATGCATCTATGGCTAGTATGTAGGGTATGAACCATAGAGAAGTTGGAATACAGTAGGTTTAACACCAATATAAATAAAGAATGAGTTCATTACAGTACCTTATGTGGTGGTTTTGCTGTCTTGCACTAACGGAGCTTTTGAAATTCCTGTTGAGTTTTGTGTTCTGAAGTTTTCAAGTTTTGGGTAAAGATTTGATGGACTATGGAATAAGGAGTGGCAAGAGCCTAAGCTTGGGGATGCCCATGGCGCCCCAAGATATTCAAGGATAACCAAAAGCATAAGCTTGGGGATGCCCCGGAAGGCATCCCCTCTTTCGTCTTCGTCTATCGGTAACTTTACTTGGAGCTATATTTTTATTCGCCACATGATATGTGTTTTGCTTGGAGTGTCATGTATGATATGAGTCTTTGATTTTTAGTTTACCACAATCATCCTTGTTGTACACACCTTTTGGGAGAAGCCCACTTGATTAGAATTTATTAGAATACTCTATGCGCTTCACTTATATCTTTTGAGCTAGATAGTTTTGCTCTATGTGCTTCACTTATATTTTCTAGAGCACGGAGGTGGCTTAATTTTGAAGAAATTGTTGATCTCTCATGCTTCACTTATATTATTTTGAGAGTCTTTTAGAACGGCATGGTATTTGCTATGGTTATAAATTTGGTCCTAGAATGATGAACATCCAAGTTGGGTATAATAAAAACTATCATAGAAAGTGCATTAAACACTAGGATCAATTTGATGCTTGATAATTGTTTTGAGATATAAAGGTGGTAATGATAGAGTCATGCTAGTTGGGTAATTATGAAATTGAGAAATACTTGTGTTGAAGTTGGCAAGTCCCATAGCATGCACGTATGGTAAAAGTTGTATGACAAATTTGTTGCATGGGTTTAATTGTCTTCCTTATGAGTGGAGGTCGGGATCGCGCGATGGTTAACTCCTACCAACCCTTCCCCTAGGAGCATGCGTAGTAGTACTTTGCTTCGAGGGCAAGTAGACTTTTGCAATAAGTATATGAGTTCTTTATGACTAATGTGAGTCCATGGACATACGCACACTTACCCTTCCACTTTGCTAGCCTCTATTATGCCGCGCAACCTTCGCCGGTATCATGCACCCATTATTTACCTTCCTCAAAATAGCCACCATACCTACCTATTATGGCATTTCCATAGCCATTCCGAGATATATTGCCATGCAACTCTCCACCGTTCCGTTTATTATGACACATTCCATCATTATCATATTGCTCTTTGCATGATCATGTAGTTGACATCGTATTTGTGGCAAGGCCACCTTCATAATTTTTCATACATGTCACTCTTGATTCATTGCATATCCCGGTACACCGCCGGAGGCATATACATAGAGTCATATTGTGACACCCGGATAATTAAGCTACAGTAATCCCACGTTAACGATGCCACGTCACCTCCGTTACTGTTGCTAACCTCGTGTTAGTTCGAAACCGATTCAAATACAAATTCAAGATCAAGCAAACATTAAAAGTTTCAAATATTAAAACTAAAATGTTCAATAAATATTAGATAAGTCAGAGACTATGATAAAATTGTAAACAACATTATTAAAATTTGATAAGTGACTTAAACAACCTCAAACAGTGGCTAAAAACATTATTTATAACCTTTTTAGTAATACAAAATAAATCTGAAATGATATTTACCCCAAACTAGTTTTTGGTGGTAGGATATATTGTGCTGTGATTTGTGGTCCAGCTCTCATATTTTACCAAACTCATTTGGTGCCCAAACAATTAGCAAAAACAGAAAAGAAAATAAAGAAAAAGGAAAAGAATAAAACAGAAAACAAAACTTACAAAAAGGTAACCTCACCAGTAGGTCAGTGGCCCAGCTGGCCTCTAGGCCGCCAGGCCGGCCCAACCGCCCCATCGCCCCACCTTATCCCCTGGGCGACCGAACCCTAGCGGTTACTCCCCCCACTACCCCACTCGTTCCCCCTCACGCACCCTCGCCTCCTCCGCCTCCTCGATCTGGATCGGGGAATCGGCGCCAGCCACTCATCACATGACCACCGGTCGCCGCCGCTCGCGCGCTCCCGTCGCCGTCGCCAACCTGATCCCCCTTGGCGCCGCCTCACCGCCTCGCCTCCTCCCCGACAAGCCCGAGCGCTCGCCACCCCGACTCCCATCATCAGCCGCCGCCCGACGTTGCGCCGTCGTCGGCGTCGCTTCGTCGCCGCCGCCCGCCGCCGCCGACGTCCGCCTCCTCAACCCTCCGCCCCGCAATGGACCCGGTCGGGGCAGCCGACGCCTCGCGCTTCCCGTCGCCTCCCCGACCCCGTCGGCGGACCGTCCCCGTCTTCCTCCTCCACGCACGGAGATGCTCCGCCTCGTCGCGCCGACCCCGACACCTCCTCGAGCACACTGCCTTTCCCCTACAGCTCCCCCTGTGAGGACCCCTTCTCTCCTTCCTTCCCTCTGCCGCCGGCGCCATTCGCGACGCCTGCCTCTCTCTGCGGCGCACACACGCGCCATGCCCGTCGTGGCCTTCGCTTTCGTCGCGCGCTTCGAGCCGCGCCTCGCGCTCAGCGCCCTCTCATGCTCGCCGCCACCATTACCGCCGACCCGCCGTCCCTTGCCGCGGCCTCGCCCGCCGACCACGCCTGGCTTGCCGCTGGTCGCGCCAATGCCACCGCGGCATGCGCCCATTCGGTGGCGTTGCGCTGTCGCCCGTGCCCTCTAGCCCTTCTGACCCCTCGACGAAGGGCCCAGCCCACGTAACGCTTTTAAAAGAAAATGAAAAGGAAAAATAAAAATGAATTAATAAAATAATTAATTAATTAGTAAATTAATTAAGTTAATTAACCATGTTTAGTTAACCTAATTAATTAGTTAGTTTAACTAAACAGTAATTGGTTTAGCTAACACCTAATTAAACTAAATGAGGATGACAGTGGGTCCTACCGACCCACATGCCAGGTTTGACTCTGGCCAGCTGGGTTTGACCTGCTGACATCATGGTGATGTCATGTTGACATCACCTTTCACTGTTCTGGATAATGTTTAATTTAAATAATTAATTAAATTCTAGAAAGTAATAAAATCTTTAGAAAATCATATCTTTTAATCCGTAACTCGGATGAAAATACTCTCTACATGAAAGTTGCTCAAAACGACGAGACGATTTCGGATACGCAACCCGTTCGTCCGCCACACCCCCCTAATCTATCGAACTCGCAACTTTCCCCCTCCGGCTCCTTTGCCCGAAAACGCGAAACACCGGGAATACTTTCCCGGATGCTTCCCCCCTTCACCGGTATCACCTCATACCGCGTTAGGGCACCTCTACCACCGATACTTGTCATGTCATGCATCGCTATGCACCTGCTTGCTTAAATATTTATTGTTTCTTCCCCCTCTTCTCTCGCTAGACACCGAGACCGACGCTGCTGCTGCCCAGTTTGACTACGGAGTTGACGTCCCCTCTCTCTTGCGAGAGCAACCAGGCAAGCCCCGCCTTGATCACCAGATATCGCCTATTCTCCTCTATACTGCTTGCATTAGAGTAGTGTAGCATGTTACTGCTTTTTGTTAATCCTATTCTGATGCATAGCCTGACATTGTTGCTACATCTGTTGATACCTTACCTGCAATCCTAAATACTTAGTATAGGATGCTAGTTTATCATCATTGGCCCTACATTCTTGTGAGTCTGCCTTGCTATACTATTGGGCCGTGATCACTCGGGAGGTGATCACGGGTATATACTATACATACATACATAATTTACAGATGGTGACTAAAGTCGGGTCAGCTCGTTGAGTACCCGCAATTGATTCCGATGTGGGGGCTGAAAGGACAGGTGGCTCCATCCCGGTAGAGGTGGGCCTGGGTTCCCGACGGCCCCCGACTGTTACTTTGTGGCGGAGCGACAGGGCAGGTTGAGACCACCTAGGAGACAGGTGGGCCTGGCCCTGGTCGGCGTCCGCGGTTGCTTCATAATAACACGCTTAACGAGATCTTGGTATTTGATCTGAGTCTGGCCATTTGGTCTATACGCACTAACCATCTACGTGGGAGTAGTTATGGGTATCCCGACGTCGTGGTATCAGCCGAAGCCTTCTTGACGTCAGCGACGAGCGGCGGCGACGCCGGGTTGGACTGCGTTAACGCAACTTCCTTTGTAATGGAGGTTGCTAGGTTCGCTCACCGGCACGTCGCAACGTGCGTGTGTGCAATGGGCGATGGGCCCGGCACCCTGCGCGCATAGGATTTAGACCGACGTGTTGACCTCTCTGTTGTGCCTAGGTGGGGCTGCGGCGTGTTGATCTTTCGAGGCGGGCATGACCCAGAAAGTGTGTCCGGCCAAATGGGATCGGCGTGTTGGGTTATGTGGTGCACCCTGCGGGAAGTTAATCTATTGAATAGCCGTGTCCCTCGATAAAAGGACGACCGGAGTTGTACCTTGACCTTATGACAACTAGAACTGGATACTTAATAAAACACACCCTTCCAAGTGCGGATACAACCCGGTGATCGCTCTCTAACAGGCGACGAGGAGAGGATCGCGGGTAGGATTATGCTATGCGATGCTCTTGGAGATGCTACTTGGAGATGCTACTTGGAGATGCTACTTGGAGATGCTACATGGAGGACTTGATCTACTCTCTTCTACATGCTGCAAGACGGAGGCTGCGAGCGTAGTCTTCGATAAGACTAGCTATCCCCTCTTATTCGGCATTCTGCAGTTCAGTCCTTGATATGGCCTCCTTACACATATACCCATGCATATGTAGTGTAGTTCCTTGCTTGCAGTACTTTGGATGAGTACTCACGGTTGCTTTCTCCCCTTTTCCCCTTTCCTTTCTTTACGGTTGTCGCAACCAGATTTTGGAGCCCAGAGCCGACGCCACCGTCGATGATGACTACTACACCGGAGGTGCCTACTACTACGTGCGCCCTGCCGACGACGACCGAGAGTAGTTTAGGAGGATCGAGCAGGAGGCCTGCGCCTCTTCGATCTGTATCCCGGTTTGTGCTAGCCTTCTTAAGGCAAACTTGTTTAACTTATGTCCAGACTCGAGATATTGTTGCTTCCGCTGACTTCGTCTATGATCGAGCACTTGTATTCGAGCCCTCGAGGCCCATGGCTTGTATTATGATGCTTGTATGACTTATTTATGTTTTAGAGTTGTGTTGTGATATCTTCCCGTGAGTCCCTGATCTTGATCGTACACATTTGCGTGCATGATTAGTGTACGATTGAATCGGGGGCGTCACACATATTTTGTTCTAAGTATTGAGTTGTAAATCAATAAAAGTGTGATGATCGTCATTATTAGAGCATTGTCCCAAGTGAGGAAAGGATGATGAAGACTATGATTCCCCCACAAGTCGGGATGAGACTTCGGACTTAAAAAAAAGAGGCCAAAGAGCCCACCAAATAAAAAAATGAGAGAAAAGAGAGAAGGGACAATGCTACTACCTCTTTTCCACACTTGTGCTTCAAAATAGCACCATGATCTTCATGATAGAGAGTCTCCTATGTTGTCACTTTCATATACTAGTGGGATTTGTAATTATAGAACTTGGCTTGTATATTCCAATGATGGGCTTCCTCAAAATGCCCTAGGTCTTCATGAGCAAGCAAGTTGGATGCACACCCACTTAGTTTCTTTTGTTGAGCTTTCATATATTTATAGCTCTAGTGCATCCGTTGCATGGCAATCCCTACTCACTCACATTGATATCTATTAATGGGCATCTCCATAGCCCGTTGATACGCCTAGTTGATTTGAGACTATCTTCTCCCTTTTTGTCTTCACAACCACCATATACCACATATAGTGCTATGTCCATGGCTTGTGCTCATGTATTGCGTAAGAGTTGAAAAAGCTGAAGCGCGTTAAAAAGTATGAACCAATCGCTTGGCTGAAACCGAGGTTGTGCATGATGTGAGTATTTTGTGTAATAAAAATGAAGCATGGCCTAACTATATGATTTTGTAGGGATGAGCTTTCTTTGGCTATGCTATTTTGATAAGACATGATTATTTGTTAGTATGCTTCAAGTATTACTATTTTATGTTTTATAAACTTTTATCTTGAATCATTTGGATCTGAACAATCATGCCACAATAAAGAAAATTACAATGAGAAATATGCTAGGTAGCATTCCGCATCAAAAATTCTTTTTTTATCATTTACCTACTCGAGGACGAGCAAGAATTAAGCTTGGGCATGCTTGATACGTCTCCAACGTATCTATAATTTTTGATTGTTCCATGCTATTATATTACCCGTTTTGGGTGTTTATGGGCTTTACTTTACACTTTTATATCATTTTTGGGACTAACCTACTAAACGGAGGCCCAGCCCGAATTGCTGTTTTATTTGCCTATTTCAGTGTTTCAAAGAAAAGGAATATCAAACAGAGTCCAAACGGAATGAAACCTTCGGGAGCGATCTTTTTGGAACAAACGTGACCTGGGGACTTGGTGGGCGTCAAGAAAGGAGGAGGCGGCCACGAGGTGCTGGCGTGCCCCCTACAGGTGGGCGCGCCCCCCACCCTCGTGGGCCCCTCGAGCGTCCACCGACCTACTTCTTCCTCCTATATATACCCACGTACCCTGAAAACATCGAGGAGCACCACGAAAAACTATTTCCACCGCCGTAATCTTCTGTATCCACGAGATCCCATCTTGGAGCCTTCACCGGCGCTCCGCCGGAGGGGGAGTCGACCACGGAGGGCCTCTACATCATCTCCAAGGCCTCTCCGATGAGTTGTGAGTAGTTTACCACAGACCTTCAGGTCCATAGTTATTAGCTAGATGGCTTCTTCTCTCTCTTTGAATCTCAATACAAAGTTCTCCTCGATCTTCTTGGAGAACTATTTGATGTAACTCTTTTTGCGGTGTGTTTGTCGAGATCCGATGAATTGTGGGTTTATGATCAAGTTTACCTATGAGAAATATTTGAATCTCCTCTGAATTCTTTTATGTGTGATTAAGTTATCTTTGCAAGTCTCTTCGAATTATCAATTTGGTTTGGCCTACTAGATTGATCTTTCTTGCAATGGGAGAAGTGCTTAGCTTTGGGTTCAATCTTGTAGTATCCTTTCCCAGTGACAGCAGGGGCAGTAAGGCATGTATTGTATTGTTGCCATCGAGGATAAAAAGATGTGGTTTATATCATATTGCATGAGTTTATCCCTCTACATCATGTCATCTTTCTTAATGCGTTACTCTGTTCTTTATGAACTTAATACTCTAGATGCATGCTGGATAGCGGTCGATGTGTGGAGTAATAGTAGTAGATGCAGGCAGGAGTCGGTCTACTTGTCACGGATGTGATGCCTATATACATGATCATGCCTAGATAATCTCATAATAATTCTATTTTCTATCAATTGCTCGACATTAATTTGTTCACCCACCGTAATACTTATGCTATCTTGAGAGAAGCCACTAGTGAAACCTATGGCCCCCGGGTCTATCTTTTATCATATAAGCTTTCAATCTACTTTTATTTGCATCTTTACTTTTCCAATCTATATCATAAAAATACCAAAAATATATTTATCTTATCATATTATCTCTATCAGATCTCACTTTCGCGAGTGGACGTGAAGGGATTGACAACCCCTTTATTGTGTTGGTTGCGAGTTCTTGTTTCTTTGTGTAGGTGCGTGGGACTTCTGAGGAGCCTCCTACTGGATTGATACCTTGGTTCTCAAAAACTGAGGGAAATACTTACACTACTTTGCTGCATCACCCTTTCCTCTTCAAGGAAAACCAACGCAAGCTCAAGACGTAGCACCCGCGTTCTCGGTGTTTAACTTACCGGCCTGTTTAAAGACCCAACATCTTATGTTGGTATGGTTGGCAGGCTTGTCAGGGGTGCCGTGAATCTGGCAAGGTCGATCGAGTACTCGGTCCAGGCTAGATGAACCGTCTTTGTTTCTTTTGAATGGCCTCTTCTGCTGACCGAGCTTGGAGCCACTGAATCTGACGTTTACCGCCATGTCTTCGGCAGTGTCAGTGTTGTTCCGACGCTTGTTTTTGTTGCGCTGGGGCCTGCCGTTTTTGTTCCTGGCTTCAGAAGTGCCAGGGTCGCTGGTACTGTTGCTGCTACAGGCTAGCCAGCTATCCTTGCCCGCGCAAAAGCGGGTCATGAGTGATGTTAGGGCTGTCATGGACTTCTACTTTTCTTGGCCGAGGTATCGGGCGAGCCATTCGTCGCGAATGCTGTGTTTAAAGGCTGTTAGAGCCTCGACATCCGGACAATCAAGAATTTGGTTCTTTTTTATTAGGACTCGGGTCCAGAACTTTCTAGATGACCCTCCGGGCTGCTGGACTATGTGACTGAAGTCATCGGCGTCCGGAGGCCGGATATAAGTGCCCTGGAAGTTGTCTCTAAAGGCATCCTCCAGGTCTTCCCAGCTTCCAATAGAGTTTTCTAGGAGGCTGTTTAACCAGTGCCGAGCTGGTCCCTTAAGTTTGAGAGGGAGGTATTTGATGGCATGTAGATCGTCACCGCGAGCCATGTGAATGTGGAGAAGAAAATCTTTAGTCCATACTGCGGGATATGTTGTGCCATCGTATGATTTGATGTTCACGGGTTTAAACCCTTCTGGGAACTAGTGCTCTATTACCTCATCAGTGAAGCATAGGGGGTGTGTGATGCCTCTATATCGGGCCACATCACGACACAGTTCGGATGGAGTCCGTATGCAGTTTTCAGCCCGGGTGAAGTTGTGCTTGTCGCGCCAGGCTTGATGGCCATCTTCTCGCGCTGGGGCACGCCCCCTTGATCCATATATTTTGATCTGGTCTGACCGGCTCTATTGGCCAGGTCCTGTCGTAGGTCGTAAGAATTTCCTGCAGCTGCTGTCTCTCTGCCTTTATGGCAGGGTGGTGCACGCTGGTGTTCGGCTTGAGTTACCGCTCTGTCCCGGCCACGTGGTGGTCGGCCAGGTCCGTTGACAGCGTTACACGTGGGCGGTATAGGCTCTGGAGCCTCGTCAACGAATTGGGATAGCAGCTTGCATTCGAGGCCGTATTCCTCGGTTGCCAGGACATCGGTCCATCTGTCAATGAGCAGATCCTGATCAGCTTGAAGCTGCTGCTTCTTCTTTTTTAGGCTTCTTGAAGTGGCTATTAGCCGGCGCTTAAAGCGCTCTTTTCTTGAGGGGTTCCTCTGGCATGATGAATTCTTTGTCGCCGAGGCTCTCGTCCTCTTCGGAGGTCGGTAAGTAGTTACTATCCTCCGAGCCCTCGTTCCCGATGGGATCGTCGGGGTTGACCTGCCCATCCTTCCAATCATCATGCTCAGATGTTGGTTCGATAGGTTCTTCTTGGTCTTCGGCATTATCCAGAGTATTGTTGTCTCCAGTGCCGGTATTGCTATCTTGTTCGTGACGTGATTTAGAGCGGCGCCGCTGACGTCGACGCTTTGGTGGTGCCATGGGAGGCTTGTCCTCGACTGGATCCTTCCCACCTTCGCCGTCATCCTCTTTGGGTGTGTCCACCATATACACGTCATATGTGGAAGTAGCCGTCCAACATCCGGTAAACGGCGGGTTCTGGCCTTGTTCTTCTCCAGCATCGTCATCCATGCCGTCGATGTCTTCGGAAGCGTAATCAAGCATGTCGGTTAGGTCCTCGACAGTGGCTATGAAGTGGGTGGTGGGTGGGACGTAAAATTCCCCGCTCTCAGCCCCTAGTGTGGGCAGGGCGTAATTTGGCAGCGATCCTTCTGTAATGGCGACATATCGCATTAAGTCCAGGTCCTGGTTTAAGAGTGAGGTTTGGACAGGGCAGTGAGAGTCTGTGGAGCAGGGGGACAGGAGTTCCCTGGCCGAGCTCATATAACACGAACCTCGAGAGTTTGGATTGGGTGTTCAGGGGTGAATCCGACCTCATGTTGATGAAGGGAGCCTGGTATGACCCCGCGCCTGCCGGTGAAATGATCCCCTCCGCATCTATGGCCACGGAGAGTCCAACGGGCTCTAAATTCCCGTCTTCGGACTCGGTGAGGTGTTCCGGATCTAAGGCCGGAGCTGCGGTTGAGGCCACGAACCCTTGGAAGATGAAGTCTCCTCGGATATCAACGACATAGTTTAGGTTTCCAAAACTGATATGATGACCAGGGGCGTAGCTGTCGATCTGCTCCAGATGGCCAATCGAATTGGCACGCAGTGTGAAGCCGCTGAATACAAAGATTTGGCTGGGGAGAAAAGTCTCCCTCAAGGCGGTATTGTCGTGGATGATCGATGGAGCCATCGAGCCTTCTGGTGACGACACAGTGGAACTCTCCATGAAAGCACCAATGTCGGTGTCAAAACCGGCAGATCTCGGGTAGGGGGTCCCGAACTGTGTGTCTAAGGATCGAAGGTAACATGAGGCAGGGGACACGATATTTACCCAGGTTCGGGCCCTCTTAATAGAGGTAATACCCTACTTCCTGCTTGATTGACTTTGATGAGTATAGGGGTTACAAGAGTTGATCTACCTCGAGATCGTAATGGCTAAACCCTAGATGCCTAGCCTGTATGATTGTGATTGCCTCTAAGGACCAACCCCTCCGATTTATATAGGCACCGGAGGGGACTAGGGTTGCACAAAGTCGGTTTAGAGAGGAAGGAAATTATACATCCAGACGCCAAGTTTGCCATCCACGCCAAGGAGAGTCCCGTCCGGACGCAGGAGAAGGCCTTCTATCTTGTATCTTCACGCCCATCAGTCCGGCCCATGTCATATAGGCTGGCTCCCCGAGGACCACATAGTCCAGGACTCCCTCAGGTATCGGATCCGAGCTCGCACCCGATAGTTTAACGGCGATCCGTTACGAAGCTGCCACGAGCCGGTTACCCTTGACGAAACACTTCCCATGATGCCGTGACACACCATTTTCTGTCATGAAAGTGCACACTTCCATGATGGAAAAGTGATTATTATCATGGAACACATCTCCGACAACAACATATATTACTATCTTGATTCTGTCATAAAACCGCCACAGATGTACATCCTACTATGACAACCATGTATCAATACGGATGTGTCCTTTTTTTTATAGTGTTGTATGCCACACGCTTACCGAGGCTGCCATGCCTTGCCAATGTGTGGGGCCATCATGGTGATGCCTAACATCCGGGGCTTCATGATGGAGCTAAGGCTGATTCCTGGCAGGATCTTAAACAATGATGCATGCAGGACAAGTGTGGAGCTAAAAACACACACAATCCTTTCATATTTTCTTAGTGTTTTAACCCTGCATCTCCCATTATAACTCACGACAATTTCCCTATCCATTTCAGTAGAACAGAGGAATTCCATTAGCCTGCCACAAAAACACTCGCTACACTGTCACACACGGCCGATGGCTTTCAGGTCCTTCGTAGAGAGAACAATATTAGGTTCTTGTTATAAAGAATCAACATTTCTAGCATAATTTTTTCTGGCATACTAGTACACCAGGGTACATCTGTGAGTTTATAATTTACATTGGCACATGAACAAAATAATTCTTGTAAAAGGTCCTGGTATTTTGCAGTTGGGCGCATGATGCTCTCGGCTTGCCGTGTGGCGGCTTGATGAGGTCACCGGATTAGATGGTGTGCATTGGTGTGAGGTCAAGACACATTATCAAACTAGTAGGTGTAGTAATATAGATCGCCACAAAGATGACTTTGAATTGATTCATGTATTTATTTTGTCAGACTCTATTGAATAATATAATAAAAATGGTTATGTGCATCACTCGATGCAGAGGCCAGGGATTATCCTCCTTTCTGGAAAAATAGTGTTGCAGTAGAGCAACCTTGCCTTGAACGACATCTCTCCGTCTTGCAGTGAAACCATCTTACAGAATGTGTATCACTTATGCAGATTGATCTCTTTACATATGCCTTTAGGCGTGAGGCATGAATCAATCTGCAACTGAACTTGTTAAATAGACACTCCAGGACCATCCTGCACGGACAGAGTGGACGAGATGACCGAGTGATCGGCACCGGCGTTCCTCGCATAGAACGCCGGCTTGGACGGGGCGCTGAGAGAGACTGTTTCGCCTCCGAGCATCATGACCACCGACGACATCACCGGCCGATCCGCCGGGTTCCCCTGAACGCACAGAAGCCCGACGTGGACGCACCTCCGGACGTCGCTCTCCGAGAAGCTGCTGCCGATGCTCGGGTCCATCGTAGCCAGCACTGTTCCGGCCGTCCAGTGCTCCCATATCTGCGGCATTCGCAGCAGCCATGAGCCAAACATTCTGATTTCAGAGGTAACCAAGCAACAGCACGTACCGTAGTCAAGAGATCTTCAGACTGCTGGGAGTTGTAGCAGTCGTTGTTCTTCCTCCCCGTCACGATCTCCAGCACCATGACCCCGAAGCTGAAGGCGTCCGACTTCACGGAGTAGTTCCCGCGCATCACGTACTCCGGCGCCATGTACCCGCTGGAATAACAGGGTGGTAATCCAGTCAGTTTCTCTGCACGGTGGGACGACTAGTGCTGCCTGAACTCGAATATGTATGGTATGGTACTGACTATGTTCCGACGACACGGCTGGTGATGGCCTGCGTCTGGTCTCGCCCGAAGAGCCTGGCGAGGCCGAAGTCCGAGATCTTGGGGTTCATGTTGGTGTCAAGCAAGATGTTGCTCGCCTTAAGGTCACGGTGGACGACTTTGAGCTGGGAGTCTTCGTGGAGGTACTGCAGGCCTCGAGCAATCCCGTTTATGATCTTGTACCTCTTTCCCCAGTCCAGCTGCTCGCGCTTCTCCGTGTCTACGACATGTTCAGAAACCAGGAGTGGTCAGTGTATCATATGCAAATACGTAATGGTACCGCGAGTTGCAGAGAACATGGAGATAGGAGCTGAAACAAATGACACAATGAAATTCTGTCAGTACCGAATAGAATCTTATCGAGGCTCCGGTTTGGGACGAACTCATAGACGAGCAGCCTCTCCTGCTGCTCCAGGCAGACACCCACAAGCCTGACCAGGTTCTTGTGCTTAAGCTTGGCAACCAAGGCGAGCTCATTCTTCAGCTCCTCCACTCCTTGTGTTGAGCTCTTGGACAGTCTCTTCACTGCTATTTCTTCGCCGTCCGGGAGAGTACCCTGCGCAGATCGTATCGAGCCAAGACGAGCTCACTTACCAAAATTTTGATGTATTTTACTACAATTTTTCTTCAAGATATGTCTGCTTGGTACCTTGTACACTGCACCGAATCCGCCTTCGCCAAGCTTGTTGGCTTCTGCAAAATCCCTGGTTGCAGCTCGTAAAGTTGAGATGTCGATCAACATCGAGTCCACACTTTCAATGTCCTTGGCTTCGGCAGAATAAGCTCCATCTATTTAAACATCAAATGTCATTTGTCAGCGCAAGGGACTCCTTATGTCATTCAACAATTTGGGAAAGAAATTTGCAGGGCATACATGACTGGTTTGCTTCTGCCAGTGGGCGCCGCCTCCTCCAGAGAAGGAAGCAAAGGACAAGGTTTATGGCTGCTGCGCTAGGAAGAAGAACTATGAGAACCATGCCAGGAACACTGTACTTTCTCCCTGTGAATTAACCAGTTCAAGAGGACAAATATCCGGTCAGATGAGATTTTTGCAAATTTGAACTGAAAAAACATAGCTGGACTTTCACGAGGACAAGTATCAGGTCAGATGAGATTTGCACGTAATTAATACTGTTAAAACACACACACACACACGAAATGAGCTATCCATAACTTTTATTTCAAATACCAAAGTAGTCATTTTTACTTCATTGTGGCCTATCACACTTGTGATCTGGATTGCTTTTGTGATTGCAATAAATTAGCTATACATATTAATTTTAGTTGAAGTTATCCATATTGATTTTTTTAAGGTCGATCAACAAAAGGAAAAGCCCTTGCCCCGACCCTCGCGTCGCCCGAGCCGGGCGTCTCCGGAGGAACCTCGCTCGCCGGCGGCCCGCCCCCGCGTCGCCGTCGCCGGAGGGCTGGCCAGCGAAGCCGCGCGGGCCTTGGGATGGTGATGACAAATAAATATGCATGGTAATAAATAATACTATCTATAATATTAAGCTATAATACTATGCACTACGGATGCAGTATTATACACAAATATCAGAAACTCTTCATTACGACCAGCCTACTCTCCATTAAGACCAGTATGAACAGTGTATCCAAACAACGTGCGACTCGGGTATTTTGATTTCAATGTGGAAGTGGTGTGCAGCTGTGCTGGCTTTTCGCACCAAACGCAAGTTGTGATGGACCGGTGATGCGTTGTCACTGTCGATTCTCACAGTGGCCCAAAAACTTTGACTCACCTTCTCCGGCCGCCGCCGCTTCTGGCGTCAAAACGTTGGGCACCACAGCCGGCGCCGACGCCGGTGCGCCCGAGCTGGCCGACGTTCCTGCCAGCCGCACCATCACCGGGCCATTAAAGAAGGGCGTTGTTTCGTAGCGGTAGCTGCACCTCATCCCAAGAATCCTGGCTCCAATAGCGTCCGTGAACACAGGCTCCCATGTCTTGATGTTCACGGTGAGGCAATCCCGGCACCGCGCCGGCGTCAGGTCAGGCGTGCACTGCGCCCAGGCGTACACCTTGGGGAGCTCCTGGTCGAAGTCGGCCTCCCCGGACGCATACAGCCGCGTGGAGTTGGTGACGGCGTAGCTCACGGTGGCGTTCAAGAGCGCTGCCACGACGCGCTGGAACCGGGCCGGCTCCGCCGTGGCGTTGACGTTGTTGCGGAGCGGGATCGTCGGGTTATAGGTGGTGTCGTCGTCGGGGCGGGACCGGATGTTGGAGTAGTGGAGCACGCAGGAGTCGTAGTAGATGGTGCTGTCCCTGCTGTAGGGGCACGCGTTGGGCAGGTCCTGGAAGGCCTGGTCGAGGCAGGTGAGGCAGTAGGAGGCGTTGGCGTCGCCGCGGCAGAGCGCCAGGGCCCAGACTTGCTGCGGAACGGCGCCGACCAGGGCGGTGGCGAACAGGTCCGGCGACCGGGAGGCGTTCCTCGGAAGCGTGGCTCCGATGCGGTTGATGTTGGCCAGGTACTGGCTCTTGGCCGTGTACGTGCTGCGGCCGCAAATTGTCCATGGGTATACTGCCGCGGCGGGGGAAGCCAGCAGTGCGACGGCGACGATGGCCACGCCCACGGACAGGACCGGGTGGTGAGCCATGCTACCACAGATGGTGGAACGGGGAAGTTGGTGCTAGCTTTTGTACACCGAATTAATTTTGACCGTCGGACACGGCAATGACCTAGCAATCGGAAAAAACAAATCCTTGTCCGTTTTCACCATTTGTTTTGTGTATGGATGCCAATCATCTGCGCCGGTGCACCGGTCCAACTTTGGGCTGGTCGGCCCGCAGCCACCGGATTAGATCGCTAGAAACCATTCGATTCTTCGTTGTCTTCGTCAAAGCACTGGTACGAAGGATCCTTTTTGCATCTCATCGCTCCCTTCCATCTCATCGCCGTGCATGTTCTCCCGTCGCTGCTCTCGCCGGCCGTCCTCATCGCTGGTTGCCGTCCAAGTCGCCGGTCGCAGCCCTTGCCGGCCGTCCTCGTTGCCAGCTTCACCCATGCAACAGATGCATCCTGCGGGTTGGTTCCTGTGGCGATGGGTTGCAGCTCCGCTGTGCGACGGCTGCAGCTCGCCGGCGTGCTCGCCGCCATTCATGGCCGATACCCTCCCCCGCCAGAGCTCGCCATCCCCCGTCGCCCATCGTAGCAAAAAGCCCTCACTAGTTAGTAGCTTTTGTGGCTGCTGGTTGAAGCAAAAATGCAACGCGGTTGTAGCACCGGGTCGACGCCGGTGATGGCTTGTAGCTAAACAAGGCGTCGTCGCCGCCCCAGCCGGGTCGCATATCTGTCATGACTGGATGTAGCAAAATTCATCACCGGTCATAGCAAAAAATGACGACAATTACAGTAAAAATGTCACCTCCGACGTCATGGGCTGCGATGGATGTAGCAAGTTGCCTTCGCCGTGGTAGCAAAACGTCAACACGGTTGCAACAAAAAAAGTCGTCACCTTCGGCTGTAGCTCGCCGTGCATGTCGTTTCTCCCCCCGGTTGAAGCTTTTCAAAAAAAAAAAAACATTGTAGCTATCTCGCAGCCGGTTGCAACTTTTTTGGTTTGTGCGATGACATCTTCCCAGCTTCCCTGTCTTTGTCTGAAACTTTTGAAGAAGCCGGTGGTAGCTTCCCTGGACACCGGTTGTAGCATTTTTAGGTGTTGTTTGCAGCTTCTCCACGCCATTTGCAGCATCAGCTCTCTTTCTGTTTCCAGCAAAAAATAGCCCCGGTCGTAGCATTTTGTATCACTGGTTGCAGTTCTATCGATTGCCGGTCGCAGCTTGTTGGTTCCAGCAAAGAATAAGAAGGTGGTTGTAGCATCTGTAAAACCTGGTTGAAGCTCTGTCGACTACCGGTCGCAACTCTTGTCTGGGGAAGGTGAGGGTGCGCAGGGGGACTGCAAGGGGAAAAGGGGAGGGAGGAGGCGCTAGTTGTCGCCGTCTTCTCCGCCCCGCCATGGCTCGCCTTAGCTGCAAGCCTCGTCATGGCGGTGTGATGCGCACGAGGCGTAGATGGAGAAAAGAAGTGGTTGTGAGGGAGAAGAAAAAGGCAGATGGGAAAAACGGTTCGCATGAGGTGTGGATAAGGTTTGAGTAGGAAGAGCTTGTGGCCCTGGGCATCGCACGATCGATATCGATCGCAAGGCCAGCGTGCGGCCGGCGGAACGCTTCGGCCGGCGCCCCGGACACAAGCGTTTCCCATGTTAATATACCGGGTGATTGAGCTCGCGAGTGATCAATCTCGTTTAGTTTAATTTTTTTCAAAAATAAAATAATTCAGATTCTGCATTAGTATGATGCACACAATCATCTTTATTAAAACTGCAACATGTTCAAAAGATCCTTCACAAGTCTGCCCCCCCCCCCCCCCAAAAAAAGAGAAAAGACCACAACTGATAAAAAAGATTGCATGCGCTCACCGCTCCAAGCGCCCCCTCCTCCCCCACCCACCACCGCCCATGCGCGCGTCACCGGAGCCCTAGCTCTGGCCCAACGTCCTTCCTCCCCCCTTCCATCCTCCTCGCCACCGCTGCAAGGCGTCCGTCGGGCCGAGCCTGTGCGACGCGGGCGCCAGCGGGGCATTCATCTTCCCTCCCCTAGCCGAGAGCCTCTCATGACAAACTCTCGGTGGCAATGTCATACACCATTGTAACTCTTCGCATGAGGTATCCCTCCACCATGAATAACGAAAGCAAGTAGGATGTAGGGTATTACTCTATGAAGGCCCGAAAGTGGATAAATCCTTTTGCGTGTTGGGGAACGTAGTAATTTCAAAAAATTTCCTACGCACACGCAAGATCATGGTGATGCATAGCAACGAGAGGGAAGAGTGTTGTCTACATACCCTTGTAGACCGAAGCGGAAGCGATCTGGCGTAGAGGAAGTAGTCGTCACGTTCTCCTCGCGATCCAACCGATCCCAGCGCCGTTACTCGGCGCCTCCTAGTTCTTGACACACGTACAGCTCGGTGGCGCTCCTCGGGCTCCGATCCAGCAAAGCTCCGGGAGAGAGTTCGTCAAGACGACGGCGTGGTGGCGATCTTGATGTTCTACCGGCGCAGGCTTCGCCTAAGCACCGCAACGATATGACCGAGGTGGATTATGGTGGAGGGGGCACCGCTGCGGCTAAGGAACGATCTCAAGGATCAACTTGTGTGTCCATGGGGTGCCCCCTGCCCAGTATATAAAGGAGGGAGGGAGGAGGAGGCCGCCTAGGGAGGAGGCGCCATAGGGGAGTCCTACTCCCACCGGGAGTAGGATTCCCCTTTCCTAGTCCAACTAGGATCCTTCCATGTATTAGGAATAGGAGACTAGGAAGGGAAGAGAGAAGGGAAGGAAGGAGGTGCGGCCTCCCCTAGCCCAATTCGGACTAGGGCAAGGGGGGGCGCGCGGCCTGCCTAGGGCAGCCCCTCTCTCTTTCCCGTATGGCCCATAAGGCCCAATACTTCTCCCCGGCGAATTCCCGTAACTCTCCGGTACTCCGATAAATACCCGAATGACTCGGAACCTTTCCGAACTCCGAATATAGTCGTCCAATATATCGATCTTTACGTCTCGACCATTTCGAGACTCCTCGTCATGTCCCCGATCTCATCCGGGACTCCGAACTCCTTCGGTACATCAAAACTCATAAACTCATAATATAACCGTCATCGAAACCTTAAGCGTGCGGACCCTACGGTTCGAGAACAATGTAGACATGACCGAGACACGTATCCGGTCAATAACCAATAGCGGGACCTGGATGCCCATATTGGTTCCTACATATTCTATGAAGATCTTTATCGGTCGACCGCATAACAACATACGTTGTTCCTTTGTCATCGGTATGTTACTTGCCCGAGATTCGATCGTCGGTATCCAATACCTAGTTCAATCTCGTTTCCGGCAAGTCTCTTTACTCGTTCCGTAATACATCATCTCGCAACTAACTCATTAGTTACAATGCTTGCAAGGCTTAAGTGATGTGCATTACCGAGAGGGCCCAGAGATACCTCTCCGACATTCGGAGTGACAAATCCTAATCTCGAAATACGCCAACCCAACATCTGCCTTTGGAGACACCTGTAGTACTCCTTTATAATCACCCAGTTACGTTGTGACATTTAGTAGTACCCAAAGTGTTCCTCCGGCAAACGGGAGTTGCATAATCTCATAGTCATAGGAACATGTATAAGTCATGAAGGAAGCAATAGCAACATACTAAACGATCGTGTGCTAAGCTAACGGAATGGGTCATGTCAATCAGATTATTCAACCAATGATGTGACCTTGTTAATCAAATAACAACTCCTTGTTCATGGTTAGGAAACATAACCATCTTTGATTAACAAGCTAGTCAAGTAGAGGCATACTAGTGACACTCTGTTTGTCTATATATTCACACATGTATTATGTTTCCGGTTAATACAATTCTAGCATGAATAATAAACATTTATCATGATATGAGGAAATATATAATAACTTTATTATTGCCTCTAGGGCATATTTCCTTCACTGCGACCTTTGATCTAAGACTTCTAATTGTGCTCGTACCTCTACCGAGGGATCTAGCGGTATTTTGCACCTTCAGTTGGCACGCCAGGGATGGGCGGCGCCGGCTGGAGATCAATCTTTGATCAGATCTTCTCTCACCTCCGGCAGTCTCCTGCCAGGGAAAAGCTTAACTTTCAGCTCCCTTGCATTCATTGCCAATGGGGAAGGCCAGGTCGACACCATCCCACCGGCCCACCCCGTCACCTGGACATCTCCAAAAACAGCACACGACGGTGACCCCAAATCAGGAAGGCCTGCGTCGGCGCCCTGGTCAAGGGGGGGGGCAGCGGACCATCCTGCCTATGCATGCCTGGAGGAGCCTGCACCAGTTGTACAGCTCACCGCGATGGTCTGTGGCAATTGCCACGTCACCCACACACCGGAGGATCTGCATCATCACCGAGCTCACCACGAGGGATGAACCAATCTCATCGACGTCGTCTTGGTCTTGGACGGCGGGAGCAGCGACAAAGAACCGATGTGCCTCGAGAACGAGGACGAAAATGCCGCCTCCAACCCATCAATGAGGTCACCTACTCCGATCTCTGAGGCGAATTTGAATCCTCCACGAATCCAAGGCCGACCGACCACCCCCATGAGGAGACGTTCGAGTCAGAAGCTCCGGCCGCAATCTTTTTCCATCAACTCATGATGATAGAGCCAACCACAAGCATACTACTGATGGCAACAATAGCAGGGCCCTCCACCTTACGCACGCCCTCATCAGGCCTGATGGCCTTTACGATGCAGCCACCCATCGACCCCTTTGCAACATCCCAAAGAAGAGGTCGGAGCAGGCCTCCCGAGAGCTCGCCGCCCGGTTTTCCCACAATGACGGCGGCCTTGAAGAGCATGACAGCCGCCACGTCCATGTTGCCGCCAAATAACAGGATACACCCTGAATTATTGTTGGGAAACGTAGCATGCAATTTCAAAAAAAGTCCTACGCTCACGCAAGATCTATCTAGGAGATGCATAGCAAAGAGAGGGGAAGAGTGTGTCCACGTACCCTCGTAGACCGAAAGCAGAAGTGTTAACTTAACGTGGTTGATGTAGTCGAACGTCTTCTCGAATCAACCGATCAAGTACCGGACGTACGACACCTTCGAGTTCTGCACACATTCAGTTCGATGACGTCCCTCGAACTCTTGATCCAGTAGAGGCACGAAGGAGTCGATGAGTTTCGTCAGCACGATGGCGTGATGAGGGTGTTGGTGAAGTGATCCTCTACGAAAATATGACCGGGGGAGTAAACGGTGGAGGGGGGCACCACACACGTCTAAACAATGGATGTGCCTTGGGTATGTACTTCAAAATCTTGTCAAGGTATGTACTCATTGAAAATCTTATCAAGCGTCTTGATCTATCTCAATAGATCTTGATGCTCAATATGTAAGCAGCTTCACCGAGGTCTTTCTTTGAAAAACTCCTTTCAAACACTCCTTTATGCTTTGCAGAATAATTCTACATTATTTCCGAACTACAATATGTCATTCACATATACTTATCAGAAATGTTGTAGTGCTCCCACTCACTTTCTAATAAATACAGGCTTCACTGCAAGTCTGTATAAACTATATGCTTTGATCAACTTATCAAAGCGTATATTCCAACTCCGAGATGCTTGCACCAGTCCATAGATGGATCGCTGGAGCTTGCACATTTTGTTAGCACCCTTTAGGATCGACAAAACCTGTTGGTTGCATCACATACAACTCTTCTTTAATAACTCCATTAAGGAATGCAGTTTTGTTTATCCATTTGCCAGATTTCATAAAATGCGGCAATTGCTAACATGATTCGGACAGACTTTTAAGCATCGATACGAGTGAGAAAATCTCATTGTATTCAACATCTTGAACTTTGTCAAAAACCTTTTTCGACAAGTCTAGCTTTGTAGATAGTAACACTACTATCAGCGTCCGTCTTCCTCTTGAAGATCCATTTATTTTCTATGGCTTGCCGATCATCGAGCAACTCCACCAAAGTCCATACTTTGTTCTCATACATGGATCATATCTCAGATTTCATGGCCTCAAACCATTTTGCGGAATCTGGGCTCATCATCGCTTCCTCATAGTTCGTAGGTTCGTCATGGTCAAGTAACATGATCTCCAGAATGGGATTACCGTACCACTCTGGTGCGGATCTCACTCTGGTTTACCTACGAGATTCGGTAGTAACTTGATCTGAAGTTACATGATCATCATCATTAGCTTCCTCACTAATTGGTGTAGTAGTCACAGGAACAGATTTCTGTGATGAACTACTTTCCAATAAGGGAGAAGGTACAATTACCTCATCAAGTTTTACTTTCCTCCCACTCACTTCTTTCGAGAGAAACTCCTTCTTTAGAAAGGATCCATTTATAAGCAACGAATGTTTTGCCTTCGGATCTGTGATAGAAGGTGTACCCAACAATTTCCTTTGGGTATATGAAGACGCACTTCTCCGATTTGGGTTTGAGCTCATCAGGATGAAACTTTTTCACATAAGCATCGCAGCCCCAAACTTTAAGAAACGACAACTTTGGTTTCTTGCTAAACCACAGTTCATATAGTGTCGTCTCAACGGATTTAGATGGTGCCCTATTTAACGTGAATGCAGCTGTCTCTAATGCATAATCCCAAAACGATATTGGTAAATCGGTAAGAAACATCATAGATTGTACTAAATCCAATAAAGTACGGTTATGACGTTCGCACTCACCATTATGATATGGTGTTCCAGGTGGCATGAATTTGTGAAATTATTCCACATTGTTTTAATTGAAGACCAAACTCGTAACTCAAATATTTGTCTCCACGATCAGATCGTAGAAACCTTATTTTCTTGTCACGATGATTTTTCCACTTCACTCTGAAATTCTTTGAACCTTTCAACTATTTCAGACTTATGTTTCATCAAGTAGATATACCCATATCTGCTCAAATCATCTGTGAAGGTCGAAAATAACGATACCCGCCATAACCTTAACACTCATTGGATCGCATACATCAAGATGTATTATTTCCAATAAGTCGGTTGCTCGCTCCTTTGTTCGGAGAACGGAGTCTTAGTCATCTTGCCCATGAGGCATGGTTCGCAAGCATCAAGTGATTCATAATCAAGTGATTGCAAAATCCCATCAAGATGGAGTTTCTTCATGCGCTTTACACCAATATGACCTAAACGGCAGTGCCACAAATAAGTTGCACTATCATTATTAACTTTGCATATTTTGGTTTCAATATTATGAATATGTGTATCACTACGATCGAGATCCAATGAACCATTTTCATTGGGTGTGTAACCATATAAGGTTTTATTCATGTAAACAGAACAACAGTTTATTCTCTTACTTAAATGGATAACCGTATTGCAATAAACACGATCAAATCATATTCATGCTCAACGCAAACACCAAATAACACTTATTTAGGTTCAACACTAATCCCGAAAGTATAGGGAGTGTGCGGTGATGATCATATCAATCTTGAAACTACTTTCAACACACATCATCACTTCACCCTTAACTAGTTTCTGTTTATTCTGCAACTCCTGTTTCGAGTTACTACTCTTAGCAACTGAACCAGTACCAAATACTGAGGAGTTGCTATAAACACTAGTAAAGTACACATCAATAACATGTATATCAAATATACCTTTGTTCACTTTGCCATCCTTCTTATCCGCCAAATACTTGGGGTAGTTCTGCTTCAGTGACCAGTCCCTTTGCGGTAGAAGCACTTAGTCTCGTGCTTAGGTCCGACTTGGGCTTCTTCACTTGAGCAGCAACTTGCTTGCCGTTCTTCTTGAAGTTCCCTTCTATCCCTTTGCCCTTTTTCTTGAAACTAGTGGTCTTGTTAACCATCAACACTTTGATGTTCTTTCTTGATTTCTACCTTCAACGATTTCATCATCATGAAAAACTCGGGAATCATTTTCATCATCCCTTGCATACTATAGTTCATCACAAAGTTCTATTAACTTGGAGATGGTGACTAGAGAATTCTGTCAATCACTATCTTATCTGGAAGATTAACTTCCACTTGATTCAAGCGATTGAAGTACCCAGACAATCTGAGCACATGCTCACTAGTTGAGCGATTCTCCTCCATCTTTTAGCTATAGAATTTGTTGAAGACTTCATATCTCTCAACTCGGGTATTTGCTTGAAATATTAACTTCAATTCCTGGAACATCTCATATGGTCCATGATGTTCAAAACATCTTTGAAGTCCCGATTCTAAGCCATAAAGCATGGTGCACAAAACTATCAAGTAGTCATCATATTGAGCTAGCCAAACGTTCATAACGTCTGCATCTGCTCCTGCAATAGGTTTGTCACCTAGCGGTGCATTAAGGACATAATTCTTCTCTGCAGCAATGAGGATAAACCTCAGATCGCGGATCCAATCCGCGTCATTGCTACTAACATTTTTCAACACAATTTTCTCTAGGAACATATCAAAATAAACATATGAAAGCAACAACGCAGGCTATTGATCTACAACATAATTTGCAAAATACTACCAGGACTAAGTTCATGATAAATTTAAGTTCAATTAATCATATTACTTAAGAACTCCCACTTAGACAGACATCTCTCTAGTCATCTAAGTGATCACGCGATCCAAATGAACTAAACCATAACCGATCATCACATGAGATGGAGTAGTTTTCAATGGTGAACATCTTATGTTGATCATATCTACTATATGATTCACGCTCGACCTTTCGGTCTCCGTGTTCCGAGGCCATATCTGCATATGCTAGGCTCGTCAAGTATAACCTGAGTATTCTGCGTGTGCAAAACTGGCTTGCACCCGTTGTAGATGGACGTAGAGCTTATCACACCCGATCATCACGTGGTGTCTCGGCACGACGAACTTCGGCAACGGTGCATACTCAGGGAGAACACTACTTGATAATTTTAGTGAGAGATCATCTTAAAATGCTACCGTCAATCAAAGCAAGATAAGATGCATAAAGGATAAACATCACATGCAATCAATATAAGTGATATGATATGGCCATCATCATCTTGTGCTTGTGATCTCCATCTCCGAAGCACCGTCGTGATCACCATCGTCACCGGCGCGACACCTTGATCTCCATCGTAGCATCGTTGTCGTTTCGCCATCTATTGCTTCTACGACTATCGCTACCGCTTAGTGATAAAGTAAAGCAATTACAGGCGTTGCATTTCATACAATAAGCGACAACCATATGGCTCCAGCCGATTGCCGATAACCGGTTACAAAACATGATCATCTCATACAATAAAATATAGCATCACGTCTTGACCATATCACATCACAACATGCCTGCAAAAACAAGTTAGGCGTCCTCTATTTTGTTGTTGCAAATTTTACGTGGCTGCTACGGGCTTTAGCAAGAACCGTTCTTACCTCGCATCAAAACCACAGCGATAGTTTGTCAAATAGACTCGTTTTAACCTTCACAAGGACCGGGCGTAGCCACACTCGTTCAACTAAAGTGAGAGAGACCGACACCCGCCAATCACCTTTAAGCAACGAGTGCTCGTGGCGGTGAAACCAGTCTCGCGTAAGCGTCTGGCGTAATGTCGGTCCGGGCGCTTCATCTCACAATACCGCTGAACCATAGTATGACATCTTTGGTAAGCAAGATGACTTATATCGTCCACAACTCACTTGTGTTCTACTCGTGCATATAACATCAACGCGTAAACCTGGCTCGATGCCTTTGTTGGGGAACGTAGTAATTTCAAAAATTTCCTACGCACACGCAAGATCATGGTGATGCATAGCAACGAGGGAAGAGTGTTGTCTACATACCCTTGTAGACCGAAGCGGAAGCGATCACAACGTAGAGGAAGTAGTCGTCGTTCTCCTCGCGATCCAGCGATCCCAGCGCCGTTACTCTGGCGCCTCGAGTTCTTGACACACGTACAGCTCGGTGGCGCTCCTCGGGCTCCGATCCAGCAAAGCTCCGGGAGAGAGTTCCGTCGACGACGGCGTGGTGGCGATCTTGATGTTCTACCGATGCAGGGCTTCGCCTAAGCACCGCAACGATATGACCGATGTGGATTATGGTGGAGGGGGGCACCGCACACGGCTAAGGAACGATCTCAAGGATCAACTTGTGTGTCCATGGGGTGCCCCCTGCCCCCGTATATAAAGGAGGGAGGGAGGAGGAGGCCGGCCTAGGGAGGAGGCGCGCCATAGGGGAGTCCTACTCCCACCGGGAGTAGGATTCCCCCTTTCCTAGTCCAACTAGGGATCCTTCCATGTATTAGGAATAGGAGACTAGGAAGGGGAAGAGAGAAGGGAAGGAAGGAGGGTGCGGCCCTCCCCAGCCCACCCGGACTAGGGCAAGGGCGCGCGGCCTGCCTAGGGCAGCCCCTCTCTCTTTCCCGTATGGCCCATAAGGCCCAATACTTCTCCCCGGCGAATTCCCGTAACTCTCCGGTACTCCGATAAATACCCGAATGACTCGGAACCTTTCCGAACTCCGAATATAGTCGTCCAATATATTGATCTTTACGTCTCGACCATTTCGAGACTCCTCGTCATGTCCCCGATCTCATCCGGGACTCCGAACTCCTTCGGTACATCAAAACTCATAAACTCATAATATAACTGTCATCGAAACCTTAAGCGTGCGGACCCTACGGTTCGAGAACAATGTAGACATGACCGAGACACGTCTCCGGTCAATAACCAATAGCGGGACCTGGATGCCCATATTGGTTCCTACATATTCTCGAAGATCTTTATCGGTCGGACCGCATAACAACATACGTTGTTCCTTTGTCATCGGTATGTTACTTGCCCGAGATTCGATCGTCGGTATCCAATACCTAGTTCAATCTCGTTTCCGCAAGTCTCTTTACTCGTTCCGTAATACATCATCTCGCAACTAACTCATTAGTTACAATGCTTGCAAGGCTTAAGTGATGTGCATTACCGAGAGGGCCCAGAGATACCTCTCCGACATTCGGAGTGACAAATCCTAATCTCAAATCGCCAACCCAACATCCGCCTTTGGAGACACCTGTAGTACTCCTTTATAATCACCCGATTCGTTGTGACATTTGGTAGTACCCAAAGTGTTCCTCCGCAAGCGGAGTTGCATAATCTCATAGTCATAGGAACATGTATAAGTCATGAAGGAAGCAATAGCAACATACTAAACGATCGTGTGCTAAGCTAACGGAATGGGTCATGTCAATCAGATTATTCAACCAATGATGTGACCTTGTTAATCAAATAACAACTCCTTGTTCATGGTTAGGAAACATAACCATCTTGGATTAACAAGCTAGTCAAGTAGAGGCATACTAGTGACACTCTGTTTGTCTATATATTCACACATGTATTATGTTTCCGGTTAATACAATTCTAGCATGAATAATAAACATTTATCATGATATGAGGAAATATATAATAACTTTATTATTGCCTCTAGGGCATATTTCCTTCACTGCGACCTTTGATCTAAGACTTCTAATTGTGCTCGGACCTCTACCGAGGGATCTAGTGGTATTTTGCACCTTCAGTTGGCACGCCAGGGATGGGCGGCGCCGGCTGGAGATCAATCTTTGATCAGATCTTCTCTCACCTCCGGCAGTCTCCTGTCAGGGAAAAGCTTAACTTTCAGCTCCCTTGCATTCATTGCCAATGGGGAAGGCCAGGTCGACACCATCCCACCGGCCCACCCCGTCACCTGGACATCTCCAAAAACAGCACACGACGGCGACCCCAAATCAGGAAGGCCTGCGTCGGCGCCCTGGTCAAGGGGGGGGGCAGCGGACCATCCTGCCTATGCATGCCTGGAGGAGCCTGCACCAGTTGTACAGCTCACCGCGATGGTCTGTGGCAATTGCCACGTCACCCACACACCGGAGGACTACATCATCACCGAGCTCACCACGAGGGACAGAACCAATCTCATCGACGTCGTCTTGGTCTTGGACGGCGGGAGCAGCGACAAAGAACCGATGTGCCTCAGGAACGAGGACGAAAATGCCGGCCTCCAACCCATCAATGAGGTCACCTACTCCGATCTCTGAGGCGAATTTGAATCCTCCACCGAATCCAAGGCCGACACGACCACCCCCCATGAGGAGACGTTCCAGTCAGAAGCTCCGGCCGCAATCTTTTTCCATCAACTCATGATGATAGAGCCAACCACAAGCATACTACTGATGGCAACAATAGCAGGGCCCTCCACCTTACGCACGCCCTCATCAGGCCTGATGGCCTTTACGATGCAGCCACCTACCGACCCCCTTGCAACATCCCAGCAGCAGGTCGGAGCAGGCCTCCCAGAGAGCTCGCCGCCCGGTTTTCCCACAATGACGGCGGCCTTGAAGAGCATGACAGCCGCCACGTCCATGTTGCCGCCAAATAACAGGATACACCCTGAATTATTGTTGGGAAACGTAGCATGCAATTTCAAAAAAAGTCCTACGCTCATGCAAGATCTATCTAGGAGATGCATAGCAAAGAGAGGGGAAGAGTGTGTCCACGTACCCTCGTAGACCGAAAGCAGAAGTGTTAACTTAACGTGGTTGATGTAGTCGAACGTCTTCTCAAATCAACCGATCAAGTACCGGACGTACGACACCTCCGAGTTCTGCACACATTCAGTTCGATGACGTCCCTCGAACTCTTGATCCAGTAGAGGCACGAAGGAGTCGATGAGTTTCGTCAGCACGATGGCGTGATGAGGGTGTTGGTGAAGTGATCCTCTACGAAAATATGACCGGGGGAGTAAACGGTGGAGGGGGGCACCACACACGTCTAAACAATGGATGTGCCTTGGGGTGCCCTCCTGCCCCCGTATATAAAGGAGGAGGGGAGGAGGCCGGCCACAAGGGGCACGCCAAGGAGGGGGGAGTTCTACTAGGACTCCATTCCTAGTAGGATTCCCCCCCCCCTCTTTTTCCTTCTTCCGGAGGGGGAAAAGGGGAAAGGGAGATGGAAGGGGAGAAGGAAAGGGGGGGTGCCCCCTCCCCTAGTCCAATTCGGACTCCCCATGGGAGGGGGCGCGACCACCCCTTGTGGGCTGCCTCCCCTCTCTCCTATGGCCCATGTAGGCTCAACAATTCCCCGGGGGGTTCCGGTAACCTCCCGGTACTCCGAAAAATATCCGAATCTTTCCGAAACCATTCCGGTGTCCGAATATAACCTTCCAATATATCAATCTTTACCTCTCGACCATTTCGAGACTCCTCGTCATGTCTGTGATCTCATCCAGGACTCTGAACAACCTTCGGTCACCAAAACACATAACTCATATAATACATATCGTCATCGAACGTTAAGCGTGCGGACCCAATGGGTTCGAGAACTATGTAGACATGACTGAGACACCTCTCCGGTCAATAACCAATAACGGAACCTAGATGCTCATATTGGTTCCCACATATTCTACGAAGATCTTTATTGGTCGAACCGCAATGTCAACACACGCTATTCCCTTTGTCATCGGTATGTTACTTGCCCGAGATTCGATCGTTGGTATCTTCATACCTAGTTCAATCTCGTTACCGGCAAGTCTCTTTACTCATTCTATAGTGCATCATCCCGCAACTAACTCATTAGTCACATTGCTTGCAAGGCTTCATATGATGTGCATTACCGAGAGGGCCCAGAGATACCTCTCCGATACTCAGAGTGACAAATCCTAATCTCGATCAATGCCAACCCAACAAACACCTTCAGAGATACCTATAGAGCATCTTTATAATCACCCAGTTATGTTGTGACGTTTGATAGCACACAAGGCATTCCTCCGATGTTCGGGAATTGCATAATCTCATAGTCGGAGGAATATATATTTGAGACGAAAAGGTAGTAGCAATAAAACTGAATGATCATTATGCTAAGCTAACGGATGGGTCTTGTCCATCACATCATTCCACTAATGATGTGTCAAATGACAACTCATGTCCATGGCTATGAAACTTAACCATCTTTGATCAACGAGCTAGTCTAGTAGAGGCATACTAGGGACACATAGTTTTGTCTATGTATTCACACATGTATCAAGTTTTCAGTTAATACAATTCTAGCATGAATAATAAAAATTTATCATGAATAAGGAAATATAAAATAACAACTTCATTATTGCCTCTAGGGAATATTTCCTTCAATCTCCCACTTTCACTAGAGTCAATAATCTAGATTACACTGTAATGAATCTAACACCCATGGAGTCTTGGTGCTAATCATGTTTTGCTCGTGGAAGAGACTTAGTCAACGGGGCTGCAACATTTAGATCTGTATGTATTTTGCAAATCTCTATGTCTCCCTCCCTGACCAAATCTCGGATGGAGTTGAAGCGTCTCTTGATGTGGTTTATCTTTTTGTGAAATTTGGATTCCTTCGCCAAGGCAATTGCTCCAGTGTTGTCACAAAAGATTTTTATTGGACCTGATGCACTAGGTATTACACCTAGATCGGATATGAACTCCTTCATCCAAACTCCTTCATTTGTTGCTTCTGAAGCAGCTATGTACTCCACTTCACACGTAGATCCCGTCACGACGCTCTGCTTGGAACTGCACCAACTGACAGCTCCACCATTCAATAAAAATACGTGTCCGGATTGTGACTTAGAGTCATCTGGATCAGTATCAAAGCTAGAATCGACGTAACCATTTATGACAAGCTCTTTGTCACCTCCATAAACGAGAAACATATCCCTAGTCCTTTTCAGGTACTTCAGGATGTTCTTGACCGTTGTCCAGTGATCCACTCTTGGATTACTTTGGTACCTCCCTGCTAAACTTATAGCAAGGCACACATCAGGTCTGGTATACAGCATAGCATACATGATAGAACCTATGGTTGAGGCATAGGGAATGACTTTTCTTTCTATCTTCTGTAGTGGTCGGGCATTGAGTCTGACTCAACTTCACACCTTGTAACATAGGCAAGAACCCATTCTTCGACTGATCCATTTTGAATTTCTTCAAAACATTATCAAGGTATGTGCTTTGTGAAAGTCATATCAAGCGTCTTGATCTCTCTACAGATCTTATGCCCAATATGCAAGAAGCTTCACCGAGGTCTTTCATTGAAAAACTCTTGTTCAAGTATCCTTTTATGCTATCTAGAGATTCTACATCATTTCCAATCAACAATATGCCATCCACATATAATACTAGAAATGCTATAGAGCTCCCACTCACTTTCTTGTAAATACAGGCTTCTCCAAAAGTCTGTATAAAACCATATGCTTTGATCACCTCATCAAAGCATATATTCCAACTCCGAGATGCTTGCACCAGTCCATAAATGGATCGCTGGAGCTTGCACACTTTGTTAGCACCTTTAGGATCGACAAAACCTTCTGGTTGCATCATATACAACTCTTCTTTAAGAAATCCATTAAGGAATGCAGTTTTGACATCCATTTGCCAGATTTCATAATCATAAAATGCGGCAATTGCTAACATGATTCAGACAGACTTAACCATCGATACAGGTGAGAAAGTCTCATTGTAGTCAACACCTTGAACTTGTCGAAAACCCTTTGCAAAAAGTCGAGCTTTATAGACAGTAACATTACCGTCAGCGTCAGTCTTGTTCTTAAAGATCCATTTATTCTCTATGGGTCGCTGATCATTGGGCAGATCCACCAAAGTCCACACTTTGTTCTCATACATGGATCCTATCTCAGATTTCGTGACCTCAAGCCATTTATCGGAATCTGGGATCATCATAGCTTCTTCATAGTTCGTAGGTTCGTCATGGTCAAGTAACATGACCTCTAGAACAGGATTACCGTACCACTCTGGTGCGGATCGTGCTCTGCCAGACCTGCGAGGTTCTATAGCAACTTGATCTGTAGTTTCATGATCTTTATCATTAGCTTCCTCTCTAGTTGGTGTAGGCATCATAGGAACAGATTTCTCGGATGAGCTACTTTCCAAATTGAGAGCAGGTACAATTACCTCATCAAGTTCTACTTTCCTCCCACTCACTTCCTTCGAGAGAAACTCCTCCTCTAGAAAGGTTTTGTTCTTAGCAACAAAAATCTTGCCTTCGAACTCGTGGTAGAAGGTGTACCCAATTGTTTCCTTAGGGTATCCTATGAAGACACATTTCTCCGATTTGGGTTCGAGTTTATCGGGCTGAAGTCTTTTGACATAAGCATCGCATCCCCAAACTTTAAGAAACGACAGCTTAGGTTTGCTACCAAACCACAGTTCATACGGTGTCGTCTCAACAACTTTTACGGTGCCCTGTTTAAAGTGAATGCAGTTGTATCTAATGCATAACCCCAAAACAATAGTGGTAAATCGGTAAGAGACATCATAGATCGCACCATATCCAATAAAGTGCGGTTACGACGTTCAAACACACCATTACGTTGTGGTGTTCCAGGTGGCGTGAGCTGTGAAACTATTCCACATTGTTTTAAATGAAGGCCAAACTCGTAACTCAAATATTCTCCTCCATGATCAGATCATAGAAACTTTATTTTCTTGTTATGATGATTCTCCACTTCACTTTGAAATTCTTTGAACTTTTCAAACATTTCAGACTTGTGTTTCATTAAGTAGATATACCCATATCTGCTCAAATCATCTGTGAAGGTCAGAAAATAACGATACTCGCCACGAGCATCAACACTCATCGGACCGCATACATCGGTATGTATTATTTCCAATAAGTCACCAGCTCGTTCCATTGTTCCGGAGAACGGAGTTTTAGTCATCTTGCCCATAAGGCACGGTTCACAAGTATCAAATGATTCATAATCAAGTGATTCCAAAAGTCCATTTTTATGGAGTTTCTTCATGCGCTTTACACCGATAGGAACCAAATGGCAGTGCCACAAATAAGTTGCACTATCATTATCAACTTTGTATCTTTTGGCATCAATATTATGAATATGTGTATCATCACGATCAAGATTCAAAAGAAATAGACCACTCTTCATGGGTGCATGACCATAAAAGATATTACTCATATAAATAGAATAACCATTATTCTTTGATTTAAATGAATAACCGTCTCGCACTAAACAAGATCTAGATATAATGTTCATGCTCAACGCTGGCACCAAATAACAATTATTCAGGTCTAAAACTAACCCCGAAGGTAGATGTAGAGGTAGCGTGCCAACGGCGATCACATCAACCTTGGAACCATTTCCGATGCGCCTCGTCACCTCGTCCTTAGCCAATCTTCGTTTAATCCATAGTCCCTGCTTCAAGTAACAAATATGAGCAACCAAACCGGTATCAAATACCCATGCACTACTACGAGAATTAGTAAGGTACACATCAATAACATGTATATCAAATATACCTTTGTTCACTTTGCCATCCTTCTTATCAGCCAAATACTTGGGGCAGTTCCGCTTCCAGTGACCAGTCCCTTTGCAGTAGAAGCACTCAGTTTTAGGCTTGGGTCCAAACTTGGGTTTCTTCTTGGGAGTAACAACTTGCTTGCCAGTCTTTTTCAAGTTCCCCTTCTTTTTACCCTGGCCCTTCTTCTTGAAACTAGTGGTCTCGTTAACCATGAACACTTGATGCTCCTTCTTGATTTCTACCTCTGCGGCCTTTAGCATCGCGAAGAGCTCGGGAATAGTCTTTTCGATCCCTTGCATATTTTATTTCATCACGAAGCCTTTGTAGCTTGGTGGCAGTGATTGAAGAACTCTGTCAACGACACAATCATCTGGAAGAATAACTCCCATCTGAGTCAAGTGATTATGGTACCTAGACATTCTGAGTATGTGCTCACTAACAGAACTGTTCTCCTCCTTCTTGCAGCTATAGAACTTGTTGGAGACTTCATATCTCTCAACTCGGGCATTTGCTTGAAATATTAACTTCAACTCCTGGAACATCTCATATGGTCCATGATGTTCAAAACGTCTTTGAAGTCCCGATTCTAAGCCTTAAAGCATGGCACACTGAACTAACGAGTAGTCATCAACACGCGACTGCCAGACATTCACAATGTCTGCGATTCTTTGAGGCAGTGTGTACACCTAGCGGTGCATCAAGGACATAATTCTTCTGTGCAGCAATGAGGATAATCCTCAAGTTAAGGACCCAGTCCGTGTAGTTGTTGTCATCATCTTTCGACTTAGCATTCTCTAGGAACGCATTAAAATTCAAAGTAACGGTAGCACGTGCCATTGATCTACAACATAGATATGCAAAAAACTATCAGGACTAAGTTCATGATAAATTAAGTTCAATTAATCATATTACTAAAGAAATCCCACTTAGATAGACATCCCTCTAGTCATCTAAATATACGTGATCCAAATCAATTAAACCATGTCCGGTCATCAGGTGAGATGGAGTAGTCTTCTATGGTGAACATCACTATGTTGATCATATCTACTATATGATTCATGTTCGACCTTTCGGTCTCTAGTGTTCCGAGGCCATATCTGTATATGCTAGGCTCGTCAAGTTTAACCCGAGTATTCCGCGTGTGCAGATCTGGCTTGCACCCATTGTATTTGAACGTACAACTTATCACACCCGATCATCACATGGTGTCTCAGCACGAAGAACTTTCGCAATGGTGCATACTAGGGAAGAACACTTATACCTTGAAATTTAGTAAGGGATCATCTTATAATGCTACCGTCGTACTAAGCAAAATAAGATGCATAAAAGATAAACATCACATGTAATCAAAATATGTGACATGATATGGCCATCATCATCTTGTCCTCATGATCTCCATCACCGAAGCAACATCATGATCTCCATCGTCACCAGCTTGACATCTTGATCTCCATCGTAGCGTTGTGGTCGTCTCGCCAACCATTGCTTCTACGACTATTGCTACCGCTTAGTGATAAAGTAAAGCAATTACATAGCGCTTGTATTTCATACAATAAAGTGACAACCATATGGCTCCTGCCAGTTCCCGATAACTTTTACAAAACATGATCATCTCACACAACAACCTTTATATCACATCATGTCTTGACCATATCACATCACAACATGCCCTGCAAAAACAAGTTAGACGTCCTCTACTTTGTTTTGTTGCAAGTTTTACGTGCCTGCTACGGGCTGCTAGCATGAAACGTACATACCTACGGCACAAAAACCACAACGGTGATTTATTAAGTTTGTTGTTTTAACCTTCACAAGGACCGGTCGCAGTCAAATTCGATTCAACCAAAGTTGGAGAAACAGACACCCGCCAGCCATCTTTATGCAAAACGAGTTGCATGTCTGTCAATGGAACCGGTCCCATGAACGCGGTCATGTAAGGTTGGTCCGAGCCGCTTCATCCAACAATACCACCGAATCAAAATAAGACATTGGTGGTAAGCAGTATGACGATCACCGCCCACAAATCTTTGTGTTCTACTCGTGCATATCATCTACACATAGACCTGGCTCTGATACCACTGTTGGGAAACATAGCATTCAATTTCAAAAAAAATATACGCTCACGCAAGATCTATCTAGGAGATGCATAGCAACGGGAGGGGAAGAGTGCGTACATGTACCCTCGTAGACCGAAAGCGGAAGCGTTAACTTAACGCGGTTGAGGTAGTCGAACGTCTTCTTGAATCAACCGATCAAGTACCGAATGTACGACACCTCCGAGTTCTGCACACATTCAGCTCGATGACGTCCCTCGAACTCTTGATCCAGTAGAGGCACGAAGGAGTCGATGAGTTTTGTCAGCACGACGATGTGATAATGGTTTTGGTGAAGTGATCCGCGCAGGGCTTCGTTTAAGCACTACGACAAAATGACCGGAGGAGTAAATGGTGGAAGGGGCACCGCACACGGCTAAACAACTGATGTGCCTTGGGGTGCCCCCTGCCCCCGTATATAAAGGAGGAGGGGAGGACGCAAGCCACAAGGGGCACGCCAAGGAGGGGGGAGTCCTACTAGGACTCTATTCCTAGTAGGATTCGCCCCTCCCCCTCTTTTTCATTCTTCCGGAGGGGGAAAAGGGGGAAGGGAGAGGGAAGAGGAAAAGGAAAGGGGGCACGCCCCCTCCCCTAGTCCAATTCAGACTCCCAAAGGGAGGGGGCGCGGCCACCCCTTGTGGGCTGCCTCCCCTCTGTCCTATGGCCCATGTAGGCCCAACAATTCCCCGGGGGGTTCCGGTAACCTCCCGGTACTCCGAAAAATATCTGAACGTTTCCGAAATCGTTCTGGTGTCCGAATATAACCTTCCAATATATCAATCTTTACGTCTCAACCTTTTGAGACTCCTCGTCATGTCCGTGATCTTATCCGGGACTCCGAACAACCTTCGGTCACCAAAACACAAAACTCATATAATACCTATCGTCATCAAACGTTAAGCGTGCGGACCCTACGGGTTCAAGAACTATGTAGACACGACCGAGACACCTCTCCGGTCAATAACCAATAATGGAACCTGGATGCTCATATTGGTTCCCACATATTCTATGAAGATCTTTATCGGTCGAACCGCAATGTCAACATATGTTATTCCCTTTGTCATTGGTATGTTACTTGCCCGAGATTCGATCGTCGGTATCTTCATACCTAGTTCAATCTCGTTACTGGCAAGTCTCTTTACTCGTTCCGTAGTGCATCATCCCGCAACTAACTCATTAGTCACATTGCTTGCAAGGCTTCATATGATGTGCATTACCGAGAAGGCACAGAGATACCTCTCCGATGTGGCAAGAGACACGAATCTCACAACCTCCATTGTGGGTAATGAGCAAGATCGCTATCGCAACAGAAGTTGCGGTTCAGTAGGCGGCCGATCAACTTTGACTCAAAAAGGAGGAATCCACTTGCGCGTGCATTGCATGCACCCGTGGATGTGGATGGATAGTGGTAGTGAGTGGCAGTGGCGCGTCGTGGTCTCGCGGGTCAGGCTCAGGAGCAACTCGGCCATCTTTGTCGTCGAACGCGGACTGTGTCGTGCCAAGGAAACCACGATTCCTCCGCCCTCCCCATCCAAGATGCTTCTGGCCGTCATCGTCGTCGTCCTGCTCCTGCTACCGCCGGCCATGCCGTTTGAGGACTTCTTGTGCGATGGCAGCACCTACGCGCCCAACAGCACTTTTCAGGCCAGCCTCGACCTCGTCGCCGCGGCGCTCCCCGGCAACGCCTCCTCCATGCCGTCCGGCTTCGCCACTGCCGAGGCCGGCACGTCGCCCAACCGTGCCTACGCCATGGCGCTCTGCTGTGGCGACGTGAACGCCTCCACCTGCGCCGCCTGCGTGGCCGCCGCGTTCCGTGCCGCCGGCGTGCAGGACAACTGCCCCAACAACACGGGCGCCACCATGTACGAGGACGCCTGTGTCCTTCGGTTCTCCACCGTGCAGTTCCTCGACTTCCTCAGGGCTGACTAGTGGCAGCACGGAGAGCTTACGTACGGCCGGCCTATTTCATCATCACTTGTCTGACGCTCCTCTTGAGTAATTCTCTCTCCTGTGTAAACTAATGTGATTTCTACGGCTATGTAAACTGGTTCAAGTTTTCAAATTACCCTGACGCAACTAAAATCTGAACCGTGTTTGATGTATCCGCTATTGCAGACGTTTTGCATCTTTTTTGGCGGTTTTTTACATCACCGTTTGCGATTAATGCATCGCACACAGTTTCGTCGAAGGGTCTCTGACCGTAGTGTCGCGTTAGCAGCATCCTGCAGTAGTGCGTGGAAGTGAAAAGTTGAGAAGTTTATTACTCTTGGGTGCTTGATACCCTTGAGCTTGTTCCTCTTATGTGCTTGGGCGCCCTAGAGGGTTTGTGGTGCTTCCAAACTCAATCATTGTGGTGTAAAGCTCCGGGCAAGCGTCGGGGTCTCAATTAGGTTGTGAAGATTGCCGCAAGCAATTTTTAGGGGTTCCGGTGACCGCCACCAAGGGATGCCAAAGTGTACGTGTGTTCCGTGACCGCCCCCAACGGTTGCCATTTGAATGTGTTTGGTGACTGCCCTCAAGGGTCTCTTAGTGGAATCACGGCGTCTTGCATTGTGCAAGGGCGTTAGGAGATTACGGTGGTCCTAGTGGCTTTTTGGGGAGTATTGTGCCTCCACACCGCTCCAAACGAAGATTATCATCCGAAGCGGTGTGAACTTCGGGATACATCGTCATCTCCATGTGCCTCAGTTATCTCTTACCCAAACCCTTTACTTATGCACTTTACTTTGTGATAGCCATATTGTTTCTTGCTATCCCTTAATTATTTATCTTACTTAGTATAAATTGTTGGTGCACATAGGTGAGTCTAGTTGTCTTAGGTTTTGTGCTTGGCAAATTAAACGCTAGTTTTATTCCATATTTGGTCAAGCCTAAACCGTAATTATTTTAAAGCGCCTATTCACGGCCCCTCCAGGCGACATCCCCGATCTTTCAAATAGCAACAATGCAACATAAGAATCAACATAAACAGAAAGTAGCCGTTCATATGGTGAGGAAAATGGCAGCTTAGGAACCTACTCCCTTCGTCCCAAAATACTTGTCAGAGAAATGGATGAATCTAGACGTATTTTCGTTATAGATACATCCAATTTTATCCATTTTTCGACAAGTATTTTGGGACGGAGGGAGTACAAGCTTATTAAGATCTTCATCAACAAAACACTTCTTGATGCCACGAAGCGCAGAGCCAACCAATCTACTACTTTAATCAAAAGAAAATAGATAAGTTATCATATATTGGAAAAATGAACACCCTTGCTATGAGAATAGCAAACATACCAGCGGCAATGTTGAATAGGATTGGGAACATGGGACCCCCTATCTTAATTCCTTCTAGGTTTGAAAATAATGACTTATATCAGTTACACCAAACACTCCCATCTTGCGCAAAAGATGCCACTTGTTGTCACCATTCAACCCCAATACACAGAGCTCGTTGAAGACAAGTTTGTTTGACTTTATCATAAACTTTTTTTCAAAATCTGCTTTGAAGAGAATACTATCAAGTTTCTTCGTGTGCAGCTCATGAATGGTTTCATGGAAGGCGGCAACTCCATCCAAAATATTTTTGTTAAGGCAGGAAGGCAATTTGCGTAGCCTTAACAAGAATGATTAATAGGGGGGATCATGTTGGTACCCGCCTTTGTAAAACAATTGAAGTTGACATTCAGTAAACAAGTAGGTATAAACTGTTCAATCCTGACTACATCCTCCTTGGGAAGAAGCGTGATAATCCCGAAATTTAGTCGAAACAACGAAAGGTTAGGTAATTGTCTCCCTTTCCAATCCCCAACATCTCCAATATCACTCAACAAGGAACCCATCCGGTCCCGGAGTTTTATTTCGTCCCATTTGAAGATATCAAGCACCTCCTTTGTCGGGAAAGACGTTGTCAGCATAGCGTTTTCCTAAAGAGAGCTTGATATCCTAAGTCTCCTCCTTGTCCATCATAGCGAAGTTGGAGACTTCAGACCCAAATAGGTACTTATAATAATTAGTAATACACACCTTAAGTATTCCTGGCCAACAATCGTACCCTCACCTTCCTCAAGTTGGAGAACTTTCTTTTTCCCTGGCGAACGTCAGACGGCTTTGAACACGGCCAGCGTGCATGACTCCTCAAGCGCCAGATGGAGGAGGGGATCGTTGTTGGGCATCTCCCGCCATGATAGGAATGCCGAGAGGGGGCGCGAGTGGCGGGGCTTTTTACAACCACATGAGCAGACCGATGACACTAGGCAGAAATTGCCATGGGCGGTGTGATAAATTGGCGGGAAAGCGCACAAGCGGAAGCATATCTTGACGGGAAGGAGCGCCTCCATTATTAGGCGCAGTTCCTGATGAGAAACGAGCCTGACAGATTGGTAGGCAGCAATGTGCCATTAATCAGAGTTGGTCTTTTGGGCGCCTTGCACACAGTTAGAAATAGAACGAAGTTTGCGAAGATACTGCCTATCGCGCAGTTTTATTTTCTACAAATCATGTTCACCGCCTTACACAACTTCAACATTTCTATTCGTGCAAACTGCACACAAGTTTGTTGTACCAAACCGTGTGGGGTACTTCGCATATTGTGAGGCCATTTAGCAATGTGTCCGATGTTTTCCATCATCTCACATAATTCATTTATTTCAATCGTGTGCCGTGAAGCGCACACGAACAATTCTAACTAACCGTGTGCGTTGTCATGATTTATCGCATGAGTGATGAACATCCGAACCGTGTGCCTTTCTGCTAAATCGCACACGACCTTTTTGCCGAATCCACATGTAATTGACATCCCTAGTCAAAATAACAACATGCCCCTTTCTCCTTCCTAGTTGCATCAAATCCTCCTCCTCACCCACCTCCACCACTCCCCAAACGACCCCATGGCCTTTGAAAGTCCAATTGTGATTCCACACAAGGATGAGGCAGCTTCCACGGCCGAATGCTACGTAGATGCTCTAGCAACACGTGTGAAAGGGGTCGTGGCCTTCGTGGCCGCACGCGCAGAAGACGTCACAAACCATCGCAGCCGCACGTGCGGATGCTATGTCCCCACACCTGGAAGAGGGCACGACCGTTGCGGCACAGGCCGATGACGCCGTTGACATCGCCATCACCACACTCTCCACCACTACGAGGTAGGAGGAGATCAATCAAAGGGCTTATGAAAACATCATGGCCATGGTCTATGCCAAAAAGGATGTCGATCCTTCCTTCAATAAAAGATCTTGCAACAACCTACGGATTATTTCAAGGCAAAAGCCATTGAGCTCAAGGAAGCACCGCCAATGAAGATCTCCGATTATGAGTATTTTGACAAGTGCTTTTTTGATGACGAGGATGAGCAGCTCGATATCCATAGTTTAAGGTCCCAAGTTTAGGTAATCATGGAGTGAGATATGCAATATGATGTATAATTACTTACGTAATGGATGATTAGTTCGATCATGCAACAAGATGTGCAATGATGTTTTGAGTATGTTGTTGTTTTGTAGACAGAGCAATATTGTTGTTTTGCAAATAGCACAAGTCACATCTCACATGAACAACATGGCGAAACTGCATGCGATGGTTCTTAGTATTGCACACAATTCGTTTAATTCAACGTTATACCCAGTAAAACACACAATTCTCGTATGTGTTGTCACGAGTTATCACATACAAATTTTCTATAGAAAACCGTATGTGAAACTTTGCACACAGAAAAGATGTTAGGAAACGTGTGTGATGCTCCTCGCGATCGCAAACAATTAGTTTATTTCAACAAATACAAGCGTGTGCGAAAATTCGAGCTATACAATCGTGTGCGTTATCACGACTGATTGCACACGCGCCGGTCGATGAACAGTGTGCCCTCTATCACACACACACACAGTTCAGCCATTGCACATTTAATTTTATGGCACGTACATACAATTCGACGGTAGGATGTGCTATAGGTGTGCCCTTGTGCCAGTATGTAGTATGCACATGACACTTATGAGTTACGGAGAAGAAGGCTAGCGCTCGGGTCGCCCCCCACTCGGGCGACTCGGGTGGCTTCAACCCTAGCCGCCGCCGGGGCCTAGCCCATCCTCCTCCCCTCCTCCCGCCGCCATCGGAGGACGCCGCCGGCTTGCGCCCGAAGGCCGACAGCGGTGGCGGGGGCTCTTCCTCCCTCCCGCGTCTCAGGGGTGGCGGGACCCCAACATGCCTGGAGGTGCAGCCGATCTACAAGCAACGGCGTTAGCTTTGACGACGGCGGCGGTCGGCTCTGCCTCGGGCCACGGGCGGCTGCTGCGGTGGCTGGCCTGGATCGGGCGGCGGCGCGATGCGGTCTTCGGCGGCATGTCGTCTGGCTTTAGATCGGCGGCGGCGCCGAGGGCTGGTGGATTGCTTGGCGGCACCCATGGCGGATCTGTTACGGCGGTGTAGCGGTGGTGGTGGTCATCTTCTTCGTCGGCGGTGGTGGCGAAGCTTGGTGATCGGATCTCGAGATCCATCATCTAGTCCCGCCGCGAGTTGGGGAGACATGGTTGCGGTGAAAATCGAGCCGACGGCAAAGCGATGGCGACGTTCTCGCCGTTACCTTGATGAAGGCATTGTCGTGTAACTCTGTCGACCCACTCGTCTTTGCTCGGAAACCCTAGGATCCGGTGTTCCAGATCGGACGATGGCGGCATCTGCGATGTCGTTTCTCTCTTGGGAGCATCGTTTGTGGAGCGGCGCCGAAGTCGAGACAGGAGGTGGAGCGGCCGTCTTGCACGAGCTTCGGTGGAGATGGCAAGTCATGCTCGGTCGACAGTGCTACGCTTGGTCATGTCTAGTCGGCGGTGCTATGCACGACAGATCCTCGAAGAACTTCAAGTCGTGTCATTTGGTGATACTTGGCGACATGGCGCCGAGGTGTATCGATGGCGACGCGACGTGTTCAAATTGTTTGCGCCTGAGGAGGAGAGTCTTGTTAGGCGCCGTGGTGGCGGCGACGATAAATTGGACCGAGCAAGGTTGATGCATCGATCTGATTCGAAGATGGGCGGTGGCGGTTGGCGGCGGCCTCGAGAGCACGCCGGACGATGTATGCCTGCACGACAAGTGGCTAGATTGGGGTCTCGGTCTTAGATGTTAGGCTTGGCTGCGATGTCTGCTTTGGTATTAGGCCTGCGCTATCTCGCGCCTTCATCAATGGATAGGTGTAGCGACAGTTTGTTGCTAGAGCGGCGACTTTAGTCTTCTTGTTGTATTGATTTTGTAAGGTCTTGTGAGAATAATTAATAAAGTGGTCGTATGAATCGCAGGATCTGGTAGGTCATCCTCCTTTTCTAAAAAAAGTATGTAGTATGCACATAGTCCACATTTCACTCGAAAAAAAAAATAGTCCACGTCCGTAGACTTGGATGGTGGTCAAAGACGCTCCAATACCAGGTACGTGCCAATTTCAATGCCTTCATCCACAGATTTAAAGCCTACTTGGCTTGCTCAGGCCAAGGGCACCTTTCGGGTCAAAGGTGCGACTGAATTCGATCTTGGAAGAATTGTCTTCGCTGCCAGGCTTGTCAGTGGGAAAGGCGCAGCCGTACTCAGTGCCGGACGCCCGGGTGGTCAAGAAGTCTTCAAAAGGCAGTGACAAAATCATCATCCTGAAAATTAAATTATCGAAAAGAAAAATCATCATGGAAAAAGAGTTAGTGCAAGTTGATTGTCCTTTTCGTGGACTGCCATAGTGGCCCCGCGGCAAGAAAAATCTCATCTCATCACAAGGAATTGCAGCTCCGTAGGCGGCCGATCAACTTTGACTCGAAAAGGACGTAACCACTTGCGCGTGCATGCACCCGTGGACGGATGGGATGGTGGCTGTGGCGCGTCGTCGTCGCCTCGCGGGTCAGGCAGGCTCAGCAACTCGGCCATCTTGGCCGTCAGTCGCTGACTGCGTCCTGCCAAGGAAACCCCGGTTCCTCCGGGCTCCCCACCCCCCGCTGCTACAGTGATGCTTCTCGCCGTCATCGCCGTCGTCCTGCTCCTGCTGCCGCCGGCCATGCCGTTCGAGGCCTCCTCCTGCGACGGCAGCACCTACGCGCCCAACAGCCCTTTCCAGGCGAGCCTCAACCTCGTCGCCGCGGCGCTCCCCGGCAACGCCTCATCCATGCCGTCCGGCTTTGCCACCGCCGACGCCGGCACGTCTCCCACCCGGGCCTACGCCATGGCGCTCTGCCGCGGCGACGTCAACGCCTCCACCTGCGCCGCCTGCGTGGCCGCCGCGTTCCGTGCCGCCGGCACGCAGGACAACTGCCCCAACAACACGGGCGCCACCATGTACGAGGACGCCTGCGTCCTTCGGTTCTCCACCGTGCAGTTCCTCGACTTCCTTAGGGCCGACCAGTGGCAGCCCGGAGAGCTTACGTACGGCCGGCCTCTTGAATAATTCTCTGACGCTCCTCTTGAATAATTCTCTCTCCTGTGTAAACTAATGTGATTTCTGCGGCTCTGTAAACTGGTTCAAGTTTTCAAATTACCCCGGCGTCTCGGAATGTCGGGTCAGCACAGGGAGCATGGTTCAGCGCCGCCGCCACGTCCATCCTCACCGCGGTGGTCGACCACGCATTGGTCGCGGCGGGCAACTCGACCGCCAAGACGTACTTCGCCACGGGCGTGGTGGACTTCCAGCCCAGGATCTACGCGCTCGCGCAGTGCCTCCCGGAGATGACGCTGTCGCAGTGCCAGAGCTGCCTAGGGACCCTCCTCGTGCAAACAACGCCCATGCTCAGCACCAAGCCCCGATGGATCATGGCTTTAGTGGCCTGGTGCAACCTGAGGTACAGCGTGCGGCCGTTCTACGAGGGCCGGTCGATGCTGCGGCTCCCGGCGCCACCACCGCCAGCAGTCGTGCCGCCATCTGTAACTCCAAAGTCTGGAGGAACAGGTAGCACCTACTACACACTTTCAATTCTTATCTTCGTCTGGATAACTGTTATCATTTGTCTGCTTGCTTAGCTCATACAGTACTACTCCTACTTCATAATTTTAGTTTCAAGTTTAAGGTTCTCGTTTGGTGTATGGTGTTGCAGGGAAGAAAAAGAGTGCAGCAGGAATCTCTGCGGGCATTGGTTGTTCCGTCCTCTTGCTATTTCTTCTTTCGGTTTTCGCTTTCGTTCGATTCAAGAGAAGGACTACTAAGCATTCAGAGGACGACCACCGTGAGTAGCATCTAGCATGTTATAACTATTTAAGGGCTGGAATTTACAGTTCCTGGATAACATTCTTGTCATGCGACACCAGCATTCAAGAAAATTGTGGGAGCACAATGCATGGTCTTTGATTTAGCAGAACTCCAAGAGGCAACTGAAAACTTCTCAGAGAAGAATAAGCTCGGAGAAGGTGGTTTTGGCATTGTGTACAAGGTAAGTCGATACAGTATGCAAGACATAACCGGGTGCGGGTGGGTGATACCTTCTCTGAGGAAAGACTCTGTTGCAGGGGATACAAGCAGATGGGCAGGAAATAGCAGTGAAGAAGCTTTTGGGAGGAACCGGGAGCGGTTTGCATCAGCTGCACAATGAGGTGCAGCTATTGGCAGAGCTGCAGCACAAGAACCTTGTTAGATTACAGGGGTTTTGCTCGCATCGGGATGATACGCTGCTCGTTTATGAATATATCAAAAATGGGAGCCTCGACAACTTTCTATTCGGTATTTTCCCTCTCCACTCACCTCTCTTGCCCTCCAATAGACTTTATGTGTTATGGATGAAAACAAAATTTGACAGTTCATAGACTCTGCAGAAAAACAGAACACGAATAAAATTGAACAGATAGCTATACACTGAACTTTCACTGTTTAAACAACTAAATATGTACTGTATCATCCCGGTATAATAAGTTACCAGAGCCTAGATTATTTATTACATATTTAAAATGTTACTGCAAAAATTCCAGTACATAGTTGAGTTATATCTTACTGTAGATGATTGTTCTCTATTTACCTTCCACCACCTAATATGGATTTAGCATTTGTGGGCAATAGAAACCAGTGAGGAAAACACACTGAGCTGGGAGCAACAGCACAACATCATTCTTGGGATTGCCAAGGGAATTTTGTATCTTCACGAGGATTCAAGCATGAGGATCATCCACCGGGACCTGAAACCTAACAACATTCTCGTTGACGACGGTATGAATCCGAAAATCGCAGACTTTGGACTTGCAAGGCTGCTAGGAGAAGGTCATACTCATACTAAGACAGCTAGAGCTGTTGGAACACTGTAAGTTCATACCTCCTGTATCCAAAGGTTCCAACGTTCACGAAACCTTACTGCTCATCCTTTGCAGAGGTTACATGGCACCCGAGTATGCAATACATGGACGCGTGTCGCCCAAGATCGATATTTTCAGCTTCGGTGTCTTGGTCCTCGAAATTGTTACTGGGAGACGGAACAGCAGTTCTGATGATCGCGATGAAGTGAATCTTATTAGTGATGTAAGTGCTTATTTTTACTTGATTTTTGTTGCATCTGTTCACTGAAAACTGAAAAGAAAAGACTCATTGATGTAAATTACGTACATGCCATGTTGATACTGGCTATATCTAACAGGTGTGGAACTGCTGGACCAAAGGGACGATATCGCAGATGATAGACCGATCGCTGGATGAACACGCTCGAAGCCAGGCATTACGATGTATCCACATCGGGTTGATGTGCGTCCAGTCGGACCCTATCGACAGGCCTTACATATCATCCGTCATTTTCATGTTAACCAGGGACAACACGGAGATACAAGCACCCGCGCAACCTGCATTCTTCTTTGGGAGAGAAGCGGCTTTAGCTTCTCCGGCGTATGACCGATCTGATTTCATCCTGGGACAGGATGTCTCTGTGAATGCGGTTACAATTACTGAGCCGTATCCTAGGTAGGTAATGAACCGGTGGGATGTTGAGGCCAAAGAGGTGAGTTGGCTGTGGTTTCAGCGAGGATTTTCAGAGATCTGGCCTTGGTTATAGAATCCCTTTTGTTTCGGGTTGCTTCCATGTCTACGGGCTCCCATTATCTTGTTAGATTTTATTTTATTTTGATTGAATATAAAAAATTATACTATTTTATAAGGTAAAATCGCCTGGATCACTTCTCTAGCCGCCATTTGGTCCAGGAATAGTGCAAATATATTGCCTTTTTTTTGATAAATGGCACTTTTATTAACTCAAAATGTAGCATCAACTGGATACAAAGCATAATAAGCAACACCCGGCCACAACATAGTTAAGATGCACACAACGACACACCAGCGGCCCGACACTAAAATAAAACCAACATAACTGCAACAGTAAAGCCATAAAAGATTGACATTATACCTATGCCAAAGATGCTGGAGGCGGTAGACCGACCCGGAGGTTATGCCTCCATCCATATTGGATAAAAACATGCGTGACCACCCTCTCCAACCGCATACACACCGCCGTGAGTAGCGGTTGGTACTCCTTAGAGCATCTCCAGCCGTTCGGCCCCCCAGGGCGCCGAAAAACTGCGCCCTGGGGGCGAGCCGGCGCTAGTTCGGCCCCTGGGGACGGCCTAGCACCCAGCCACGCCCCCAGGCGTCCCCCAGCCTTAGCAAATTCAAACGTAGTACATTCCCGCGCCCAAAAATGAAAGCCACAATCCGGCGATCAAGCGACGATCGGCGATCGATGAAAAGTTCAGCATACAAAAATCAAAACGGAAGCGCGCATCAGATGGCGAGGTCGGCCTCCGGCGTCGGCGGAGGCGGCGTGCGCGGGCTTGACGGGTCCTCTATGCTTGGCGGCGTGGCTTCTGCGCTGCGGGCAGTCTCGGCGGCATCACCGGTCGGGCTTGGCGGCGGCATCGGCGTGTGCGTGGGTGTGGGCGGCGTCGTCGTGGGCGTGGGCGTGGGCGTCGTCGTCGAGGGAAGCTGGTCAGGATGAGGCCGACATGCGCCCTATACCACGCCTTGACCGCCTCGTCGGTGCTCTGGAGCATGTCCGCCCCGCCCAGCAGGAAAGTCAGGTCGGTGTTCCTCTTCTTCGCGACGACGTTGGTCCGGAGTAGGTCGAGCTTGACGGCGCTTGTCGACATCAACGCCGACCACCGCGCCTCGGTCTTCTCTTCACGAAGGATGGCCCGGGCCTGTGCATCGGCGAGGCAGTGCTCGATGGATTCCTGCACGCGAGCGGTGGCCGCGTTGGCGTGTTTTCCCTTCTTGGCACCTTTGTTGCCGTCGAGCCGTCCTTCTGACGCGCCCGGAGCCGGCGCGTCCGGCTTGTATGTCTCTTTGGCCTTCTCGAGGTTGCGCCGGACTTCCGCCCACTTGTCGCACTTGTCAATGCGCTTGTAGACGTGGAGGTACTTGAACTCGGCGTCGTTGTTGCTCTGCCTATCTGGCGAACATGCGCAGCAATCGCACGGGACAAACAAACGGTTGGCGGCGCGCGCACACGCGCGAAGAGAGACAGAGATCGGCGTGTCATACCTGATCCTCAATCTTTGGCGCCGCTCTCCGGCGGCGGCCACCTCCTCGGCGACACCATGCCATTTGTTGCACGCCCTGGATCGCCCCAATGGTTCGCCATCGCCGACCCGCGCGCATGTAGACGCCTTTGAAGTAAAGGTCGACGAGCTTGCGCTCATCGAACTTCGGCCTTGATCGCCCTAATGCGTCTCGATGCTCGGTTCGGGCGATGGTGGTCGAGGCAGACGACTTTCCATGCCTCGGCGAGGCATTCCTCCTCCTTGGACGCCCACTTGATGCGCGGCTCGGTTGACCTGGCCGTCCGTTTCTTCTTCTTGCGCCTCCTCGCCGGCTCCTCCTCGTCCACGTCCTCCTCCTCGTCCTCTTCCTCCTGCTCCTCATCGCCGTAGACGTAGCCGAGCTCGCCGTCCATGCCGCCGCTAAGATCCACCGCCTCATCCGCGGTGAACCCGGGAGACGCGGCGGCCGCGGCCGATCCTTCCGCGATGATGTCGTCCATGTCGGCCTCAGTCTCGTCGGCGTCGCCGAGGTGCGAGAAGGGCAGTGCGTAACGGCGGAGAGGAGGCGTCGGGGAGGACGCGTACGCGGGCGGCGAGTAGTTGTATGGAGGGTACTGCACGCCGGTGAAGGTGGGCGAGGGCATGCGCTGGGCCGGGTGTCCATGGGGGAACGTGACATTTGGGTTGAACCCACCTTGCACGTCCCCGTCGGCGTAGCCCGGCGATCCCCATGGCTGTGGAGTCGGAGACCCGACACCTTGCTGGCCCCATGGCGCGTACTGCGCGTGGTTGCCGGGGGGATTCATCATCCCCGCACGTGCCGCCTCGGCCTCGGCCTGGTCCGCGGAAGCGGCAGCGCCACCCGCAGCCGTGCGCGCCGCGTTGTCACGGGCCTTCTTGGCGAGGGCCCTATTCCGCCGGTCGGCGGTGACGGCCTCCCGTCGCTGTACTTCTACCCTCCATCGGCGTTTGTCATGCCCAGCGGCTTTGACGGCGGCGCCCTCAGCTTCCTCTGCTTCGGCTGGGCGAGGAGGCGGTCGCGGTCGCCACGGCGCGAGGAACGACGTACTTCTTCGGTGGCATGGCGGCCGGTTGGGAGGCGAGCGGGAGAGAGAATGGCGGGAAGAAAGGAGAAAATGGGAGGAAACTGGGGGAAAAGCGGGGAGAAACGACGGGTAGAGGCGCTCGGCTCGCCGACAGGCGGACCCGTCGCCTTTTAAACTTGTCTGGCGCTGTGCGCCCTGTGGCGCTGGTTCTGCTGGGTCCACCGACACCAAATTCGGCCCGAGCCGGCGAAAAACGGGCTTCTAGGGGCGTGGGCGTTTTTGGCGCCGTGCAAAAACGCCTGGGGAGGGCCTGTTGGGGGTGCGGCTGGAGATGCTCTTAAGGTGTAGAATTGACCACATATGAAGTGAGTGTGTACATCGAAGAATAACCTGCAAAGGAGAAGAGTTTTGTTATTAAAAGAAAATTCATTTCTGCATAGCCAGATCGACCATAATAAGACATACTCTCCCACCCTTATTAGCTTTTAAACATCTTTGGGATTCCATCCAGTCAGTGACCATAAATGTTGGCGGACACTTGTTGGTGGATATGAATTGGACACTATTTAGATGACTGACCATATAAAGTGCGCGCACTAAAAAGAAGGTGCTTGATTGTTTCGTCATTAGTATCAAAACTACACTTCTTACTTCCTTGCATATTGTGGCGAGCAAGGTTTTATTTGATTAGCACAACTCCCCTCCGAAGATACCTCATGAAAATTATCAATTTTAGTACAATTTCCGCTCTCCAAATTTCATTATTATTACCCGCCGAAATCTCAAAGTGCATGTGTACATAATAAATAGAGTCAACTGTAAATTACCCAGATGTAGTGAGGTTCCAACAAAAGATTTTGCCATGAAAAAAAGCGAGGGACAACTGGATTCCTTATGAAGGAAATATTCAGAGGGGACGAGCTGCACACATCCGCAAGAGTACTAGCCTTGTCGCGAACAATGTGGTACAAAGCTAGATATTATACTCGGAGACTTGCGTTACCTAGCCAATTATGCTACCAGAAACGAATCTCTGAGCCGTCCCTTATCGTGAACGATCCGAAGCGAAAGAGATGTTTATTTGCAGCCATTAGACTTGCCTGGAAGTGTGAATCTGAAGGAAATATGCCCTAGAGGCAATAATAAAGTTGTTATTTATATTTCCTTATATCATGATAAATGTTTATTATTCATGCTAGAATTGTATTAACTGAAAACTTAGTACATGTGTGAATAAATAGACAAACAAAGTGCCACCAGTATGCCTCTACTTGACTAGCTCATTGAATCAAAGATGGTTAAGTTTCATAGCCATAGACATGAGTTGTCATTTGATTAACGGGATCACATCATTAGAGAATGATGTGATTGACTTGACCCATTCCGTTAGCTTAGCACTTGATCGTTTAGTATGTTGATATTGCTTTCTTCATGACTTATACATGTTCCTATGACTATGAGATTATGCAACTCCCGAATACCGGATGAACACTTGTGTGCTACCAAACGTCACATCGTAACTGGGTGATTATAAAGGTGCTCTACAGGTGTCTCCGATGGTGTTTTTTGAGTTGGCATAGATCAAGATTAGGATTTGTCACTCCGATTGTCGGAGAGGTATCTCTGGACCCTCTCGGTAATGCACATCACTATAAGCCTTGCAAGCAATGTGACTAATGAGTTAGTTACAGGATAATGCATTACGACACGAGTAAAGAGACTTGCCGGTAACAAGATTGAACTAGGTATTGAGATACCAACGATCGAATCTCGGGCAAGTAACATACCGATGACAAAGGGAACAACGTATGTTGTTATGCGGTTTGACCAATAAAGATCTTCGTAGAATATGTGGGAGGCAGTATGAGCATCCAGGTTCTGCTATTGGTTATTGGCCGGAGACATGTCTTGGTCATGTCTACATAGTTCTCAAACCCGTAGGGTCCGCACGCTTAAAGTTCGGTGACGATCGGTATTATGAGTTTATGTGTTTTGATGTACCAAAGGTTGTTCGGAGTCCCGGATGAGATCAGGGACATGATGAGGAGTCTTGAAATGTTCGAGACGTAAAGATCGATATATAGGAAGGCTATATTCGGACATCGAAAAGGTTCTGAGTGGTTTGGGTATTTATCGGAGTACCAGAGAGTTACGAGAATTCGCCAGGGAGTATATGGGCCTTATTGGGCTTTAAGGGAGAGAGAGGGGCTGCCTAGGGCAGCCCCCCCAAGGCCTAGTCTGAATTGGACTAGGGGAGGGGCGGCGCCCCCTCCTTCCTTCTCTTCTCTCTTGCCTTTCCTTCTCTCCTACTCCTACTACTTGGAAGGGTGGGGGGGAATCCTACTCCCGATGGGAGTAGGACTCCCCAGGGCAAGCCATAGTAGAGGGACGGCCCTCCCCCTCCTCCACTGCTTTATATACGGGGGAGGGGGCACCCCGTAGACACACAAGTTGATCATTGATCTTTAGCCGTGTGCGGTGCCCCCCTCCACCATAATCCACCTTGGTCATATCATAGCGGTGCTTAGGCGAAGCCCCTGACGGAACTCTCCCTCGAAGCTCTACTGGATCGTGAGTTCGTGGGACGTCACCGAGCTGAACGTGTGCAGATCGCGGAGGTGCCATACGTTCGGTACTAGGATCGGCCGATCGTGAAGACGTACGACTACATCAACCGCGTTGTCATAACGCTTCCGCTTACGGTCTACGAGGGTACGTGGACGACACTCTCCCCTCTCGTTGCTATGCATCACCATGATCTTGCGTGTGCTTATTTTTTTTGAAATTACTACGTTCCCCAATAGTGGCATCCGTGCCAGGTTTATGCGTAGATGTTCTATGCACGAGTAGAACACAAGTGAGTTGTGGGAGATACTAGTCATACTGCTTACCAGCATGTCATACTTTGATTCGGCTGTATTGTTGGATGAAGCGGCCCGGACCGACATTACGCGTATGCTTACGCGAGACTGGTTCTACCGACGTGCTTCGCACACAAGTGGCTGGCGGGTGTTAGTTTCTCCAACTTTAGTTGAATCGAGTGTGGCTACGGCCGGTCCTTGTGAAGGTTAAAACAACACATACTTAACGAAATATCATTGTGGTTTTGATGCGTAGGTAAGAACGGTTCTTGCTTAGCCCGTAGCAGCCACGTAAAACTTGCAACAACAAAGTATAGGACGTCTAACTTGTTTTTGCAGGGCATGTTGTGATGTGATATGGTCAATACATGATGCTATATTTTATTGTAAGAGATGATCATGTTTTGTACCAGAGTTATTGGCAACTGGCAGGAGCCATATGGTTGTCGCTTTATTGTATGAAATACAATCACCATGTAATTGCTTTACTTTATCACTAAGCGGTAGCAATAGTCGTAGAAGCAATAGTTGGCGAGACGACAACAATGCTACGATGGAGATCAAGGTGTCGCGCCGGTGACGATGGTGATCATGACGGTGCTTTGGAGATGGAGATCAATGTCACAAGTTGATGATGGCCATATCATATCACTTATAATGATTGCATGTGATGTTTATCTTTTATGCATCTTATTTTGCTTTCATTGACGGTAGCATTATAAGATGATCTCTCACTAAATTTCAAGGTATAAGTGTTCTCCCTGAGTATGCACCATCACAAAAGTTTGTCGTGCTGAGACACCACGTGATGATCGGGTGTGATAGGCACTACGTTCACATACAACGAGTGCAAGCCAGTTTTGCACACGCAGAATACTCGGGTTAAACTTGACGAGCCTAGCATATGCAGATATGGCCTCGGAACACTAAGACCGAAAGGTCGAGCATGAATCATATAGTAGATATGATCAACATAGTGATGTTCACCATTGAAAACTACTCCATCTCACGTGATGATCGGACATGGTTTAGTTGATTTGGATCACGTGATCCCTTAGATGATTAGAGGGATGTCTATCTAAGTGGGAGTTCTTAAGTAATATGATTAATTGAACTTTAATTTATCATGAACTTAGTCTTGATAGTATTTTCCAAAATAATGTTGTAGATCAATAGCTCGTGTTGTTTCTTCCCTATGTTTTTTATATGTGTTCCTAGAGAAAACTAAGTTGAAAGATGATAGTAGCAATGATGCGGACTAGGTCCGTGATCTGAGGTTTATCCTCATTGCTGCACAGAAGAATTATGTCCTTGATGCATCGCTAGGTGACAGACCTATTGCAGGAGCAGATGCAGACGTTATGAACGTTTGGCTCAATATTATGACTACTTGATAGTTTAGTGCACCATGCTTAACGGCTTAGAATCGGGACTTCAAAGACGTTTTGAACATCATGGACCATATCTGATGTTCCAGGAGTTGAAGTTAATATTTCAAGCAAATACCCGAGTTGAGAGATATGAAGTCTCCAACAAGTTCTATAGCTAAAAGATGGAGGAGAATAGCTCAAGCAGTGAGCATGTACACAGATTGTTTGGGTACTACAATCACTTGAATCAAGTGGGAGTTAATCTACCAGATAAGACAGTGATTGACAGAGTTCTCTAGTCACCATCACCAAGTTACTAGAACTCCATGATGAAATATAGTATGCAAGGGATGACGAAAATGATTCTTGAGCTCTTCGTGATGCTGAAATCGACGATGGTAGAAAACAAGAAAGAGCATCAAGTGTTGATGATTGACAAGACCACTAGTTTCAAGAAAAGGGCAAAGAGAAAGAAAGGGAACTTCAAGTAGAATGGCAAGCAAGTTGTCACTCCCGTGAAGAAGCCCAAAGCTAGACCAAAGCCTGAAATTGAGTGCTTCTACTGCAAAGGAAATAGTCACTGGAGGCGGAAATGCCCTGAATATTTGGTGGATAAGAAGGATGGCAAAGTGAACAAGGGTATATTTAATATACAGATTATTGATGTGTACCTTACTAGTGTTTATAGTAGCCCCTGGGTATTTGGTACTTGTTCGGTTGCTGAAATTAGTAACTCGAAACAGGAGTTAAGAATAAACAGAGACTAGTTGAGGGTGAAGTGAAGATGTGTGTTGGAAGTGGTTCCAAGATTGATATGATCATCATCGCACACTCCCTATACTTTCGAGATTAGTGTTGAACCTAAATAAAATGTTATTTGGTGTTTGCATTGAGCATAAATATGATTAGATCATGTTTATTGCGATACGATTATTCATCTAAGACAGATAATAAATTGTTATTCTGTTTACATGAATAAAACCTTCTATGGTCATACACCCAATGTTGATGGTTTATTGAATCTTGATCGTAGTGATACACATATTCATAATATTGATGCCAAAAAGATGCAAAGTTGATAATGATAGTGCAACATATTTGTGGCACTGCCGTCTGGATCATATCGGTGTAAAGTGCATGAAGAAACTCCATAAAGATGGACTTTTGGAATCACTTGATTATGAATCATTTGATGCTTGCGAACCGTGCCTTATGGGCAAGATGACTAAAATTCCGTTCTCCGGAACAATGGAACAAGCTAGTGACTTATTGGAAATAATACATACCGATGTATGCGATCCAATGAGTGTTAATGCTCATGGCGAGTATCGTTATTTTCTGACCTTCACAGAGAATTTGAGAAGATATGGGTATCTACTAAATAAAACACAAGTCTGAAACATTTGAAAAGTTCAAAGAATTTCAGAGTGAAGTGGAGAATCATCATAACAAGAAAATAAAGTTTCTACGATCTGATCGTGGAGGAGAATATTTGAGTTACGAATTTGGCCTTCATTTAAAACAATGTGGAAATAGTTTCACAGCTCACGCCACATGGAACACCATAGCGTAATGGTGTGTCCGAACATCGTAACCGCACTTTATTAGATATGGTGTGACCTATGATGTGTCTTACCGGGTTACCACTATCGTTTTGGGGTTATGCATTAGAGACAACTGCATTCACTTTAAATAGGGCACCATCAAAATCCGTTGAGACGACGCCTTATGAACTGTGGTTTGGCAACAAACCAAAGTTGTCGTTTCTTAAAATTTGGGGCTGCAATGCTTATGTGAAAAAGCTTCAACCTGATAAGCTTGAACCCAAACCGGATAAGTGCGTCTTCATAGAATACCCAAAGGAAACTGTTGGGTACACCTTCTATCACAAGATCCGAAGGCAAAATCTTTGTTGCTAAGAATGGATCCTTTCTAGAGAAGGAGTTTCTCTCAAAGAAGTGAGGGGGAGGAAAGTAGAGCTTGATGAGGTAATTGTACCTTCTCATGAATTGGAAAGTAGTTCATCGCAGAAATCAGTTCCAGTGATTCCTACACCAATTAGTGAGGAAGCTAATGATGATGATCATGAAACTTCAGATCAAGTTACTACAGAACCTCGTAGGTCTTCCAGATTACGGTCCGCACCTGAGTGGTACGGTAATCCTATTCTGGAAGTCATGTTGCGAGACCATGATGAACCTACAAACTATGAGGAAGCGATGATGAGCCCAGATTCCGCAAAATGGCTTGAGGCCATGAAATCCGAGATGGGATCCATGTATGAGAATAAAGTGTGGACTTTGGTGGACTTGCCCGATGATCGGCAAGCCATAGAAAATAAATGGATCTTCAAGAGGAAGACGGACGCTGCTAGTAGTGTTACTATCTACAAAGCTAGACTTGTCGAAAAAGGTTTTTGACAAAGTTCAAGGTGTTGACTACAATGAGATTTTCTCACTCGTAGCGATGCTTAAGTCTGTCTGAATCATGTTAGCAAATTGTCACATTTTATGGAATCTGGCAAATGGAAGTCAAAACTACATTCCTTAATGGATTTCTTAAAGAAGAGTTGTATATGATGCAACCAGAAGGTTTTGTCGATCCTAAAGGTGCTAACAAAATGTGCAAGCTCCAGCGATCCATCTATGGACTGGTGCAAGCATCTCGGAGTTGGAATATACGCTTTGATGAGTTAATCAAAGCATATAGTTTTATACAGACTTGCGGTGAAACCTGTATTTACAAGAAAGTGAGTGGGAGCACTATAGCATTTCTGATAAGTATATGTGAATGACATACTGTTAATTGGAAACAATGTAGAATTTTTCGGGAAAGCATAAAGGAATATTTGAAAAGAGTTTTTCAAAGAAAGACCTCGGTAAAGCTGCTTACATATTAAGCATCAAGATCTATAGAGATAGATCAAGATTCTTGTCGGTGTCAAAACCGGCGGATCTCGGGTAGGGGGTCCCGAACTGTGCGTCTAGGCGGATGGTAACAGGAGACGAGGGACACGATGTTTTACCTAGGTTCGGGCCCTCTCGATGGAGGTAAAACCCTATGTCCTGCTTGATTAATATTGATGATATGGGTAGTACAAGAGTGGATCTACCACGAGATCAAGGAGGCTAAACCCTAAAGCTAGCCTATGGTATGATTGTTGTAATGTATGTTGCCTCCTACAAACTAAAGCCCTCCGGTTTATATAGACACCGGAGGAGGCTAGGGTTACACAGAGTCGGTTACGATGGTAGGAGATCTACATATCTGTATTGCCAAGCTTGCCTTCCACGCCAAGGAAAGTCCCATCTAGACACAGGACGGAGTCTTCAATCTTGTATCTTCGTAGTCTTGGAGTCCGGCGGACGATGATAGTCCGGCTGTCCGGACACCCCCTAGTCGAGGACTCCCTCAGTAGCCCCTGAACCAGGCTTCAATGACGATAAGTCCGGCGCGCACAATGTTCGGCATTGCAAGGCGGGTTCCTCCCTTGAATAATCCAGAGAAGATCATGAACATCAGGATAGTGTCCGGCTCGCAAAATAAATTCCACATTCCACGTAGAGAATAAAATGTACACAAGTCCAATCTGCTGACGTATTATGCGGCATGACATCACACCGCTACCAGGCTTTTACTTGAATCATTTTTATTATACCACCTCAGCACGTTTAGCGAAGCGGTTTCCTTGGCACGTCTTGTCGAAGCAGAGATCGTGTTCCCCTTATTCCGGGATTCCCATCAATACGGACGTGGGTAACCCAACCGCGCCATTGATGGTGGCGCTTGGGGGATAAGCGAGTTTTACCAGGCCGGTGGGGGACGCATAGTCTTTGTCCGCCTATATATAAGGGATAAGGGTTTACCTTCTCACCTACGCCTTCTTCCTCCTTTGCTTATCCATCTCCGCGCACTCAAGCTCCAACGCCCAAGCTCGCGCATCTCGCCTCGACCTTCTCCGAATATGTCCGAGCGGAGGCAAATGGTTAGCCTCCACCGTTAAGGAGGAGCACATCACCAAGCTGCGCAGCGCCGAATACCTCTCCGGCGATATCGCGCATTGGCTGCCCGACGAGGGGCAGCTCATCCGTACCCCCGGGCCCCATGAGAGGGTCGTCTTTCTTCCCCACTTCCTCCGCGGACTGGGCTTTCCACTCCACCCATTCATCCGGGGGCTCATGTTTTACTACGGCCTGGATTTCCACGATCTGGCGCCGAACTTCATCCTCAACATCTCGGCGTTTATCGTCGTGTGCGAGGCCTTCCTCTGCATCCGGCCCCACTTCGGCCTGTGGCTCAAGACCTTCAACGTCAAGACGAAGGTTGTGAAGGGCACGCAAGAGGAATGCGGAGGCGCCATGTTGGGTAAGTTGCCCAACGTCCTTTGGCTCGAAGGGGCCTTCGTGGAATCCGTCAAGGGGTGGCAATCGGGGTGGTTTTACATCACCCAGCCGCGTGAGCCCACATGGGCGGCAGCCCCCGAGTTTAGATCTGGCATCCCCACGCAGCTCACCTCCTAGAAAGAGAAGGGCCTGCCGTGGGGCAATCTGAAGGAGCTGACGGGACTCCGAGCCTGCATCCAGAAGCTGGTGAGCAATAAGCTCAGGCTCGCCGACGTGGTCCAAGTCATGCTCATCCGCCGGATTCTCCCATGCCAAGAACGGGCATTCAATCTGTGGGAGTTCAATCCGGAACAGCACCAGGCGCTAATCGGGTTCTTCGATACGACATATGAAGGCGCCTGGAGGGTGCTGTTTAAGGGCGCCGAAGCCCCCGCATCCGCGACGGAACATCACGGATTTTGCTCACAGCATCCGGCTGACGAGGTAAGTGATTCGACCCCTTTACGGGACACTTGTGGTAATCAAATTGATTCTAAGAGGGCTTCAACCTCTCTTTTCCTTTGACAGGAATGGATGGAGAAGGCCGAGCAGCCCATTAGCCCGGCTCCCATGCCAGAAGACCCAGTGAACGCCCGTCTAGCAGGGCTGCTGGTTCCGGCACCGCACGTGGTGCCGGAGAAGAAGGCCAAGAAGGTGGCCGCGGGGACTCGAAAGAGTTCCATAATCAGGCGTCTGACGACGAGGCGGACTCCTCCCGAAAGACGAGGAGGAGGAAGAAGACTCTCTCCGAGGAGGAGAGAAGAAGAGGAAGGCTTCCCCAATAGGGGAGGCCGAAGGGTCCAAGAGGGGGAGAACTATCCCCCCGGACAGTTTCGCCAACACCATCGTTGGCGAAGAGGAGTGGCCTTCAAGGGCCAGGCGTCCGGCAAGATCGTAAGTATCCGGATCCCTGATATGAAATTTCTTTCGTGTCGCTTAGTGTCCTTCTAATGCCGTATACTGTCCGTAGTCCGGCCGATGATGATCTCCCCACTTCATCGAGCGGGTCGTTGGCCCCATCGGATGTGGATTCACTTCCGACTGCCTCCACTCCCCGTGCAGACAAGAACGCCGAGGTGGGATCCCAGAGAGGGACCCATCAGGAGAAGGCTCCAGAGGCGCCGCAAGGCAGCCTCCCGGACTTTGCGCCGGACTCTACGTCGGAACCTGCAGTGGTTCCAGAGTCCGGCGGGCGGCCCCTTCTAAAGAAGGGCAGGACCATGACACCGGCGGCCTCCATCCAACCGGAGGCGCCGGACAACTTGTTGGAGGCGCTTAAAGGCGCTTCCATCGAGGAAGAACACCGCACTATCATGAGTGCGGTGATTCAGAAGGTTCAGCTCGCCAAGAGCGGGCTGACCGAAGCCTGCAGCAGCCTTCTAACAGGCTTTGAGGTAAGAAGTTAAAATTATGTAATGTAATACCGCATAGACAGTAGCCCCTGATGCTTAGTTCCATGTTCGGAAAGAAAAGCCGGACTGAGGATCTAATAAGATATACGCATGGTTGCTTAAAATATGTCAATATGGGTTTGCAGGCTGCGCTGCTGACCTCTGCCGCACTGACTGCGCAGGTTGGTGCGTTGCAGCAGGATCTCGAGCGGTCCGAGCAAGAGCTCGACCATGCCAAGAAGCAGCTCGAGGACAAAGAAGGTGAGTAACACCACTTTGAATAGTTACCTTACAGAAAAGGATTTTGGTTGCGATAAAATTAACAAGGATAATATGGGTATTGCAGGGGCCACAAATGAGGTGGCAGCCATGAAGGAGGCTGTGTCCGCGACGGAAGCAGCGGCGGGCTGAACGGGCCGAGCGAGAAAAGCAAGAGGCACAGGTGGCGGAAGTACGGCAAGAGCTCCAGGCTCTCATGGAGAAGCATGAGAGGTTGGAGCATGACTCCAAGACTCGAGAGTCCGAGCTTGCCTCGGCTCTCGAAAGTGCCAAGTCCGCCAAGGCCGAGGCCCGTAAGGCCCTTCAGGAGGTTGAAGATGTAAAGAAGATAGCGGCGGGTAAGGCATTTTTCATGCAAAGCAAGCATGTTAGTGTAAACTACCTTACACTTACCCGCATTCGGAGCTCTCCAGGGGCGTTTGCAGATCTGCCGCGTAGTGTGTCCGATGCCGCTGCATTCTATCGCGGCGAGGAGGGGAGCTCGACGGAGAAGGTCTTCGGTCTCAGTATGCTGAGGCCGCCATCGGTGCCCCCGAGCGACCAGCTGAAGCAGCTGGTCGAACTCCACAAGGTTGCTGAGGAGGCCATGAAGGGCCTTATAGTCCGGCTGTGGCCTGCTTCGGCCTTGTGCGGCGGCTGGTGGATGCGTGCCCCTGGGTGGAGGTCATCAAGCGCTCCGCCTGTATTGAAGGTGCTCGTCGGGCCCTTGCCCGCACAAAGGTGCACTGGGGCAGGCTGGATGCGGAGAAGCTTCTCACTGACCCGCCGCCACCGGGCAAGGAGTATCGTACGCCCGAGATGTATTATAAAACTGTCCTGAAGGGAGCCCGCGATATTGCGGATGAATGCCCCAGAAATGTAATCTTTGAATAAACTTGATATGTATTATCCTGTGCTCCTGTGCGCTGAAAACTTTGTTCATGTGCGCATTAAGCAACACTTGTTTAATTTAAAATATTACCTTCTGTGCGGCCGTTTTTATAAAATCTGAGAGATGGCAAGTCGTTGGCTTCAGCCCCCAAGCCACGAGTGCTGGGGTGTTCGGGATAAACTTGAGCACTCTTGTTCCCATTTTTGGGTCCGTCTAGGGAGGCGCTCACCACAACGAACAAGGCAACCGGACTTATAATGCTTGAACACTCTCACTTAGCCATAGAATTCTATAATTTTAAATTTCGGCGAAGCCCCTGGTATTCGGAAGACCGAATCTGGGGCGCTATCCACGCCTTCGTCGGAAATTTGTCCGGAACTTCGCTCGAAGCGGCGTGAGTCTTTAAGGGCTCGAAAGGACCTCTCGAACAGTGACCAGTCTCTCGCCTTATCATGCCGGTCAGTTTTAGCTTTCTCCACTGAGGCGCTCGCCCGGCTCAACCGGGGCGCAATTGCAGTGGTTCTCCCAGTGCCACCTTAGCCGAGAGCGGGCGTAAGGCACCAAAACATGGGAGCCGGGCAAACCCAACTATTGACCCAAGACATGATTCGGAGCCGATTCATATAATGCTATAAGTTCGGGGTGCCGCACTTATGAAAGTGTTCGGACTTGTCACACCATAATGTGGGGAACATAAGCCCCTGGTGTATCAGACCGTACCAAAATATACGGGTGCAAGATGTCATATAATGAACATATATATATAAAAAGTAATGCAATTGCCATCGAAAAGTGTTGCATTATTTATGTAAAGAAGGTCTGCTATGAGTGCGGACTGATACAAATAGTGCGGTAAGCAAGGGATTTGGACTAATTAAACAGGTCCCCCTCTAGGGATGAGCTGCGGACTTGGTGTATGTAATCGAATTTAATGCTCGTAATTGAGACCACCTGAGTGTTCGTCGCAGCCTTCTTCCTTCCCTGGTTCTTGCATCATGAGTTCGGCAGGTTCGCAGCCGGACAGGGCCTCTGGTTAACGGAGTCCTGTGTACACAAATAAGGAAAATAATAAAAATAAAAAAAGGAGGTACACTCGCGAGCCCCTGGTGTGGTCGAGCCGCACTCTGGGTCCATTGTGATCGTGCCCCTTCCCCTGCTCCCATGGTATCTCCAAAGCGTAATGATGTACGCGGAGGGTTGTTCTTGCAATCATGCGAGGGCGGGGGTTAGGGCCGCATTGCTATGCGTGCTATGAACGTGCCAGGTAGCCTTTGTTGGTATTGCTTCGGGCGCGTTTTGCTGTATCCGGCCGTTTAACAGCCGGACTCGAAAATTGCCTTAGAAGGCTGCTCTGTACTTCTGCTGCGAGAGCCGCTGTATGTTCCTCCGTTCGGAGGGAGCATTCCGTATTTCCGTTGACCGTGATGACTCCACGAGGGCCTGGCTTGAGCTTTAGGTATGCATAATGCGGCACCGCATTGAATTTTGCAAACGCGGTTCGTCCGAGCAGAGCGTGATAGCCGCTGCAAAATGGGACTATGTTGAAGATTAACTCTTCGCTCGGAAATTATCCGGGATCGAAGACCACTTCAATGTGGTGAGCCCGTACAATTGGCTTCCACACTGGTATGACACCTTTAAAGGTTGTCTTTGTAGGTTTAATCCTTGAGGGTCTATGCCCATCTTGCGCCTCGTATCCCGATAAAGAAGGTTCAGGCTACTACCGCGTCCATCGGGACTCGTGAGGTGAAATCCATCGACAAATGGGTCTAGAACCAATGCGGCGAATCCGCCATGGCGTATGCTGGTCGGATGGTCTCTTCGATCGAAAGTGATCGGACAAGAGGACCATGGATTGAACTTGGCGTCGCTCCATCGCATAGACGTCCCTTAGTGCGCGCTTCCTCTCCCTCTTGGGTATATGGGTTGCATAAATCATGTTCACCGTCCGCACTTGTGGGGGGAAGCCCTTCTGTCCCCTATTGTTCGGCGGTCGGGTCTCCTCCTTGTCGTCGCTGTTTAGCCCCTTTTATTGTTTTCGGCAATTAACTTGCCTGCCTGCTTGAACACCCAACAATCTCTGTTGGTGTGATTGGCTGGCTTTTTGGGGGTGCCATGTATCTGGCATAAGCGGTCGAGTATTCGGTCCAAGTTGGACGAACCCGGAGTGGTTCTTTTGAATGGCTTCTTCCGCTGACCGGGTTTAGAGCCTTGGAATCCGGCGTTGACCGCCGTATCCTCCTTATCGCCGCCGTTAATCGGCGTTTGTTTTATTCGGCGTGACTGCCGTTGTTGTCCTTAGTATCCGGACTGCCAGAATTTTTATGGAGATTGTTGCTGCGAGCTAGCCAGCTATCCTCTCCTGCGCAAAAGCGGGTCATTAATGATGTGAGGGCTGCCATGGATTTCGGTTTTTCCTGTCCCAGGTGCCGGGCTAGCCACTCGTCGCGGATGTTATATTTGAAGGTTGCAAGGGCCTCTGCATCCGGACAGTCGACGATTTGGTTTTTCTTTGTCAAGAACCGTGTCCAGAATTGTCTAGCCGATTCGTCTGGCTGCTGAATGATGTGGCTTAGGTCATCGACGTCTGGTGGTCGCACATACGTGCCCTGGAAGTTGTCGAGGAATGCGGCTTCCAGGTCTTCCCAATACCCAATTGACTCTGCCGGCAAGCTGTTGAGCCAATGCCAAGCTGGTCCTTTAAGTTTGAGTGGGAGATACTTGATGGCATGGAGATCGTTGCCGCGGGCCATATGGATGTGGAGAAGATAATCTTCGATCCAAACCGCGGGGTCTGTTGTGCCATCGTAGGATTCAATGTTTACGGGTTTAAACCCTTCAGGGATTTGATGATCCATTACTTCGTCAGTGAAGCATAGCGGGTGTGTGGCACCTCTGTATTGAGCAATATCACGACGCAGCTCGAGAGAGCGTTGTCTGCTGTGTTCGGCCCGGCCGGGGTTATTGTATCCGGCGCGACGGTATTCGTCATGGGTCGTGGAGCGCCCACGTGATCCGTAGATGGATCTGGATTGCCTTGCTTTGTCCTCCAATATATCTCGCAAGTCCGGCGTGTTCCCTCTTGGCTTCGTACTTTTGGAGCGATGCCGGGGTACGGTCTTGGTTGGGGGCCTGGATGCCTCTCTGTCACGACCATGGGGTGGTCGGTCAGCCGTATCGTGCGCTGGTGATTGAGGTATGCATGCTTCCTCCTCTAATCGGGGGAGCAGCTTACATCTTGGGTAACTTTTGGAGGGGCGTTCGAGTTTATACTCTTCGGCCGCGAGGACCTCGGTCCATCGATCGGCCAGCAGATCCTGATCAGCTTGAAGCTGCTGTTGCTTTTTCTTTAGGCTATTTGCCATCGCGATAAGCCTGCGTTTGAAACGCTCTTGTTTGACGGGATCCTCGGGCATGACAAATTCGTCGTCGTTGAGGCCTGCCTCGTCTTCGGAGGGAGGTGTATAGTTATAATCCTCGACCTCTTCGTCTGCCGCCCTCTCGTGAGGGCTTGCTTCTGCATCCTCCTGCGCTGAGTCTTCTTTGGAGGGATTATCTTCGGCACTCTCGGGGTATTATTATCTCCTGTGCGGAATCTCCATTCTTCTTTGTGGCGGGATTTAGAGCGGCGCCGCGGACGCCGGCGCTTGGGCTGCTTCTTTAGAGAATCTGCCTCCGCTGCTTCTTCGCCGTCCCCGTCTTTTGGGGTGTCCACCATGTATATGTCATATGACGAGGTGGTCTTCCAGTGCCCTCAGAGGCGCTGGTTCTGCTTCGCTCTCGGCGTAAATCGTCCATAGCGTCGATGTCTTCGGAGCCGTAGTCTAGCATGTCGGTTAGATCGTCGATAGTGGCTACAAAGTGGGTGGTGGGTGGGCTCTGAATTTCTTCGTCGTCCGTATCCCAACCATCCTGGCCATAGTCCGGCCAGGACTCTCCTGATAGCGAGAGATGCTTTAGCGAATTTAGGATGTCGCCAAAGGGAGAGTGTTGGAAGATGTCCGTAGCGGTGAATTCCATAACCGGCGCCCAATCCGATTCGATTGGTAGGGGCGTGGGAGGTCCGGAGCCCGGCAAGGGGTCCGATTAGTGTTCGGCTCCATCGCCGTGGAAGTTGAAGCCCCCGAGGTGGCGTCCATCCACCGGTCCTCGATCTGAGCGATCGGCTCCGGACTTAGGGCCGAAGCGGATTCGTGCGCGGCCACCAAGGCACTGTTCGGCGACAGAGCTAGATCATGCCCATCGCAACAGTGCGGCGCCTCGGCTTTGGCTCGAGCCCGTCGAAGATCAAGTCCCCGCGGGCGTCGGCTGTGAAGTTTAGGCTTACGAACCTGATCTGATGGCCAGGGGCGTAGCTTTCGATCTGCTCCAGATGGCCAAGTGAATTAGCCCGCAGTGTGAAGCCGCCGAATACGAAGATCTGTCCGGGGAGAAAAGTCTCACCCTGGACAGCGTTGTTGATTGAAGATGCCATCGAGCCTATCGGTGACGACACAGAGGAACTCTCAATGAAAGCACCAATGTCGGTGTCAAAACCGGTGGATCTCGGGTAGGGGGCCCGAACCTGGGTAAAACATCGTGTCCCTCGTCTCCTGTTACCATCCGCCTAGAGGCACAGTTCGGGACCCCCTACCCGAGATCCGCCGATTTTGACACCGACAATTCTTGATAATTTTTTTCAATGAGTACATACCTTGACAAGATTTTGAAGTAGTTCAAAATGGAACAGTCAAAGAAAGAGTTCTTGCCTGTGTTACAAGGTGTGAAATTGAGTAAGACTGAAAGCCCGACCACGGCAGAAGATAGAAAGAGAATGAAAGTCATTCCCTATGCCTCAACCATAGGTTCTATAAAGTATGCCATACTGTGTACCAGATCTATTGCATTCCCTACACCGAGTTTGGTAAGGGAGTACAATAGTGATCTAGGAGTAGATCACTGGACATCGGTCAAAATTATCAAAGGACTAAGGAAATGTTTCTCGGTGATAGGGTGATAAAGAGTTCGTCATAAAGATTTATGTCGATGCAAGCTTTTACACCGATCCAGATGACTCTAAGTCTCAATCTGGATACATATTGAAAGTGGGAGCAATTAGCAAGAGTAGCTCCGTGCAGAGCATTGTAGACATAAAATATTTGCAAAATACATACGGCTCTGAATGTGACAGACCCATTGACTAAACTCCTCTCACAGGCAAAACATGATCACACCTTAGTACTCTTTGGGTGTTAAATCACATGGTATTGTGAACTAGATTATTGACTCTAGTAAACCCTTCAGGTGTTGATCACATGACGATGTGAACTATGGGTGTTAATCACATACATATGTGAATATTGGTGTTAAATCACATGGTGATGTGAACTAGATTATTGACTCTAGTGCAAGTGGGAGACTGAAGGAAATATGCCCTAGAGGCAATAATAAAGTTGTTATTTATATTTCCTTATATCATGATAAATGTTTATTATTCATGCTAGAATTGTATTAACCGGAAACTTAGTGCATGTGCGAATACATAGACAAACAGAGTGTCACTAGCATGCCTCTACTTGACTAGCTTGTTGAATCAAAGATGGTTAAGTTTCCTAGCCATAGACATGAGTTGTCATTTGATTAACGGGATCACATCATTAGAGATTGATGTGATTGACTTGACCCATTCCGTTAGCTTAGCACTTGATCGTTTAATATGTTGCTATTGCTTTCTCCATGACTTATACATATTCCTATGACTATGAGATTATGCAACTCCCGAATACTGGAGGAACACTTTGTGTGCTACCAAATGTCACAATGTAACTGGGTGATTATAAAGGTGCTCTATAGGTGTCTCCGATGGTGTTTGTTGAGTTGGCATAGATCGAGATTAGGATTTGTCACTCCGATTGTCGGAGAGGTATCTCTGGGCCCTCTCGGTATTGCACATCACTATAAGCCTTGCAAGCAATGTGACTAATAAGTTAGTTACGGGATAATGCATTACGGAACGAGTAAATAGACTTGCCGGTAATGAGATTGAACTAGGTATTGAGATACCGATGATCGAATCTCGGGCAAGTAACATACCGATGACAAAGGGAACAACGTATGTTGTTATGCGGTTTGACCGATAAAGATCTTCGTAGAATATGTGGGAGCCAATATGAGCATCCAGGTTACGTTATTGGTTATTGGCCGGAGACAAGTCTCGGTCATGTCTACATAGTTCTCGAACCAGTAGGGTCCGCACGCTTAACGTTCGATAACGATCGATATTATGAGTTTATGTGTTTTGATGTACCGAAGATTGTTCGGAGTCCCGGATGAGATCAAGGACATGACGAGGAGTCTTGAAATGTTCGAGATGTAAAGATCGATATATTGGAAGGCTATATTCGGACATCGGAAAGGTTCCGAGTGGTTCGGGTATTTATCGGAGTACCAGAGAGTTATGGGAATTCGCCGGGGAGTATATGGGTCTTATTGGGCTTTAAGGGAGAGAGAGAGGGGCTGCTTAGGGCAGGCCTCGTCCCCCCAAGTCCTAGTCCAAATTGGACTAGGGGGAGGGGCGGCACCCCCTCCTTCCTTCTTTTCTCTCTTCCCTTTCCTTCTCTCCTACTCCTACTACTTGGAAGGAGGGGAATCCTACTCCCGGTGGGAGTAGGACTCCCCAGGGCGCGCCATAGTAGAGGACCGGTCCTCCCCCTCCGCTACTCCTTTATATACAGGGGAGGGGGCACCCCATAGACACACAAGTTGATCATTGATCTTTAGCCGTGTGTGGTGCCCCCCTCCACCATAATCCACCTCGGTCATATTGTGGCGGTAGCTTCATCAACACCATCATCACACCCTCGTGCTGACGGAACTCTCCCTCTAAGCTCTACTGGATCGTGAGTTCATGGGACGTCACCGAGCTGAACGTGTGCAGATCGCAGAGGTGCTGTACGTTCGGTACTAGTATTGGTCCATCATGAAGATGTACGACTACATCAACCGCGTTGTCATAACGCTTCTGCTTATGGTCTACGAGGGTACGTGGACGACACTCTCCCCTCTCGTTGCTATGCATCACCATGATCTTGCATGTGCGTAGGATTTTGTTTGAAATTACTATGTTCCCCAACAGAATCTCCATGTTTCCAAAATGCCTAAGACATGGCCTTTTGGTCTAGGTACTTCTTTCGCAACATGGTTTGCCAAACGTCATCCTCAGCAAGTAGTTTGAATAACCATTTACTAAGTAAGACATCATTCTTCACTTGAAGATCATGAATGCATAGGCCACCTTGGTCGTTTGGTCTGCAAACCACACTCTATTTGCCTAGTCGGTACCTTTTATTATCCCAATCTCCCAGCCAAAAGAAATTGGATATGAAGTAATCCAGTCATTGGAGGACCCCTTTTGGGGGTTGGAAGAAGGATAACACAGAGAGAAACATGTTTGTGAGGACATAATTGATCAAGACCAATTTTCCTCTAGCTTAGAGCAACTTGCCTTTCCAACTACTCCATTGTTTCTCATAGTGCTCCTCTAATTGTTTCCACTCCGCATTAGTGCGGCGTCGATAATGGTCCGGGATTCCCAAAATTTTAATCAGGAATTATCCTTGTGCACAATCAAATAGATCAAGATATGCGGCAACTTCCTCATCGGCTTCTCTGAAGCATAATAGTTCACTTTGGAAGTTAATTTTAAGCCCCGACATTTGCTCAAAAGCTGAAGGCAGGAACGTCAGATTTCGAGCCTTATCCAGGTCATGTTCCATAAAATGAACTGTATCACCGACATATTGCAAATCAAGAGGCCCCCATCCACAAGGTGTGGCTCTACTCCAGCAATTTGCCCATCCCGTTTAGCGCAATCAATCCAAATAGTTGTCAGTGTACTAATATTTGGGTCCTTAATACCCCCCCAAACTTATGCACAAGCAGTAGCAACTCTCCCGACGGCAAGGCATGGTGGAGGGAAACTGAAGACAAACTCAAAACCATATTACAAGGATATGAAGAAGATCTCCAAGGCAGAGATCAAGAATAGAGAAGACTGAGCTTGGGATTCCCGACAAGGCCCCTTGCCGGGAAGCTAGCGAAGACCCGCCAAGACCCGAGCCATCGTGTCAGCGCTTCACCTCATCGATCAGGATGTCACTTGTTGTGTTGAGGTCGAGCGGGTAGGTAGTTATGCGAATCTTGTCTGGGCATGTGTTAGCTCGCCGCCGAAGACATGACTTTAATGACACCCGTCTTAGGATTGTGTCAAACTAATATGAGGTAGATGGGCGAACGACACAGAAGGAGAGATGTCTCTTGCCTGGGAGCTTCACCAACATGACACCTCACGGCACTATTAATGTATTTGTCGTAAGCCAGAGTTAGGTATTTTGCACTGTAGCCACTATTCAATCTATGTAATTACCATTCTGCCACTATGGCGACCCCTTTGTCTATAAAAGGAGGCCCATGGCTACCTTTATAGGGGTCGACACTTTGCACAAACACGATCGCAGTTGCACTACCCATGCAACCTTCCCGGAATTGCTCTCTCTCGTACTTGTGGTCACACGCATAATACAATCAAAGCATGAGTAGGGTTTTACGCTTCCCAGCAGCCCGAACCTAGGTAAACTCAGTGCGTTCTTACTAGTTCTAGTCTTTACGCTCGCCGATCCCCCCAGTCGAACCGCAAAGGGGCCTTTGCTGGCCCTATAGATCATCGTACACACGACAATAGCCAACATATCGTCCACAATGTTGAATAATATTGGAGACATGGGGTCACCCTGCTATAAACCTTTTGTTGGTTACTGCCCAACGTCATCATTGACTCCCACGACCATACTATCTCCAGTAACAAAGTTTTGGATCCATTGTTGCAATTTTGTGAAGAAACCTTTCATTCCGAGGGCCTCTTGAAGGAATGATCATTTAACTTTATCATAAGCCTTTTCAAAGTCAATCTTGAATACTACTACACTCATGCTATTTTGATGCATCTTGTGAACAGTCTCATGTAGGATTATTACTCCATCGAGTATATTTCTTCCTTGCATGAAAGTCACTTGAGATGGTCTAACAATATGGCCAGTGATCGATTTGAGCTTATTAGTAGCCACCTTAGTGAATATCTTGAAGCTGACATTAAGTAGGCATATGGGCCTATATTGCTGGATCTGTTATGTCTCCTTAATCTTTGGCAACAAAACAATCTCACCAAATTTGAGCCTTGATAGGTCAAGTTACACAGCATGAAGAGCATTGACTTGATAACATCTAGAAGCTCTGATGGAATTCAATGGGGAAGCCATCCGGGCTTGTTTCTTTGTTATGCTCCATTTGGAACACAATAGTTCTCACCTCCTCTTCAGAGAAAGACGTCATGAGGATATCATTTTTGCAGTGAGTCATGGGATAGCATTTGTTCTGGTCTCGTCTGGGTGAAATTCCCTTTATCCGCCCCCCTCGAACAAAGATTTGTAGTACATCGTAATATAGCGTTTGACCTCCGCCAATCCTTCAATCCGACCCCTATTTTGTTGAAGACTAAAAGTAAAGTTCTTTTTGTTGGGGAACGTAGTAATTTCAAAAAAATTCCTACGCACACGCAAGATCATGGTGATGCATAGCAACGAGAGGGGAGAGTGTTGTCCACGTACCCTCGTAGATCGAAAGCGGAAGCGTTAGAACAACGCGGTTGATGTAGTCGTACGTCTTCACGATCCGACCGATCCAAGTACCGAACGTACGTCACCTCCGAGTTCAGCACACGTTCAGCTCGATGACGATCCTCGGACTCCGATCCAGAAGGGTGTCGGGGATGAGTTTCATCAGCACGACGGCATGGTGACGGTGATGATGTTCTACCGACACAGGGCTTCGCCTAAGCACCGCTACGATATGACCGAGGTGGAATACGGTGGAGGAGGGCACCGCACACGGCTAAGGAACGATCACGAAGATCAACTTGTGTGTCATGGGGTGCCCCTGCCCCCGTATATAAAGAAGGGAGGGGGGAGGTGCAGCCGGCCCCTAGGGGTGCGCCTGGAGGAGTCCTACTCCCACCAGGAGTAGGCTCCCCCCTCTTGCCTTGTTGGAGAAGGAAGGGGGAAGGGGGAAAGAGGAAAGGGGGGCGCCCCCCCCCTTCCTTGTCCTATTCGGACTAGGGGGGAGGGGGTGCGCGGCCTGCCCTGGCCGGCCCTCCTCTTCTCCCTTAGGGCCCATGTAGGCCCATTAACCCCCGAGGGGGGGGGGGTTCCGGTAACCCCCCGGTACTCCGGTAAAATCCCGATTTCACCCGGAACGATTCCGATATCCAAATATAGGCTTCCAATATATCAATCTTTATATCTCGACCATTTCGAGAATCCTCGTCATGTCCGTGATCACATCCGGGACTCCGAACAACCTTCGATACATCAAAAACTATAAACTCATAATATATCTGTCATCGTAACGTTAAGCATGCGGACCCTACGGGTTCGAGAACTATGTAGACATGACCTAGAACTGTTTCCGGTCAATAACCAATAGCGGAACCTGGATGCTCATATTGGCTCCTACATATTCTACGAAGATCTTTATCGGTCAAACCGCATAACAACATACGTTGTTCCCTTTGTCATCGGTATGTTACTTGCCCGAGATTCGATCGTCGGTATCCAATACCTAGTTCAATCTCGTTACTGGCAAGTCTCTTTACTCGTTACGTGATGCATCATTCTGTAACCAACTCATTGGCCACATTGCTTGTAAGGCTTATAGTGATGTGCATTACCGAGAGGGCCCAAAGATACCTCTCCGACAATCGGAGTGACAAATCCTAATCTTGAAACACGCCAACTCAACATGTACCTTTGGAGACACCTGTAGAGATCCTTTATAATCACCCAGTTATGTTGTGACGTTTGGTAGCACACAAAGTGTTCCTCCGGTAAACGGGAGTTGCATAATCTCATAGTTGTAGCAACTTTGTATAAGTCATGAAGAAAGCAATAGCAACATACTAAACGATCAAATGCTAAGCTAACGGAATGGGTCAAGTCAATCACATCATTCTTCTAATGATGTGATCCCGTTAATCAAATGACAACACATGTCTATGGTTAGGAAACACAACCATATTTGATTAATGAGCTAGTCAAGTAGAGGCATACTAGTGACGTTAAGTTCGTCTATGTATTCACACATGTATTATGTTTCCGGTTAATACAATTCTAGCATGAATAATAAACATTTATCATGATATGAGGAAATAAATAATAACTTTATTATTGCCTCTAGGGCATATTTCCTTCAGTCTCCCACTTGCACTAGAGTCAATAATCTAGATTACATAGTAATGATTCTAACACCCATGGAGTCTTGGTGCTGATCATGTTTTGCTCGTGGAAGAGGCTTAGTCAACGGGTCTGCAACATTCAAATCCGTATGTATCTTGCAAATCTCTATGTCTCCCACCTGGACTTGGTCCCGGATGGAATTGAAGCGTCTCTTGATGTGCTTGGTCCTCTTGTGAAATCTGGATTCCTTTGCCAAGGCAAGTGCACCAGTATTGTCACAGAAGATCTTCATTGGTCCCGATGCACTAGGTATGACATCTAGATCGGAAATGAACTCCTTCATCTAGACTCCTTCATTTGCAGCTTCCGAAGCAGCTATGTACTCCGCTTTGCATGTAGATCCCGCCATGACGCTTTGTTTAGAACTACACCAACTTACAGCTCCACCATTTAATAAAAACACATATCCGGTTTGCGATTTAGAATCGTCCGGATCAGTGTCAAAGCTTGCATCGATGTAACCATTTACGACTAGCTCTTTGTCACCTCAATAAATGAGAAACATATCCTTAGTCCTTTTCAGGTATTTCAGGATGTTCTTGACCGCTGTCCAGTGATCCACTCCTGGATTACTTTGGTACCTACCTGCCAAGCTTATTGCCAAGCATACGTCCGGTCTGGTACACAGCATTGCATACATGATAGAGCCTATGGCTGAAGCATAGGGAACATCTTTCATTTTCTCTCTATCTTCTTCTGTGGTCGGGCATTGAGTCTGACTCAACTTCACACCTTGTAATACAGGCAAGAACCCTTTCTTTGCCTGATCCATTTTGAAATTTTTAAAAACTTTATCAAGGTATGTGCTTTGTGAAAGTCCAATTAAGCATCTTGATCTATCTCTATAGATCTTGATGCCCAATATGTAAGCAGCTTCACCGAGGTCTTTCATTGAAAAACTTTTATTCAAGTATCCCTTTATGCTATCCAGAAATTCTATATCATTTCCAATTACAATATGTCATCTACATATAATATCAGAAATGCTACAGAGCTCCCACTCACTTTCTTGTAAATACAGGCTTCTCCAAAAGTCTGTATAAAACCATATGCTTTGATCACGCTATCAAAACGTTTATTCCAACTCCGAGATGCTTGCACCAGTCCATAAATGGAACGCTGGAGTTTGCACACTTTGTTAGCACCTTTTGGATCGACAAAACCTTCCGGTTGCATCATATACAACTCTTCTTCCAGAAATCCATTCAGGAATGCAGTTTTGACATCCACTTGCCAAATTTCATAATCATAAAATGCGGCAATCACTAACATGATTCGGACAAACTTAAGCATTGCTACGGGTGAGAAAGTCTCATCGTAGTCAACCCCTTGAACTTGTCGAAAACCTTTTGCAACAAGTCGAGCTTTGTAGACAGTTATATTACCATCAGCGTTAGTCTTCTTCTTGAAGATCGATTTATTTTCGGTGGCTTGCCGATCATCGGGCAAGTCAACCAAAGTCCATACTTTGTTCTCATACATGGATCCCATCTCAGATTTCATGGCCTCAAGCCATTTTGCGGAATCTGGGCTCATCATTGCTTCCTCATAGTTCGTAGGTTCGCCATGGTCAAGTAACATGACTTCTAGAATAGGATTACCATACCACTCTAGTGCGGATCTTACTCTGGTAGACCTACGAGGTTCGGTAGTAACTTGATCTGAAGCTTCATGATCAATATCATTAGCTTCCTCACTGATTGGTGTAGTTGTCATAGGAACCGGTTCTTGTGATGAACTACTTTCCAATAAGGGAGCAGGTACAGTTACCTCATCAAGTTCTACTTTCCTCCCACTCACTTCTTTCGAGAGAAACTCTAGAAAGGATCCGAATTTAGCAACGGAAATCTTGCCCTCAGATCTGTGATAGAAGGTGTACCCAATAGTCTCTTTTTTGTATCCTATGAAGACACATTTCTCCGATTTGGGTTCGAGCTTATCTGGTTGAAGTTTCTTCACATAAGCATCGCAGCCCCAAACTTTAAGAAATGACAACTTTGGTTTCTTGCCAAACCACAGTTCATAAGGCGTCGTCTCAACGGATTTTGATGGTGCCCTGCTTTAACGTGAATGCGGCCGTCTCAGAAAGCATAACCCCAAAATGATAGCGGTAAATCAAGAAGAGACATCATAGATCGCACCATATCTAGTAAAGTACGATTCACGACGCTCGGACACCATTTCGCTGTGGTGTTCCAGTGGCGTGAGTTGCTAAACTATTCCGCATTGTCTCAAATGTAGACCAAACTCGTAACTCAAATATTCTCCTCCACGATCAGATTGTAGAAATTTTATTTTCTTGTTACGATGATTTTCCATTTCACTCTGAAATTCTTTGAACTTTTCAAATGTTTCAGACTTGTGTTTCATCAAGTAGATATACCCATATCTGCTCAAATCATCTGTGAAGGTGAGAAAATAATGATACCCACCGTGAGCTTTAATATTCATTGGAGCACATACATCAGTATGTATGATTTCCAATAAATCAGTTGCTCACTCCATAGTTCCGGAGAACGGCGTTGCCCATGAGGCACGGTTCGCAAGTACCAAGTGATTCATAATCAAGTGATTCCAGAAGTCCATCAGCATGGAGTTTCTTCAAGCGCTTTACACCGATATGACCTAAACAACAGTGCCACAAATAAGTTGCACTATCATTATCAACTCTGCATCTTTTGGCTTCAACAGTATGAATATGTGTATCACTACTATCGAGATTCAATAAAAATAGACCACTCTTCAAGGGTGCATGACCATAAAAGATATTACTCATATAAATAGAACAACCATTATTCTCTGATTTAAATGAATAACTATCTCGCATCAAACAAGATCCAGATATAATGTTAATGCTCAACGCTGGCACCAAATAACAATTATTTAGGTCTAAAACTAATCCTGATGGTAGATGTAGAGGTAGCGTGCCGACCGCGATCACATCGACTTTGGAACCATTTCCCACGCGCATCGTCACCTCGTCCTTAGCTAATCTTCGCTTAATCCGTAGTCCCTGTTTCGAGTTGCAAATATTAGCAACAGTAACCAGTATCAAATACCCAGTGCTAACTGCGAGCATTAGTAAGGTACACATCAATAACATGTATATCACATATACCTTTGTTCACTTTGCCATCCTTCTTATGCGCCAAATACTTGGGGCAGTTCCGCTTCAAAGGACTACCGCTTGCAGAGAAGCACTCGGCCTCGTGCTTAGGTCCGGACTTGGGTTTCTTCTCTTGAGCAGCAACTTGTTTGATGTTCTTCTTGAAGTTCCCTTCTTCTTCCCTTTACCCTTTTTCTTGAAACTGGTGGTCTTATTGACCATCAACACTTGATGCTCCTTCTTGATTTCTACCTCCGCAGCCTTTAGCATTGCGAAGAGCTCGGGAATAGTCTTGTCCATTCCTTGCATATTATAGTTCATCACGAAGCTCTTGTAGCTTGGTGGCAGTGATTGAAGAATTCATCAATGACACTATCATCGAAGATTAACTCCCGCTTGAATCAACTGATTATTATACCCGCACATTTTGAGTATATGTTCACCGACGTAACTATTCTCCTCCATCTTATAGCTATAGAACTTATTGGAGACTTCATATCTCTCAATCCGGGCATTTGCTTGAAATATTAACTTCAACTCTTGGAACATCTCATATGCTCCATGACGTTCAAAACGTCATTGAAGACCCGGTTCCAAGCCATAAAGCATGGCACATTGAACTATCGAGTAGTCTTCACTTTTGCTCGCCAGACGTTCTCAACGCCGCTGGTTGCATCTGCAGCAGGCACGCACCAAGCGGTGCTTCCAGATGTAATTCTTCCGTAGCAATGAGGATAATCCTCGTGTTACGGACCCAATCCGTAATTGCTACCATCATCTTTCAACTTAGATTTCTCAAGGAACGCATTAAAATTCAACGGAACAACAAAGACGAGCCATCTATCTACTACAAACATAGACACGCAAAATACTATCAGGTACTAAGTTCATGATAAATGTAAGTTCAATTAATCATATTACTTAAGAACTCCCACTTAGACAAACATCTCTCTAGTCATCTAAGTGATCACGTGATCCAAATCAACTAAACCATGTCCGATCATCACGTGAGATGGAGTAGTTTCAATGGTGAACATCACTATGTTGATCATATCTACTATATGATTCATGTTCGACCTTTCGGTCTCCGTGTTTCGAGGCCATATCTGTATATGCTAGGATCGTCAAGTTTAACCTGAGTATTCCGCATGTGCAACTGTTTTGCACCCGTTGTATTTGAACGTAGAGTCTATCACACCCGATCATCACGTGGTGTCTCAGCACGAAGAACTTTTGCAACGGTGCATACTCAGGGAGAACACTTCTTGATAATTTAGTGAGAGATCATCTTAAAATGCTACCGTCAATCAAAGCAAGATAAGATGCATAAAGGATAAACATCACATGCAATCAATATAAGTGATATGATATGGCCATCATCATCTTGTGCTTGTGATCTCCATCTCCAAAGCACCGTCGTGATCACCATCGTCACCGGCGCGACACCTTGATCTCCATCGTAGCATCGTTGTCGTTACGCCATCTATTGCTTCTACGACTATCGCTACCGCTTAGTGATAAAGTAAAGCAATTACAGGGTGTTTGCATTTCATACAATAAAGCGACAACCATATGGCTCCTGCCAGTTGCCAATAACTCGGTTACAAAACATGATCATCTCATACAATAAAATATAGCATCACGTCTTGACCATATCACATCACAACATGCCCTGCAAAAACAAGTTAGACGTCCTCTACTTTGTTGTTGCAAATTTTACGTGGCTGCTACGGGCTTAGCAAGAACCGTTCTTACCTACGCATCAAAACCACAACGATAGTTTGTCAAGTTGGTGCTGTTTTAACCTTCGCAAGGACCGAGCGTAGCCATACTCGGTTCAACTAAAGTGAGAGAGACAGACACCCGGCAGTCACCTTTAAGCAACGAGTGCTCGTAGCGGTGAAACCAGTCTCGCGTAAGCATACGCGTAATGTCAGTCTGGGCCGCTTCATCTCACAATGCCACTGAACCAAAGTATGACATGCTGGTAAGCAGTATGACTTATATCGCCCACAACTCACTTGTGTTCTACTCGTGCATATGACATCTACGTATAAAACCTGGCTCGGATGCCACTGTTGGGGAACGTAGTAATTTCAAAAAAATTCCTACGCACATGCAAGATCATGGTGATGCATAGCGACAAGAGGGGAGAGTGTTGTCCACGTACCCTCGTAGACCGAAAGTGGAAGTGTTAGAACAACGCGGTTGATGTAGTCGTACGTCTTCACGATCCGACCGATCCAAGTACCGAACGTACGGCACCTCCGAGTTTAGCACACGTTCAGCTCGATGACGATCCCTGGACTCCGATCCAGCAGGGTGTCAGGGATGAGTCCCGTGAGCACGACGGCGTGGTGACGGTGATGATGTTCTACCGACATAGGGCTTGGCCTAAGCACCGCTACGATATGACCGAGGTGGAATCTGGTGGAGGGGGCACCGCACACTTCTAAGGAACGATCACGAAGATCAACTTGTGTGTCATGGGGTGCCCCCTGCCCCCGTATATAAAGGAGGGAGGGGGGAGGTGCGGTCGGCCTCTAGGGGTGCGCTTGGAGGAGTCCTACTCCCACCGGCAGTAGGACTCCCCCTCTTGCCTTGTTGGAGAAGGAAGGGGGAAGGGGGAAAGAGGAAAGGAGGGCGCCGCCCCCCCTTCCTTGTCCTATTCGGACTAGGGGGGAGGGGCGCGTGGCCTGCCCTGGCCGGCCCTCGTCTTCTCCCTTAGGGCCCGTGTAGGCCCATTAACCCCCGGGGCGGTTCCAGTAACCCCCCGGTACTCCGGTAAAATCCTGATTTCACCCGGAACGATTCCGATATCCAAATATAGGCTTCCAATATATCAATCTTTATGTCTCGACCATTTCGAGACTCCTCGTCATGTCCGTGATCACATCCGGGACTCCAAACAACCTTCGGTACATCAAAAACTATAAACTCATAATATATCTGTCATCATAACGTTAAGCGTGCGGACCCTACGGGTTCGAGAACTATGTAGACATGATCTAGAACTGTTTCCGGTCAATAACCAATAGCGGAACCTGGATGCTCATATTGGCTCCTACATATTCTTTGAAGATCTTTATCGGTCAAACCGCATAACAACATACGTTGTTCCCTTTGTCATCGGTATGTTACTTGCCCGAGATTCGATCGTCCATATCCAATACCTAGTTCAATCTCATTACTGGCAAGTCTCTTTACTCGTTACGTGATGCATCATTCCATAACCAACTCATTGGCCACATTGCTTGCAAGGCTTATAGTGATGTGCATTACCGAGAGGGCCCAGAGATACCTCTCCGACAATCGGAGTGACAAATCCTAATCTTGAAATACGCCAACTCAACATGTACCTTTGGAGACACCTGTAGAGCTCCTTTATAATCACCCCGTTACGTTGTGACGTTTGGTAGCACACAAAGTGTTCCTCCGTAAACGGGAGTTGCATAATCTCATAGTTGTAGGAACTTTGTATAAGTCATGAAGAAAGCAATAGCAACATACTAAACGACAAATGCTAAGCTAACGGAATGGGTCAAGTCAATCACATCATTCTTCTAATGATGTGATCCCGTTAATCAAATGACAACACATGTCTATGGTTAGGAAACACAACCATCTTTGATTAATGAGCTAGTCAAGTAGAGGCATACTAGTGACGTTAAGTTTGTCTATGTATTCACACATGTATTACGTTTCCGGTTAATACAATTCTAGCATGAATAATAAACATTTATCATGATATGAGGAAATAAATAGTAACTTTATTATTGCCTCTAGGGCATATTTCCTTCACTCTTTATGTCATCCATTGGGGATCAATTGAAAGTATCTTATTGTTGTCGCCCTCCAAGATGAAGTCATATTTGAATCTTTGGTACCATTTGATTTCCTCTTCTCTCAAAAGTCGCACAATCTTCTCATTGGATTGTTTTTCAAATCAATCTCGTGTTGAGACAAGATACGAGTTTCTATGATATTTTAAGAGGTCATCAATAATGGTAGAGAGACGTTGCTTTTTTTCCTTTTTTGTAGATACCACTCATATGTTTTGCCCATCCAGATTGGAATTGCCTTATGTCCCCTATTTTAAAGTTCCATCTCTGGTTTGGTGTACAACCAACTACATGCCTCTCCCATACATTCTTTATTAATTCAGAAAAACCATATTGGATATTTTGAATATGTCTCTTACCAATATTCCATGTTGAAACATATATGTGATGCAACAAATTTTGGTCATTAATATGGTTGCTAATCACTTTAACTATATGTAAGTTGCCTGATTTTGAAATTTGAGTAATTCGATTTTCTAACCGTTGATTCTTTTATTTAGATTCGTGTTTTGTTTTTCACTTGTATTTTTATGCTTCTTCGGGTGAATTTTGATTTGCCCCTATTTGGGGTAAGTCAATTTTCTTATTGGGCTTGAAGTCGTTACATATTGCCTTTTTTCTATTGTTTTTATACTTTTTTGCACTTCTTTTTTTCCTTTTCTTTATAATTTTTATTTATGGGTATTTTTGGTTGTTGGGGGAGTGTAAATGTATAAACAGAAATAAGATACAATATGTGCATAAATTATAACAGAGTGCAAAATTGGTACTATCATATGCTTATTCTTTTCATATTATAAAAGTGCCAATTCACTGCAAATTTATGTTCAAGTTTTCTAAAAAAAAGTACTTACTTCTTAGAGAATAATACCAATGCCACTTATTCCTTCTTTCTCAGAATACTTTATTTTTTGATTTTGTTTTAATTTTTATTTCACTTTCTTCATTCTTCATGGCGATACCAATGTCACCAATTCATTCCCTTTTAGAAAACATTTTTTATTGCAAAAATCCACTATTATATGCTTTATCTTGCACATTATAGGAAAATCAATTTATAGTTCAATTTTTTGCAAATTTTGTCATTGTTAGTTTTTTTCATTTTGCTTTATTCTTAAAGTGTAATACTAATAACACTAATTCATGCTTCCATACGAAACATCATTTTTTGTTTTTTGTGCATAAGTATACACGTAAATACTATATAATATGTGTGTAAACTATACTAGAGTGCAAAAATTGCACTATTATATGTTTATTCTTCGCATATTGCAAAAATTGTAATTTCAGTGTGTCTGCAAGTTCTTTTTTCATTTTGTTTCATCTTAAAGGGTAATAACAATACTATTAATTCATTATTTGTTAGAAAACTTCATTATTTTGACTTGTTTTACTTTTTATTTCATTTATATCCTTTTAAGGTTAATACTGATGCCACTAATTAATTTTTAAAGGGAAATACCAATGTCACTAATTCATTCTTTTTAGAAAACTTTATTATTTTGATTTGTTTTGTTTAATTCATTTTCCTCCCCTTTTAAGGATAATACAAATGCCATGCATATTACAAAAAGAGTAATTTATGTGTAAGTTTTGTGCATTTTTTCATGTTTTCTATTTATTCCTATTTCAGTATTAGTATAGGAGGGGGGGATATAAGAAGGCCAGAGAAAGTAGAAAGTGGATGAACCTTTGGATCTTGATGTGGTGGTGGAGAGTGATTTGACTTAATTCCCCAAAAATTCAGGCGCCTGTTAAATAGTTGTATTTGTTTATTTTTCCTATTGTATGATCATGTGACACTAGTCAATCTTGTGAGATGCATTTGATTTTTGTTTTGTCGAGAGACGATTAAGCTTTGATGTAAACACTAGGTATGGACACATACCCTCAAGTTTTATGCTATATGTGTGCAAGTTGTATTGTCTTCTAAAAATTACACTAATAGTAACACTTGTTTTTTATATAGAGAAACATTGCAATTTCTGTGCAAATTGTGTCCAATTTTTCTTTACAATTTTCTTCTTCCTTCTTTTAGGGTAATACCAGTGCCCTCAATTCATTCTTTTTTAGAGAAAAGGCCATAGCCCGACTTTATAAATAAAGCCACACGGCAGCGTCGCAGACCCGAACATGAACGAAACCAACAGGTGAAACATCGCAATTCACAGAACAGATAGTTTGGGACCAGCAAACGAAAGTAAGGGGTACAGGCAACCTGCCATACACGGCGCACAGGCCGGAAGGGAGAAGACTAGAACCAAACTACGATAACAGCGACACCCTGATTAGACGACGGGGTCCAGCCCGGAGATGTGGGATGCTGAAGCCCGAATTTTGGCGATGAGCAAGTCTAGGGCATCCCGATCTTCATCCTTAGTCAATGATCTCCACTGCTGCAATAGTATATATGATTTGAAAAGAACGTCAGCAGGCTTAGACGGGAAGATATATTCAATAGTAAATTTGTTCCTAATAGTCCATAGAGCCCAGCATAAGGCACCCAGGCCGACCCAGAACACCCTCTTGGTAACCCCAACCAAAACTTTGGCTAGGTTTCTAAGCTCAGAGAATGAGGAAGGGTTCCAAGAAACATGAAGCCAAGGTCTGACACAACTCCAAACCAACTTAGCCAGCACGCAATGGAAAAAAAATGTGTTCCGAGTTTTCCAAGGCACCACACAGATGACAAAACTCTGAGCCAGGGCCATTGCGCTTTTGAATCTAGTCAGCCGCCGGGAGGCGGCCACGAAAAGCTTGCCAAAGGAAAATTTTAATCTTAGGAGGGACTTTGGATTTCCAGACACAAGAAAATCTGCTCGAAGGGGTACCACCGATAAGCCTAGAGTACAACGACTTAACCGAAAACCTGCGAGAGGCCGAATGAGGCCAAACCACAGAATCAGAAGACTCCTAGAGCACAGGGAGGAGGGCAGAGAGACTTTGCCAGTCTTCCAACTCTTTAGGAGACAGGGAACGACGAAAAGCTAGATCCCAGTTATTTGCCGCCACCTCCGCGATGGAGATGTCAGGTTTAGGGCAATATGAAAACAAAATCGGAAAACTAATAGCTAGGGGGGCATCCTCAGACCACCAGTCCAGCCAGAAGCGGACGGCAGTCCCGTTACCCACGATAAATTTAACATGTTCCAGGAAAATAGGCCTAACTTTGACATGGGACTTCCAAAATTGAGATCCGCGACCAGCGGTGGCAAATAGCGGGCTAGAGTGTGGGAAGTATTTAGCCTTGAGAATCGAAAACCAAAGGGAATCGGCCCCGGTAGTCATAATTTTCCACCACCACTTAATAAGCAAACATATGTTCATCACCTGAGTATTAATAATGCCTACCCCCCCCCCCCCAAGGTTTTTAGGCTTACACATACATTGCCACTTGACCAGCCTATATTTCCGTTTGTTATCCGTGGAATTCCAATAAAAGGCTCCCCTATGTTTGTCAAAGCCAGCATGGATGCCAGCCGAAAGAAGATAGAAGCCCATAAGAAACATAGGGAGAGAAGATAAGTAGGAGTTAATTAGAGCAACTTTGCCAGCGTTGGTATTATATCTCCCCCTCCAAGGGAGCACCCTGTTTCCCACTTTAGCGACCGCCGGAGCAAAGTCCTTAGAGTGAAGCAAGACAGGAGAGATTGGAAGGCCTAGATACTTAAGGGGGAAGGAACCCAAGGAACAGTTAAGAAGCCTGGCCACCCGCAAGGCTTCCGCATCATCAACACCTGTCACTAAGACCTCACTTTTAGAGAAATTAATCTTAAGGCCCGATACAGCTTCGAAACAAAGCAAGATGAATTTAAGGTTGGAAATACATGTATCGTCCAGCTCCACCAAGATAATTGTGTCATCAGCATATTGCAAATGAGATACCCCATCCGGGAGTAGATGGGAGACCACTGGAGTGATGTGACCACAATGGGATTCCCTAGTGAGCATGCACGAAAAGGCATCGGCCACAAAATTTAAAAGAACAGGGGAGGCAGGGTCCCCTTGGCGGAGGCCTCTGCCATTCGCGAAGAAATTACTAATGAACCCATTCACAGAAACGGCAGTATGACCACCCGAGACCAACTGCATGACACGATGCAGATAAGCTCCGTCGAAGCCTTTTGCAAGCAAGACCTGTTTGAGGAAAGACCAACTAACCGAGTCATAAGCTTTCTCAAAATCTAACTTAAGGATAATCGCTTTAGATCTCCGAGAGTGAAGGTCGTGCACAATCTCGTGCAAAGATAGGATACCATCTAGAATGAAACGACCTTTGGTGAAAGCAGATTGGAAGGGGCTGATAACTCTATGCGCAACCGGCGACAATCGATTCGCAAAACCCTTAGCCGAAAATTTGGCGAAGTTATTAATCAAAGCAATAGGACGGAATTGAGAGATTAATTCAGCACCCTTAACCTTGGGGATCAGGGAAATCACTGCGTAATTCAGGCGGGAGATATCGATAGTACCAAGACAGAAACCTTGGATGACATTACAGACCAGCTGTTTCAACTGAGGCCAGAATTTCCGAAAGAAAGGGATAGAGAAGCCGCCTGGCCCAGAGGCGGCATTAGGATTAGAAGAATTAACTACATCCCATATTTCCTGCTCAGAAAGGGGGATCATCAAGGAGGCATTTTCCTCAGGCGAAATTTTAAGGCCTATGTTCCAAAGGGAAGGGGAAATGGAGAAGCCCGATTGAGGCTTAGCCCCCAACAGCGAAGAGAAGAAGTCCACCACATGAGCCATAATAGCAGACTAATCCGAAGAGCGCACACCATTAATCATCAGGCTATTGATACCAAAGCGCCTTCTCCTACCGTTCACGATCGCAAAGAAATAAGCCGTAGGGGAGTCACCTTTTAGAGTCCAATTGAGAGTGCCCCGTTGGCGCTAATAAACCTCAGCCTGGTGGTGCAACTGCATTAGAGCGGCCTCAAGGATATATCGAACCGCCCAACCATCATCAGAAAGCCCAGTGGAGTCGGCCGCGAGATCAAGAGACGCAATCTGAGCCTCGATGAATAATTTGGTACGACGATCCTCCGCAGCACGGTTGCGAGACCAGCCTCTAAGAAATTTACGAAGGTAGTACGAGCACGAGTGCCAGTCGTCCAGAGGCCCAGATGAGCGAGTGTTGGAGGAGAGAAGGAGAGATATCTTCGAGGCCACCATCTCGATAAAACCATCTACAGACAGCCAAGAGGCGTCAAATTGAAATCTAGCCGGAGGTCTAAGGCTGATAGAACCATCGTCAAGAATTAAGGGGGTATGGTCAGAGCCAACTATGCATTTGGCGCCGAGGGAGGCCCTAGGAAACATGGAATCCCACCTGGGACAGATGAAGACTCTATCAAGCACAGATCTAATAGGGTTAGCCTGATGATTGGACCAGGTATAACAAGCTCCGCCCCGAGGAAGCTCACGAATAACATTGACACTGATAAAGTCATTAAAGGCATTAGCTAGAGGCCAGGAGAAGATATCATTACTTTCGTTAGTAGGACACCGAAGGAGATTAAAGTCACCCCCGATAACCATCGGGAGATTGCAGGATTTGATCTTCACAAAAAGCTCATTAAGAAATAAAGGAGACAAAGAATGATCCGCAGGCCCATATACGACGATAAACTCACAGAGGGTATTCATGGATTTATGACAAACTACAGAACTAGCCCAAAAAATCCCATGTTCAAACGCAACAAAATCAAAAATATCTTTATTAGAGCCTATCAAGATCCCACCCGAGTGACCCGAAGCAGGTAACGACTGCCAATTGAATCTGTCCATGCCCACGATAGCAGAGAGGTCATTAGGGAAAAAAGATTCCTTAAAGGTTTCAACCAACCCCACGAAGTTAATAGAATTAGAGCGGACCAGATCTTTGCATTGGTCGCGGCGCCCCCTAGCACCAAACCCTCTAATATTCCAGAATAAAGCCCTCATTTATAAGATAGGTTCTTAATGCGAAGACTCGACCTGCTAGGAGCCGCGCATGATTTAGCTCGTTTATTCGTGCCCCTCCTGGATAAGTTGGGTTGGGGCTGGCCACTACCAGCTTCTGCACCCGCCTCCGCACCCTGAGTATTACTAGAAGCCCTAGCCTGCGAGGCAACGACCTTTTTGGCTTTAGATATGGCCGCCTGAGCCATCTCGTTAGCCCGAATGATAGCAAGAAGAGAGCTAGGAGATCCAACAGAAGTATCAACCACCACTCCCACGTCCGACATAATATTTAAAAGATGATCATCCGAAATAGAAGGTAAAACCAACCGAACCGGAGAAGAAACAGAAGTGGGGACGGGGGGAGTACCTGGGGGGAAGATCCTTCACCGCAGCCCGCTTCTCCGCCCGCTCCATGATAGAGCCACCCGAATTCGCCACCCGCCTGCCTTTGCGAGCCGTGGACGCAGGAGACCGAATTGCAGGCGACCGTGCAGTAGGAGAGGCCGGAGGAGGGCCCGAACGAGACATAGACCTCATATCCTTGTCGAGAAAACGGCAAACCCAAGTCATGGATTGCTTCGAGCCCGACGAATACCTACTGTCAGCCAAGAATTTGCGCACAAAGGTTTTCTTCTTCCGGAGGGACTGGGATCCCACCACGTCGCGGACAGGAGAGGCAGGAAGATCCTCAATTCCTGAGCGAGTGGGGGAAAGCGGTCGGATCGGAAGGTTGGAGCAGGCACCAGACATGGGGGTAGCTGACATAGGAGGGTGCTTCAGCATATCATCACCAGCAGCAGAGACTATCGGGGCAGCAGTAGGATTCACCACATCCTCGCGGGGCGCAGTACCAGAGGGAGCTTGGGAGTGAAACAACTCACGTTCAGACTCAGCCAAACCATCCCACTCAGATTGGGTGAAGCGGAGGTTAGATCCATTGCTCTGATTAGTACCACCAATAGATCCATCCCCCTCCTTATCATGCTTGTCCGAAGGGTTATAAGGGGGAGGAGGGGGAGGTGGAGCCTGAAAAGCAGCCGTCCCCTCCACCCGCACCCGAAGTCTAATACCATTGGGGGAGGGGAAGATATCAATCGTGCCATGCACACGCTCTGGATCCACACACCAAACCTTCATCCTTGCAGGGCCAACCTTGTTTAGGGAATCCTCATCCACCTCCATGGGCTTCCCAATCAAAACCCCAAAAGCCATGAGAAAGGCAGACGAACGAAGACCAGCAGGAAAGTCATCAATCAGAACCCAAACCTGGGAGAGAGGCCCAACTGCCGTACCATTGCAGGACGAAGCTTTGACAGAAACCACCAGATGGTTGAGGGGCAAAGTGAAACTCATACACGAAGCAATCATCCGTAAGCACTCCTTGGAGGGAAACACCACCAAAAACTCATAATCAGAGATCTGCACCACTTGCCAATCCCACCCTGCCTCATCCCAAATGCGAAGCCCTTTAAGAAGAGTTTGGGGCGAGATCTTTTGGTCCTTCACCGTGACAATCGCAGCATTGGATAGAGCGGACGCCATCTCCAGGACAGGCAGATCACTGTCGAAAGCGAAGAAGGCGCAACCGGGGAGGCCCGAGCTGAACTGAAGAACCGAGGGAGGCTTCTGCCTATTCATGCAGTTGACCGTGAGGTGACCATCGGAGCGGCAGGTCAAGCAGAACGGTGGGTGAAGCATCGAGATTGGAAATGGTCAGGCCTGTGGCAAGCGAAGCAAGTGAGCGCAGAGGGTTGCTTTGGGAAGCAGAGGAGGGGCGGGATTGCGGAAGCGACGAGGGAGGGGGAAGCAGCCCGTCACCCACCCCCGAAGAGGGAGGTGCCCCAGAGAGCGGGCCGGGTGGCCGACGCGCCGGCCCTGCGAAGGACCGGGGCGGCGGACGAGATCCAGCACCGACACCAGCCGGGCGAGGAGGAGGGAGGAAACGCGTCGGAGTAGACGAGCCACGCCCCACGCCGGAGGCAGGCAGGGAGCCAGACGAAGAAGAAACCCCACTGCCAGAGGCCGCCGCCGCCACCCACGGGTCCAGCGCCGGAGAGAGGGAGGGGCCAGATCCAGATCCCTGCGGACCAGATCCAGGCGCGCGCTCCTGCTCCGAGCACTGCAACCACTCCGGACCCGAAGCCCAGGCCGCGCGGTCATGAGCCACCTGCTCCGCCTCCAGCTTGGAGCGAAGTGAAGCCTCGAGCTCCTGATCCACCGCAGAAGCAGGGGAGTCCTCATGGCGACGGTTGCTTCCCGAGACCTCCTCGCAGGAAGAACCCCGCGACTTATCCATGGTGAGCACCGCAGCGAAAGGAAGGAGAAGAGGGGGAGGAGGGCTAGATCTGACGAGGCGATGAATGGGGAGACAGTGACGGCGTAGGTCGGAAGAGGAAGCCGGAAACCCTAGCAAAGGGGGAGACGAGCCGCGGGGTATCCATATATAGCCCGACCGAGCCGTGCCCACCTGGGCCCGGCACGTAAAATGGGCCGAAGGGGGTTGGGAAGCAGGGACCAGACCGTGGGGCTTAACTGGGCCGGAAGAGACAAGTGGGGGGAATTCAGCCATTGAAGAGAGAGGGGGTGGAAGAGTAGGCCCACTGGGCAGCGCCGAAGCGAAAGGCCCAACAGGCCCAAGCGGGGGATCGGCCCGCGTCCCACTGGCCATCGAGGCGAAATCGAGATTTAGGGCACACGACGCCAGCGCCACCAACCCCCCCGACGTCGCCGCCGCCGGCGACGAGGCAGCCGAGGAGAAAGCAGGAGAGAGAGATGGAAAGCCTCCGAGCTCCCCATCAAGAGCACCACCCAGGATCCCAGGCCCAGGAGAAGCAACGGCAAACTTACCGGACTTGCGCCGATGGCGAGAAACCCGGATCCAGCCAGCAGGCGGAGCCGCATCCACCGACCGACCCCGGCCACCAGGGGCAAACTTGCGGGAGCGGGGAGCGACGAGGGGTGGCGCCACCCCCCAGGGCAGGCCGAAGGGCAGCGGGGGGAGGAGGCAGCCGACCGCGATTCCTCCTCATCGGACGCGAGGGCCTAGAAACGAGATTCAAGCGCAGGCAGCGGAGAAGGCAGCGGAGAGAGCACCACCGGCGAGCAGGCAGGGGAGGGGAGGGAGTGAGCACCGGCGAGAGGGGAGGAGGAAGGCCGAACCATGGCCGGCGAATGGGGGAGGGGAACTGGGCGACTAGGGCGAGAGGGGGAGGAGGAGGGAAGGGGATCCATCGAAGTGGCATCAGAGACCTCAATTCATTCTTCGTTAGACACACTTTTGTGTTGTCTCTCTTTTTTCAGTATTTGCTTTAGTTTTTGTTTTTTCTTAATGAGTGTTAATTATAGTATCCAACTTATATCACTTATTGATTTGATTACAATTTATAGAATATTAGAATAAGGGACAGAGAGGAAGCTTTATTTAGATGAAGATGTGGGGCTACACAGTGGAGTAAAGGAAAAGTACGGACCGTGAATTAAAATTCAGTAGCTTGAACCATAGCTAGTCCCTTAAGTTATCGTGTTTAATCAACGTTTGGTTAGATTATGTGTAGCTCAAATTGCCTCTATAAAAGAAAATAAAAAAAACAAATAGAATGAATGTTGTGGAGGCAGCCATTTGGCATTTCCGTGTTTGTGCACAAGCCCGGCAGCCTCCAAAACAGTTTGAAGTGTGCTTCATATGCCGGATGGCGACTCCAGTTTTAGTGACTCTGCAACAGTTGGTCTTATATTGGGCTGGATCCTCCCTCCGTCGCCATCTCACCTGACCATACAACCGCTCCTTTGCGGCGCCACCGCGCCGCACCGGGGCATCCCCGCCTCCCTCCTTCACCTCCTCCCCCCTCTCCTCCCGCCGTCACTCTCCTCTCCGCCGCCACCGACGACGACGGCAGGGCAAAGCCCGAGCGGCTTGGCGGGGACGGCCTTCTTCTCGCGTGTCAGCTGCTCAAGATCGTTGCGGCGGTTCCGATCTTGATCTCCTCGGCGGTGATGCCGGACAACAATGGTTGAAGTGTGGCGGTGGGTCTGTAGCCGCAGCGGCAGGTGGCGGAGGTGGCCATGTTGCAGCCGCTCAACCTCCGGTTCGGCTTCACATCGCAGTGGCGCTCCTGGTCTTGATCTGCATCAGGCGGGCGCCCGAGGTGGTGACCCTGCGCTTGGCAGTGTTGGTCATCTCCTCCGTCGGAGGTGGTCGTCCTGAGACTGGGTGGTCAGATCTCGAGACCCGTCATCTAGTCCCGGATGCAAGTTGTGGAGACATAGTTGTCGGTGAAAACCGAGTCGACGACGGGTGATGGCGGCGTTCTCTGTCGTTATCTTGATGAAGGCATCGTCATGTAACTAACGTCGAACCACTTGTACTGCTTGGGGGAAAACCGTAGGATATGGTCTTCCAGATCGGACGACGACGGCACTGCGGTGCCGTTTCTCTTCCGGGAGCATCATTTGTTGAACAGTGCTGGAAGACAGAGGTAGGAGGTGAAGCGGCTTCTTCTTGCATGGAACTTCGGTGAAGTTGTCAAGTCATGCATGGCCGGCAGGTACTTCTATGTGTCATCCATGTTCGGTAGGTGCTACGCACGACAGATCTTTCAGGGACTTCAAACTGTGTTGGCTGGTGGTACTTGGAGGCAGGATGCTGTTGTGTATCGGGGGCGAGCCCGACGTGCTCAGCAGTTTGCACGCAAGGAGGTGGTGCTGTTGGGCGCCTTGGTGGCGTTGACGGATGGCCGGACTGGCAAAGATGATGCAGATATCTTCTCTGAAGATGGGTCAACGGTTCAATGATGTTGTCGGCTTCTAAAACGTGTGCATGTGGTGTACGATTTAGATTTGCTGCACAGTCTGTATGTTCCGATACGTTATGCGGATGGCTTGGCGACGACACCGATTTTAGATATAGGAAGTGAGAGCACTACATAATATCGAGTTTGTAGGTATGAGTGATGGGTTCGGATGGCTTGATGTGTGTTTTTTGTCAAATCTTTATTTAATAATTAATAAAGATGATTCTATGCATCAATTGATATAGAGAAAAGAGGCTTTAACCTCCTTTAAAAAAAGAGTTGCACTAATATGAGCAGCAAAGATACTATAATGGCGTTCCAATATACTATAAGACGTAGACCGATGGATCGCAAAGTACATGGGTTTATTCGCCTAGTTTTACAGCAGAAAACTGGCTTTATACTTTGATAAGAAGTAGTTTTTTCTTTTCTTTGAGACACTTTGAGTATTAGAGCGTTGAGTTCATTATTTCCAAGCTAATAGGCTTTTGGTCTTTACTACCAGTTGTCGGTTCAGGTCTTCAGGCCCTTGATCGCAGCACGCAGTTTCCAATCTCTGCAAACAAATGAATAAACACTAATTAAACCAGAGATCAAATTGCATTATTTGTGGCAACAGTTTTAGCAACAATCAGATGGGTTCTTTGGTTAGCATTAAGATGTTTGCTTGCTTGTTTGTTTGTTTGTTAATGTTCAGTCCAAATACGAGAATCAGTTAAATAACAGCCCATGCGAAGAGGAACTGAACTGATATTTGCAGAAACGTCATGTTAGCAGGAGTATAAGTTTTGAGCGTCATGAACTCACTTGGTGCCTGGTGAACAACGGAGCCGGCTCCGCCGAAATGGCATGAGCTGCCAGACCGTCCGTCGCGTTGGTAGTAGTCGTTGAATGCGTAAGATGCGTGCGCAACCTTTGTGTCAGGATCAAAGCAGCGCGCCCCGGGCTGGATGGCGCTGCAGTCCGCCCCGTGGCCACACGCCCAGTCCAGCGCCGCCTGGAGCCGAGCGTCCCCGACCGCCGCGTTCGCCACGCACCAGCTGCCTGCCTTGGGGTCGCAGGTGCCTATCACCGTCACCGCAAACAAACCATCGAGTGCCCAGTGCAGTGAGATCGTCATCAGGTATTGGACGGGCAACAACCTAATTGACTACTAGGAGAAGGAGCGGAAGCGGAAGCTCACCTGCTGGTTGCCGGTAGACAATGGAAGCGGCGCCGGAGAAGTCGCACGTCCCGCTGGCCCGGCCCTTGCGCTGGTAGTAGTCGTTGAAGGCGTAGGTGGCGTGCGCCACCTTGGTGTTGGGCTCGTAGCATGGCTTCCCGGGCTGGATGGCGCTGCAGTCTGCCCCGTTGCCGCACGCCCAGTCCAGCGCCGCCTGGAGGCGTGCGTCCCCGACCGCTGCGTTCGCCTCGCACCAGCTGCTTGACTTGTCGCCGGCCCCGAAGTCGACCTGATACACCGGCTGGCCGTTGGGGTAGAACAGGCCGTAGTTTTGCTCCTCGACTGTCGGCTTCTCGTTCTCGTTGAAAAGTTCGAAGATGTATACGGAGATGTCGAATTCAGGGCGGTGCGGGGTGCCGGCGCCGGAGAGCGCAAGTTTGATGAGGTTATTGGTGTAGGCTTGGGCGTCCGCCTTTGTGAAGCCCAGGCTCTGTGGGCAGTAGGCGCACCCTCCCGGGTTCGACTCCCCGCCTTTTGCGGGCACCTTCGGCTTCGGGGCACGCCTTCCCCTGAGCATTCGCATCTTCTTAGTGTGGTTCCTGGAGCTGGAGGAGCCCAGCCTCTCCATCGCATAATACACAGTGTCCAGCTGGGCTTCATATAGGCTGTAGTAGGTGAGGCCGGTCCGTCTGTCGACCACGCCGCCGTTGGGGCGGAAGGTCACGTAGTTGATGTCCATGGCGCCATTGGACGACGAATACGCGTAGTACGGGTAGATGTTGACCATGAGGTACGAGCCTGTCTGCTCCAAGAAGTCAATCATGGGACTCATCACCGATTGCGCGATGTCGTCCTTGAACTCACCTGCGGACGGCGGGAACGACGATGGCTTGAGCGCATCGAGCGCAATCGGCGTGGTCACCTTCACGGCGTCGGCTAGGCCCAGGCCAGCCAGCGCCGCCTGGACATTCTTCATGGCCGGGACGAGGTGCGACGTATGCTCGTTTGCCTGCTTGAGGACCTCGTTCCCTACCGTGACGCCACGGATATCCGTGGCAGGGTAGTAGGGCAACAGGTTGTTCTTGGCCCACTGGATGGCCCAATCTGGGTCCCCGGCCGCGGACGGGAGCATCTCGTTGGGTACCGCCACCACCATCTTTATGCCGCTGTTCTTCATCGCGTTCAGCACGCCCTGGTCGGTGTCGTACACCCTCACCGACGTGATGCCATTCTTCTTCAGCAGCTGCACCACCGACGCTGGGTCCATCAGGTTGTTCCCGTTCCTGCCGTAGCACACGCCTACCTCGCCTGCCTCTGTAAATTAAGAAACGTCGCCGCTGTTACAAAACTGCACCTGCCTACAGTATTCCTCAAGACACCAACCTCAAGTCTATTTGATTACCTGCACGCGAGAAGAGGAGCAGTGGCAATCCGGCGCAGAGTAGGACGAGGCTCAGGCGAGTGAGTTCCATGCTGTTCTATTACGTATCAGAGGATAGCCGGGACGAGCACAAGGGGTACATGTATTTATAGCCGGCGGCAACAATGTCAGGATGGAGGATCGTCAGTGGAGGGCGGTACACCCTCACATTGGCTCCAGTGGAAAAGATTAAATGGCCGCTAGTAGGGTGATAATTTGAATTAGTTTACTTAGCTATACCTAAGCCGCCTCAATTTTAAATTTGGGTCAGTCAGGATGCTGCTCTGAGATTCATGCCCATTCTTTTGGTTCTTTTTTTTTTTGAGAAATTTTCATTCCAATTACGAATCAGTACAAAGTAGTTGACTCTTACAAGCACACTGAAACGCAAACACAAAGGACCATGAACACCTGGAGTACCCTAAGACAACCATAACACAAGAAGATTTCTGGAGCCCTGTGTCATCATCCCTGAATCTTGAGAGAAGACCCCTGCAGCAGAAGGATCTGCAACCAGTCGCAAACAGGTCATCCTCTTCGACCACGGTACAATTGCCGCCACGCTGCTTCCTCCTTTCTTGACACCAGCGCTGAGAGGGCATGGACATCAATCCAACACACCTGCAACAGTCGTTGCCATCTTTGGCTTTGAGTACCGCGAAAAGTGTCCCTTCCGAAAGGAAGAGAACTCGAGTCATCCGACCGGTCCAGCGCCGCGGCCGGGCCATCCGCCCGGACAAAGCAGGATCTCCCACCAGAATCAGCGCATAGGAAGGAGAAGAACAGCAGCAGCAAATCATACCAACAAGGAAGAAGAAAGGTCTTCATCTCCCTACATCCATCACCCATCTGAGGATTCAAAGGGCCAGTGCCGATGGACCTCCAACCACGATAGCCCGCGACCTCGACGAGATCCGGGGATCCCCAACACCGCTGGCTCCTAGACGAAGGCAAAAGCCTCGCCTGACCGCGAACGGAGCCCGGAGAAACTTATTCCGACGCGACACCACCGCAACGGCCTCGGCAGCGTCTCCCTCAACCCTAACCCTACCACACACCCACCTAGCGAACAAACCCGGGGTTCCCCCTCCCTCCCGCCGCCGGAGCGGCCGACGGAGAGAGAGGGAACCGGCGGCGTCACCGGCGGCGCGCAAGGGATCCCGGTCGCCTCCTTGATCGCCTGATGCGATCCTACCTTTTTACTAACATTTTGGTTCGGTTGTTGGGATCGCTCTACTAGCGGCCATTTAATCTTTTCCACTGGAGCCAATGTGAGGGTGTACCGCCCTCCACTGACGATCCTCCATCCTGACATTGTTGCGTGGTGGAGATGGCCGAGGACAACCAGGTAATGAACTCATCGTCCTGGCTAGGGATCACGGTGGTGGAGCGGCACCAAGACATCACCTCGGGCCATACTTGGCAGGAGAAGGAGCAACTCGCAAGGAGGTGTTGCATCGTCTGGGGTTCTTGATCGCAGAGAAGACAAGTAGGCTCGTGAGGCAGGTCATGTAGCACAAGGCGGTCGGCCATCCAACATCGTCCATGCAGGGCTAGCCAGATGAAGAATTTGATGCACAGGGGTGCCAAAGATCGCTAGGTGATGCGCCAGTGGGGGTCCTCCATGGATCCAATGAATAGAAATTGGTAGCATGAGCAAGTAGTGTATGAGCCAAAGCTAGTCCATTGCCACGATATCCGGTCCGACTCGTCAGAGAGTGTCATCTGCCGCAATCGCCGTCATAGGGACACATATTGGATGGCCATCTCCATGCCAAAAGGCCCTGGATGTCCGCAATCCAAGCGCGATCGTGCAAGCTACCGCACACAGAACGTGTCTTGCACCGCTGCTTGGCAATCCCGACATAAACCAGTAGCGCGATCTTGGTGATGGATTGTTCATCTAGCCAGTGGTCGTCCCAGAATTTGAAAGTGCGCCCATCGCCGATTGACCAGGAGAGGTAGAGGCCCGGAAGATGGCTTGAACTTTTGGGCAAAGGGGTGTGTGCAAGTGCTACCATGGACGTGAGGCGTCTGTCCTCTGTAGCCACAACAAGCGAGTGTGCACTACTAGGGAAAAGCCTATACATAGAATCTTATCTGCGCAAGGCTTCAAAATACCACGCTATCGCTATTTAGCAGCAGCGCGTGTCCGCCAAACGCGCCTTCGACTTAGAAGTAGCGATGGCGCTTGAGGCATACAGGCCATCTGCTATAGTTGCTACGACCTTGGCCCCCGCTAGCTATAGCGATGGCGCGTTATCTTGTAGAGCGCCATCTACTTTATGTTAGCTGTAGCGCTTTTGCCAAACGCTACAACTATCCCTACCTTATCCCCACGGAGGACCGGCCCTCACTCACACTCTCACTCTCGCTTGCTTCAACAGCGTGGTAAATCGTCGTCGCCTGCCGCCGCCGTTCGTCCGCCGAGGTACTCCTCCTTCCGTCCCTCCTCCATCCTCCTCGCACATCCTCCCCTCCGCTCGCCGCCCTCCCTCCTCCGCCGCCTCCTCCATCCGCTTCTGCCGCCCTCCTCCTCCTCCGCAGCCCGCCTCCCACCGCCCTCGACCTCGCAGCCCCTAGCTACCTCTCGTCGCCCCCACCCCTGCCACTAGTTAGTACTAGATTTAGTAGTAGATGTTAATTTAGGGTTAGCTAGTACTAGATGTTAATTTAGTAGTAGTAGATGTTAATTTAGCTTAGTTAGTACTAGATTTTTAGTAGTAGTAGTGGTAGTTGAACTACTTTAGTTGTAGTTGAACTAGTTTAGTAAGTAAATTAATAAACTAGTTGAACTAGTTGAATTAATGTAAGTAATCTATTTTTAGTAAGATAATTAATATAACTAGCTGAACTACTTTATTTTTAGAAAGAACTAGTTTTTTCTATTTATAGTAAGTTTATATTTAGTAAGAACTAGTTGAATTAATAAAACTAGTTGAACATGTTTTGTTGCTAGTGATAACTTATATGGTTTCAGGTGACCTCCGTCGTCCCGTCACCGACCCCTCCGACAACCCCGCCGTCATCCCAGCCACCGACGCACCCCCTCCGACATCGAGGTGAGACCAGCCAAATATCCTTGTATATTTTGTGTTGTTGCTCAAATAGGATATGTGGTTGCCCAAGTGGCCGTTCATGTTCAGTTTACATCTCCGAGTGGCCTATGTTTTGTCGGAGTGTTGATTAATTTCCGTTCCGCAAATTTCAGCGCCGATATGTCCTTTTTAGCAAAGGTCATGCCGGATTTTGTCGTGAATTCGACATGACTTGTGCTAGAATATGTACAAGTTTAATCTTTGAATTATGATTGTAGGAAATGTCGTACTCGGACGACGACGGTCTCCTGTGGAGTGTAGCTGGTGCCACGACGATCGAGGTATGTGCGACAGGTTCGTTCGGCTGACGACGATCGCCGCTTCAAAGATTAAGCTCGAGGAGACCTGCGATGTTCATACGATGCATAGCAGCGACAATAGTTTTTTCTCCATTAAGCATGACTTCAACTATTTCAACGCCTAATTTTCATATTTTACAATTCGACTAGCTTATCCCATGCCATGCAAGACGCTATGTCTTGGAGAGGATGGGTTTTGAAGACCATGAAAATTTTGAAACAAAGAAAATACACCTAAGGACCCATCATGATATGGATTTTGAAGTAAATCTGTATAATGCTCAGAGCGTAACCCATTTTGATTGCCAAAATTGGGAAGCGCTTTGCAAAATGTATGGTTTTGATGAGGGTATGATTATCACCATGGATCTTGGTGATCCTGACAGCGAGGAAGACAATATGGACATTTGGGTCCTTGTTGATACGCTGCCGATTGTACCGCTATGTGAGTTTATCAAACATAGTTATTAACTAATTTATATTCTTTATTTCAAAATAGTTGATAGCTTATTTCCATTGACAGCTTATTTTGATTCTTCAAAGACTGTGCGGAAGATGGTAGATAAAGCCCACTACAATCAAGGCACCCAATTAACATATAAGGAGAAAAATCATCGATCGCATTTTGTACTCTTCTTGAGAATTACAATGCCTATTATCGAACTCCTCCAAATTATGGTGAATACGTGCCACTAGTGCATGTGTTGAACAACGATAACTTCTCCGGAGATACCTGGTAAGATTTTTTACTATTACGACATTCATGCATTTTTGCATACTTCTAAAACTAGTACGTCATTGCTAACTACAAAGTTATTATTATGTTTTTCAACGAAACTCCCGATGGATTGTGTGCCTCATCCGATGTGTCTGCATGGTCTCCTCTCGCCTCTGAACATACCGCCAGTAAATCTAGGAGCTCACCTGCATATCGGATTTCTAAAACCGTGAACACATGATCATCGAGAATGGAAGAAATGTATGGACATTCGCAAGGAGGTTCTTGGAAGTAACATTCAGCGAAAGGCAAGAATGGGAGACAGGCTAATCTCCATTCTCCATAATGGAGAGTCAGGGGCTATCTTGTTTTTGTTATTTTACCTTAGAAAATGTAGTAGGTCTTAATCGAATGTAATAGGTCCTATGAGGTACAATATGTTTATTATGTGGTAATGTGTTAGAGTTGATAATGATGATCTTGAGGAGGTGTTATGTGATGTCAATGATGAAAACGATGATATTGAGGAGGTGTTATATGACAATGATGTATTATGATGCTAAGTTGTTAATGATATGATGATGATGATGATATTATTATATCATTGGGTGAAAGAACATGATTAGTTTCAAGTGGGTGGACATCCACTTGAAACTAGTCCACGGTTCTTTCACCCCATGATGTAATAACTCATTATGATGTAAAACAATCTCTAAATTCCTGTTGTATGAAAACTTGTGTAAAGGTGTATGAATACAACATGAAATAGAAAAGAAATAAAATACTAAATAGTAGTAGTAGCGCTGGTTAGAGAAGCGCTACTACTAATTAACAATAGCGATGTTATAAAGAACCGCTGCTAGTAAGTCAATTTAGCAATGGCGTCGTCAAGCCGCTATTGCTAAGCATTAGTATAGCGCCTTATCAGTAGCGCTTGTGCCCGCGCTACTGATAGGCCCAAAACCCGCGCTGCTGCTAGGCTTTTCCCTAGTAGTGGTGGAGGGAGACACCCACACATTGGAGGTCGGGGATGCCAAGGCCCCCAAGGCGATAGGCAGCAGACGCTACGCCAACTGACGAGGCAATTGCCGTTGCTCGCGTCTTTACGGGCATACCAGAGGAAGCTGTGGAGGAGGCGGTTTATCTGCTTGAGAACGGGGGGTTGATGGCCATCGCAAGAAGTGTGTGCGCGTGCATAACAGATAGCACATGGCGGCAGAGCGCCAGCCAGTCTCCGTGCGACATCATGGATGCCCACAATGGTGAGAGCCTGCGCTCTAGCCTATTGAGGATTGGCTGCAATGTATGTCGCTGGGAAATCCTTGAGAGGACACGCGGAGTTGTAGGTGATCGCGACACGGTCATCGGGTGTGCACTAGATGGGGGAGGTCGCACACTTGGCGAAGTTGGTGTACATCCAGAGGCGGCGCCAAAGATATTGAGCAGTTGACGGCTGGCTAAAAGGTCCTGCTTGCCTGGCTGGCAAAACACGACCACGTCGTCGGTGTGAAGAGATATGCTCGACGCCATGTGGTTTGGTGAGCCATTGGAGCACGCCGTCGTTGATAGCCCGACATTGCTGGTTGTTGAGGGTGTCGATGACCATGGCAAATAACATGGGGGATAGGGGATCCCCTATCGGAAGCCGCAATGGTGAAGAATCGGCGGTCGCCGTGCCATGGAGGATGAAGGATCCATTCACACCAATGTCGGCCGACCAAGAACGCGAAGTGTGCTAGTAGGAACACCCATGAGACCGAGTCAAAAGCACATGCGATGTCGAGCTTGAGGATGAAGCAGAGTTGCTCGAGGTTGTGGAGCTACCATGCGGTTGTCTGGACAAGTAGGAAATTGTCATGGATGCATCGGCCCAGGATGAACGCGATCTGGTTTGTTGAAATCATGCCTCCAAGCCAAGGCGAGTGGCGGAGCGAGAGCACCTTGGCAAACAGCTTGGCGAACAGGTGGATCAAGTTGATCAGGCGATAATCTGAGAGTGCACCAGCGTCGGGCTTCTTGGGTAGCAACATTAGGAGCGCCTCGCTAAGTCACTGGAAACCACGACGATTGAGGGTCTAGAGCTTGTCGGATGTGTCAACGAAGTCATCTTTGATGATTGGCCATGATGCACACAAGAAACCAAAGGTAAACCCATCGGGTCCAGGAGCCCTGCCCTTGGGCATGTGTTTCATGGCCTCCCAAATTTCATGCTCGTGAAGGGTATTTCAAGGTCTCGCAATTCGAAGGAGCGCGGGTCTAGGCCCTCCAAGTCAAGGACAGAATATGTCTCGTGGGGTGATCTGAGGATAGCTGAGAAGTGGTTAAACACAGCCTTCGCGATCGCCGCATGATCGGAGACAGTTGAATCGCCCACTTGGATTTGATGGACCATCTTCTTTCAAGAATGTTGCGCGGCGTGGAGGCGAAAAAAGGTCAGGGTGGTGTCGCCGCCTTTGAGGTAGTTGAATCGAGCACGCTGCCTTGCCAGGGACCGCTCGAGAGATGCGAGGCCGACATAGGATGCCTGATGTCTACTACACAACCTTCTTCTTGTAGATGTTGTTGGGCCTGCAAGTGCACAGGTTTGTAGGACAGTAACAAATTTCCCTCAAGTGGATGACCTAAGGTTTATCAATCCGTGGGAGGCGTAGGATGAAGATGGTCTCTCTCAAACAACCCTGCAACCAAATAACAAAGGGTCTCTTGTGTCCCCAACACACCCAATACAATGGTAAATTGTATAGGTGCACTAGTTCGGCGAAGATATGGTGATACAAGTGCAATATGGATGGTAGATATAGGTATTTGTAATATGAAATAATAAAAACCGCAAGGTAACAAGTGGTAAAAGTGAGCGTAAACGGTATTGCAATGATAGGAAACAAGGCCTAGGGTTCATACTTTCACTAGTGCAAGTTCTCTCAACAATAATAACATAGATAGATCATATAACAAGCCCTCAACATGCAACAAAGAGTCACTCCGAAGCCACTAATAGCGGAGAACAAACGTAGAGATTATGGTAGGGTACGAAACCACCTCAAAGTTATTCTTTCGGATCAATCTATAAAAGAGTTCGTACTAGAATAACACCTTAAGACACAAATCAACCAAAACCCTAATGTCACCAAGATACTCCATTGTCACTTCAAGTATCCGTGGGCATGATTATATGATATGCATCACACAATCTCAGATTTATCCAACCAACACAAAGTACTTCAAAGAGTGCCCCAAAGTTTATATCGGAGAGTCAAGAATGTGTGCCAACCCCTATGCATAGGTTCCCAATGTCACGAAACCCGCAAGCTGATCAACAAACATACATCAAGTGGCACATGATATCCCATTGTCACCACAGATAATCACGGCAAGACATACATCAAGTGTTCTCATAAAAGACTCAATCCGATAAGATAACTTCAAAGGGGAAACTCAATTCATCACAAGAGAGTAGAGGGGGAGAAACATCATAAGATCCAACTACAATAGCAAAGCTCGGGATACATCAAGATCGTGCCATAGAGGGAACACGAGAGAGAGAGATCAAACACATAGCTACTGGTACATACCCTCAGCCCCAAGGGTGAACTACTCCCTCCTCATCATGGATAGCACCGGGATGATGAAGATGGCCACCGGTGATGGGTTCCCACTCCGGCAGGGCACCGGAACGGGCTCCCGAGAGGTTTTTGGTGGCTACAGAGGCTTGCGGCGGCGGAACTCCCGATCTATCTTCTGTTCTGGAAGTTTTACGATATGTAGGTATATATGGATGCAGGGGGTACGTCGGTGGAGCTACGGGAGCCCCACGAGGCAGGGGGCGCGCCCTAGGGGGGTGGGCACGCCCCCCACCCTCGTGACCAGCTCCCGTATCTTCTGACGTAGAGTCCAAGTCTATCCGGTGGCTTTCCTTCCAAAAATAACTTCTCCAGTTGATTTCGTTACGTTTTGACTCCGTTCGATATTCCTTTTCCTCGAAACACTGAAATAGGCATAAAACAACAAATCTGGGCTGGGCCTCCGGTTAATAGGTTAGTCCCAAAAATAATATGAAAGTGGATAATAAAGCCCAATATTGCCCAAAACAATAGATAAAGTAGCATGGAGCAATCAAAAATTATAGATACGTTGGAGACGTATCAAGCATCCCCAAGCTTAATTAGTGCTCGTCCTCGAGTAGGTAAATGATAAAAAAGATAATTTTTGATGTGGAATGCTAGTTGGCATAATTTCAATGTAACTCTTCTTACTTGTGATATGAATAATCAGATCCGAAAGATTCAAGACAAAAGTTCATATTGACACAAAAATAATAATACTTCAAGCATACTAATCAAAGTAATCATGTCTTCTCAAAAATAGCATGGCAAAAGAAAGTTCATCCCTACAAAATTATATAGTTAGGCCATGCTTCATTTTCGTCACACAAAGATGTTCCCAACTTCTATACCCCCATTGACAAGCCAAGCAATTGTTTCATACTTAAATAATCTCAAACTTTTTCAACCTTCACGCAATACATGAGCGTGAGCCATGGATATAGCACTATGGGTGGAATAGAATATGATGATGGAGATTGTGTGGAGAAGACAAAAAGGAGAAAGTCTCACATTGACGAGGTAATCAACGAGCTATGGAGATGCCCATTAATTAATGTCAACATGAGGAGTAGGGATTGCCATGCAACGGATGCACTAGAGCTATGAATGCTCAACCAAAGAAAACTAGTGGGTGTGCATCCAACTCGCTTGCTCATGAAGACCTAGGGAATTTGAGGAAGCCCATTGTAGGAATATACAAGCCAAGTTCTATAATGAAAAAATCCCACTAGTATAAAAAGACCACTTATGAGACTCACTACATGAAGAACAAGGTGCTACTTTGAAGCACAATATATGAGACTCACTACATGAAGAACAAGGTGCTACTTTGAAGCACAAGTGTGGAAAAAGAGATAGTAGCATTGCCCTTTTTATTTATTTTCTTTTTTTTGGGCCTTTCTTTTTTTATTTTGGCCTTTCTCTCTCTCTTTTTTTCTTTTTTTTTCTTTGGCCTTTTTTTTTTCTTTTGGCCTTTCTTCTTTTTTTTTTGGGGCAATGCTCTAATAATGATGATCATCACACTTCTATTGATTACAACATAAGGACTACAACTCAAAACTTAGAGCAAGATATGACTCTATATGAATGCCTCCGGCGGTGTACCGGGATGGTGCAATGAATCAAAAGTGACATGTATGAAAAATAATGCATGGTGGCTTTGCCACAAATACGATGTCAACTACATGATCATGCAATGGCAATATGACAAAAGTAATATATGTTATGATGATGATGAACGGAACGGTGGAAAGTTGCATGGCAATATATCTCGGAATGGCTATGGAAATGCCATAATAGGTAGGTATGGTGGCTGTTTTGAGGAAGATATAAGGAGGTTTATGTGTGATAGAGCGTATCGTATCACGGGGTTTGGATGCACCGGCGAAGTTTGCACCAACTCTCAAGGTGAGAAAGGGCAATGCACAGTACCGAAGAGGCTAGCAAAGGTGGAAAGCTAAAAGTGCGTATAATCCATGGACTCAACATTAGTCAAAAGAACTCATATACTTATTGCAAAATTTTAGAAGTCATCAAAAACCAAGTACTACGCGCATGCTCCTAGGGGGATAGATTGGTAGGAAAAGACCATCGCTCGTCCCCGACCGCCACTCATAATGATGCACAAGCCAAGTACACTTCATGTTTCAAATTTGTTACACAACTTTAACCATACGTGCATGCTACGGGACTTGCTAACTTCAACACAAGCATTCTTTAAATTCATAATCACCCAACTAGCATGACTTTAATATTACTACCTCCATATCTCAAAACAATTATCAAGCATCAATCTTTTCTTAGTATTCAACACACTCATAAGAAAGTTTCACATATCTTGAATACCAAGTATATTAATATTAAGCAAATTACCATGCTATTAACGACTCTCAAAATAATCTAAGTGAAGCATGAGAGTTCATCTTTTCTTCAAAATAAAACTACCGCCATGCTCTGAAAGGTATAAGTGATGCACTAGAGCAAATGACAAACTACTCCGAAAGATATAAGTGAAGGTCAATGAGTAGCTAAATAATTATGCAACTATGTGAAGACTCTCTCCCAAAATAATATAAAAGTGGATAATAAAGCCCAATATTGCCCAAAACAGTAGATAAAGTAGCATGGAGCAATCAAAAATTATAGATACGTTGGAGACGTATCAATGCCTTGAGTTGGCGACAAAACCAGGCGTCGGTGGCCGAGAGCGGCCGGGTGTCCTGGGCCGCGTCAATGCGTGATATTAGCTCATGAGCGACACATAGTTGCAACGAGATGTTGCCAAAGGTCTTGGTGCTCCATCTTTGGAGATGGTTGGCAGTGTCTCGGAGGCACACGAAGATGCATTAGAAAGGACCAGACTCGTCCGGGGAGGACGCCCATGCCTCGGCGGCCCGTTTCATGGTAGCCCTGTAGCTTGGGCCAAAATATTTTGAAGTGGAAGAGCCTGCACCCTGAAGATCGTGGCATCAGGTCGATGATGAGTGGCGTGTGATCAGAAGCAGCGGAGGAGGGGCAATGCAACAGCTCGGTTGGTCTATTACTCATCCGGTAGTACATAGGACCTAGTCGATGCGCTCGAGCGTAGGGGTCTCGTGTTCATTGGACCACGTATAACAACGGCCGTGGAGGTAAATATCCCGGAGCTCTTCCTCGACAATGAAGTTCCTAAAGTGTCTCATGGTGGCACGGTGGAGGTTACCGTTGTTCTTGTCCTCGGAAAGATGATCATATTGCAGTCGCCTCCGAGAAGCCATGGGCCAGCACGGCAGGATTGTATGTCATGTAGGTCGACGAGGAAGTGAACTTGGCGGCCTCCTCATTTGGTCCATGGACCTCGGTGAACCACCTGTGCGGGTTGCCATTTAGGGAGTCCTGGATTAAGGGGTCCTCATCCGTCCGGTCTATGTGGCGTGGGCCGGACTGATGGGCTATAAAGATACAAGACAGAAGACTTCTTCCCGTGTCCGGATGGGACTCTCCTTGGCGTGGAAGGCAAGCTTGGTGTTTGGATATGTAGATTCCTTTCTCTGTAACCGACTTTGTACAACCCTAGTCCCCTCCGGTGTCTATATAAACCAGAGGGTTTAGTTCGTAGAGGCAATCATAATCATACAGGCTAGACTTCTAGGGTTTTAGCCATTATGATCTTGAGGTAGATCAACTCTTGTAATACTGATATTCATCAAGATCAATCAAGCAGGAAGTAGGGTATTACCTCCATAGAGAGGACCCGAACCCGGGTAAACACCATGTCCCCCGCCTCCTATTACCATCAACCTTAGACACACAGTTCGGGACGCCCTACCCGAGATCCGCCGGTTTTGACACCGACCGCCATCGCGCTCGGGGGGGGGGGGGAGACAATTGCGTTGATGAAGTGTGCGCTAATGGTTCGGTGAGGTACCTACTAACCATGGTAGTCGGCGAGCCACCGATCGTATCAGCGGCAAGCGGTCGTTCAAACATGCGCGTGTAGCGCTCCAAGATGGTGTCGGACAAGGGCTCATCCTCATGCAGCAGCCCAAGTCGCTGCAAGAGGACGCGCTTGGCCTTCATCTCAGATTCGTAGCCCTGATCTGTCTTGGTGATATGATCGCTCCGGCGCGGCGTGAAATCCAACGGTACTTTGTTACAGCGCAGGCATGGCGGTGGGAACAGGAGAACTGCTATTGTGCCGCGCTGGATAGAGGTAACAAAGCGCTCTAGTGCTCTTTCGTCCGTCCGACCAGGGTGATCGCGGGCTGGCTAATGATGACGTTTTATGGCGCAATTATTGGTGTGGGGAGAGGGCTGGCTAATGATCATTGGGTTAGATCCAAGGGGAGAGCATTGCATGGCGCAATGATGAGGGCATGGATTTGGTGGGGGACATGATCCGTGTCCTGAGCGCTGATAGGCTCCCGGGCCGAGGCCATGGCGTGCAACTCAACGGTTGGTGGCTGATACATCTCTAATGTATCTATACTTTTTTATTGTTCCATGCTATTGTAGTATGAATCTTGGATGTTTTATATGCATCTATACCCCATTTTATATCATTTTTGGAGACTAACCTATTAACCTAGTGCCCAGTGTCAGTTGCTGTTTTTTTTGCATGTTTTTGGCTTTTCAGAAAATCTATATCAAATGGACTCCAAACACGATAAAACTTTACGGTGATTTTTTCTATACCAGAAGGGACCCACAAAGGCTTGGGAGAAGACCAGAAGATCCATGAGGGAGCGAGCACCTCACCAGGCATGCCCCAGGGGGCACTGAGCTTGTTGTCCCCTCGTGTAACCTCTTGACCTAATTCTGCCTCTATAAATTCCCAAATATTCCATGTATACTAGAGAGCCACCCGAAACACTTTTTTCGTTTCTGTTAGCTTCTATTATCCCATGATCACATCTGGAGGCCTTTTCCGGTACTCTGCAAGAGGGGGAATCTATCACAGAGGGCTTCTACATCATCCTTGATGCACTACCGATCATGCATGTGTAGTTCAGCACAGACCTATGGGTTCATAGCTAGTCGCTAGATGACTTCCTCTCTCTCTCTTTGATCTTCAATACAATGTTCTCGATGTTCTTGGAGTTCTATCCAATGTAATCTTCTTTTGTAGTGTTGGTTGGGATCCAATGAATTGTGAGTCTATGATCTGAATATTTATTAATATTAATTGGGTCGAACTCTTTTATGCATGATTATTATAGATTTGTATTTTTCTTCAATCTATCCATTTAGTTTGGCCAACTAGATTGATTTATCTTGCAATGGGAGAGGTGCTTTGTAATAGGTTCAATCTTACGGTGCTCTATCCTAGTGACAAAGTAGGGGACAAGAGTCGTATTTGTATTGTTGCCATTATGGATAAAACAACGGGGTTTGTTCATATTGCTTGGGTTTACTTTGTCTACATCATATCATCTTGCTTAAGGTGTTACTCTATTTTGTACTTAATACCCTAGATGCATGCTGGATAGCGATTAATGGGTAGAGTAATGGTAGTAGATGAAGGCATGAGTCAGTCTACTTGTCTCAGACGTGATGCCTATATACATGATTATTGCCTTAAATATCGTCATAGCTATGTGCTTTTCTATCAATTGCCCAAAAGTAATTTGTTCACCCACCGCATGCTATGTGCTCGAGAGAGAAGCCTCTAGTGACAACTATGGCCCCCGCATCTACTTTTATCATATATAAAAACATAAAAATACCGTGCCGCAATTTTATTTCTTTTATTTTGTTCTACAATTTATCTAATTACCTACCACGCTATGAGATTTAATCCTTGCAAGTAACCACTGCTACCTCTTGAGCACTGGGTCGGATTTCCCCGAAGAGGAGAGGATGATGCAGCAAAGTAGCGTAAGTATTTCCCTCAGTTTTTGAGAACCAAGGTATCAATCTAGTAGGAGACCACACACAAGTCCCTCGTACCTACACAAAACGATAGCTCCTCGCAACCAACGCGAATAGGGGTTGTCAATCCCTTCACGGTCACTTACGAGAGTGAGATCTGATAGAGATTGATATGATGAGAATAGACCCGGGGGCCATAGGTTTCACTAGTGGCTTCTCTCAAGAGCATAGATATTCTACGGTGGGTGAACAAATTACTATTGAGCAATTGACAGAATTGAGCATAATTATGAGTATATCTAGGTATGATCATGTATATAGGCATCACGTCCAAGACAAGTAGATCAAACGATTCTCATCTACTACTATTACTCCACTCATCGACCGCTATCCAAATGCATCTAGAGTATTAAGTTAAAAAGCAGAGTAACGCCTTAAGCAAGATGACATGATGTAGAGGGATAAATTCATGCAATATGATAAAAACCCCATCTTGTTATCCTCGATGGCAACAATACAATACGTGCCTTGCTGCCCCTTCTGTCATTGGGAAAGGACACCGCAAGATTAAACCCAAAGCTAAGCACTTCTCCCATTGCAAGAACTACCAATCTAGTTGGCCAAACCAAAAGGATAATTCGAAGAGACTTGCAAAGATAACTCAATCATACATAAAAGAATTCAGAGAAGATTCAAATATTATTCATAGATAAGCTGGATCATAAACCCACAATTCATCGGTCTCAACAAACACACCGCAAAAAGAAGATTACATCGAATAGATCTCCACGAGAGAGGGGGAGAACATTGTATTGAGATCCAAAAAGAGAGAAGAAGCCATCTAGCTACTAGGTATGGACCCGAAGGTCTGAAGTAAACTACTCACACTTCATCGGAGGGGCTATGGTGTTGGTGTAGAAGCCCTCCGTGATTGATGCCCCCTCCGGCGGAGCTTCGGAACAGGCCCCAAGATGGGATCTCGTGGATACTGAAGGTTGCGGCGGTGGAATTAGGTTTTTGGCTCCTGGTCTGATCGTTTGGGGATACGTAGGTATATATAGTAGGAAGGAGTACGTCGATGGAGCAACAGGGGGGCCACGAGGCAGGGGGCGCGCCCTAGGGGGGGCGCCCCCCACCCTCGTGACCGCCTCTGTTACTTCTTGGCGTAGGGTCCAAGTCTCCTGGATCACGTTCGGTGAGAAAATCACGTTCCCGAAGGTTTCATTCCGTTTGGACTCCGTTTGATATTCCGTTTCTTCGAAGCAATCAAATAGGCAAAAACAGCAATTACAGGGCTGGGCCTCCGGTTAATAGGTTAGTCCCAAAAATAATATAAAAGTGGAAAATAAAGCCCAATATAGTCCAAAACAGTAGATAAAGTAGCATGGAGCAATAAAAAATTATAGATACGTTGGAGATAAATCAGGCATCCCCAAGCTTAATTCCTGCTCGTCCTCGAGTAGGTAAATGATAAAAAGAGAATTTTTGATGCGGAGTGATACTTTGGCATAATTTCAATGTAAATCTTCTTAATTGTGGCATAATATTCAGATCCAAAAGATTCAAGACAATAGTTCATATTGACACAAAAATAATAATACTTCAAGCATACTAATCAAAGCAATAATGTCTTCTCAAAATAGCATGGCAAAAGAAAGTTCATCCCTACAAAATCATATAGTTAGGCTATGCTTCATTTTCATCACACAAAGATGTTCCCAACTTCTATACCCCCGATGACAAGCTAAGCAATTGTTTCATACTTAAATAATCTCAAACTTTTTCAACCTTCACGCAATACATGAGCGTGAGCCATGGATATAGCACTATGGGTGGAATAGAATATGATGATGGGGATTGTGTGGAGAAGACAAAAAAAGAGAAAGTATCATATTGACGAGGATAATCAACGGGCTATGGAGATGCCCATTAATTGATGTCAACATGAGGAGTAGGGATTGCCATGCAACGGATGCACTAGAGCTATGAATGCTCAACAAAAGAAAACTAGTGGGTGTGCATACAACTTTCTTGCTCATGAAGACCTAGGGCATTTTGAGGAAGCCCATCGTAGGAATATACAAGCCAAGTTCTATAATGAAAAATTCCCACTAGTATAAAAAGACAACTTATGAGACTCACTACATGAAGAACAAGGTGCTACTTTGAAGCACAATATATGAGACTCACTACATGAAGAACAAGGTGCTACTTTGAAGCACAAGTGTGGAAAAAGGGATAGTAGCATTGCCCTTTTTTTTGGGCCTTTATTTTTTCTTTTGGCCTTTCTCCCTTTTTTTTGTTTCGGAGATGCTCTAATAATAATGATCATCACACTTCTATTGATTACAACATAAGGATTACAATTCGAAACATAGAACAAGATATGACTCTATATGAATGCCTCCGGCGGTGTACCGGGATGGTGCAATGAATCAAGAGTGACATGTACAAAAAATAATGCATGGTGGCTTTGCCACAAATACGATATCAACTACATGATCAAGCAATGGCAATATGACAAAAGTAATGTATGTCATGATGATGATGATGGAAGTTGCATGGCAATATATCTCGGAATGGCTATGGAAATGCCATGATAGGTAGGTATGGTGGCTGTTTTGAGGAAGATATAAGGAGGTTTATGTGTGATAGAGCATATCGTATCACGGGGTTTGGATGCACCGGCGAAGTTTGCACCAACTCTCAAGGTGAGAAAGGGCAATGCACGGTACCGAAGAGGCTAGCAAAGGCGGAAAGTTGAGAGTGCGTATAATCCATGGACTCAACATTAGTCAAAAGAACTCATATACTTATTGCAAACATATAGAAGTCATCAAAAATCAAGTACTACGCGCATGCTCCTAGGGGGATATATTGGTAGGAAAAGACCATCGCTCGTCCCCAACGGCCACTCATAAGGATGCACAAGCCAGGTACACTTCATGTTTCAAATTTGTTACACAACTTTAACCATACGTGCATGCTACGAGACTTGCAAACTTCAACACAAGCATTCTTAAAATTCACAATTACTCAACTAGCACGACTTTGATATTATCACCTCCATATCTCAAAATAATTATCAAGCATCAAACTTATCTTAGTATTCAACACACTCAAAAGAAAGTTTCACATATCTTGAATACCAAGTATATTAATATTAAGCAAATTACCATGCTATTAACGACTCTCAAAATAATCTAAGGGAAGCATGAGATATCAATAGTTTCTTTATAACAAATCCACCACCGTGCTCTAAAAGATCTAAGTGAAGTACTAGAGCAAAAAATTATCACGCTCAAAAGATATAAGTGAAGCACTATGAGCAAAACTATCAAGCTCAAAAGATATAAGTGAAGCACATAGAGTATTCTCGCAAATTCCAATTCATGTATGGCTCTCTCAAAAGGTGTACAGCAAGGATTATTGTGGTAAACTAACAAGCAAAGACGCAAATAATACAAGATGCTCCAAGCAAAACACATATCATGTGGTGAATAAAAATATAGGTCCAAGTAAATTACCGATGGAAGTAGACGAAAGAGGGGATGCCTTCCGGGGCATCCCCAAGCTTTGACTTTTTGGTTTCCTTGGATTATCTGGCACCCCCAAGCTTAGGCTCTTGCCACTCCTTGTTCTATAATCCATCAAAAGAATTCACCCAAAACTTGAAAACTTCACAACACAAAACTCAATAGAAATCTCGTGAGCTCCGTTAGAGAAAGAAAACAAAAGACTACTTTAAGGTACTGTAATGAACTCATTCTTTATTTATATTGGTGTTAAACCTACTGTATTCCAACTTATCTATGGATTATAAACTATTTTACTATCCATAGATCCATCAAAATAAGCAAACAACACACGCAAAACAGAATCTGTGAAAAACAGAACAGTCTGTAGTAATCTTTAACTAGCGCAAACTTATGAAACTCTAAAAATTCTACCAAAATAGGAAGTCCTGGAAAATTTGTTTATTGAACGGCAGAAAAAATAATCAACGCAAAATCACGTTCCTGTGATTTAACAAAATTATATTTGTGCGTGCAAAGTTTCTGTTTTTCAGCAGAATCAAATCAACTATCATCGTAGGTTATCCTATAGGTTCTACTTGGCACAAACACTAATTAAAAGATAAAACCACATCCAAACATAGGCTAGATGGATTACTTATTCCTAAACAGAAGCAAAAACAAAAAACAAAAATAAAATTGGGTTGCCTCCCAACAAGCGCTATCGTTTAAAACGCCCCTAGTTAGGCATAAAAGCAAGGATAGATCTAGGTATTGCCATCTTTGGTAGGCAATCCATAAGTGGCTCTCATGATAGGTTCATATGGTAATTTTATTTTCTTTCTAGGGAAGTTTTCCATGCCCTTCTTTAATGGAAATTGGAATCTAATATTCCATTCCTTCATATCAATAATTGCACCAATCGTTCTAAGGAAAGGTCTACCAAGAATAATAGGACATGAAGGATTGCAATCTATATCAAGAACGATAAAATCTACGGGAACATAATTCCTATTTGCAACAATAAGAACATCATTAATTCTTCCCATAGGCTTTTTAATAGTGGAATCCGCAAGATGCAAGTTTAGAGAGCAATCATCAAAGTCACGGAAATCTAGCAAATCACACAAAGTTTTGGGGATAGTAGAGACACTAGCACCTCACACAAAGCATGAAACTCATAATCTTTAATTTTAATTTTGATAGTAGGTTCCCACTCATCATAGAGTTTTCTAGGGATAGAAACTTTCAACTCAAGGTTTTCTTCATAAGATTGCATCAAGGCATCAACAATGTGTTCGGCAAAGGCCTTATTTTGACTATAAGCATGAGGAGAATCTAGCACGGATTGCAACAAGGAAATACAACCAATTAAAGAGCAACTTTCATAATTAAATTCCTTGAGATCCAAAATAGTGGGTTTAGCAACATCTAGGTTTTTATTTCCTTCAATCCCACTTTCATCAATTTCATCATCAAGATCTAGAAACTCCGAATTCTTAGAACACCTTCTAGGTAAAGGAAGATCATATTAAGTTTCATCAAGATTCATATTGAAAAACAAAGGTTTAATGGGGGACACATCAATAACTTTTTAGATCTTCATCTTGATTTTCATAGGAATTTGAAGAACACGCTTTAATAAAGGCATCTTTGGAAGCACACATCCTAGCAGTTCTTTCTTTGCACTCATCAATGGAAATTCTCATGGCTTTGAGAGACTCATTAATATCATGCTTAGGAGGAATAGATCTAAGCTTTAAAGAATCAATTTCAAGAGAAATTCTATCAACGTTCCTAGCCAAATCATCAACATTAAGCAATTTCTCTTCAAGCAAAGCATTAAAATTCTTTTGTGAATTCATAAACTCTTTAACACTACTCTCAAATTCAGAGGGCATCTTATTAAAATTTCCATAAGAGTTGTTGTAGGAATTTCCATAATTATTAGAAGGATTACTAGGATAAGGCCTAGGGTTAAAATTCCCTCTATACGCGTTCTTTCCAAAACTATTCCTGCCAACAAAATTCACATCCATAGATTCATTATTATTCTCAATCAAAGTAGACAAAGGCATCTCATTGGGATCAAGAGAAGTATTTTTAGTAGCAACATCTTCATAAGTTCATCCATCTTTTCACTCAAAATATTGATTTCTTCTATAGCATGCACTTTTTTACTAGAAGATCTTTCGGTGTGCCATTGAGAATAATTAGCCATAATATTGTCAAGCAATTTTGTAGCATCTCCTAACGTAATTTCCATAATCGTGCCTCCCGCGGCCGAATCTAAAAGATTTCTAGAAGCAAAATTCAATCCGGCATAAAAATTTTGTATGATCATCCATAAATTCAAACCATGAGTAGGGCAATTGCGAAGCATCAATTTCATTCTTTCCCAAGATTGGGCAACATGCTCATGATCAAGTTGTTTAAAATTCATAATATCGTTCCTAAGAGTGATGATCTTAGCGGGAGGAAAATACTTAGAGATAAAAGCATCTTTGCACTTATTCCAAGAATCAATACTATTTTTAGACAAAGATGAAAACCAAACTTTATCACGATCTCTAAGTGAAAATGGAAATAACTTCAATTTGACAATATTGTTATCCGTATCTTTCTTCTTTTGCATATCACACAAATCAACAAAATTGTTTAGATGAGTAGCGGCATCTTCACAAGGAAGGCCGACGAATTGATCTTTCATAACAAGATTCAACAAAGCGGTATTGATTTCACAAGACTCATCATTATTAAGAGGAGCAATCGGAGTACTAAGGAAATCATTACTACTGGTATTCGAGAAATCACACAATTTGGTATTATCTTGCGCCATGGCGACAAGTAATCCAAAACACAAGAAAAAAGAAAGGCAACGGGAAAAGCCAAACGGGAAACAAAGGAGGAGATTGGGAAAGAGAGGGCGAATAAAACGGGAAGGGTGAAGTGGGGGAGAGGAAAACGAGAGGCAAATGACAAATAATGTAATGCGAGAGATAGGGATTGTGATGGGTACTTGGTATAGTTGACTTGCGTGCGTGAGCCTCCCCGGCAACGGTGCCAGAAATTCTTCTTTCTACCTCTTGAGCACTGCGTGGGATTTCCCCGAAGAGGAGAGGATGATGCAGCAAAGTAGCGTAAGTATTTCCCTCAGTTTTTGAGAACCAAGGTATCAATGCAGTAGGAGACCACGCACAAGTCCCTCGTACCTACACAAAATGATAGCTCCTCGCAACCAACGCGATTAGGGGTTGTCAATCCCTTCACGGTCACTTACGAGAGTGAGATCTAATATAGATTGATATGATGAGAATAGACCCGGGGGCCATAGGTTTCACTAGTGGCTTCTCTCAAGAGCATAGATATTCTACGGTGGGTGAACAAATTACTGTTGAGCAATTGATAGAATTGAGCATAATTATGAGTATATCTAGGTATGATCATGTATATAGGCATAACGTCCAAGACAAGTAGATCAAAACGATTCTGCATCTACTACTGTTACTCCACTCATCGACCGCTATCCAGCATGCATCTAGAGTATTAAGTTAAAAGCAGAGTAACGCCTTAAGCAAGATGACATGATGTAGAGGGATAAATTCATGCAATATGATAAAAACCCCATCTTGTTATCCTCGATGGCAACAATACAATACGTGCCTTGCTGCCCCTTCTGTCACTGGGAAAGGATATCGCAAGATTGAACCCAAAGCTAAGCACTTCTACCATTGCAAGAACTACCAATCTAGTTGGCTAAACCAAAAGGATAATTCGAAGAGACTTGCAAAGATAACTCAATCATACATAAAAGAATTCAGAGAAGATTCAAATACTATTCATAGATAAGCTGGATCATAAACCCACAATTCATCGGTATCAACAAACACACTGCAAAAAGAAGATTACATCGAATAGATCTCCACGAGAGAGGGGGAGAACATTGTATTGAGATCCAAAAAGAGAGAAGAAGCCATCTAGCTACTAGCTATGGACCCGAAGGTCTGAAGTAAACTACTCACACTTCATCAGAGGGGCTATGGTGTTGATGTAGAAGCCCTCCGTGATGGATGCCCCCTCCGGCGGAGCTCCAGATCAGGCCCCAAGATGGGATCTCGTGGATATAGAAGGTTGCGGTGGTGGAATTAGGTTTTTGGCTCCTGGTTTGATCGTTTGGGGATACGTAGGTATATATAGGAGGAAGGAGTACGTCGGTGGAGCAACAGGGGGCCACGAGGCGGGCGCATACAGGGGCGCCCCACCTCGTGACCGCCTCTGTTACTTATTGGAGTAGGGTCCAAGTCTCCTGGATCACGTTCGGTGAGAAAATCACGTTCCCGAAGGTTTCATTCTGTTTGGACTCCGTTTGATATTCCGTTTCTTCGAAACACTGAAATAGGCAAAAAACAGCAATTCTGGGCCGGGCCTCCGGTTAATAGGTTAGTCTCAAAAATAATATAAAAGTGGAAAATAAAGCCCAATATAGTCCAAAACAGTAGATAAAGTAGCATGGAGAAATCAAAATTTATAGATACGTTGGAGACGTATCAACCACCGAGGGGATTGACAACCCCCTTGTTTGCGTTGGGTGCAAGTATTTGCTTTTGTGTGTGCAAGTGTTGTTCATGAGGCTTTGTGTGATTATCCTACTGGATTGATAACCTTGGCTTTTAACCGAGGGAAGTACTTATCTCTACTGTATTGCATCATCCTCTGCTCTTCGAGGAAATCCTAACACAACTCACAAGTAGCAGTGTCGAGGCCGCGAAAGATGGAGAAAGCCTCGTGTCTCGCATGATCAGACGCTGGCAGGTTGTGGAAGGATTGATAATCACAGGCGTGCGGGCTGGGATTGGTGCAGACATTTGCGCGTGCCCCACCGGCGATGGGTGCGGAAGCAGCCTTGTCAAAGGGGATCGCAGCATGCAGGGCATCCGAGGCGATGGGGGACCCGATACATGGGATGGAAGGAGCGGTGCCGTCATGATTGGTCACCCGCTGGCGACAGTTGGCCAGAGCAAATTCGTCCAGGCCCTCGTAGGCAGGGGCCCGTAGCATGCCTTTGTCCTGGTATGGTGAGCCATTGCCCTGGTGCAGCTAGTGCATCAATAAGGTTGGCGGTGGGCCTTTGATGGTCAAAGGGTTGTGGGAGGGTGCGTTCATGACCACAACATGCGTGTCAGAGACCCGTTGGGCCCGGTTGTCGATGGGGGCACCATTGGCAGGTGGGCCCCAGGATGCTTTGCCAGCCATGAAATAGAGGACGCGTTCCTCAATGGCACCGCTGGTGGCCGATTTCCCCGCCGTCCGCTAGCTCCCCGAGGGTTGCCTTGGGAACTTGTGCCACTGAAGCCACTTCGGGGATAGGGGGAGATGGGCGGTTAGCTTCAGCATTGCCGTTGGGGGGGGGGGGGTTGTGAATGTCTTCGAATTGCATGATGAAGATTTGAACTGGCTTGAGAAGCACGTGGAGGGAAAACTGCACGGCATGGTCGGGGTCCGCGTCGGCAATGGCATCGTCCGGCTTGGGGACTAGTAGGTCAGAAGAGCGGGGGATGGCATCTGGGTTGGCGGTACAGGACGAGAACCTAAACATGGACATGTCGGTCCTATCATGGGTGGAAGGAAACATGTGCTCGATGTCGAGGAACGACGCCAACATGGTATCGACGGTGGACCAGTGCCACACCTGGTCAGGTATTCCAACAATGTTGACTTCCACATGGAAGCACAGCTGGACGGGATCGCAAATGGCGGCATGGCTCTAAGGATGGACGATGAGCCGAAAGCGCGAGGAGAGCACTCGATGCAGGCCCACCCGAGCACGCTCCACGGTCGTGGAGAACTTCAGGAGGAACTCGTCACGTCCATGGTTGTGAACGGAGAACTTGTTGTCGGAGAGGCAGAACTTGTCGCACAGTTGGGCCGCCACTTCCTCGTGCGAGACACAGGAGGGATTACCAGCAATGGTGGCCACTAGGGCACACTCAGGAAGCCCGGTCATGGTAGCGATGAGACGTGGTGCGCGGGACAGGTAGCAGAGCACGACTACCGGGTGATACGTCTCCAGCGTATCTATATTTTTCTATTGTTCCATGCTATTATACTATCAATCTTGGATGTTCATTATGCAATTATATATCATTTCTTGGGATGAGCCTATTAACCTAGTGCCCAGTGCCAGTTGCTATTTTTTCCTTGTTTTGGCTTTTTAGAAATACAGTAACCAACAGAGTCCAAACACTATGAAACTTTTAATGATCTTTTCTAGACCACAAGGGACCCTAGCTAGAAGCTTCAGGAGAAGACCCGAGAGCGACGAGGGAGCGACATGTTCGGGAGGTGCGCCCCAAGCTTGTGGGCCCCTCGTGGTACCTCTTGACCTAATCTCAGCTATGTAAATCCCCAAATATTCTTTGTATACCAGAGAGCCACCCAAAATATGTTTTCCGCCGCCGCAAGTTTCTGTTCTCGAGAGATCCCATCTGGAGGCCTTTTCTAGTACTCTGCCAGAGAAGGAGTCGACCATGAAGGGATTCTACATCAACCTTGCCGCCCTTCAGATAACGTGTGAGTAGTTTACCACAGACCTACAGGTCCATAGCTAGTAGCTAGATGGCTTCTTCTCCCTCTTTGACCTTCAATACAAAGTTCTCCACGATATTCTTGGAGATCTATTCAATGTAATCCTTTTTTGTGGTGTGTTTGTTCGGATCCGATGAATTGTGGGTTTATGATCAAATTATGTATGAATATTATTTGAGTCTTCTCTGAACTCTTTTATACACGATTGTTATAGCTTTGTATTTCTCTCCGATTTACCCATTTGGTTTGGCCAACTAGATTGATTTATCTTGCAATGGGAGAGGTGCTTTGCAATGGGTTCGATCTTGCGGTGCTCAATCCCACAGATAGAAAGGGACATGACACGTATTTGTATGGTTGCTATTAAGGATTAAAACATGGGGTATATTCATCTTAATTGAGTTTACTTTGTCTACATCATGTCATCTTGCTTAAGGCGTTACTCCGTTCTTTATGAACTTAATTCTCTAGATGCATGATGGATAGTGGTCGATGTGTGGAGTAATAGCAGTAGATGCAGGCAGGAGTCGGTCTACTCGTATCAGACGTGATGCCTATATACATGATATTGCCTTGGATATCGTCATAACTATGCGATTTTCTATCAATTGCCCAACAATAAGCTGTTTACCCACCGTATGCTATGTTCAAGAGAGAAGCCCCTAGTGAAAACTATGGCCCCGAGGTCTATCTTTATCATATATTAAAATCTAAAAATACTTTGCTGCAATTTATTTACCGTTATTTTATTTAGTGTTTTTGTTTATATATCTATCACTTAGAAATTTGATCATTGCAATTAACCGCCAAGGGATTGATATACAAATTGCACACGTTGTCCTATTTTTTTAGATTTTTTTGAGTTGCATAAGTATGGTCACTGTTCAAATCTTTACAAATTGTTCTGTTTTTGACAGATTCTATTTTCATTGCATAGTTTACTTGTTTTGATGAGTCTATCGATTCTATCAAGGGGTGCAGGTGATGGTGAAATTATAATATAGTAGTTTTTATGCAATAATAAAATATGAATGGTATTACAACAGTACCTAAAGTTTAAGATTTGCTTGTTATACTAACGGATTTCACGAGTTTTCTATGCTGAAGTTTTCAAGTTTTGGGAGAGATCACAATGGATGAAGGAATAAGGAGTGCAAGACCGTAAGCTTGGGGATGCCCAAGGCACCCCAAGGTAATATTTAAGGAATCTCTAGACTCTTAGCTTGGGGATGCCCCGGATGGTATCCCCTCTTTCTTCTACCAACTATCGGTAACTTACATGGAGCTATATTTTTATTCATCACATGATATGAGTTTTTGCTTGGAGCGTCGTGCATTATATGAGTCTTTGCTTTGTTTGTGTTTTAGTTTGCCACAACCATCTTTGCTGGACCCTTTTTGAGAGGGACACACATTATTCATGGTTTGTTAGAATACTCTATGCGCTTCACTTATATCTTTTGAGATAGGCAATTGCTCTAGTGCTTCACTTATATCTTTTAGAGCACGATGGTGGTTATATTCTAAAGAAACAGATGCACTCTCATGCTTCAATTATATTATTTTGAGAGTTTGATAAATAGTAATGGCAATATGCACGAGTTATGAATTTGGTCCTAATATGATAGGTATTCAAGAGGGATATGATAAAAACTTTCATGTAGATCACTGAATATGATAAGGTTGATTCCTTGCAATAGTTTGGTGATATAAAGATGGTAATATGGGGGAGGTACTAGTGAATGATTGTTGTTTAGTAAGAATATTGGTGTTAAGTTTTGTGATTCTTGAGGCATGCACGTATGGTCTCAGGTTATGCTAAAAAGTTGGAGCACGATTTATTATCGAGTGTCTTCCTTTGCGTGAAGGTCGCGTAATAGTACTTTTCTTCGAGGGCTAATAAACTTTTGCAATAAGTATGTGAGTTCTTTATGACTAATGTGAGTCCATAGATTATACGCAGTCTCATCTTTCAGCCATTTGCTAGCCTCTCCGGTATCTGCATCGCCCTTCCTCACCTTGAGATGTGGTGCAAACTTCGCCGGTGCATCTAAACCCCGTGATATGATATGTTCTATCACACATAAACCTCTTTATATCTTCCTCAAAACAGCCATCCACTGGTACATCGAGGTGCTATGCAAACGGTTTTTAACCCCTTTCCGCGACGACATTTGGAACTGTCGCCAACTGAGTGTGGGTGATAGGGGGTCCTTCCCACATGACCCAGAAACCGCCGGGATATGGAGCCATGATCCAGAGGCCTTGCAAAATGTAATCATGTGTGATGCAACACACACTAAATTCTTTTGCACGCATGGGATCAGTTATTAAACGTTTCTAATGACGCAGTGAAACCAAACGGTGTGCCATAATGAACCATTTGGGAACAATATGTAAGGAACACGAGCCAACATATGAACTATGTGCGATATGTGCCCCATCGCACATGAGTTTTCTGCGGAACCCGTTCGCCATGCAAGACTCCATCCCACATGTTTCGCAACAATTACCGTGTGCGATAATGTTCTATCACAAATGGTTCGGGAGCCCCTTTGCACACATACAAGTGCTGTAGACCGTTTGTGATTTGTTGTGTATCACCGAGGGTTGTGGCAAGAGTGACGTGTGCTTTTCGTTTGGGATCCCACACATTTCCTGAAAAAATTATGACTGGTATTGTATTTTACATTGGGCACGGTTTACTCCGAGCTCTTGTGTGCGGTAAACTCGGTTTAGCATTAAGGTTCTTCTCTTCCAGCATTTAGTATTCAAGTTCTTCTCTTCCAGCCCCCCGGACCCTCTTTGATAAAGAAAGTTTTCATTTCTAAAATAAAAAATGACAAATCTGTAACGTGATATCACAAACGGTTCCGGAGACCCTACGGACAAATAGTAGCGCTGCAAATCGTTTGCGATATGCTGTGTATCGAGGGTTTCGCTACGATTGACGTATGCTTTCCGATGTGGATCACATACACTCATTTAGTTGAACCATGTGCGGATCAATTGCCAGGTTAAAATAAAAATATCTCATTTTGAATCGGCATGCAAAAAGCAAATTCGCCACAATATTCAATTGAACAAATAGTGTCCACAGGAAGAACATTCATCAGATTTCACAACAATTGCAATTGAACATATGGTAGCTAAATTCCAACGATTTGCCGACACATATATGCATTACAAAATTAATCATAGTGTAAGAAAAACGAAGACCTCATCACATGGAAAACAATGGATCCATGTGTATATGTTTAGCGGCTAACTCTTACTCAATGTTTCAGGAGAATGCGTGCTAAAATCCTCATTATCACCAGTGGGATTGATTTAGTGATTCAGGAAGAAGTCGCTGATAAATATCCAGACCATCAGCAATTTACCAACGAGGAGCGGTTCAGGGGTCCTCGGTTATAAGATGAGCTGCAGTATTTTTAAGATCAGAACGTGCCATATGAGTGGAGTAGAAGATATTGATTAAAACAGACTTACTGGTACTAATTCACAAGGATTTTCACAACTATCAGCAGATTTGCAGATGGAGATCATGTGTCTGCAAACATAGTATCCACAAAGGTTGGTCCCCGCTTGTTGCTGAGGACACTGAATTTTTTTGTACATAATTAGTCATGTATTTGTCCTGTTAGGAACAACCTAACTGGTGTTGGATGTATTTTTTTCTTTGGACAGAAATAGAAAGAGGTTTATTTAGAAGCTTGAATATTTGACTAGCGTAAGAAAAGGTATTTGCAGACTACTGGATAATTAAAAAAACGGATTTTGGTGTGTTACCGGAGAAACGATCTCGTGTTGCAGAGGTAGTTCCCTCTTGAATAGGTTCCCTGGTTTAGTTTTCCACAATGCGAGCACACTGCAAATGAAGATGAATTTTGACAACATCAATTATTGAACCAGATATGAATTGAAATTAATTTCAACATCATATAATTCAATACCTATCCATGAATTGCTGAACATGCGTCAGATCCTTATCGTTTGTTGACTCTCTAAGAGTATCCATGTAGTAAACTGTGATCTTGTTTGGAACAATGAATACCAATATCCAGTGATTGCTACATATTAAGAAAGCCATGAACTTACGAATTATGTTGAAATATAAAAGACAATCAGTCTATGCATGGTTGGTTACTTGACTTACCGTTCATGATATGGTCAGAGAAATGATTCTGCATGGGACGTCTTTTCGAAGATACATGCGACCGTGTTAATGGACCAGTCCCGTAGGTCCTTACCAACTAATGTTGTGCCATTTGCTAATGCGGGATCAATGAAATACACACTCTCCCTTTTTTTCTCGGCGCGGTCAATCCCCTCAGAGGAATAAAATGTAGTTAGCTATTTATCATTTACAGCCTTGTATGGGGAAGTTGAATCCTATGAGAAGTTTGATTCTTTATGATTGTTTCGAGATATGAGGATGATGATATTAGAATTATGCTAGTGGAGTAATTGTGAATTTTAGAAATACTTGTGTTGAGGTTTGTGATTCCCGTAGCATACACGTATGGTGAACCGTTATGTAACGAAGTTGGAGCATGAGGTATTTTTTGATTGTCATCCTTTGTGTGGAGGTCGGGATCGTGCGATGGTTAACTCCTACCAACCCTTCCCCTAGGAGCATGGCTTAGTGCTTGGTTTCGATGACTAATAGATTTTTGCAATAAGTATGTGAGTTCTTTATGACGAATGTTGAGTCCATGGATTATACCAACTCTCACCCTTCCACCATTGCTAGCCTCTCTTGTGCCTCGCAAGTCTCGCAGGTACCATACACCCACCACATACCTTCCTCAAAACAGCCACCATACCTACCTATTATGGCATTTCCATAGCAATTCCGAAATATATTGCCATGCAACTTTCCACTGTTCTGTCTATTATGACACGTTTCATCATTGTCATATTGCTTTACATGATCATGTGGTTGACATTGTATTTGTGGCAAAGCCACCTTTCATAATTCTTTCATACATGTCACTCTTTATTCATTGCACATCCTGGTACACCGTCGGAGGCATTCACATAGAGTCATATTTTTGTTCTAAGTATCCACTTGTAATTTTTTCAAGTTGTAAGTAAATAGAAGTGTGATAATCATCGTTATTAGAGCATTGTCCCATGTGAGGAAATAAAGAAAAAAGAAAAAAGAGGCCAAATAAGCCAAAATAAAAAAAAGAGGCCAAAGACGCCCAAGAAAGAAAAGGGAAAAAAAGAAAAAAAAAGAGAAAAAAAGAAAAAAATAGAGAAAAAGAGAGAAGGGACAATATTACTATCATTTTTCCACACTTGTGCTTCAAAGTAGCACCATTATCTTCATGATAGAGAGTCTCCTATTTTGTCACTTTCATATACTAGTGGGAATTTTTCATTATTGAATTTGGCTTGTATATTCCAACGATGGGCTTCCTCAAATCGCCCTAGGTCTTCATGAGCAAGAAAGTTGGATGCACACCCACTTTGTTTTTCTTTTTGAACTTTCATAAACTTATAGCTCTAGTGCATCCGTTGCATGGCAATCCCTACTCACTCAAATTGATATCTATTGATGGGCATCTCCATAGCCCGTTGATATGCCTAGTTGATGTGAGACTATCTCCCTCCTCTTGTCTTCTCCACAACCACCATTCTATTCCACATATAGTGCTATGTCCATGGCTCACGCTCATGTATTGCGTGAAAGTTGAAAAAGTTTGAGAATACTAAAGTATGTAACAATTGCTTGGCTGAAACCGGAGTTGTGCATGATTTGAATATTTTGTGTGATGAAGATGGAGCATAGCCAGACTATATGATTTTGTAGGGATAAGCTTTCTTTGGCCATGTTATTTTGAGAAGACATAATTGCCTTATTAGTATGCTTGAAGTATTATTGCCTTTATGTCAATATTAAACTTTTGTTTTGAATCTTTCAGATATGAACATTCATGCCACAATTAAGAGAATTACATGGATAAATATCCTAGGTAGCATTCCACATCAAAAATTCTGCTTTTATCATTTACCTACTCGAGGACGAGCAGGAATTAAGCTTGGGGATGCTTGATACGTCTCCAACGTATCTATAATTTTTTATTGTTCCATGTTATTATATTATCTGTTTTGGATGTTTTATATGCATTAATATGCTATTTTATATTATTTTCGGGACTAACCTATTAACCTAGAGCGCAGTCCAGTTTTTGTTTTTGCTTGTTTTAGAGTTTCGTAGAAAAGGAATACCAAACAGAGTCCAAACGGAATTAAACTTTCGTGATGATCTTTCTTGGACCAGAAGCAAACCAGGAGACTTGGAGATGAATTCGTAGGAGCCACGAGGTGGCCACAAGGGTGGAGGGCGCGCCCCCTATCTTGTGGGCCCCTTGTGGGTCTCCTGACCTAATTCTTTCGGCTATATAAACTCTTATACCCCAAAACCATCAGGGAAGCCACAAAAACACTTTTCCACTGCCACAACCTTTTGTACCCATGAGATCCCATCTAGGGTCCTTTTCTGGCGTCCTACCGGAAGGGGATTCGATCACAGCGGGCTTCTACATCAACACTATTGCCCTTCCGATGAAGCGTGAGTAGTTTACGACAGACCTACGGGTCCATACTAGTAGCTAAATGGTTTCTTCTCTCTCTTTCATTCTCAATACCATGTTCTCCTCGATGTTCTTGGAGATCTATTTGATGTAATACTCTTTTGTGGTGTGTTTGCCGAGATCCGATGAATTGTGAATTTATAATCAGATTATCTATGAATATTATTTGAATCTTCTCTAAATTCTTTTATGCATGATTTGATATCTTTGCAAGTCCCTTCGAATTATCGGTTTAGTTTGGCCTACTAGATTTGTTTTTCTTGCAATGGGAGAAGTGCTTAGCTTTGGGTTCAATCTTGTGTTGTCCTTTCCTAGTGACAGTAGGGGCAGCAAGGCATGTATTGTATTGTTTCCATCGAGGATAAAAAAGATGGGGTTTTAGTCATATTGCTTGAGTTAATTCCTTTACATAATGTCATCTTACTTAATGTGTTACTCCGTTCTTTATGAACTTAATACTCTAGATGCATGCTGGATAGCAGTCGATGTGTGGAGTAATAGTAGTAGATGCAGAATTATTTCGGTCTAGTTGACACGGACGTGATGCCTATGTTCATGAGCATTTCCTTAGATATCGTCATAATTATGCACTCTTCTATCAATTGCTCGGCAGTAAATTGTTCACCCACCATATTATTTGCTATCTTGAGAGAAGCCACTAGTGAAACCTATGTCCCCCGTGTCTCTTTTCCATCATATAAGTTCTATTTTCCATCATATAAGTTTTTGATCTACTATTTTGCAATCTTTTACTTTCCGATCTATAAACAAAAAAATAACAAAAATATTTACTTTACCATTTATCTATCTCTATCAGATCGGGCTTTTGCAAGTAACCATGAAGGGATTGACAACCCCTTTATCGCGTTGGGTGCAAGTTTGTTTGATTGTTTGTGCAGGTATTCGGTGACTTGTGTGTTGTCTCCTACTGGATTGATACATTGGTTCTCAAACTGAGGGAAATACTTACTCTACTTTGCTGCATCACCCTTTCCTCTTCAAGGGAAAAACCAACGCAAGCTCAAGAGGTAGCACTCCTCCATTGCTCCAATTAGTTTTTGCTCTAGTGGTTTATATTTAGAATAATTAGCTACTCTTGGTGCTGCTGTAAATGGGCTTGGATGTTGAATTCTTAGTGTTCTATGTAGTTTCAATGCTTGATATGGCCTCTAGGCATCCTTATGAGTAGTTGCTATCAATCTTGCGAAGTTTTGTTGACAAAAATTTTGCGGACTAAAATTTTAGAATTTTATTTATAGGAATAAGCTGATTTTCTTTAGGAAGTTTTCCTCCAAGAAGAATGCCATGGGAGTCATTGGGGAATTACCGGACAATGACCTCAACTTTCCAAGGATGGCAGAGGTGCGGCCGTGCGAATGGCCGCATAATGCCGTCATGAACAAGGACTGGTTCTACAAAGAGTTTACCCATTTTGCAGCAAATGCTGGGCTGGCCGACTACCTTGCAGATGAGTGTGACCAGCACCACCTCCTCACAAACTCCTTTGTGCAAAGTTTTCATTTTCTAAGTAGGAACAACCCCCCCCCCCCCCCGCCTGAAGTGTGATTTAATTTATTTGTTGAACCTCATCAGATCCCACTCACTGAATTCCGTGACATATGTTTGATTCCTTCTGATGGGGAATTAAGAGAGCCTAAACATAGGGATTTTGAGGACTTTTACCTTGCTCTGACAGTGGGTGACTATAGAGGCCTGTCGAAAGCCATCGCCACTAGTTTGCAGTTCCCTTCGGTGCATTACCTTGCTTTATTCACCGCGAAGTGTTTAACTGCTGGGGAGAAGGTTGCTGCACTCAGTGTCCCTAATCTCGCCATTTTATGTCGTGCACTATACAATGATCACACCTTTAGCCTAGGAGCTATTATTGCACGACGTCTGCACCTTAATAGAACTAAGGGCAAAATTCATGGTGGTACTTATGATACTCGCTTAGCAAGTCATTTTAATGTTCAGTTACACCAACATGACTATCCTTTGTCCCGAGTTTATTTTTATCACTAGGCGATGGTTCATTACCAGTTTATGGATGCTGATGATGCTTCTCACAACATTCTCTACAACTTGGTTTTTAGTGTGGAAACCCATGATATTATTCCTTTGCTTGCACCTGCTTTGTTTGATTCTGTTGCTAAGAATGGATACATGGTCCTGCTCGGAGACATTATTACCTACCGGAACAACTTGGCAGCAGCAGAGGAGGAGCCTCAGGAGTGGGATGCTCAAGTGCCACCACCACAACACTTACCCATTAACCAAGATGAGTACTACAGATGGTGATTACCAAGCTAGGCCAAAAGCCTAAGCTCGGGGGAGTACATATTTCCATCGACATTATATTCATGTTCACACATTCCATTCCAGTTGTTGGTGTTCACACTTTTTCATTGTACTATCCATGCTAGATTTGTTTTCTCACTTTCTTCTTCTGTGTTTGAAAAACTTTCAGAAAATCCAAAAATATTTCTTGCTTCTTTTCGGGTTTTCTTTTTAGTTTAACTAGTTCTAGTATTAAAAGAAAACCAAAAAAGATTTCTTGATTCTTTTTTTTTGCTTGTTGGTAGCTTTCCCGTGTAAATAATTTTCTCGTTTTTGTTTTTCCTTGGTTAATTAGCTTTGTTCAAGAAAAACTAAAAACTCCAAAAAATATTTCAGTGTGTTTCTCTGATTTTTTTATTGAGTCATACCAAGGAGAAGACCACGATGAAAATGATGAGAGGCTCTCATATGCATTATTGTTGAACTAACAAAGAGCCACATTGCCTTGTCTTCTCCTTTTGAATAAAATGTTTGCAGATTCCAGCTTAGCCCACGACACTTTTTCACTATTATTATTTTCATATCATTCGGTCATGCAAGTGAAAGGCAATAATGATGATATTTAAGTGACTATGGTAGAGAGAAGCGGGTATGAACTCAACTAGTTTTGTTTTTTGTAAATATGTTTAGCCTAGTATCCATGATTCAGCTCATTATGATCAAACATGTTTGCAATGACAATTAGAGATTGTAGTTTCTCATGCCATGCTTAAGTAGATATGAGTGGATAATGATTTGTCTTGGATGTGAACATGCATTAAAATGAGTGTATGATGATATGGTATCCTCATCTGAATGTTTCGAGTGGCTTGACTTGGCAGATGTTCACGCATGTAGTTGAATCAAAACCAACTTAGCCTCCATGATGTTTATGTTCAAGGTGTCTATATCCTACTCATGCTAGTGCTCAATGGTAATTATTCTCAGTGCATGTTTATGACTGTTTTTGCTCTCTAGTTGGTCTCTTCTCAATCTAATTGCTAGCCTTCACCTGTACTAAGCGGGAATACTACTTGTGCATCAAGATCCACAAACCAAAGTTATTCCAAATGAGTCCACTATGCCTACCTATATGCGGTATTAGCCTGTCGTTCCAAGTAAATTTGCATGTGCCACCTCTAAAATTTCAAATGAATATCTGTTTTGTGTGCCTGGACCGCTCATGGAGCGACAGGGGGCGGTTAGTATCTTCCATGCTAAGCAGGTTATTCTCATGATGAGTGTTCATTAAATCGTCCTTGCATGAGAGGTGCGGTAATAGGGATTCCTAGTCCTGAAATAAAAAATTTGCAAATAATTAAACAAAAGTCCCCCAGGACTGCTGGTAGGGACGGTGCCTGTGGATGCGGCTAGCCGTGGAGTGTGTTTGTTGGTGGAGGGGGAGTAAACCTTTACTTTTATTGCTTGGGAACCACCGAATGTATTTAGCATGGAAGATTTTGATAACTCTTGGTCGTAACGTTGACAGGAAGGTTGCACCTCCCAAAATTATATTTAACTCTGTTTTAAGCTTTGAGCTCTGGCACCTCTGCAAATCCCTGCTTCCCTCTGCGTAGGGACAATCTATTTATTTTTATGTTGAGTCTTCACCTTCTCAAATAAACATCATACCTGAGAGCACTATTGTCATTCTCATGCATTTGGTATATATAGTTTATGTTCGGTGCTAGCATGACTTGATCTTTTCTACCATGAATTACAATGTCTAGTCGCTGCTTGAACTTTGGAGGTGCTCTGCATTTATGTTTTAGGTCTCAGAAAGGGCTAGCGACATACCACTTTTGTCATATTATATCATGATTGTTTTGACAAAGTGTTGGCATTTGATATATATTATTATTGCTCTCTAGTTGATTATGCTATTGATTTGAGTTAATATAATTTCTAAGAGTCATGATCTTTGCTGAAAACCTTGTGCTACTTAAACTTATTTATGTAAACAAGAACAAAAGAGTTTGTAAAAGTTTTTCTTTATCACTTTCAGTTTGTCAACTGAATTGCTTGAGGACAAGCAAATGTTTAAGCTTGGGGGAGTTGACACGTCTCCGTCGTATCTACTTTTCCTAACGCTTTTACTCTTGTTTTGGACTCTAATTTGCATGATTTGAATGAAACTAACCCGGACTGATGCTGTTATCAGCAGAACTACCATGGTGTTGTTTTTGCGCAGAAATATAAGTTCTTGGAATTGGATGAAACTTTTTGGAGAATTATTTCATAATAAAAGAAAAATACTGGAACCAAGAACCACCTGAGGGGGGCCCCTGGCCGAGTATAAGACACTAGGGCACCCCCCTCCTGGCGCGTCCTGGTGGGTTGTGCCCTCCTCGAGGCCCCACTTACCCTAAGACCAACTCCATAAATACCTATTTACGGAGAGAAAAATCAGATAGGAACATTCATCGCATTTCACGATACGGAGCCGCCGCGACCTCCTATTCTTCATCGGGAGGCCAGAGCTGGAGTTTGGTTTGGGCTTGGGAGTGAGTAATCATAAAAAAATACACTTATGTGATGATACATGTTTTTCACAGTAGGTCATGTTTTCTGTCTTGCATGTACATCCATGACAATTTTATAACAGAATCAAGATAGTCATACCTGTGCTGTCCTGGAAGTGTTCCATGACAATACAAAAATTATCATCACGGAAGTGTCCACTTCCATGATGATAAATGGCATGTCATGGAAGTGTTTTTGCCAAGGGTAACCGACACATGGCATCCACCGTAACAGGTCGCTATTAAGCTATCAGGTTTCGGTTTGGATCCGATAACCCGTTAACATCCCCGACCAATGGGGATTTTCCACGTGTAAAATTCTTATTCACTGGAGGATCCACGTGTCGGCTCAGTGTTGGGACATATGTCATCCACTCATTGTACGAGAGGCGCCTATGATATGTTGGCACGTGGAAAGGCCCAACAGTGGCCCATATAGGTGAAAGCGGCCAGCCCAGTCAAAATTAGCAGGTCAGCCCATATAGGGCCTATTTGTGTCTGGTCCATTTAAGCCCACAGCCCATACGAGATGTGCCAATTCGGCCCGTCAACAGCCCATTAACTATTTAACACAATTGCAACCCATCGTCAGTTCGAGCCCGTTAATAGCCTGCTCTATATTTGGGCTCAATATCGGCCTGATGTGGTTTCGGCTTGTTCACGACCCATTCAAGGGATGAGCCAATTTTCAGGATGTACGTCTTTCGACCTTTTAGCGACCCATTTAAGTGGTGGGCCAATTTCCAGCCCGGTGTGTCTTTCAGCCTGTTAACGGCCCATAAATGAGTTGGGCCATTTGCAGTCAGACTTGAGTTTGGCCTCTTAACAGCCCATGATCTTCATGGTCCAATACCAGTCTGGTTTCTCTTTCGGCCTGCTAAAGGCCCAGAACATAAATGGGCCATATTCAGTCTGACCTGACGTTTGGCCTCTTAGTGGCCCATGCTCTTCATGATCCAGTACAACCCGCTGTCTCTTTCGGCTTGCTAAAGGCCCATAGTACAGTTGGGCCTTATATAGCCTGACCACAGTATCAGCGTGTTAACGGCCCGTGAAGTTGAATGGGCCTACTAGAGCTTTCGGCCTGGTTACGGGCCATCATTTTAATGGGCCCTCTAAAGTTTGAACATGTCTGTAGGCCCAATTAGATAACGTCGACTCCGACTCAGCTATAATTTGAGCCCATTACGACGAGCAATTATGGATAGGACCAAAATCGATCAATCAAAGGCCTATGAGAATTTTGGCCCATGTGAGCCCATTAGGGAAGCCCATTAAGGGCAGTGGGCCGCTAACCTTCATATAGTTCCCTAGACTGTCTATGCTAACTAATAATTTCACTATATTTTTGGCTTCCTAGTGACCATTTAGCTAGAATGCAAGGCGCGGTAAGCAAACATACGACATACAAGGAAAAACGTAGCACATCCATCATATATTACATGAAATTACATCCACTGGGAAATCAAAGATTGATACCAGGGCAAATAAATGAACATAACTTAAGGATCTACAACCTCACAATCTACAACCTCATCGCGGATGATGCCCAGAAGCAATAGAGCAAGTTCTTCCTTGTTTACTACATTGTCTATGAAAACATTGATCAGTTGTTGTTGCGCAAGAATGTGCACATCTGACTCCTCCATGATTTCCATCATTGCCTCAGCCAGTAATTGGTTCACAAACATACATTTTTTTTGTTGGATCCGAGACAGAGGAAACTCAACAGATCTAGATGGTTATTTTGGTAGGCTTGTATTATTGATAGTGGAGAGTGTCTCGACCACTGCATCATAACATAAATTAGGAGGGGAACCGACTATATTAATCAAGAGTTATTGCCATATTACCTGGCCTAGATTTATTGGAAAGAAACAATGGGGTTACCTTGCTATTTTTAGAGTTTGTCTTCTTATCTTCAGCAGCCTGCACCAAATTAACACACTAGCATTGCTATCATTTGGCAGGTCAGATAAATAGGAAAGCAAGATTGACACAACAAACGCTCGGGCAACCAGACCATACCAGCCTGCACCAGATTAACACAATAGGGCACAGCTATGAAGAGCCAGGTAAGGTAATAGGAAAGCAACATTAACACAATGAATGATTGGGCAACAAGTACAGCACTACAATTTAGTAATGTGCATGATATGAGATAGTACACTCATGCAACTCAGTATGCAAAACTACCAGGAAGTTTTCGTTACAAAACTCAACATTGTCACATTTAATTATACATTTTGCTACAAGTAAGTTTAGATCAGATAAAGGTTGGATTCACGCCGATTAACAAAATACATGCTAATGTAAAAATATAGTGATATATAACAGGTACTTACATCAGCATTGCAGCACGGAGAATTCCGTCAAGGTACTTACAAGATGATCCCAGTTTAGAAAGTCTTCTATCCTTTAAGCTTATTGATACGTCCATTTTGCATCATGCTTTTATATCAATATTTATTGCATTATGGGCTGTTACTACACATTATGTCACAATACTTATGCCTTTTCTCTCTAATTTTACAAGGTTTACATGAAGAGGAGAATGCGGCATTGGAATTCAGGGTGGAAAAGGAGCAAATATTACAGACCTATTCTGCACAACTCCAAAAGTCCTGAAACTCCACGAAAGTCAGTTTTGGAATATATTAAAAATATTGGGCAAATAAAGCACCAAAGGGGGGCCACCCACTTTCAATGAGGGTGGAGGGCGCGCCCTACCCCCTGGGCGCGCCCCTGCCTCGTGCGCCATGTGGCAGCCCCCCGATGCCCATCTTCGGGCATATGGTGTCTTTTGCCCTGGAAAAAATCATAAGGAAGATTTCGGGACAAAGCGTCGCCGTCTTGAGGCGAAACCTTGGCGGAACCAATCTAGGGCTCCGGCAGAGCTGTTCTTCCAGGGAAACATCCCTCAGAGATGGGGAAATTGTCACCATCGTCATCACCATCGATCCTCTCATCGATAGGGGGTCAATCTCCATCAACATCTTCACCAGCACCATCTCCTCTCAAAGCCTAGTTCATCTCTTGTATCCGATCTTTGTCTCAAAACCTCAGATTGGTACCTGTGGGTTGCTAGTAGTGTTGATTACTCCTTGTAGTTGATGCTAGATGGTTTATTCGGTGGAAGATCATATGTTCAGATCCTTTATGCATATTAATACCCCTATGATTATGAACATGAATATGATTTGTGAGTAGTTACGTTTGTTCCTGAGGACATGGGAGAAGTCTTGTTATAAGTAGTCATGTGAATTAGATATTCGTTCGATATTTTGATGAGATGTATGTTGTCTTTCCTCTAGTGGTGTTATGTGAACGTCGATTACATGAAACTTCACCATTGTTTGGGCCTAGGGGAAGGCATTGTGAAGTAATAAGTAGATGATGGGTTGCTAGAGTGACAGAAGCTTAAACCCTAGTTTAGGCGTTGCTTCGCAAGGGGCCGATTTGGATCCATATGTTTCATGCTATGGTTAGGTTTACCTTAATTCTTCTTTCATAGTTGCGAATGCTTGTGAGACGGGTTAATCATAAGTGGGATGCTTGTCCAAGGAAGGGCAGTACCCAAGCACCTTCCACCCACATATCAAATTATCAAAGTACCGAACACGAATCATATGAGCATGATGAAAACTAGCTTGAAGATAATTCCCATGTGTCCTCGGGAGTGCTTTGCTTTATATAAGAGTTTGTCCAGGCTTGTCCTTTGCTACAAAAAGGATTGGGCCACCTTGCTGCACCTTAGTTACTTTTATTACTTGTTACCCGTTACAAATTACCTTATCACAAAACTATCTGTTACCGATAATTTCAGTGCTTGTAGAGAATACCTTACTGAAAACCGCTTGTCATTTCCTTCTGCTCCTCGTTGGCTTCGACACTCTTACTTATCGAAAGGACTATGATAGATCCCCTATACTTGTGGGTCATCAAGACTCTTTTCTGGCGCTGTTGCCGGGGAGTGAAGCGCCTTTGGTAAGGAAAAATTTATATAGTGTGCTGAAATTTACTGTCACTTGTTACTATGGAAAATAATCCTTTGAGGGCTTGTTTGGGGTATCTTCACCCTGACCAGTAGAGCAAATAGTTGCTCCTCAACCTACTGAACCTACTGAAAATGTTTACATTGAAATTCCTTTGGGTATGATAGAGAAACTGCTAGCTAATCATTTTACAGGAGATGGAACATTACATACCGATATGCACCTAATCTTATTTGGATGAAGTTTGTGGATTATTTAAGCTTGCTGGTATGCTCGAGGATGTTATCAAGAAGAAGGTCTTCCCTTTATCTTTGAAGGGAAAGGCATTGACATGGTTTAGGCTATGTGATGATATTGGATCATGGAACTACAACCGATTGAAATTGGAATTTCATCAGAAGTTTAATCCTATGCATCTGGTTCATCGTGATCGTAATTATATATATAATGTTTGGCCTCGCGAAGGATAACGTATCACTCAAGCTTGGGGGAGGCTTAAGTTAATGTTATATTCATGCCCCAATCATGAGCTCTCAAGACAAATTATTATTCAAAAAATTTATAATCGGCTTTCTCTCAATAATCGCTCCATGCTTGATACTTCTTGTACTGGTTCTTTTATGATGAAGACTATTGAATTCAGATGCGATTTATTGGAAATAATTAAATGCAACTCTGAAAATTGGGAGCTCGACGAAGGTAAGGAGTCAGGTATAACACCTAAGTTTGATTGTGTTAAATCTTTTATGGATACCGATGCTTTTCGTGAATTTAGCACTAAATATGGACTTGAATCTGAGATACTAGCTTCTTTCTGTGAATCATTTGCTACTCATGTTGATCTCCCTAAGGAGAAGTGGTTTAAATATCATCCTCCCATTGAAGTAAAAGTAGTAGAACCTATTAAAGTTGAATAAAAGACTATCACTTATAATGTTGATCCTATTGTTCCTACTGCTTATATTGAGAAACCACCTTTCCCTGTTAGAATAAAGGATCATGCTAAAGCTTCAACTCTGGTTCGTAAGAGTAATGCTAGAACACCTACACCCCCTGAGCAAATTAAAGTTGAACCTAATATTGCTATGGTTAAGGATCTCCTGGTCGATAATATTCATGGACATGTTATTTACTTCTATGATGAAGCTGCTAGAATTGCTAGACCCGATACAAAAAATAAGCATAGACATGTTGTTGGCATGCCTGTTGTTTCTTTTAAAATAGGAGATCATTGTTATCATGGCTTATGTGATATGGGTGCTAGTGCGAGTGCAATACCTTATTCCTTATACGAAGAAATTATGCATGATATCGCACCCGCTGAAATAGAAGGTATTGATGTTACTATTAAGCTTGCCATAGAGATACTATTTCACCAATTGGGATTGTTAGAGATGTTGAAGTCTTGTGTGGGAAAATTAAATATCCTACTGATTTTCTTGTTCTTGGTTCCCCACAAGATGACTTTTGTCCCATTATATTTGGTAGACCCTTCTTGAATACTGTTAATGCTAAGATAGACTACAAAAAGGATATTGTTACTGTTGGTTTAGGGGACATGTCTCATGATTTTAATTTTGCTAAATTCCGTAGACAACCCCATGATAAAGAATTGCCTAGTAAAGATGAAATAATTGGTCTTGCTTCTATTGCCGTTCCTCCTAATGATCCTTTAGAACAATGTTTGCTTGACCATGAAAATGATGTGTTTATGAATGAAAGAAGGGACATAGATGAAGCATTCTTTAAACAGGGACCTATATTCAAACACAACTTGCCTATTGAAATCCTAGGCGATCCTCCTCCACCCAAGGGTGATCCCGTGTTTGAGCTTAAAGCTTTACCTGATACTCTTAAATATTCTTATCTTGATGAAAAGAAGATATACCTGTTATTATTAGTGCTAACCTTTCAGAGCATGAAGAAGAGAAATTATTGAAAACTCTGAAGAAGCACCGTGCTGCTATTGATATACTCTTGATGATCTTAAGGGCATTAGTCCCACTTTATGCCAGCATAAAATTAAACTGGAAAAAGATGCTAAACCAGTTGTTGATCATCAAGGACGATTAAATCCTAAGATGAAAGAAGTGGTAAGAAATGAAATACTAAAGCTTCTTGAGGCAGGTATAATTTATCTTGTTGGTGATAGTCAGTGGGTAAGTCATGTCCATTGTATCCCTAAGAAGGGAGGTATTACTGTTGTTCCTAATGATAAGGATGAATTAATCCCACAAAGAATTGGTTATAGAATGGTAATTGATTTCCGCAAATTAAATAAAGCTACTACAAAATATCATTACCCTCTACCTTTTATTGATCAAATGCTAGAAAGATTATCCAAACATACACATTTTTGATTTCTAGAGGGTTATTCAGGTTTCTCTCAAATACCTGTGTCAAAAGAGGATCAGGATAAGACCACTTTTACTTGCCCTTTCGGTACCTTTGCTTATAGACGTATGCCTTTTGGTTTATGTAATGCACCTGCTACCTTTCAAAGATGTATGACTGCTATATTCTATGATTTTTGAGAAAAGATTGTTGAGGTTTTCATGGATGATTTCTCTGAGTATGGAACTTCTTCTGATAATTGCTAAAGCAACCTTGATCGAATCTTGCAGAGATGTGAAGAAACTAATCTTGTCATGAATTGGGAGAAGTGCCACTTTATGGTTAATGAAGGTGTTGTCTTGGGCATAAAATTTCTGAAAGAGGTATCAAAGTTGATAAAGCTAAAGTTGATGCTATTGAAAAGATGCCGTGTCCCAAGGACATCAAAGGTATAAGAAGTTCCCTTGGTCATGTCGGTTTTTATAGGAGGTTCATTAAAGACTTCTCAAAAATTTCTAGGCCTCTGACTAATCTCTTACAAAAAGATGTTCCTTTTGTCTTTGAGGATGATTGTATAGAAGCATTTGAAATACTTAAGAAAGCCTTGATTTGTTCACCTATTGTTCAGCCACCTGATTGGAATTTACCCTTTAAAATTATGTGTGATGCTAGTGATTATGTTGTAGGTGCTGTTCTAGGACAAAGGGTTGATAAGAAATTAAATGTTATCCAATATGCTAGTAAAACCCTAGACAGTACCCAGAGAAATTATGCTACTACTGAAAAAGATTTTTTGGCGGTTGTATTTTCTTGTGATAAGTTCAGACCTTATATTGTTGATTCCAAAGTAACTGTTCACACTGATCATGCTGCTATTAAATATCTTCTGGAAAAGGAAGATGCTAAACCTAGACTTATTAGATGGGTTCCCTTGCTATAAGAATTTGATTTGCATATTATTGATAGAAAGGGAGCTGAGAACCCCGTTGTAGACAACTTGTCTAGGTTAGAGAATGTTCTTGATGACCCACTACCTATTGATGATAGCTTTCCTGATGAACAATTAGCTGTCATAAATGCTTCTCGTACTGCTCCATGGTATGCTGATTATGCTAATTACATTATTGCTAAATTTATACGACCTAGTTTCACATACCAGCAAAAGAAAAAGTTTTTCTATGATTTAAGACATTATTTTTGGGATGACCCATACCTTTATAAAGAAGGAGTAGATGGTGTTATTAGACGTTGTGTACCTAAGCATGAACAGGAACAGATCCTACGCAAGTGTCACTCCAAGGTTGATGGAGGACACCACGCTGGAGATAGAACTGCACATAAGGTATTGCAATCCAGTTTTTATTGGCCTACTCTCTTCAAAGATGCCCGTAAGTTTGTCTTGTCTTGCGATGAATGTCAAAGAATTGGTAATATTAGTAGACGTCAAGAAATGCCTAAGAACTATTCACTTGTTATTGAACCATTTAATGTTTGGGGCTTTGATTATATGGGACTGTTTCCTTCCTCTAATGGGTATACACATATTTTAGTTGTTGTTGATTATGTTACTAAGTGGGTAGAAGCTATTCCAACTAGTAGTGTTGATCATAACACTTCTATTTAGATGCTTAAAGAAGTTATTTTTCCGAGGTTTGGAGTCCCTAGATACTTAATGACTGATGGTGGTTCACATTTTATTCATGGTGCATTTCGTAAAATGCTTTCTAAGTATGATGTTAATCATGGAATTGCATCTCCATACCATCCACAGTCTAGTGGTCAAGTAAAATTGAGTAATAGAGAGATTAAATTAATTTTGCAAAAGACTGTTAATAGATATAGTAAGAATTGGCCCAAGAAACTTGATGATGCATTATGGGCCTATAGAACTGCATATAAAATTCCTATGGGTATGTCTCCATATAAAATGGTTTATGGAAAAGCATGCCACTTACCTCTCAAACTAGAACATAAGGCATATTGGGCTATTAAAGAGCTCAATTATGATTTCAAACTTGCCGGTGAGAAGAGCCTATTTGACATTAGCTCACTTGATGAATGGAGAACCCAGGCCTATGAGAACGCCAAACTGTTTAAAGAAAAAGTTAAAAGATGGCATGACAAAAGGATACAAAAGCATGAGTTTAATGTAAGTGATTATGTTTTGCTATACAACTCTCGTTTAAGATTTTTTGCAGGAAAACTTCTCTCTAAATGGGAAGGTCCTTACATTATCGAGGAGGTCTATCGTTCCGGTGCCATAAAAATGAACAATGCAGAAGGCACAAATCCGAAGGTGGTGAACGGTTAAAGAATCAAACATTATATCTCAGGTAATCCAATAAATGTTGAAACCAATGTTATTGACACAGTAACCCCGGAGGAGTACATACGGGACACTTTCTGGAACATTTCAGACTCCGGAAAGAAATAGGTATGTGGTACGGTAAGTAAACCGACTCCAAAACAGTTCTAATAGCAATTTTCCTCCGTTTTGGATTATTTAACAAAATAGGAAAATAAGAAGTCGTCCGAAAGGGACACGAGGCATCCACGAGGGTGGAGGGCGCGCCCTAGCCCCCTGGACCGCCCCCTGCCTCGTGGACACCTCGTGTGCCCTCAGGACTCCGTTTTCTTGCATGATACTTCTTTTGGTCGGTAAAAAATCAATATATAATCTCCCGAAGGTTTTGACCACCGTACCACGACGAAATCCTCAGTTTTTGTTTTGAGTTGTTTCTGCTGCAGATTAGAGCAATATGCCATCCCCCCTCCTCCAACAATGTGGGTGACGATGCTTAGCTAATGAAGATAGAGACGAAGCGAGAAGAAATCAGGGAAATCAAGGAAGGTGACAAGATCAAGGAGGTCGCAAAGGAGCAAGTCCCAACAGTAGAAGAAGAAGGCTTCTCTCAACCTTACTACAATCATCTCACCCCAACTGAGATCAAAGCTTTCAAGATGATTGAGCTAGCTCGCATACAAAATAAGTATCTCACACGTGAAAATATTTTGTTGCAAGAGCATATCACCGCACTCAAGGGCCTTATTGCCAAGTTGGAGGATCTCCTACGCTCGATGTGCGACACCCCGTCATCAACAACTCCATCATCACCACCTCCGAAGATAGAGACATAAATACATGGGTATGGGCACTCCCTTTGGCAACTACCAAGCTCGGGGGAGGTGCCTCGGTATCGTATCACCATCACACTCTTATCTTTACCCTTTTTCTTAGTTCGATCCTTTGGTTATATCTTGATCTAGTATAATAAAGTTTAGTATGATCTAGTTTTGAGTTTTTGTGCTGATCCCTATCTATGAACTCGAGTCCATGAGCTATATATAATACATATTTGTTTTGAGTCGAGGGCTTTGCTATCTTGCTATGATCTTGAGCGAATAAAAGAAAAAGAAAGAATAAAAAGAAATAAAAAGATCATATTGATCTTATGGGGAGTAATGACTTCACATATAAAGAGTATGATGAACAAAAGTTGTTGAGAGTTGACAAACATAGTTTTGGTCATTATTGCAATTAATAGGAAATAATAAAGAAAAAGAGGTTTTCACATATAAATATACTATCTTGGAGATCTTCTATGATTGTGAGCACTGATTAAAATACGACATGCTAAAAATTTGATGTTGGACAAGGAAGACAACGTAATGGGTTATGTTTCGTTATATCCGAAATAAATTATATTGTCATGGATCAGCCAACATATTGAGCTTGCCTTTCCCCCTCATGCTAGCCAAATTCTTTGCACCAAGTTGAGATACTACTTGTGCTTCCAAACATCCCTAAACCCAGTTTCGCCATGAGAGTCCACCATATCTACCTATGGATTGAGTAAGATCCTTGAAGTAAGTTGTCATTGTTGCAAGCAATAAAAATTGCTCTCTAAATATGTATGATCTATTAGTGTGGAGAAAATAAGCTTTATACGAGCTTGTGATATGGATGAAATAAAAGCGACAGACTGCATAATAAAGGTCCCTATCACAAGTGGCAATATAAAGTGATGTTCTTTTACATTAATATTTTGTGCATCCAACCATAAAAGCATATGACAACCTCCCCTCTGCGAAGGGCCTATCTTTTATTTTTGTCTTCTACCTTATACAAGAGTCATCGTGATCTTCACCTTTCCTTTTTACACTTTATCCTTTGGCAAGCACTATGTGTTGGAAAGCTCTTGATATATATACCCAATTGGATGTAGGTTTTCATAAAGTATTATTGTTGACATTACCCTTGAGGTAAGAGGTTGGCAGGCAAAACAATAAGCCCCTATCTTTCTCTGTGTCTGATTGAAACTTCATACCCATAAGTATCCCGTGAGTGTTAGCAATTGTGAAAGATTAAATGATAGTTGAGTATGTGGACTTGCTGAAAAGCTCTTATATTGACTCTTTCCGATGTTATGATAAATTGCAATTGCTTCAATGACTGAGATTATAGTTTGCTGGTTTTCAATGAAGTTTCTGATTCATACTTTACATTGTGAATAGATTGTTACTTTAGCATAAGAAATCATATGACAATATATATATATATATATATATATATATATTGTTACTTTAGCATAAGAAATCATATGACAATATATATATATATTGTTACTTTAGCATAAGAAATCATATGACAATATATATATATATTGTTCTTCTAAGAATGATCATGATGCCCTCATGTCCGTATTTTATTTTATCGACACCTCTATCTCTAAACATGTGGACATATTGTTCGATATCGGCTTCCGCTTGAGGACAAGCAAGGTCTAAGCTTGGGGGAGTTGATACATCCATTTTGCATCATGCTTTTATATCAATATTTATTGCATTATGGGCTGTTACTACACATTATGTCACAATACTTATGCCTTTTCTCTCTTATTTTACAAGGTTTACATGAAGAGGGAGAATGCCGGCAACTGGAATTCTGGGTTGGAAAAGGAGCAAATATTGGTGACCTATTCTGCACAACTCCAAAAGTCTTGAAACACCACGAAGGTCTGTTTTGGAATATATTAAAAATATTGGGTGAAGAAAGCACCAGAGGGGGGGCACCCACTATCCACATGGGTGGAGGGCACACCCCCTGCCTCGTGGGCCACCTGGCAGCCCCCTGATGCCCATCTTCTGGTATATGGTGTCTTTTGCCCTGGAAAAAATCATAAGGAAGCTTTCGGGATGAAGCGCCGCAATCTCGAGGCGAAACCTTGGCGGAACCAATTTAGGGCTCCGGCGGAGCTGTTCTGCCGGGGAAACATCCCTCTAGGAGGGGGAAATCGTCACCATCGTCATCACCATTGATCCTCTCATCAAGGGGGGTCAATCTCCATCAACATCTTCACCAGCACCATCTCCTCTCAAATCCTAGTTCATCTCTTGTATCCAATATTTATCTCAAAACCTCAGATTGGTACCTGTGGGTTGCTAGTAGTGTTGATTACTCCTTGTAGTTAATGTTAGTTGGTTTATTCGATGGAAGATCATATGTTCAGATCCTTTATGCATATTAATACCCCTCTGATTATGAACATGAATATGATTTGTGAGTAGTTACATTTGTTCCCGATGACATGGGAGAAGTTTTGTTATAAGTAGTCAAGTGAATTTGGTATCCGTTCGATATTTTGATGAGATGTATGTTGTCTTTCCTCTAGTGGTGTTATGCGAATGTCGACTACATGACACTTCACCATTGTTTGGGCCTAGGGGAAGGCATTGAGAAGTAATAAGTAGATGATGGGTTGATAGAGTGACAGAAGCTTAAACCCTAGTTTATGCGTTGCTTCGTAAGGGGCCAATTTGGATCCATATGTTTCATGCTATGGTTAGGTTTACCTTAATTCTTCTTTCGTAGTTGCGGATGTTTGCAAGAGGGGTTAATCATAAGTGGGATGCTTGTCCAAGGAAGGGCAGTACCCAAGCACTGGTCCACCCACATATCAAATTATCAAAGTACCGAACTCGAATCCTATGAGCATGATGAAAACTAGCTTGATGATAATTCCCATGTGTCCTCGGGAGCGCTCTGCCTTATATAAGAGTTTGTCCATGCTTGTCCTTTGATACAAAAAGGATTGGGCCACTTTGTTGCACCTTAGTTACTTTTATTACTTGTTACCCATTACAAATTACCTTATCACAAAACTATCTGTTACCGATAATTTCATTGCTTGCAGAGAATACCTTACTGAAAACCGCTTATCATTTCCTTTTGCTCCTCGTTGGGTTCAACACTCTTACTTGTCGAAAGGACTATGATAGATCCCCTATACTTGTGGGTTATCACTTATTTTCAAAAAGAGAGATGGGTAAGACACATCAAGAAAATATGATGTAAATGCTATAAAATTTCATGATATGAGGATACGCGCACGCTTTTTAGAACGGAGTTGACATATTTTTGCTGGACTGGAGCGGACTAGTTCGTTGGCCACTTGAATCTGCTTATTATCAATAGGATTTGGGTTTCTCTGTGCTAGAGCAGTATCTATGAACACTGGAGTTGGTTTACTATCTCCAGGTGTTTGGATCAATTGCAAAGACCTTGTTTGTGACCCTTCAGATTCTAACATAGCCGTCTTCCCCTTTCATGCCCTATATAGAAGGATGGTGCTTCAGTTATAAAACATGCTATGGCAGAGAGATGGAATACGTACTGAAGAATAGAAATGCATGACATATTGACATGTATTCCCTCCATCCAGAAAAAATGGATGTGTCTAGGCGTATTTCAGTTCTAGATACATCAATTTTTATCCATTTCGGACAGAGGGAGTATGATGTAAGAGCTAGGGACACGACAGTACAACAGAGTAAAAAACACTAGCTGAATGTAAAATTATACGATAGCGGAATACATACAGAAAAACAATAAGGAAACATATGCATGTATGATTGGGAAACTAAGATGGCATTGCAACAGACCACTAGAACATCACTTCAATGTAAAAAAATGGTATGGTAGACAAATGGAGTACATACTGATGAATAACAATACATTAGATATTTAGAAGCATGATGTCCAACTAAGCAGATGGCATTGCGACAGAGTAGAATTACAATACCTGAATTTGAAAACATGTTATCATGAATGGAATAGGTACTGAAAAACAGGAAGGCATGACATATTTACACTCATGATCAGCAGGCTAAGCATATGGAATTTCAACAGAGTAGATGCACTGCAGGACATTATATGCATGTTGTACCCATATCATGAGCCAAGTTAGAGCAAGGACCTTGTGGGGTGAATAGCATTCATCGTCTTTCTGCAAGTCTTCTTGTCGTGGAATTGTCACGGCAGATGTCCTAGTGAAAGGACTTAGTCATGGAGCCATCGCAACTAGGAAGCTTAAAGGGGTTAATCAGGACAAAGGACACGAGATTTATACTGGTTCGGCCCCTTACGGTGAAGGTAAAAGCCTACGATCCAGTTTTGAGTGGGATTGCTTATGACTCGTTAACCAGGGAGCGAATCGCTTGACCTAGCTCTCGAGTTGATGTTACTTGCCCTGAACCGCCGTCGGGTCATTCCTTTATATAGAGAGGTCGACACCCAGCGGCTCTACAGAGTCCCAGCCAGCTCATAAACACTGTTCGGCTCGGTCTCTTAACTATTCTTGCCTTACAATACAAGTCACACATACATGGCGGTTTATCACTACGGGCCTTAAGTCGCCTCTGGGCTTTGGGCCCTTAACTGAACCGCCATCTCTATCCTGGGTCTTGGGCTTCAAGAATATTTGTAAGTATAACCCAGCCCCTCCTGGGCGGGTCATACCAATAGTTATGTCCCCAACATTAGGCCCCAGATTGATTTGAACTGGTTCATGTCAATCTTCAACACTTAAGAAAAATCTTCTGCTCTTATAAAATTTTTGTAACCCGCCATGACGCCAACCTCTGGATTTGTGGTAACCCGCCATGACATCACCTGTCATAAAAGCATGTTTTATTCAATGTATCCCAACAGATCTTTGTCTTGATAACCATCTCGAAAATCGAGGCGTCCTTGTAGTTGGATAACTTATATTTATGGCCTCCTTCTTTTCGCGCTCTTTTGGTGGTCCTTCCTTATAAATAGACCCGACTAGGTCTTCCTCATTCTTCCCGTTCGCGTCTTCTTCCTCTCGCCCCCATCTGCCACTAGAGCTCCGCCGCCACCGACGCAGCGCATCTCGTCTCCGTCGACTCTGGTCGCTGCATCAACCTGATCTCGACCAGAAAACAGCGGCGCCCCTCCGCAGCAAATCTTTTGTAGTAAGTTTTCCCCTTTCTGCGCCATAGATCAGTGCTAGGGCTAGAGTGTTTTTCTGTACTGCACGAAGTTCATCTTAGTTCTTGTGTTCCTTCTGTTATGGCTTCTTTTAATCCAAAAATACCATAGATCTCATGCGGTACATGTTCCGCATTCATTTTGGGTACCAGTAGAACGCCTTTCTGTGTAAAAAAATCCCCTTTAGAGCGCATGAACTCCTCTGTGCCATGTTTTAGGTCTAGAAAATTTTCTTTTCTGAACATCTGTTTGATCCAAAATAGTGGCTGCAAATTGTGAACCTGTTTGTACAACACTTAGGAAAAAAATCTGCACGTGTTAGATTCATCTAGCCATGGCAACTCTGAACGCCGGCTTTAAGGAAACAATGCTCAATTGATAACTCTGATCACCGGCGGTGGTTTAAGTAATCCTGGCGGTTTATAGAACCTATGGCGGCTTAAATAACCTCGACATGATTATCCTTATACCATTAGGCCCCTTCGTAAGCCGCCATCTTGAATACGCACTGTAATATTTTTCCTGCTTGGCTTAAATTTGAACCGGTACTTTTTACTTTGACTTTAGGCTTTCAATCATAATGGCACCAAAGGCACCTACTTCCTGCAACTGGGTTAAATCCATTGTCATAGACAGTACTTTGGATGATTTTGTGAAGACCGGCTATCTGCCGAAGAAAGAAGTCATGACTTATCGTGCTCCTAACCCGGAGGAGGAATTCCCTCGGCCCAAAGAAGGATAACTTGTTGTCCTCACGGATCAGATGAACCGGGGTTTTACTCCACCTGGCTCAAAATTCTTCAGAGACGTGCTCCATTTCTTTGATCTTCACCCACAAGACATCGGACCCAATTCCGTGTCTAATATCCGCAAATTCCAAGTATTCAGTGAAGTATACCTTGGAGAAGAACCCAATCTGCTACTCTTCAGAGAGTTGTTTTATTTGAACCGCCAGAATGAGTGCGCCAGCGGTCAGAGTTTAGAGCTTGGTGGTGTCTCCATCCAGCGTCGTAGAGACGTGATCTTTCCTTATGCTAACCCACCGAGCCACCCAAAAGACTGGAATCAGACGTGGTTTTATTGCCAAGACACCTCTCCTGCTGGTGAAAACCCTCTGCCCGGCTTTCGTTCTCTTCGTCTAGGGCCCAATCATCATCTGCCTGACAAGATTACAGCCGCCGAACGCAAATCACTCGTCCCCACTTTGGCCAAGATCAAGGCTCTTCTGGGGAACGGGTTAACAGGCGCCGACCTGGTCCGAGTTTGGCTCGCCTGGCGGGTCATTCCATTGAGCCGCCACCCCGGCTTGATGTGCAATTATACAGGTGCAAAGAATGACCCTCTGGGTCACAGCCCTGATGACTTGCCTGAAGATGTCATTTATGATATGACCAAGTCCATTTTGAACGAGATCCTGGCGGATTGTGGTAAGGTGGGCTTTTTCCCCTTCTGTAAAGCTAACCCGACTCCAAAGGTAAAATGCCCATATGAATAAATTACTTTAAGTTTTCCATTATCTCACCCATATTTACCTCTGCTAACTCTTACAGGCGGGTGATAAATTCTGGAAGGTCAAATATGACCATGAGGCTGCCAAGAAAGCCAGGAAGGAGAAGAAAGCCACCAGGAAAGAAGCTGCCAAGAAGAAGGGCAAAAAGGCCACCGCCTCTGAACTGCTTCGGCTAGCAGACTCTTCTGAGTCAGAGGTAGCCCTTGACTCCCTTGGCTCATTATTTAACCATCTTATTAACACTGATTATCAGCAGGACGACACAGGAGCAAGCCGTAACAAGGCTGATGAGGTAACTATCCTTTCCTTCGACTCCGAGCCTTTGCCAAGACGGAAAATTCGTGGAGTGACCCGGAAATTAAGGATTTCCCATCATTTAGCTCATCATGATCCTCAGTTTCTTTTGAAGCGGCAGATTCACAAGAGTCGAAGGCAGACCCGGACCATCAAGGATGCAGAGCTCTCCTCCGGCTTACCAAACACCCCAAGGAAGCGCCGGAATGAGGTCACTTATGTTCTAAATATTTGTTATCCCTTAGCGGGTCTCACTCGTCAACCACTCAACTCTTCTGACTTGGATTACCAGGAAACTTCCCCTTCCTCCTGCGACTCAATGCAGTCCAATCTGCCGGCTTTCAAGACTGCACCAGGGTAACAATAATCTCCTTATCTTATATTTAATTTAATCCCTTGCATCTGTGCTAACCTTTGTTCTGACGCAATGGACAAGCCAAGCCCAGCAAACGGGTTAGAAAGAGCAAGCCGGCTGAAGACACGGTCGTGACTGAGCCGGTTCTTGAAATAGCTGTACCAGACTCGTCAACTCATGAGCCGCCGTCTGAGCCAGCTCAAGACATACCAACTCCCGCAGTTGACCTGCTTGCTGAACGAGCCGCTAATGAGTCAGAAAATCCAGAAGCCCCTAGCCCGGTCAGGACAGATGACCAACAAAACACTTACGTTGAGATAACTAGAATCGGCTTTGTTGAGCCGGGAAGGCCAACTGTGCTGGCCAAGTATCCCACGAAGGAGGAACTTCTGGAACACCGCCGAGTCAAGATGGATGTTGCAAACTATGCTCACATGAGTATTGGAGACATCTTTTGTGGCTACATGAGCCAAGTGCACAGCAGCTGGAATCTTGAGATTGACATGGTGAAACAGATGCACCAAAAATTTGAGGTACGACCCTTTCTCTATATTCATTTATCTTTACTATGCCAGCCCCCAAGTCTATTGCTTATGATGAATATGCTGTAGACTTAGAAACAAATTTAGTGAGATTAGTAGCATAGATGGATAAAACATGTAAGAAGTCCGGCTTACTCTGTAGTACCCAAGGGGCGGCTTAACCAGCATGGTTGAATCGGTCCTTAAAATGATTATAGAAAAAAATACTTGCAGAACTTTGAAGAGCAATATACATTAGCCCCCAAGTGCCAAGTATTATTGTTTGCAAAAATGCTTGGGACTTACTGTTATGAACCGCCGTGTTATAAACCGCCGCCGAAAGTAGAATTCTTCAACAAACATTAGCCCCCAAGTGCCAAGTGTTGTTGCTGGAGAAAGGCTTGGGACTTTAATATCGCATAAAAATTGGCTTGATTTTGACCCTGTATTTGTATAGGCCGCCACGAGTCAACTCGAATCAGAGGTGACTGAGCTGAAGAGCCGCCTTGAGGCCCAAGAGACGGAGGTCCAAAAAGCCGATACCACGTTCAAATTCAGTATTTCTGAACAAGAAAAACTGAAGAAAGAATTTGAAACTGAAAAGAAGTCCTGGGCTGATGAAAGAACAGCTTTGATTAACCGAGCTGAGAAGGCAGAGGCGGCTCTGGAAGTAGCAACCGGTGAATTAACCGGTTAAAGCGCCATGTCTCTCAGATGGTCTCGGCAATCTTTGGTAAGTCGCCCTGCAAGCGTTTAAACATTTGAACCTTTTAGTTGATCATATAATTGGAATTGACTCACCTGGTCATGTTTATGCAGGCCCCAGAAGCTCCAATTTGAACCAAGATATGCTGATCAAGCTGAAGCCAGTCTACATCTTGGTGGATCAGTTGTACACCGGGTCTCAACATGCATTAGCCACGGTGGCCTTATCAAATGAAGTGCATACCCTCCTGGTAGAGGTCTTGAAGAAGCTTTCCATGCTACCCGAACGGTTCAATGAACTGAGGTGGTCAGCTGCAAGAGCCGGAGCGGTAAATGCTTTAAGCCAGGCCAAGGATTGGCTAACAGAGTTAGATCCGGCCGACATTGCCACTGGCTATCCAAGCTTAAAGGAAGATGGCACTCCTTTTGAAGAAGCATACTTTACCGCTTGTGTAAAGGAGATACGCCCCGTGGCTACCCTGATAGCGAACAAAGTGGACCTTACCAAGTACCAGGCGGGTTATGACGCAGAGAACTGGAGAATTCCAACGCCCCACTATGAAGTGACCAGTCTGATCCCCCCACTCCGTAAGCACACCTTCGCCCTTGAAGTTGACCCGGCCGGCCTAGTTGATGATAAAGATGAATTTGAAGCTTTGAACAACATTGACTGGTCATCGTCAACCTTCCAAGAAAGGGAACATGTCGAAGACGCGGAGAGGGCTAACCCGGACGCTTGAGGCCAATCATGATGGCTAACCTACCGAGGCGGCTTATACCTGTGATGCGCTGAAAAACAATATGAATCATTTGGACTCAGGGAGTCATGTAATAGAATAGAAATAACTTTGCTTCAGCCGTGATATTGTGCATGTTTTGATGCTTAATGTTTGTTAAATTGCCATGTTATATTCACCCATGTTTACTTTTCATCTGCTTTCCATATGCTTGACCAAACCTTTAACTGTCCTGCACATTAAAACAGACCACAAGATCCCTTAGTGGCTTACCGTTAGGCGGGTCAAAATAACTTTATAAAAAGAGTCACAGATAAGCTTGTTGTAACATATGATGTTTTAAAACACAACTATAATCTTACACCTGTGGCCTTTTGAATTTGCACCGCCGGCTCATATGACCCGGTCAGTAAGGGTGATAACCCAATCTTTGGACACCAATATTTTCAAAGGTATAATGATGCTCATATATTGGCAACGTATCAACCAATATTAAGCCGGGTTAAAATTAACCACACTTGTATTTGTAAACCTCAGAAAAAGTCTCCAGTCAAATAAAGGGTGATTCCAAAGAAAACTTAAACTAAATAGAATATATAAAAAAATTCAAGGTTGTTGATTCGAATACGATCAGTAAACAATTCCAGAGGGTTAAGCTAAGATTCGAATACGATCATGTAGCCCCTAGTGGCTTTAGCGTTGCACCGATCAAGAGGGTATCGACAACTATGTTCTCTTTGGTTCGAATACGACCTATGTTTGAACAGGAAGCCCCCTAATGACCTTGAGAGTTTTTTAACGACTCTGATTCGAATACGTGTTGGGGAACATAGTAATTTCAGAAAATTTCCTACGCACACGCAAGATCATGGTGATGGCATAGAAACGAGAGGGGAGAGTGTTGTCTACGTACCCTCGTAGACCGTTAAGCGGAAGCGTTATGACAACGCGGTTGATGTAGTCGTACGTCTTCATGATTCGATCGATCCAAGCACCGAACGTACGGCACCTCCGTGTTCAGCACACATCCAGCTCGATGACGTCCCCCGGGCTCCAATCCAGCGAAGCGTCGGGGATGAGTTCCGTCAGCACGACGGCGTGGTGACAATGATTATGTTCTACTGGCGCAGGGCTTCGCCTAAACTCCGTGACGATATGACCGAGGTGGAATATGGTGGAGGGGGGCACCGCACACGGCTAAGGAACGATCCGTAGATCAACTTGTGTGTCTATGGGGTGCCCCCCCGCCCCCGTATATAAAGGAGCAAGGGGGAGGCCGGCCGGCCCTTGGAGGGCGCGCCAAGGAGGAGGAATCCTCCTCCTAGTAGGAGTAGGACTCCTCCTTTCCTACTCCTACTAGGAGGAGGAAGGAAGGGGGAGAGGGAGAAGGAAAGGGAGGCGCGCCCCCTCCTAGTCAGTCGGACCAGGAGGGAGGCGTGCGGCCCATGCTTGGCCGCCCTCTCTCCTTTCCACTAAGGCCCATAAGGCCCATTACTCTCCGGGGTTCCGGTAACCCTCCCACTCCGTTTTTCGAAATCACCGGAACACTTCCGGTGTCGAATATAGTCATCAATATATCAATCTTTATGTCTCGACCATTTCGAGACTCCTCGTCATGTCCGTGACCACATCCGGACTCGAACAAACTTCGTACATCAAAACTTATGAACTCATAATAAAACTGCATCATCGTAGCGTTAAGCGTCACGGACCCTCGTGTTCGAGAACTATGTAGACATGACCTAGAACTATTCTTGGTCAATAACCAATAGTGGAATCTGGATGTTCATATTGGTTCCTACATATTCTATGAAGATCTTTATTGGTAAACCACATAACAACATACGTTGTTCCCTTTGTCCTCGGTATGTTACTTGCCCGAGATTCGATCGTCGGTATCCAATACCTAGTTCAATCTCATTACGGGCAAGTCTATTTACTCGTTCTATAATACATCATTTCATAACTAACTCATTAGTTACAATGCTTGCAAGGCTTAGGTGATGAGTATTACCGAGAGGGCCCAGAGATACCTCTCCGACAATCAAAGTGAGAAAACCTAATCTCGAATTATGCCAACTCAACATGTACCTTTGGAGACACCTGTAGAGCACCTTTATAATCACCCAGTTACGTTGTGACGTTTGGTAGCACACAAAGTGTTCCTTCGGTAAACGGGAGTTGCACAATCTCATAGTTGCAGGAACTTTGTATAAGTCATGAAGAAAGCAATAGCAACATACTAAACGATCAAGTGCTAAGCTAACGGAATGGGTCAAGTCAATCACATCATTCTCCTAATGATGTGATCCCATTAATCAAATGACAACGCATGCCTATGGTTAGGAAACATAACCATCTTTGATCAATGAGCTAGTCAAGTAGAGGCATACTAGTGACACTATGTTTGTCTATGTATTCACACATGTATCATGTTTCTGGTTAATACAATTCTAGCATGAATAATAAACATTTATCATGATATGAGGAAATAAACAATAACTTTATTATTGCCTCTAGGGCATATTTCCTTCAATACGATCAAAGTCGGTTCCCAAAAGGGGTTGAGCTATGATTCGAATACGATCAAGAAGCCCCCTAGTGAGCTCGGTAGTGCGCCAACCAAAAGGGTACCGACATATATGTTCTCTTTGGTTTGAATACGACCTATGTTTGAACAGGAAGCCCCCTAGTGATTCGAATACAATCGTAAGCCGGATCAAGATGGTGGAACTGGATCAAATACGATCAGCCCCCAAGTGATCATGTGAAATGACAATGATAATAACAATGACACATTTACCTTCGAGGAAGGAAAAAGGACAGAGGTCCTGCTTTATTATTTATCATAATATATACATTGTCGAAATATGTACATCATGAGAGCCGGTGGCTCAAGTGTAGTAAGGCCGAAGATGAGAGATATTCCACAGTCGGCGGGTCTCCTCCTCCGACTTACGTGAGTATTTGTGCTCTCAAACATTGATAAGGTAGTATGACCCGTTGTTCAAGTTCTTGCTGACCACAAAGGGCCATTCCCGAGGTGGGGATAACTTATGTGCATCAGTTTGATCCTTGATGAGCCGGAGCACCAAATCACCTGCCTGAAAGGCTCTGGACTTAACCCGGCAGCTGTGATAGCGGCACAAGTCCTATTGGTAAATCACTGAACGAGCTGCTGCCAAGTCCCGCTTTTCATCTAACAGGTCAAGAGCATCCTGGCGCGCCTGTTCATTGTCCGCCTCAACATAAGCCGCCACGCGGGGCGAGTCATGACGGATGTCACTAGGGAGAACCGCCTCAGCTCCATAGACCATGAAGAAGGGCGTATAACCCGTGGATCTATTGGGAGTAGTGTTGATGCTCCATAACACAGAGGGTAACTCCTTGCTCCAACAACCCGGCGTTTGCTGCAAGGGGACCAAGAGCCAGGGCTTGATGCCTTTCAAGATCTCCTGATTGGCTCTCTCGGCTTGACCATTGGATTGGGGTGAGCCACTGATGAAACATCAAGCTGAATATGCTCATGTTGAAAAAAATTCTTCCATGGCGCCTTTAGACAATTTAGTGCCATTGTCAGTTATAATGCTGTGTGGAAAACCGAAGTGAAATATCACCTTTTTCATGAACTGAACCGTCGTAGCCGCATCACACTTCCTGACTGGCTCTGCCTCAACGCACTTTGTAAATTTATCAACTGCCACCAAAAGGTGGGTCTTTTTATATTTGGACCTTTTGAAAGGCCCAACCATGTCAAGCCCCCAGACTGCAAACGGCCAAGTCATTGGAATTATCCTTGATTCTTGAGCCAACACATGAGCCCGTCTTGAGAACTTCTGACAACCGTCACATTTACTGACCAAGTCCTCCGCATCAGCATGAGCCGTCAGCCAATAGAATCCATGACGAAAAGCCTTGGCCACAAGGGATTTTGACCCGGCGTGATGACCACAATCCCCTTCATGGATCTCACATAGAATTTCTTGGCCTTCTTCAGGGGAGACGCAACACTGAAAAGCCCCTGTAACACTGCGATGATGCAACTTTCCATTGGCAATTGTCATTGACTTAGATCGCCAGGTTATCTGCCTGGCCAAGGTTCCAGCCTCAGGCAACTCGCCCTAGGTCATGTAAGCCAAATATGGCACTATACAATCTGGGATGACATGAAGAGCCGCCGCCAATTGTGCTTCCGGGTTAGGAATAGCCAAGTCTTCCTCTGTAGGTAACTTGACAGAAGGGTTATGCAGAATATCCAAGAAAGTATTAGGCGGCACCAGCTTACGTTGAGAGCCCAGCCGGCTTAAGGCATCAGCCGCCTCGTTCTTTCTACGGTAAATGTGCTCCACTTGGTAACCCTTGAAGTGTCCAGCAATGGCGTCAACTTCACGGCGGTAAGCCGCCATGAGAGGATCCTTGGAATCCCACTTGCCTGATACTTGTTGAGCCACCAAATCTGAGTCGCCAAAACACCTTACCCAGCTTAAGCTCATCTCCTTAGCCATCCAAAGAACATGGAGTAAGGCTTCGTACTCAGCTGCATTGTTAGTACAGGGAAATATCAACCGTAGCACATAACAAAATTTGTCACCTCGAGGGGAAGCTAAAACAACTCCAGCCCCCGAACCCTCAAATTGCCTAGACCCGTCAAAATGAATAGTCCAATATGTGTTGTCCGGCTTTTCTTCAGGCATCTGCAGCTCTGTCCAATCGTTGATGAAGTCCACTAGTGCTTGAGATTTGATAGCAGTGCGTGGCACATATTTTAAACCATGAGGCCCAAGTTCAATGGCCCACTTGGTGAGTTGTCCTGTGGCCTCTCTGTTTTGGATGATGTCTCCTAAAGGAGCAGAACTAACCACAGTGATGGGATGGCCCAGGAAATACTGCTTAAGCTTCCGACTTGCCATGAACACTCCATAAACGAGCTTCTGCCAATGTGGATACCGTTGTTGGAGTCAATGAGTACCTCACTGATATAGTAAAACGGCTGCTGAACTGGATGCTCCTTGCCAGCCTCCTAGCGCTCCACTACAATGGCCACGCTGACGGCACGTGTGTTAGCAGCCACATATAACAATAAGGGCTCCTTATAAATGGGAGCAGCAAGAACCTGCGGCTCAACCAGCTGTCTCTTCAAATCCTCAAAAGCAGCGTTGCAGCGTCACTCCAGACGAAGTTATCTGTCTTCTTCATCATTTGATACAGTGGTATAGCCTTCTCACCTAACCGGTTTATGAACTGGCTTAAAGCAGCGATACGACCCGCCAAACGTTGAACATCATTGATACACGCCGGTTTAGCTAGAGAGGTGATGGCCTTGATCTTCTCCAGGTTAGCCTCGATGCCCCTGTTAGAGACCAGAAAACCCAAAAGCTTGCCTGCAGGCACGCCAAAAACACACTTGGCCAGGTTAAGCATCATTTTGTGGACCCGAAGATTGTCAAAGGTTTCCTTCAGATCATCTATCAAGTCTCCTTCTCTCTGGATTTCACCACAATGTCATCCACAAAAGCATGAACATTGCACCCAATTTGATTATGAAGACAATTCTGCACACACCACGGTAAGTCGCCTGGGCACTCTTGAGCCCGAAAGGCATAGATACATAGCAGAAGGCTCCAAACGGAGTAATGTACGCCGTCTTCTCTTGGTCCTTAACTGCCATCTTGATCTGATGATAACCAGAGTAAGCATCCAAAAAACTCAAACGCTCACAACCCGCTGTAGCATCAATGAATTGATCAATACGAGGGAGAGCAAAGGGATCAGCCGGGCAAGCCTTGTTTAGATCCATGTAATCCACACACATACGCCAAGTGCCGTTTTTCTTAAGCACAAGCACCGGGTTAGCCAACCACTCTGGATGAAAGACTTCAATGATGAACCCAGCTGCTAAGAACCGGGCTACCTCCTCACCAATGGCTTTACGCCTCTCCTCATTGAACCGTTGAAGAAACTGCTTGACCGGCTTAAACTTCGGATCAATATTAAGAGTGTTCTCAGCGAGTTCTCTCGGTACACCTGGCATGTCAGAAGGTTTCCACGCAAAGATGTCCCGGTTCTCACGGATGAACTCGATGAGCGTGCTTTCCTATTTGGGATCCAAATTGTCACTGATATTGAATTGCTTGTATGAGTCACCTAGAACAAAGTCGACAAGCTTAGTATCATCGGCTGACTTAAACTTCATGACTGGCTAATGCTCTGTGGTCAGCTTTTTCAAAGACGTCATATCTGCCGGATCAACATTGTCCTTGTAGAACTTCAACTCTTCTGTTGCACAGACCGACTCAGCATAAGCCGCGTCGCCTTCCTCACATTCCAAGGCTATCTTCCGGCTCCCATGTACTGTAATGGTACCCTTATAACCCAGCATTTTGAGGTGTAGATACACATAACAGGGTTGTGCCATGAACTTGGCGTAAGCCGGCCGCCCGAACAGAGCATGATACGGGCTTCTGATCTTGACCACCTCGAAAGTCAATTTCGTGGCCCTGGAGTCATATTCATCTCCAAAGGCTACCTCCAGTTCGATCTTACCAACCGGATACGCTGACTTACCAGGCACCATGCCATGAAAAATAGTGTTGGACTGCTTATGGCCCTTATCAGTTAACCCCATGCGACGGATGGTTTCATAATAAAGAAGGTTGATGCTGCTACCTCCATCCATGAGTACTTTGGTGAACTTATACCCACGAACCTAAGGGGCCACCACCAAAGCTAAGTGACGCAGATTATCAACCCGGGGAGGGTGATCTTCCCTGCTCCATAGAATAGGCTGTTCAGACCATCTCAAATAACGAGGAACTGCCGGCTCAACAACGTTCATAGCCCGCTTATGAAGCTTCTGGTCCCGTTTGCACAAACTGGTGGTGAATACATGATATTGTCCACTATTCAGCTGCTTTGGATGGCTCTGGTATCCATCCTACTGCTGTTGCTGCTGCTGACCACCCTGGCCAGATTGGTGATTATAACCACCTTGATTGCCTTGAGAATTTTGAAAATTGGGATTTGAACCGCCGCCCGGGCCATGAAACCCGCCGCCACCTGAGCCGCCGCCCTGCCCATTGTTACCATCGAACATGTTGGAATTTTTGAAAGCCTTCATGATCGTACAGTCCTTCCATAGATGAGTACCCGGCTTCTGCTGAGTGTTGTGCCTTGGACAGGGCACATTCAGTAACTGCTCAAGTGTGGGCCTGACCAGCCAGACCGGGGGGGTGGTCTCCCCTTACATCGTTGTTTGTTACCTTGCGCATTAGTGTTAGCCACAAACTCCAGACTACCATCAGGCTTACGTATATTACCTCCTTGATTTGCCTAGTTATGCTGACGGCCCTTGCCGTTGCCGTTCTTCTTTCGCTTCCCTGTCTTTTCATCATCAGACTCGGGATCCTTAGTACTATCGGAGTTGGTGTACTTGACCAGAGCCGCCATCAGCGTACCCATATCATTACAATCGCGCTTGAGCCGCCCCAGCTTTTGTTTCAGAGGTAAAAACGACAATTTTTCTCCAACATTAAGACTGCGGAGCCGGCATCCATCTTATCTGATGAATGTATGATGGCCTTAACTTGGCGCACCCAATGGGTTGTGGACTCGCCCTCCTCCTGCTTGCAATTCGTCAAATCCACGATTGACATGGGCTGCTTGCATGTATCCTTGAAATTCTGGACGAATCGGGCCTTTAGCTCACCCATGAACTGATTGAATTAGGCGGTAGGGTTTTCAACCAAGTGCGGGCGGTCCCATCCAACATCATGGTAAAGTATTTGGCCATCGCAGCATCACTGACCTCCAGTAGTTCCATAGCCATCTCGTAACTCCCAATCCACGCCCCGGGCTGTAAGTCGGCAGTGTAATTCGGCACCTTCCTAGGTCCCTTAAAATCCTTGGGGAAACGCTCGTTACGTAGAGCCGGCACCAGACAGGGAACACCTTCGGTCCTGGTGGCCACACCCGCCTTGATAGAAGTCATCGGATAAACTGGATACGGCTGGTAAGCCGTCAGCTGAGCTGCCTGCTGAGCCGCCCGCTCAGCCTCCTGACGTATTCTGTCTTGATCTAACAAGTTAAAGGCTCCGTGGCATGCCGGGTCATGCCCGCCTGGCTGGTTACGATGCCAGACGTTGCTTGAACCGGCCGCTGAGTTCATGTGCCGGCTATAACTCGCGCTTCGGCTTGGGCGAGGGGTTGAGTGGATCCTGCCCCGGCTGTACCAGTACGCCTTTCTACGTCTTGAGCTTGCATTGGTTTTCCTCAAAGAGGAGAGGGTGATGCAGCAAAGTGTAGCGTAAGTATTTCCCTCAGTTTTGAGAACCAAGGTATCAATCCAGTAGGAGGCTCCTCAAAAGTCCCACGTACCTACACAAACAAACTGAGAACTCGCAACCAACGCAATAAAGGGGTTGTCAATCCCTTCACGGCCACTTGCGAAAGTGAGATCTAATAAAGATAGTAGGATAAGATAAATATATTTTTGGTATTTTATAATATTGATGCAAAAAGTAAAGATGCAAATAAAGGTAGATTGAAAGCAAATATGATAAGAGATAGACCCGGGGGCCATAGGTTTCACTAGAGGCTTCTCTCAAGATAGCATAAGTATTACGGTGGGTGAACAAATTACTGTTGAGCAATTGATAGAAAAGCGCGTAGTTGTGAGATTATCTAGGCATGATCATGTATATAGGCATCACGTCCATAACAAGTAGACCGACTCTTGCCTTCATCTACTACTATTACTCCACACATCGACCGACTCCCGCCTGCATCTAGAGTATTAAGTTCATAAGAACAGAGTAATGCATTAAGCAAGATGACATGATGTAGAGGAATAAACTCATGCAATATGATATAAACCCCATCTTGTTATCCTCGATGGCAACAATACAATCGTGCCTTGCAACCCTTTACATCCTTTGGTAAGGACACAAGATTTAACCCAAAGCTAAGCACCTCTCCCATGGCAAGAAAGACCAATCTACTAGGCCAAACCAAACTGATAATTTGAAGAGACTTGCAAAGATAACTCAATCATACATAAAAGAATTCAGAGAAGATTCAAATATTACTCATAGATAAACTTGATCATAAACCCACAATTCATCGGATCTCGACAAACCCACCGGAAAAAGAGTTTAAATCGAATAGATCTCCACAAGAGAGGGGGGAAACATTGTATGAGATCCAAAAAGAGAGAAGAAGCCATCTAGCTAATAACTATGGACCCGTAGGTCTGTGGTAAACTACTCACAACTCATCGGAGGGGCCAGGATGTTGATGTAGAGGCCCTCCGTGGTTGATTGCCCCTCCGGCAGAGTGCCGGCGAAGGCTCGAAGATGGGATCTCGCGGATACAGAAGGTTATGGCGGTGGAAATTGTGTTTCGTGGTGCTCCTGGATGTTTTCGGGGTACGTAAGTATATATAGGAGGAAGAATTACGTCGGTGGTCGCCCGAGGGGCCCACGAGACAGGGGCGCGCCCTACGGGGGGGCTATCTTGTGGTGCCCTCGGAAGCTTTTTGACTTGCACTCCAAGCTCTCCGGATCATGTTCGTTCCAAAAATCACGCTCCCGAAGGTTTCATTCCGTTTGGACTCCGTTTGATATTCCTTTTCTTCGAAATACTGAAATAGGCAAAAAAAAACAACAATATGGGCTGGGCCTCCGGTTAGTAGGTTAGTCCCAAAATGATATAAAATGTGTAAAATAAAGCCCATAAACATCCAAAAGGGGTAATATAATAGCATGGAACAATCAAAAATTATAGATACGTTGGAGACGTATCAAGCATCCCCAAGCTTAATTCCTGCTCGTCCTCCAGTAGGTAAATGATAAAAAAGAAATTTTTGGTGTGGAATGCTACCTAGCATAATTCTTAATGTAATTTTGTTTATTGTGGCATGAATGTGCAGATCCAAATGAATACAAAATAAAAGTTCATATTGACATAAGAAATAGTAATACTTCAAGCATACTAATCAAAGTAATCATCTCTTCTCAAAATAACATGGCTAAAGAAAGTTATCCCTACAAAATCATATAGTCTGGCTGTTGCTCTATCTTCATCACACAAAGTATTTAATCATGCACAACCCCGACGGCAAGACAAGCAATTGTTTCATACTTTAATAATCTCAAACTTCTTCAACTTTCACGCAATACATGAGCGTGAGCCATGGACATAGCACTATATGTGGAATAGAATGGTGGTTGTGGAGAAGACAAAAAGGAGAAGATAGTCTCACATCAACTAGGCGTATCAACGGGCTATGGAGATGCCCATTAATAGATATCAATGTGAGTGAGTAGGGATTGCCAGGCAATGGATGCACTAGAGCTATAAATATATGAAATCTCAACAAAAGAAACTAAGTGGGTGTGCATCCAACTTGCTTGCTCACGAAGACCTAGGGCACTTTGAGGAAGCCCATCATTGTAATATACAAGCCAAGTTCTATAATGAAAAATTCCCACTAGTATATGAAAGTGACAACATATGAAACTCTCTAACATGAAGATCATGGTGCTATTTTTTTTGAAGCACAAGTGTGGAAAAAGAGATAGTAGCATTGTCCCTTCTCTCTTTTTCTCTCATTTTATTTTTTTTCTTCTTTTTTTTCTTTTTTTTCTTTGGCCTTTTTTTCTCTTTGGCCTTTCTCTTTTTTCTTTTCTTTTTGTAAAGTCCGAAGTCTCATCCCGAATTGTGGGGAATCATAGTCTTCATCATCCTTTCCTCACTAGGACAATGCTCTAATAATGAAGATCATCACACTTTTATGGATTTACAACTCAAAGCTAGAACAAGATATTACTCTATATGAATGCCTCCGGCGGTGTACCGGGATATGCAGTGAATCAAGAGCGACATGTATGAAAATTATGAAGGTGTCCTTGCCACAAATACAATGCCAACTACATGATCATGCAAAAGGCAATACGACAAAAGTAATGCGTGTCATATGAACGGAATGGTGGAAAGTTGCATGCCAATATATCTCGGAATGGCTATGGAAATGCCATAATAGGTAGGTATGGTGGCTGTTCTGAGGAAGGTAAATGGTGGGTGTATGGTACCGGCGAAAGTTGCACGATACAAGAGAGGCTAGCAATGGTGGAAGGGTGAAAGAGTGCGTATAATCCATGGACTCAACATTAATCAAAAGAGCTCATATACTTGTTGCAAAAATTTAGAAGTCATCAAAAACCAAAGCACTACGCGCATGCTCCTAGGGGGATAGATTGGTAGGAAAAGACCATCGCTCATCCCCGACCGCCACTCATAAGGAAGACAATCAATAAATAAAATTGTGCTCCAACTTCATCACAAAGCGGTTCACCATACGTGCATGCTACGGGAATCACAAGCTTCAACTCAAGCATTCTTTAAATTCATAATAACCCAACTAGCATGACTTTAATATCACTACCTCCATATCTCAAAACAATTATCAAGTATCAAATTGATCATAGCATCCAATTCACTTTCTATGATAGTTTTTATTATACCCAACTTGGATGCTCATCATTCTAGGACCAACTTTATGATAATAGCAAATACCATGCTGTTATAAAAGACTCTCAAAATAATATAAGTGAAGCATGATAGACTAGCAATTTCTTCGAAATTAAGACACCACCGTGCTCTAAAAGATATAAGTGAAGCACTATAGCAAAAACTATTAAGCTCAAAAGATATAAGTGAAGCACATAGAGTATTCTAGCAAATTCTAATCAAATAGGCTTCTCCCAAAAGGTGTGTACAGCAAGGATGATTGTGGTAAACTAAAAAGCAAAGACTAATATAATACACGATGCTCCAAGCAAAACACATATCATGTAGCGAATAAAAATATAGCTCCAAGTAAAGTTACCAATGAACGAAGACGAAAGAGGGGATGCCTTCCCGGGGCATCCCCAAGCTTAGGCTTTTGGCTATTCTTGAATATATTGGGGTGCCATGGGCATCCCCAAGATTAGGCTCTTGCCACTCCTTATTCCATAGTCCATAAAAGCTTTACCCAAAACTTGAAAACTTCACAACACAAAACTCAACAGGAAATCTTATAAGCTCCGTTAGTGAAAGAAAACAAAACCACCACATAAGGTACTGCAATGAACTCATTCTTTATTTATTTTGGTGTTAAACCTACTTTATTCCAACTTCCTTATGGTTCATCGACTGAATTACTAGCCATAGATGCATTGAAATAAGCAAACAACACACGAAAAACAAAATCTGTCAAAAACAGAATAGTCTGTAGCAATCTGTAACTAACGCAAACTTCTGAAACTCTAAAAATTCTACCAAAATAGGAAATCCTGGAAAATTTGTTTACTGAATAGAAGCAAAAAAGAATCAACGCAAAAGCACGTTCCTGTGATTTAACAAAATTATATTCGTGTGTGCAAAGTTTCTGTTTTTCAGCAGAATCAAATCAACTATCATTGTAGGTTATCCTATAGGTTCTACTTGGCACAAACACTAATTGAAAGATAAAAACACATCTAAACAGAAGGTAGATGCAATATTTTTTACTAAACAGGAGCAAAAACAAAAAACATAAAGAAAATTGGGTTGCCTCCCAACTAGCGCTATCATTTAACGCCCCTATGTTTTAGCTAGGCATAAAAGCAAAGATAGATCTAAGTGGTGCCGTAATGGTAAGATAGATCTTGGAAGCTCATCTCATATTCTCTATGTTCGGCAGAAAGTTTCCTTTGAGGCAAGCAAAAGTAATCAAAAGGGCTAAATTTAGTGGGACAAAGGTCCCCAAGATCAATAACAGGAGGAACGGATTCCTCCTTTTGCCCTTCATAGTGCACAACTATTTCATCACTAAAAGCATTCTTTTGGCAAAATCTTGTGAGCCTATACTCAAGAGAGTATCCTAGCTCATTGTTTCGAAGGGCAAAATCATTATTAAGCTCGTTAATGCAATCAACCAAGACATTGATAGGAACCTTTTTTCTAGGGTTTTCATTAAAAGCGACATAGTCCGAAGATTGAAAACGTCTAATTTCCTCTTGATCATAGAGGATCATTTCTATGGGAGGACGACCGGCGTCCACCCTATAGTGCACAAATATTTCTTTGGCCTCTCTTATCATAAATCTAAACTCATGAGCCAAAAAGATGGTAACAGCGCGCTTAAGAGAAGAATGCTCAATATTAGAGAATTCTAGGAAAATTCTTTGTATGCAAGGATGCATATGCATAAATTGTCTTTCAAGTTCAACTACAAGCATAGCGATAGCATCCGCAAGACTACTAGCTCTATGAAGAATAGAACAACCCATGGAAGGTAAAGCACCAGCACAAGTAAATAAATCTTGAATAACACCTTTGCCAATGATGTTACCACTACCGAGTCAAAACTTTTTATTATGCAAGATAGGCGGTTCATCGGCCGGAGCCTCGGGATTTTCTGTGTTATCATTATTGTCCATATCGACGATAATGTCCCCAATTTCAGACATATCGGCAAACAAAAGCAAGGCGGAAGAAAGCGAGCGAAAAGGAGAGGAGGAGATTGGGAAAGAGAGGGCGAATAAAACGGCAAGGGTGAAGTGGGGGAGAGGAAAACGAGAGGCAAATGGCAAATAATGTAAATGCGAGGGATATGGTTTTGGGATGGGTACTTGGTATGTCTTGACTTGAGCGAAGACCTCCCCGGCAACGGCGCCAGAAATCCTTCTTGCTATGTCTTGAGCTTGCGTTGGTTTTCCTCGAAGAGGAGAGGGTGATGCAGCAAAGTGTAGCGTAAGTATTTCCCTCAGTTTTGAGAACCAAGGTATCAATCCAGTAGGAGGCTCCTCAAAAGTCCCACGCACCTACACAAACAAACTGAGAACTCACAAACAACGCAATAAAGGGGTTGTCAATCCCTTCACGGCCACTTGGAAAGTGAGATCTAATAAAGATAGTAGGATAAGATAAATATATTTGGTATTTTATAATATAGATGCAAAAAGTAAAGATGCAAATAAAGGTAGATTGAAAGCAAATATGATAAGAGATAGACCCGGGGGCCATAGGTTTCACTAGAGGCTTCTCTCAAGATAGCATAAGTATTACGGTGGGTGAACAAATTACTGTCGAGAAATTGATAGAAAAGCGCATAGTTATGAGATTATCTAGGCATGATCATGTATATAGGCATCACTTCCATAACAAGTAGACCGACTCTTGCCTGCATCTACTACTATTACTCCGCACATCGACCGACTCCTGCCTGCATCTAGAGTATTAAGTTCATAAGAACAGAGTAACGCATTAAGCAAGATGACATGATGTAGAGGAATAAACTCACGCAAAATGATATAAACCCCATCTTGTTATCCTCGATGGCAACAATACAATACGTGCCTTGCAACCCTTTCTGTCACTGGGTAAGGACACCGCAAGATTGAACCCAAAGCTAAGCACTTCTCCCATGGCAAGAAAGACCAATCTACTAGGCCAAACCAAACTGACAATTCGAAGATACTTGCAAAGATAACTCAATCATGCATAAAAGAATTCAGAGAAGATTCAAATATTATTCATAGATAAACTTGATCATAAACCCACAATTCATAGGATCTCGACAAACACACCGCAAAAAGAGTTTACATCAAATAGATCTCCACAAGAGAGGGGGAGAACATCGTATTGAGAACCAAAAAGAGAGAAGAAGCCATCTAGCTAATAACTATGGACCCGTAGGTCTGTGGTAAACAACTCACAACTCATCGGAGGGGCAAGGATGTTGATGTAGAGGCCCTTCGTGGTTGATTCCCCCTCCGGCGGAGTGCCGGCGAAGGCTCCAAGATGGGATCTCGCGGATACAGAAGGTTACGACGATGGAAATTATGTTTCGTGGTGCTCTTGGATGTTTTCAGGGTACGTAGGTATATATAGGAGGAAGAAGTATGTCGGTGGCCACCCAAGGGGCCCACGAGACAGGGGGCACACTCTACAGGGGGCCCCTATCTCGTGGGGCCCTTGGAAGCTTTTTGACTTGCACTCCAAGCTCTCCGGATCATGTTCGTTCCAAAAATCACGCTCCCGAAGGTTTCATTCCGTTTGGACTCCGTTTGATATTCCTTTTCTTCGAAATACTGAAATAGGCAAAAAAAAAACAGCAATATGGGTTGGGCCTCCGGTTAGTAGGTTTGTCCCAAAAATGATATAAATGTGTAAAATAAAGCCCATAAACATCCAAAAGGGGTACTATAATAGCATGGAACAATAAAAAATTATAGATACGTTGGAGATGTATCACGCCTCCTGTTGTGCTAAAGCCTTCTGAAGAAGTTCTCTGACTCGGCGGGTTTCAGCCGCCACCAGAGAGTCGCCATCGATTGGGAGAGCCGCCAGCCGAGCCGCCGCCACAATCATGTTCTCCAACGGGTTGGAATAGTGACCCGGTGGTATCGGTACGTACTGAGGCGGAGCAGTATTCGTGCGGAGAGGCCCCATCACCTGTGGCTGAACCGGCGTCCCGACCCCGGGTGTTGGCACTCGGTCTACCTCAGCACGCGGGGAGAGCCTTGGTGGGTTACTGGGCCCTGCACCAGGCATGTGAAAGAGATTTCGAGGATCATAAACCGAAGGGAGTCGAGACTGAGTTTTCTGGTATCTTCTCCTCATGACCTCATTAGATGCGTTCTGATCTTACGTGAGTCGGAAAGTCTGTGCCTGAATCCGCTGAGCCTGAGCGTCCAGAGCCGCCTGTTCTGCAGTTATCCTGACATCTTCTGCTGCTAAGTCTTCCTTAGCCTGCACCATATCCAGCTTTAACTGTGCCACTTCCGCATCATGTCAAGCTTGATCCGCTGGGTTGACCACGGCAGTTAACAGAGCAGTCATCTTATCTATGAGATTCATCAACACCTGAGCCGGCGAGCACATAGGGCCTCCTGCCCCGGCTGCTGCTGACCCGGAGGTTATGGTTGCCGCAGTTGTGGAGTCTTGGATAGGTTGTGTGCCGGCCATGAAGATTCCGACCCTGCTCGGCGGCTCGAGGAAATCCGGAATACTGCTGCCATCGGAACAGCCCCCAAGCCTGTCGTCTTGCAGTTGATACAATGAACCTGTCTCACCTGTGGACGACTCACCATCCGAGTAGATGGCCATCTCACCGCCAGATGCAGATCCTTCAGAGAGCCTCCGTGGATGCATCCCACGAAGGCACGCTTCACAGCAGGCAGAGCCCTGGAGGGTCTCGCACACTGAGCCGTCTCGACGAGGTCGGTGCGGATGTACGGCTCAGGGCCCGGCTCGCCGATCTTGCCGATGAAGACATGAATTCCACAAAAGGGGACCCGGTACCCGTACTCAATTGAGCCGGCGTCGGGGCCCTAGCCTGCGTCCTCGATGTAGAGCATGCTGCGATGACTCTTGGTTATCCGGCCCATAGCATATCCCTTGAGCCCTTCGAAGCTGCCCTTCAAGAACTCAAATCCACCGTGCGCTGGCCCCACGGAGGGCGCCAACTATCGTGGGATTGTCACGGCAGATGTCCTAGTGAAAGGACTTAGTCGTGGAGCCATCGCAACTAGGAAGCTTAAAGGGGTTAATCGGGACAAAGGACACGAGGTTTATACTGGTTCGGCCCCTTACGGTGAAGGTAAAAGCCTACGATCCAGTTTTGAGTGGAATTGATTATGACTCCTTAACCAGGGAGCGAATCGCTTGACCTAGATCTCGAGTTGATGTTACTTGCCCTGAACTGCCGTCGGGTCGTTCCTTTATATACAGAGGTCGACGCCCGGCGGCTCTACAGAGTCCCGGCCGACTCATAAACACTATCCGGCTCGGTCTCTTAACTATTCTTGCCTTACAATACAAGTCACACATACATGGCGGTTTATCACTATGGGTGAGGGAGTCCTGGATTAGGGGGTATCCGGACAGCCGGACTGTGTACAACGTCCGGACTATTGAAGCGTGAAGATACAAGACTCAAGACTTTGGCCCGTGTCCGGATGGGACTCTCCTTTGCGTGGAAGGCAAGCTTGGCGATCCGGATATTATATTTCCTTCCTTGTAACCGACTCCATGTAAACCCTAGCCCTCTCCGGTGTCTATATAAACCGGAGAGGTTGGTCCTTAGAAGGCCGATCACAATTACAATCATACCATCATAGGCTAGCTCTCAGGGTTTAGCCTCTACGATCTCGTGGTAGATCTACTCTTGTACTACCCATATCATCAATATTAATCAAGTAGGAAGTAGGGTTTTACCTCCATCGAGAGGGCATGAACCTGGGTAAACGTCTATGTCCCTTGCTTCCTGTTACCATCAGCCTTGACGCACAGATCGGGACCCCCTACCCGAGATCCACCGGTTTTGACACCGACATTGGTGCTTTCATTGAGAGTTCCTCTATGCCGTCGCTATCAGGCTCGATGGCCCCTCCGATCATCATCGACGACGCTGTCCAGGGCGAGACTTTCCTCCCCGGACAGATTTTCGTGTTCGGCGGCTTCGCACTACAGGCGAATTCGCTTGGCCACTTGGAGTAGATCGATAGCTAAGCCCCCGGCCACCAGGTCAGGTTCGGAAACTTGAACTACACGGAGGATATCCGAGGAGACTTGATCTTCGACGGATTCGGGCCAGCGTCGGGAGCGCCGAACAGTCACGATGAGCATGGCTTTGACCTGTTATCGGATGATGCTCGGGATATCACCCCGGCAGAAGCCTCGGACTTAAATCCGAGGCAGATTGCGTTGCCCAAGGACGGAGGGCTGGACTCCGCCCCGCAGGCCGTACCCTCATCGGCGATGGAGCTGAACACAGGCCTCGCTCTTAAGAGGACCTGTGACTCCGGACCCCCGGATTCATATCCGGTTGAAGGTCCCGGTTCGCGCATCCCAGGCCCGCCGTGCCTGATTGGGCACCGGTGATGGAGTTCACCGCGGTGGACATCTTTCAGCACTCGCCCTTTGGCGACATGCTGAACTTATTGAAGTCTCTCTCTTTGTCAGGAGACTCTGGGCCGAACTATGTCCGGCTTGGGTGGGAAGCAGACGACGACGGAATTTGTTGCCCACCCACCACCCACTTCATTGCCACGATCGATGATCTAACTGACGTGCTTGACTTCGACTCCGAAGACATCGACGGTATGGACGACGATGTAGGAGAATTACAAGAGCCACCGCTCACCGGGCAGTGGACGACCACCTCCTCATACGATATATATATGGTGGACACTCCGAAGGAAAAAAATGGCGATGAGGCAACGGAGGATAACCCCTCGGGAAGAAAAACAAAGCATGGGCGTCGTCGGTGCCGCTCCAAGCCCCGCCACAGCAATACCAGCCCAGGAGAAGAAAACAATCCGGATGGCGCCAAAGAAGAATATGACCCTGACCAGCCCGCCTTCGAGCAGGCCGAACAGGAAGATGAGCAGATCAGCCCAGAAGAACAGGCGACAGACGTATACCCGGAGGAGGACAAATACATGCCCCCCTCCGAAGACGAGATTAGCCTCGGCGACGACGAATTCGGCGTGCCTGAGGATCCCGTGGAGCAGGAGCGCTTCAAGCGTAGGCTTATAGCCACTGCGAGGAGCCTGAAGAAGAAGCAGCAGCAACTCCAAGCTGATCAAGACCTGCTCACAGATAGATGGACTGAAGTCCTGGCAACCGAGGAATATGGACTCGAATGCCAAATAGCTGACCCCGTGGCCAGGATAAAACGGGATATCAGCCCGGATACCAGGCCGCACCCCCACGCCGATAAAATACGGCTCGGGGCAACATGCAAGACCTGCAAGACATTCTAGAAAATAAAGCAGGACAACCAAGATCGATCTACGGATTGAGGGGGCGCGCCCCAGCGCGCGACGATGACCGCCGCGCCGGATACATCATCAACAAGTCCGGGCGGGCCAAACACAGCAACGCACACCAATCCGACCTGCGTAGCCACATAGCCCGGCACAGAGGCGCCGCACACCCCCTCTGCTTCACTGACGAAGTAATGGATGATGAATTCCCAGAAGGGTTCAAACCCGTAAACATCGAATCGTACGATGGCACAACAGACCCCGCAGTATGGATCGAAGATTTCCTTCTCCACATTCACATGGCCCGCGGAGATGATCTACACGCCATCAAGTATCTTCCCCTTAAGCTCAAAGGACCAGCGACATCGGTTAAACAGCACCGACAAACTCCATTGGCAGTTGGGAAAACCTGGAAGACGCATTCCTTGATAACTTCCAGGGCACATATGTGCGACCACCAGACGCCGATGACCTGAGCCACATACTCAACAGCCCAGAGAGTCAGCCCGGAAATTCTGGACTCGGTTCCTTACTAAAAAGAACCAGATAGTCGACTGTCCGGACGTCGAAGCCCTGGCGGTTTTCAAGCATAATATCTGTGACGGGCGAGGACACCTCGGCCAGGAAAAACCCAAGTCTATGGCAGCTCTCACAACCCTAATGACCCGCTTTTGTGCGGGCGAGGATAGCTGGTTGGCTCGCAGCAGCACCACGCCGCATTCCAGCACTTCAGATGGCCGCGATACTAACGGAAAGCCACAGTGCAACAGACATAAGAGACAGAACAACGGTGACATCACTGAAGACACGGGAGTCAACGCCGGATTCAGCGGATCTAAGTCCGGACAGGGGAAAAAGCCATTCAAGAAAAATAGTCAGGGACCGTCCAGTCTAGACCGCATACTGGAGCGCTCGTGCCAAATTCATGGCACACCGGACAATCCAGCCAACCATACCAATAGAGACTGCTGGGTGTTCAAACAGGCCGGCAAGGTAAACGCCGAAAACAAGGACAAGGGGCTGCACAGCGACGATGATGAAGAGCCCCGGCGTCCAAACACGGGGGGACAAAAGAAATTTCCCCCCCAGGTGAACACGGTCAACATGATCTATGCCACCCACATCCCCAAGCGGGAACGGAAGTGGGCACTACGGGACGTCTATGCGATGGAGCCAGTCGCCCCCAAGTTCAATCCATGGTCAGCTTGTCCGATCACCTTTGACGGTAGGGATCACCCTACTAGCATTCGTCAAAGCGGCTCAGCCGCATTGGTCTTAGACCCAATCATTGACGGATTCCACCTCACACGAGTCCTTATGCACAGCAGCAGCAGCCTGAACCTGCTTTATCAGGACACAGTGCGCAAGATGGGCATTGACCCTTCAAGGATCAAGCCCACCAAAACTACCTTTAAAGGTGTAATTCCTGGAGTAGAGGCCCGCTGTACGGGCTCTATAACACTGGAAGTGGTCTTCGGATCCCCGGATAACTTCCGGAGTGAAGAGTTAATCTTCGACATCGTCCCTTTCCGCAGTGGCTACCACGCACTGCTCGGACGAACCGCATTTGCTAGATTCAATGCGGTACCACATTATGCATACCTCAAGCTCAAGATGCCAGGACCGCGCAGGGTCATCACTGTCAATGGAAATATGGACCGCTCCCTTCGAACTGAAGAGCATACGGCAGCCCTCACGGCAGAAGTACAATGCGGCCTACTCCGACAAACCAATCCGGCAACAACTTCGAGCACTGTCAAGCGAGTCCGGAGCACCCCGCAACAGGATCATCAGGAACGCCAAGATCATGATTAGAAGTCCGGCCTCCGCTCAAGCCCCAGCAGCATTCGTGCCACGTGTACACAACTACGCACTCAATATACCATGGGCATAGGCGGAGGCGCATCAACGACTCAGTCGATAATGCGGGTAACCGCTAAATACCTTCATACTCTTTCCCTCTTACCTTTCAGGACACCGCGTTAGTGCAGCATCCTCAGAAGAGCCGAATTGCCGGACTCATAGGGGAGAGACATCCAAGGAGGAAACAAACGTGCAGAACAAAAGAAAACCCAGGTGGAATGTATTTGCGATCATTATACCAGCTTTATCTATCCGTACACATCCTGCCCCTGGATAGGACATGTCAAATAGTCCTATTTATCTCCGCTTAATGCATCCATTGTAAACATATGCTTAAACGTATTTTTCGTCAATGGGAGATTATATATAGCGTCACTTACCATAATTATTTGAGCATTTTCTTCTTTTATAAATGTTTATTTGGTATTGCATCCGTACACCTTGGTACGGTCAGTTTGCCAGGGGCTTCTCACGGCGCCCCGTAATATGTCAAATAAAGTCCGAACACTTTCAACAGTGCGGCACCCCGAACTTATAGCACTATATGCATAAGCTCCGAATCATGTCTTGGGTCTACAGTTGGGATAGCCCGACTCCCTTGTTTTGGTGCCTTACGTTCCGTTATATCGGCTAAGGTAGCGCAGGGAGAACTACTGCGATTGTGTCCCGGTTCTTCCAGACGAGCACCTCAGTAGAGAAAGCCGAAAACTGACCGGCATGATGTGGCGAGAGCTGGTCGCTGTTCGAGGGGTCTTAAAATCCTTAAAGATTTTCCACTTTAGGCGATATATCGGCTTCGTCCGATCTAGGCGTGTATAGCTCCCCGGTTCGGTCTTCCGGATTCGAGGGGCTTCGCCGAAATTTAAAATTGTAGACTTCTATGGCTAAGTGAAAGTTATAAAGCCGCATAGTCCGATTGCCTTGTTCGCTGCGCCGGACACCTCCTTAAGGGACCAAGCATTTGGATAAAGAGTGTACGGATTTTCCACGAACACCCCAGTACTAGTTACGTGGGGGAGGAAGCCGACGACTGGCCTACTTTCAAAATTTTATAAATAGCCGCACAGAAGGTAGTATTTTAAATAACAAAAGCACTACATAGCGCAAGTAACTTCGTCCTTAAAATACAAACATGACAGAAGTGAATTCATTCAAAAATGGTGTCCTTGGTACATTCGTCAGCCACGAGGCGAGCACCCTTCATAACGCCATCATAGTACATCTCGGGATGGCGATGCGCCTTGCCCTCCAGCGGCCCGACCTTGACTAGCTTCTCCGCATCCAGCTTGCCCCAATGCACCTTGACGCGTGCAAGGGCCCGGCGGGCACCTTCTATACAAACGGAGCGCTTGATCACCTCTAGACGCGGGCAGGCATCCACCATCCGCTTGATCTGGCCAAAGTAGCTACTGGGCATGAGCTCACGAGGCCACATCTGGACTATGAACCCTTTCATAGCCAGTTCGGCCGCCCTGTGGAGTTTGACCAACTGCTTCAGTTGGTCACTCAGAGGCATGGGATGTTCGGCCCTGTCATACTGGAACCAGAACAGCTTCTCCATTGAGCTTCCCTCCTGGGCATGATAGAACTCCGCAGCGTCTGATACGCTGCATGGCAGATCTGCAAATGCCCCTGAAGAGCTCTGAATTCGAGTAAGTAAAAGAAACGCCTCCTCCACATGTTTGTTTTGCATAAAGAGCTTCTTACCCGCTGCAATCTTTTTGGCCTCTTGGATCTCCTGCTGTGCTTTCTCGGCCCCGGCCTTGGCGTCTTTTAAATTTACAAGGGCCTTCGCAAGCTCGGCCTCTTTCACCTTCAGATCATGCTCCACGGACTCGCATTTCTTGCCGAGGTCCTGGAGCTCTTGCTGTACCTCACCTACCCTAGCACTTTGCTTTTTGCGCTCCTTACACTCCGAGGCCGCCTTGTCTTCGGCCTCGGATAGCGCCTTCTTCAGGGACGCCACTTCGGCAGTGGCCCCTGTTACACAGTCACGACACTTCGCTGTTAGACTCACCAATTCTGCCTATCTTTAAATGCATAAAGAGCGGGAATCACTTATCCTTGTTCACTTCAAGTTGCCTCTTCCAGAGGTCGAGCTCTCCCTGCGCCTGCTCTAGGTCCCGCTTCAGTTTGGCAACCTCGGCAGTACGGGCAGCAGCAGCAAGCAGCACAGCCTGCTTACACACACAAATATTTATTGGTAGACTCCTGCAGATTATTATTGACCCTCTGTTTGGTTCTTCTTTCCGAACACCAAACAGAGTATCAGGGGCTACTACCTATCGGGTGGTACTTTTGCACATATTTATTACTTACCTCGAAGCCTGTTCTAAGCTTCGGTTAGTCCGCTCTTGGCGGACAAAACCTTCCGAATCACCGTACTCATGAGAGTACGGTGCTCTTCATCCACGAAAACGCCGCGAAGCGCTTCCAGCAGACAATCCAGCGCCTCATGCGCAACGGAAGTCCGCGACACGGACGGCTCGCCCTCCCTAACGAGGGGTCGCCCGCCTGAGTCCGGAACCATCGAAGGTTCCGGAATTGTGTTCGGCTGAGAGCCCGGTTGCCCTTGGCTCTCATCGACACGATCCGCGAGGATCTTCAACCCCGCGTATCCGACGTCTGGGACCCCGCCTCGGGGCGTCTCTAGAGTCACCTCCCCCCGCTCTGGGAGCCTTTGGGACAACACCTCCGTGTCGTCCGCGGGTTGAGGAGTAGTGGCTGTCGGAAGCGAATTATCTCCGAATCGCTCAGGGACACGGAGGAAGATACCTCGGGGTGATCCCTGGCCGGACTTCATATATGTTCGCCATTATAAGTATAAAAACTATGAAGTGAAACCATGATAAAATGCGGACACTTACGATCGCACTAGGGGCTTCCCCCTGGGCAGGCACCCCTCCTCACTGTGAGCGACCGTGGCGGAATAGTCCGGAAGCGGCACCTTCCCCTTCTTGAACACCCAAGCCTCCCCCTCCGGGGCGGCTTTTCTCTTCTTCCCCTCCCCAGTGCAGGGAGGTGGAATTTCTCCTTGATTCCCCCCGTCTCCGCGGGAGGAATCCGTCTCGTCGGCATCAGACGACAAGGGTATGATGGCCTTGCGCCGGGGCCTCTTCCGGCCCCCTGGTCCGCCTCCTCGGACCCCTCATCCTTTCCGGATGGGGCTTCTTCTTCTTCTTCCTCCTCCCCTTTGTGGGAGGAGTCTGCCTCGTCGTCTTCTGACGAGGCTTCTGGCACAACCTTACGCCGGAGACCCTTTCGGGTCCCCGGAGCCTTCTTCTCGGCCTTCTTCTCCGGCACCTTGTACGGTGCCAGGACCAGCATCTCTGTCAGGAGAGCATCCACTGGGCCTTCTGACAGCGGAGCCGGACAGTAGACCTGCTCCGCTGTCTCCACATAGTCCTGAAGCAAATATGCACAACTACTTAAGGCACTCCCATGAATATATTGGGAAGAACTGGGTCGGGTGTCAGCCTGAGAACTCACCGGCCTAGGAGCCCGCGCGGCGTGAAGCCCGCGGTCCTCGGATGTGGGAGGAGGTACTTCGGAGGCCTTGAACAACACCTTCCATGCGCCTTTGTGTGTCATGTCATAGAGCCTCCGGAGCGTCTGGTGCTCGGTTGGGACGAACTCCCACATATTGACTGCCCGCCTCTGACAGGACAGGATCCGGCAAATGAGCATGACCTGGACCACGTTGACAAACTTGATGTTCATTTCCTTCATGCTTTTGATGCATGTCTGGAGTCCGGCCAGCTCCATGGAATCGCCCGAGGACAGGCCCTTCTTCTCCAGGAGGTGAGCCGCATGGGGGCTCCGGATCGAAACTCGGGGGCCGCCACCCAGTTGGCGCCGTGCGGCTCGGTGATGTAAAACCACCCCGATTGCCATCCTTTTACGGTCTCTGCAAAAGAGCCGTCGAGCCATGTGACGTTGGGCATTCTGCCCACCATGGCCCCTCCGCACTTTGCTTGTTGGCTGCTCACAACCTTCAGCTTCACGCAGAAGGTTTGCAGCCATAGGCCGAAGTGAGGCCGAATGCGGAGGAAGGCCTCGCATACGACAATGAACGCCGAGATGTTGAGGACAAAGTTTGGGGCTAGATCATGGAAATCTAGCCCGTAGTAGAACATGAGCCCGCGAACGAAGGGATGGAGTGGAAATCCCAGTCCACAGACGAAGTGGGCGACGAATACGACCCTCTCATGGGGTCCTGGGGTCAGAATGACCTGCCCAGCGTCTAGTAGACGGTGCGCTATGTCCGCGGCCAAGTATCCGGCCGCCCGAAGATTTGCAATGTGCTTCTCCTTGATGGTGGAAGCCACCCACTTGCCTCCCGCTCCGGACATGTTTAGCTGTGCAGAGAAGACTTAGGCTTGGGCGCTGGAGCTCGAGGGGGAGAGAGTGGGCAAAGGAGGAAGAAGGCGTGGGTGAAAATGGAGAAATATTATCCCTTTATAGAGGAGACGAGAGCGGTGCGCCTCCCCACTTGCCCGTTGGGAATCGCTTGTTTCCCAAGCGCCACGATTAATGGCGTGGTGAGATTACCCATACCCGTATTGATGAGAATCCCGTGATAAGTAGACACGATCTCTGCTTTGACAAGACGTGTCAAAGAAACCTCCTCACAATATGCGCTGTAGCTGGTTGTGGGAAAATGGATCGAATAACGATCCGACCGTAATAACATGTCACGTCATCAGAAAAAGTTGTCAGCAGATTGCATTTGTGAAATATCATTCTCTCTACGGTGGCATATGAAGATCATCTCGAAGATCCGGACACGGTCTAAGTGTTCGATGATTACTCTGGAGTATTCGGAGAAGGAACCCGCCTTGCAATGCCGAAGACAATACTGCGTGTCGGACTCATCGTCATTGAAGCCTGGTTCAGGGGCTACTGAGGGAGTCCTGGATTAGGGGGTATCCGGACAGCCGGACTGTGTACAACGTCCGGACTATTGAAGCGTGAAGATACAAGACTCAAGACTTCGGCCCGTGTCTGGATGGGACTCTCCTTTGCGTGCAAGGCAAGCTTGGCGATCCGGATATTATATATCCTTCCTTGTAACCGACTCCATGTAAACCCTATCCCTCTCCGGTGTCTATATAAACCGGAGAGGTTGGTCCTGAGAAGGCCGATCACAATTACAATCATACCATCGTAGGCTAGCTCTTAGGGTTTAGCCTCTACGATCTCGTGGTAGATCTACTCTTGTACTACCCATATCATCAATATTAATCAAGCAGGAAGTAGGGTTTTACCTCCATCGAGAGGGCCCGAACCTAGGTAAACGTCTGTGTCCCTTGCTTCCTGTTACCATCAGCCTTGACGCACAGATTGGGACCCCCTACCCGAGATCCGCCGGTTTTGACACCGACAACGGGCCTTAAGTCGCCTCTGGGCTTTGAGCCCTTAACTGAACCGCCATCTCTATCCCGGGTCTTGGGCTTCAAGAATATTTGTAAGTATAACCCAGCCCCTCCTGGGCGGGTCATACCAATAGTTATATCCCCAACACTTCTGAAGCACTACCTTTACATGGTCCATCATATTGGGTATCATTGACGTCAAGTTTGCTGGCTGTTATATTGCTCCGTGAGGTTCTTGTGGATATATCACTGTGTGCAATTATATCTGACATGCATGGAAGACAACTAGTGGTTAGATTTATGTAATGAGTGCATGTAGGAGACAACATAAATAGTAGGACTAGGCTTAACTAGCAGCAACAGGTCTCAAAAACTAAAGGGAGAAGACAAATGAAAGCTACAGAATATGTATCATTTGTACTCTTTATTAACTAGATGGCACAAAAAAGTATTAAAGAACAACATAGGTAATACTAGAAGTGGTATAATCACTAGCCTGTGGGATAGCATTGGTTGATGGATGATAAGTACGGAACAACACTACCTAACAAGTCTCTTCTCTGAACTATGGAATAGCATTAACTCCTGAACAAGACTCTTAAGAGATCAGCACGAATATACAGTGAAATGTGATAATCTATTTTCCAAGCTTAGATGAATAACAAAGCCATAAATGTTGCACACAAGTAAGATGAGAGTACAACCTATCTGGCCGCCATCCATAGGACTGAGCATCATGCACTGACTTGTCGATGGCCCTGCAGTTGTTGTGTCTGTCCATGTTGGGCACGCACATTCGATGCAGGGAACTGTTGAGTGGGGACTATAGCTCCCTTCTGGTGTACGCTTCCCTTGTTGGAGCAGCTACGGTGAGAAGGAGGACGGTGTGGCTGACGATGCAGAAAATGCATAATATTAAGAACCACACATATCTCTGAGCTGAAGAAATACCCTAAGAGATCAACAGTAAGGTACGAGACTGGTCCCACACATGTTGACTCAAAACTAAATTGGGGTCACATGATTTTATTTTATTTAGGTACTGTCCGAACCGCGCCGGATGGCATGATGGCCATCCTATGCCTCCCGGCTGACACTGTTCAAAATCTTCCCCAAAGAGCCAACGAGCACTGGTAGAGCAGCCTGCCTCCACCGTCCCTGGCCGTGAGACCTCCGACCAAAACCCTACTCCCCGCCCCAGCGCACTGCCATGGTTGCGCCACCCCCAGCCAATCCACAAAGACTGGCCATCATCCAGATCCGGTGGCAGTAGTACCTTCAACCCACGCAACTCTAAGATAGCAACCTAAGTGCTACTTTCATGGCGAACTTGCGCCCCCACACCCTTACGTTAGACTCCAGCGAATCGGCAGCCTAGGAGCTCCGCCGCCTTGAGGGGTGTTGTTTCCCATTGGGAATCAATTAGCCCAAAATAAAAATTTAAACAACTGACGCCTAAATAAAGTGATTTAAGATGAGTGTACAACCTATCTTGCGGCCCGGTGAAGTAGGCAGCTCCAGCTGCCGAGTCGGTCAGGCCGGTGCGGTTCTGGTGGCTCCCGGTGGCAGGAAAGCAAAGATGTCGTGATGTTCAATGGCTACAGGGAAGCAACGCTGGGGCCCTGGACACATTCGAAGTTGGGGCCGCTCCGTCACCATGCACAACGGCGCGGGTGAATGTAACGCCTCGAATCCGATGCGCAAGGTGTCTTCCAGTTATTCGCCATCGTTGCCATGTCATTTTTCTTGCATGTTGCATTTTGCCATGTCATCATATGCATTTCATCTACATGTTTTACAAAACTTGCATCTCCGTTGTTCGTTTCGGATTCCCACACTCGCACGCGCTCGTTGCACCTCCCAGTTCTTGTTTTGTGAGCCGCGGAAAAATGTTCTCAGAATGGGCCAAGAGTTCACGAGTGGCCTTGGTATATCACCGGTAGACCGCCTGTCAAATTCTGTTCCATTTGGAGATCGTTTGATGCCCCAACGGTTAACCGAGTTAACCGAAACCCCTCTCTCTTTGCTGCCCAGCACCCCTTCACAACAGCCCAATATCCCATCTAAATCCCCTCCATGCTCTCCGTCATTGGATCACGATCGTGTGGGCGACAAGCACCTCATTTGGACTCTCCTAGCTCCCTCTATCTATATAAAGGCCTCCCTCGTCCAAATCATGGATCAAATCCACCCTAACTCTAGTTCAAACTCGTCCCTGCCGCCGGACAAATCCTCCACCGACGATCAGACACGTCCACCTCCGTCGCCTCCAGCCAATCTTTGCCTGCCACGTGTCGTAGTCATCCTCTCAGCCCCCTCCACCGCCGCCGGCCCGCCTGGGCCCGATGCAAGCCCGCCCGAACCCATCGAAGCCCGAGCCGCCCCGAACCACGCTGCCGCACCTCCCGTTCACCGCTGCCCCCTGGTGCCTTGCTGCCCGCGCCCGCTGCCGCCCGCCTCGCCAGGAACTCGCCGCCTCCACTGCCATGCGCCGCGCCTCGCCGCCTCTCCCTGTTGCTCGCGCCTCTGCGCGACTCGCAACGCCTTTGCGGAGCACCGCCCATGGCCCGCCCACCCGCCCGCGGTCGGATCCGGCCGATCCGGTCCCTGCCATCAACCCTTACGCCCGCGCGGATCCGGCGAGATTCGGCGGAGAGACCTCCCGCCAGCCCGCCACCCGGCATTGTCCTCGCCGCCTTCGCCGGCGTTGACCCCGCGCTAGGATCCCTCCGTCCCAATCTGGCCTCGTCCCCTGATCCAAACGGCGCCACGCCCGTCCCGCTCCGCTCTGTCCCGGAACCTCTTCATCCACTTTCCACGAGGTTGATTTTCCACTAAGTCCCCAGGATTCTCATCTCATATTGCATGTTTGCCATGTCATATCTCCATGCATATAGCTCCATTTTGCATGCATGATATGTCAAAATGTTCATCTCGTGATGCTCATCGTGTTAGTGTTCTGTTGCATGCTTGTTACTGTTCATATTGATGCCTTAATCTTCGTTGCAAAACTGCTATGTGATATAAACTGCTAGAATCTGCTGATTGTTAACATCATGTATGCATCTTATGAGTGGTGTAACTTTGTGTCGGTGTCAAAACCGGCGGCTCTCGGGTAGGGGGTCCCGAACTCTGCGTCTAGGCGGATGGTAACAGGAGACAAGGGACATGAGTTTTTACCCAGGTTCGGGCCCTCTCGATGGAGGTAAAACCCTACTCCTGCTTGATTGATATTGATGATATGGGTAGTACAAGAGTAGATCTACCCTGAGATCAAGGAGGCTAAACCCTAGAAGCTAGCCTATGGTATGATTGTTGTTCGTCCTATGGGCTAAAACCCTCCGGTTTATATAGACACCGGAGAGGGCTAGGGTTACACAGAGTTGGTTACAATGGTAGGAGATCTACATATCCGTATTGCCAAGCTTGCCTTCCACGCGCCAAGGAAAGTCCCATTCGGACACGGGACGAAGTCTTCAATCTTGTATCTTCATAGTCTTGGAGTCCGGCCAATGATGATAGTTCGGCTATCCAGACACCCCCTAGTCCAGGACTCCCTCAGTAGCCCCTGAACCAGGCTTCAATGACGACAAGTCCGGCGCGCATATTGTCTTCGGCATTGCAAGGTAGATTCCTCCTTCGAATAATTCATAGAAGATCGTGAACACCAGGATAGTGTCCGGTTCTCCAAAATAAATTCCACACACCACCGTAGAGAGAATAATATTTACACAAGTTCAATCTGCTGATGTATTTCGTGGCATGACGTCACACCACGGCCAAGCCTTTACTCGAATTGTTTTTATTATTCCACCACAGCGCGTTTAGCGAAGCGGTTTCCTTGGCACGTCTTGTCGAAGCAGAGATCGTGTCCCCCTATTCCGGGATTCTCACCAATACGGACGTGGGTAACCCAACCACGCCCGTTGGCACGCCTCCTCCATCGAAGGCAAGTCCCAAACGGTCACGGGGACGGCTCTTGGTATTCTACCCCTTTATAATGAGACCAAGGCCCGTTCCTTTTCTTCAATACCAATCGAATCCGCCCCTCGCCTCGAGTTCCAACACCTAAGGTTCCAGATTCAGGCGCTTCGGACCTTTAACAATGTCCGGCTCCGACCCACAGGACCGGTGGATGCCCTCTTCTGTCACGGAAGAAGACGTCCTAAAGCTGAGAGACGCCAGGTACCTAACCTGCGAGATTTCACATAGGTTGCCCGCCCAAAGGCAAGTCATTCGCACTCCCGAGCCTGGTGAGAGCGTCGTGTTCGTGTCTCACTTCCGTCGGGGTTTAGGCTTCCCGATGGACCCCTTCGTGAGGGGGCTCATGTTTTATTACGGGCTGGAATTCCATTACTTGCCTCCGGAGTCCATCCTCCACATCTCATCGTTCATTAATGTCTGCGAAGCCTTCCTCCGCACTATCCCTCACTTTGGATTGTGGCTCAAGACCTTCAACATGGAGCCGAAGACGATCGAGGCGGCAGCAGAGAGTTGGAGGCGATTATAAAAAGCGGGCCGATGCTCCATGGCCCGAGGGCTCTTTTCAAAAGGAGCTCGGCCTGTGGCAATAGGAGTGGTTCTATATCACCGCTCCCAGGGGCACCAGGCAGGTGGCGCCACCCGCCTTTCGCTCGGGTCCTCCACAACGGCTGGCGTCATAGGTCAACAAAGGGCTTGACTGGGGGCCGTCCAAGGACGTACCAATATTGCAGGGCCGGATTCGAGACCTCCAAGAGAGGGAGATCAATCTGGTCGTAGTGACGCAGGTTATGCTAATTCGGCGCCTTCTGCCCTGCAAACGTCGCCCTCTCCTCCTGTGGGAATTCAATCCGGAGGGACCGCGAGCTCTCCACCACTTCATGGGCGCGACGCATGTGGAGATGTATAAACTGTCCTTCGGATCACAAGAGATGTGTCCGGTCTTGACAGAGGACGCAGGTCTGAGTTGCAATCGCCCGGATACTCAAGTAAGTAGTCCTGTGTCCGGACATACCTTCCGTTCATTTATCATAGATTTGCCTTTTAACCAGCTATCTCTTGAACAGGAGTGGATAGCGAAAGCAAAACTGATACGGTGTCCGACACCCCTCCCTGAGACCACGCCGGATCCCATGTCAGTCAAGATGCTGGAGGTTGCGCCTTCAAAAGAGGGCGAAGGGGAAAACAGGAAAACTACCGCCTCCGCTAAAGAGGCTCTCAAGAAAGGGGGGATCGAGAATCCCTCCCTACAGGGGGAGAAGAGGACCACTTCCGAAGATCCGGAGGCCAAGGCCTCAAAGCGGGGGAAGAAATCTTCACCGGATGGTCCTGCGCCAGGAGAAGCCCCGACCGCACTATTTGTCGGTGTACTAAAGTAGGGGGTACCTTAGTACCCCAAACTTGTGCACGGGCAGTCACAGCACCCCCGTGGCAAGGCTTGCCGGACGTCCGGCAAGGCTCTCCACCACTCATTACTGCCATTCAAGAACAAAGTACTAGCCAAGAACACGAAGGCCCCGGCAAGAGGAGCTTGCCGGGAAGGCTAGCCAGGGCAACATCGGAAGACTTGCCGCGGCGCCCAGCGCCCGGCAAGGCACGGGCGGCCGCAAACTTCTTGCCGCACAAAGCAGAACAGGTCAGCGGAAGGCACTTGCCGTGGCAAGGCTGCCACCCAGACTCCAGCGCACCCAGCGACGTGGTCGTCCGCAAGACCATCCCAAGGGCACGTGGCGGGCGCAACACAGCCATGCGGAGCGGGTGGCGAACGGAGTCGACAAAGGGCGCCATCGTGGCAACCGGTGGCTCACTTAACGGTCACCCCTCCTGCCTTTGTTAGGGCGACCGGACGGGCATTTAATGCTCTTGTCCCCGCCGTCGAAATTAGGTAGGGGCATTTACAGTCTGCTCGCTGTACCAACCGCGCTTTACGCTTTACCCCCTCTTCTCTGCTGCCACTGTGGGTACCCCTTCGGACTATAAACCGAGGCCCATGCGCACGTAGAAGAGGTTCGTCCATCGACACCCACAGCACCACCATATGCTCGCACGCCGAGCTAGATCCAATAACAACACAAAGCAGCAGTAGGGTGTTATCTCTCCGAGAGCCCCGGCTAGGTAAAGATGCCCGCCTCTCCGTGCGGCGCCTGACCTCGATCTGCTCTGCGTCGACCCCCGCCTCCTTGCCGAACGAAGGGGCCCCATGCCCCATAGGTGCTCGAGGCCACAGAGAAAGCGCCCGACATCTTTGGCGCCAGCAGGGGGCGCGTCGGTCGTGGAGCATCCGATCCGGTCTCCACGCGACGCTGCATCAACGCTATCGTCAACATGCCACCAAGAAGAAGCCGAGGTGGCCGCGCCTCGCCGGTTCGCCACCACCGCCGGAGCAAACGGGCGGCGGGACGGACGCCGGCGGAGGAGCGGGCGCCGCCGGTGGGTCTCGTGTCGTCACTAGATCCAAAAACAAGGCCCCGCAAGCGTCGGCGACCGAGCAGACGCCGCACCCCTCCCAGGAGGTGCAAGGTCAACAACGCCCCGGTGCTCCTAGCACCGTACTCGCATTGGAACAAGGCCAACATGGTGGGTCGCGGGACGCCCGAGGTCAGCATGCACGCCCGCATGCTGGCGCGAGCGAGATACGGTCGCCCAGACGGGGTGTGGTGCCTCCCAATCCAGTTGGGAGTCCAAGCACCTCCCGCTCTTCGCGCCGTTCATCACCACCGCCACCCAAGACAGCAGAGGAAGCGCTGGCCCGGGCCCAGCTGCTTCTAGACTTCCCTCCGGCGCCGCACAAGATCGACGACTGGAGGATGGCCATACACAGCCTCATCGGCTTCGCCAACGGCGACAAGCCCTGGCGACCAATCGCGTCGAGGGCCCGGCAAGATGCCCCGGCGCAGGCCGGCGCCGATAGGACCGCTGGGGGTGCCGCTTCCGTGCACTCCCAACCCCAAAGGCTGAGATCGCCAGCTCGCCGGACCAACCTTGACGCGGACTCCACCGCGTCATCGGACCCGCGAACTCGCAGCGATCAACGCCACGTCCTCCAAGAACGGCAACACGAAGACGCTCGTACCCGCATCGAGCGCCGGAGAGAAGCGCGACGTCAATCTGACCAGCGCGCTGGGCCCGCTGTCGACGCACACGTAGCTGGAGAACCAGGCGACTTGCCGTACGCGGCAGGTTGCCCTGCGTTCACCCGCGAGTTGCGGCAAGTCCAGTGGCCCAAGACCAAGAATTTCAAGCCAGACGTGCCCGAGAAGTATGACGGCAGGATACACCCAACGGAGTTCCTCAGCATCTACACCATCGCGGTGCAGGCTGCCGGAGGGCGCGACGAGAAGATCCTCGCCAACTACTTCCCGCTGGTACTCAAGCCCAACGTCAGATCTTGGCTCATGCACTTGCCGGACGGCTCCATCTCCTCATGGGCGGACCTGTGCCATCAGTTTGTCGGTGCCTTCACGGGTGGCCACAAGCCTCATGGCCGAAAAGTGACCTCCACTTGCTCGCCCGTATGAGGGGAGCCCTCGCGTAAGTATATACAAAGATTCAGCCAGGTGCAACGCAACATCCGAGACGTCCACCCTGCTGCGGTTATTAGCGCGTTTCATCAGAACGTGCGTAACCGCCGGATGAGGGAGGAGATGGCGATGTGCAATATCAGAGATGTCAGTGAGCTTTACGCTCTGGCCGACAAGTGTGCACGAGCTGAGGAGGGGAGGAAAATCCCCGGAGAGATTGCCGGAGCAGAAGGATCTGACAGCGAGGATGCCGCCCCGGCAAGGAAGAACCGGAGGCGGAATAATAGGAAGAGGAAACCTAAGGATGTGCTAGCTGTTGAGCATTACGGCAACGGAGGCGGCTCCGACAAGGCCAAGACCGACGATTCCGGTGAGGCTGTAGCAGTCGCCGACAAGCAGGACGGCTCCGGCAAGCGTTATTGCAAGATCCACCGCACCAAAGGCCATGACCTCCAAACCTGCAAAAAAGTAGAGCAGATGGCGGAGCTGCAAAAAGCAGAGTATGAGCGACGCGATAAGGAGAGAGCCCAGGGAGGTGGCGGAGGATCCGCAAGAAGCTTCCCGCCTGAGGGGACTTCGGCAAGGCTAAGCTGCAAGGAGACAGCCTCCCAGCGCCGCGACAAGGACGAAGGTGAAGATGAAGATGAAGAGATGGAGGAAGATGAGACCGATGATCGGAGTTTCGAAGGCAACAGGTGTTGTGCATCGACGGCGGCACCTCCTCGCACACCTCGCACCGCCAACTCAAACAATGGGTGCGAAGTGAATGCAGTGGAGTCCCTGTCCGAGGCACGCAGGAGCCTCAAGTGGTCCGCACGCCCATCGTCTTTGACGTTGAGGACCACCCTGATCTTGTCATCGCGGTCGGGTGCTTGCCGATGCTGGTTTCACTCAACAATCCGCAACCTCAAGGTCACGAAGATGCTGGTAGACGGCGGGCCGGCCTGAACTTGATTTCCTCCGCGGTGCAAGAAGCTCCAGATCCCGACAATGAGCTCAAGAAACTGGTGCCTTTCAAGGAATAAATCCGGAAGGAGCAAGCCTAAGGGAAGATCACATTGCCGATGGCGCTCGGCAATGAACTGAACTTCGTGGATCGAGAGGATCACGCTCGATGTGGCTGATATCCCCTTGCCCTATAACGGATACTCGGCCGACCCTTTCGCCAAGTTCATGGCGGCCTCTCACTATGCATACAATGTGCTCAAGATGCCCGGCCCGATGAGTGTTATCTCTGTCCAAGGCGACAAGAGGGATGCGCTCATCTGCACCGACAAGATCTACCGGAAGCAAAGAATGCGAGAAGCGCGAGCCACTCGCCGCCGAAGCCCCCGGGAAGAAGAAGGCCAAGTCCGCGAGAATAGCTCTGTGCCGACTCCGCATCGCACCTCCCGGGCGTTCGCTGCCGTCGAGGACGCGCCATCGAGCTCTGCCGGCCGAGGAAGCAAAGAAAGCTACCAAACTGCGAACTTTTGAGATCGTGTTTCCTAGAAGTCCACACCTTGTATGAAGAACCCGAGCGCAGAGGGGTCGAGTCGTGGTTAGGTTGCGCCGTCAATCCGCTTCGAATCCACTCGACGGTAAGAGCGCGCCGCAACCAGCCCGCCGAGTTCTTCCCGCCGGAGGCAACACGCACCGGCTGCTCTGGTGCCCCGTGACTCAACAAGTGTGTTTGCACCAAGGGTTCCCAGCGTAAAAAACATACAAGGGGTGGTGGAAACCAAGGAAGAAATACGACCCGCTCGGTCGCGAGACGGAAAAGCTAAGTCACCCGAGCTTTTGTGCAAGAGCACTTTTCAGTCCTATAGCCTGTGTTATACCCTCGGCGTTTATCCCTTGTAAAAACCAGACGCTGGAGGAGCCGACTCGATTAAGTTGCGTTCTTGCTTTGTTTCGAGTCCGCTCAACAATGCAAGAATCTGCAATCGCCGAGAAGGTTTCTTGCGGATACAACATCGCCAGAAAGCTCTTGGCGTCCCGCGACTCAGCAAGTGTGTTAGCCCGGCAAGTTCCTAGAAGCGTGGGGTTAAAAGCGCACAAGGGATATAACGAAACGGATGGCGTAACATAGCAAGCCTTGCCATGGGGCAGCCTTCGTATGAGAAACTTGTGCGCGGAGGAACCTACTCGCGGCTAAGTTGCGCCCTTGCTTTGTTTCCGAGTCCGCTCAACAATACAAGTGCGCTGCAACTGGCCCGAGAAGGTTTCTTGCCGGGAACAACACCGCCAGCGGGCTGCTGATGTTCTGCGCTCAGCAAGTGTGTTCGCCCCGGCAGGTTCCCCAGAAGTGTAGAGTGCGAACATACGAAGGGCAAAGCATGGCATCGCGTGGTAGAATTGCATCATGAAAGAATAGCTTGTTTCAGCGCTGTCTCAGTTATTTTCATGACTATGATTACAGTGGCAAGGAGAAGCGGAGGCGCGGCCGGCCAAGACAAAGCCACTGAATGGCCACCTTAGCTGGGGCTGCAGTGCCAAGGTTCCTCTCCGCAAACCAAGGTCGCGGGAAGCTACTGAGTCGATAAGTTTCTCATCCTCGTCATGCATCCTCTTGTGGACTGGGAAGGCGGGGCGCGTCCTTGAACGAGTGTGCTTTGTAAAAGAAGACCGTGTCTTGGAGGGCCGAGTCGCGGCTAAGTTGCGCCCTTGGGTTGTTTCCGAGTCCGCTCAACAACACAAGCGCGCTGCAACTGGCCCGGCAAGGTTTTCTTGCCGGAAGCAACACCGCCCATTGGTCACCGGCGTCCGTGCTCAGCAAGTGTGTTCGCTCCGACAAGACCCCTAGAAGCGTAGGGTGGGAATGTACAAAGCACAAAGTCAAGTAAAGGACTTAGCCCGACAAGCGTTCCCCTCTTTTTCATTAAAAACATCCTGGTTTAGTACAAGTCCATACGAGGATGAAAAACATGATAGAGAGGATTACATATTTTAAATGCAACTAAGGCCCGAAGGCTTACAAGTTAAAAGATAAGGTGCTCAGTAATCCCCTCCTGTTTCTCTGTTCAGAGGTAGGTCAGGAGTCCCCGCAAGAGAAGCTTGCCGGAGGGCGAAGGCGCCTAGGAGAGCTACGGCGCTAGAAGACACCAAGAGAACTTCGGGGCCGGCCGGAGCTTGGCGGAGGCGGAGGCGCCGGAGGCAGAGCTCGAGGCGGGGTGGTGGAGCGTCGACCTGGCCGACAAGGCGCCTCGCCCTCGTACTCTGACTTGATGGCCTTGCCGCCACCCCTCTTCCTCTTCCGCAGCCCTCCTCGCCCCGCCCAAGGAGACGGCCCGGGGAGTTCGAAGGCGGCGACCCGGATGATGGGGTCGCGGTGGCGCTGCGAGCAGCGTCCGACGCCTAGTCGGACCCGCCATCCTCGTCGTCGTCGTTGTCGCTCCCCTCCTCGTCCTCTCGCTCGAGGAGGGACCTTTGTCGGAGGAGCTGTCCACACAGCATCTCGCCGGGTGCCGGAGTCCCGAAGACCTTGACGCGCGAAGGTCGCCCTCCATTAACTTAAAATGGAGGGTAAACCCGCCGTCAAGCTGTGGATGCGGTGACGTCTTCCACCCTCGGTCGAAGTACATCACGCCGGGTGGGGATCGACACTCACTTTCGAGTGCCGCTGATCCCGCAGCCCCTCATGCGCAAACTCCAACATCTTGGGCGGATCCGGATCCATTGCGCTCATGAAGCGGGGCGGCAGCCGGAGACGACGGCGCGGTGCCGCCGCAGCTTGATGAAGAACTCGAGGATCGTCTCCGTGTGGACCGCCTCGAGGAAAGGATACCTGGCGAAAGCGGGGAGACGATCGCCTCGACCGCCTCTCCCGGCGCCTCGGCCCGTCCTCGACCTCGTCCATGCCTCGCCCCTCCCTCTCCCCTCGTGGCGGTTCGGCCACCAGTCTTGAGGATAGGGAGGCGCGCTCTGAGGCGACCCTCGCTGCCACCGTTGAAGAACGAGGATTCGCTCCCTCCATGGCGGATGGGGAGAAGAGTAAGCGGAAATCAAAGGCGAAGGGAGAAGAGGAAGTGCGAGACTATTGTGCTCCCCTTCGCCCCTTTTAAAGGGCGAGGTGGGGCTCAACCGCCCAGTCCAGCCAATCGAGAGCGAGGGGGCAGAGGCGGGCCGACGCCCATCTCCCCGTGACGGCTCGGTCTCCCACCTTCGCCCACGATCCCCCACGCATGTGGGCCGCGTGTAAGGGCCGGAGCGACGGGTGAAGCGACCTCGCCCTGCACCATGATCACGGGGGTGGATGCCTTGAAGATCGCAAACACTACCCACGTCCCCCACAACACCGCAATCGACGCGTGCCATTGCGGGGGAACGCGGTGGGCGCGGAGCCCGTTGCTGTGCGGACCCAGGCCACGCTGCGTGCCAGTGCCTTTTTTGGGCTGGCCCAACAACGCCAAAGACTGTATGGCCCAGGCCCGGGGGCTCCTGTCGGTGTACTAAAGTAGGGGGTACCTTAGTACCCCGAACTTGTGCACGGGCAGTCACAGCACCCCCGTGGCAAGGCTTGCCGGACGTCCGGCAAGGCTCTCCACCACTGATTACTGCCATTCAAGAACAAAGTACTAGCCAAGAACATGAAGGCCCCGGCAAGAGGAGCTTGCCGGGAAGGCCAGCCAGGGCAACATCGGAAGACTTGCCGCGGCGCCCAGCAGCGCCCGGCAAGGCCTAGCGGCAAACAAACTTGCCGCAGACAGCAAGAAACAGGGCGCTGCAAGGCACTTGCCAGCGCAAGGCTGCCACCGGACTCCAGCGCACCCAAATGCGGCGTGTCGTCGGAAGACCATCCCAAGGGCACGTGGCGGCGCAACACAGCCATGCGGGCGAGGTGGCGAACGGAGTCGACAGAGGCGCCATCGTGGCAACCGGTGGCTCACTTAACGGTCACCCCTCCCCCTTTGTTGGGCGACGGACGGGCATTTAATGCCCTTGTCCCTGCTGTCGAAATTAGGTAGGGGCACTCACAGTACTTTATTGTACCAACCTGCGCTTTACGTTTCTACCCCTCTTCCCACGCTGCCACTGTGGGTACCCCTTCGGACTATAAAAGGAGGCCCATGCGCACGAGAAGAGGTTTAGTCCATCGACACCCACAGCACCACCATATGCTCGCACGCTCGAGCTAGATCCAATAACAACACAAAGCAGCAGTAGGGGTGTTATCTCTCGGAGAGCCCCGGCTGGGTAAAGATTGCCCGTCTCCCAGCGTGCGCCTGACCTCGATCCGCTCTGCCTTGCCCCGCTCCCTGCCCAACCGTAAAGGGCCCCAGTGCCCCATAGGTGCTCGAGGCCGCAGAGGAAAGCGCCCCGACACTATTTCCCCAAGGGAATCAGCCCTCCAGCGAGCCGTAAGTAGAAAAGGGGATTTTTTTTAATAATGGACATCCCTGTTTTTATTTCTAAGGATAACTGAAGTTATTACCTTGTAGTTCGGATGTCAGCCCTTCTCAGCAGAGCTCATCTTTGGGGGATCTTCGTCCGGAGATGATGGAGAGCGAGATGCCTCCATCTGCCACACCATCAGGCGGGGCGGACGACCCTGAGGTGTCGTCGCGGAGGGTCTCCCCGAGTCCGGCGGGGCCGATGGGTTCGGCACCAACTGGTGTACGGCTGGAGGAGCTGAAGGATCTGCTCGAGATGGCGTCTATCTCAGAAGATCACCGTACATTAATGAGTACGGTGATTGAAAGGATTTCATCCGCTGAGAGTGGGTTGCATGAGGCCGTCAGAAGTTTACTGACGGGGTTTGAGGTACGTAAAAATGACATACTTTTTGACAGTTTTGCGCTTAGAATGCGCCCTGTATAGATAGTAGCCCCTGAGACTCGGTATGTTGTCAAAAACAACAGCGTGCCGAGGATCATAATCTCAGTTATAAGGTGTCGCCCTTCCCGTACAGGTGGCGGGGCGTTCGGTGGCCAGCCGGACTGATGTAGTTGCCGAACTGAAGTGGCAACTTGACATTGTGGATGCAGACATCGCACTGATCAATAAACAACTTGACGAGTCACAAGGTAGGTGGCTTCTCCGCGGTCACCTGGTAAGGGAGCTGATGCCCACACCTTACAACATGTATGCTTGATGCAGATGGCGCCGCTGCTATGGAGGACCTGCGGGCGGAGCTTGCTCGAGCCAAGGAGCAAGCCAGAAAAAGTGATGCGGCTGCCTTGAAGGCGGCCGAAGAGCTAAAAGCCGAACAGGCAGCTCACTGCCGAAGTAGGGAGGAAATGGCCGAAATGGCCGTGAAGCTGAAGGACGCTACCGACCGCTATGTTTTTCTTGAAGAAGAACGCCAAGCGGAGCAAGAGGACCTGAAAAAGGCCACCACCGAAGCCAAGGATGCCCGCTCCGCAATGAGGGCTATAAAGGAGGAGCTGCGTCAGGCCGGGGATATTGCGGCTGGAAAGCCCTTTCTGCTGCGTAGGAAGTTCACGGACCCGAAGTTGCTCAGTTGGGCCAGTTGTGGGGTGCGGAGGATGCTTATCTGAATTTGGCGGCGAGTGCGGCGGACGCGGTCGTGCATTTCCGAAGCCAAAAGAATCATGGGATGGAAGAGCTTTTTTGGTCTCAATTCCATAATCCGGAGCGTCCACTTCCGTTAACCGATCGGTTGGCTGAGTGGGCTGAGCTGAACAGGTTGTCCGGACTTGCCATGAAGGATGCCGTGGCTCATCTGTGGCTGAAAAGGCCCGAGCCGAAGAGTTATTTTGGCTTAGTGTAGCAATTCCTTGATGCGGTGCCGCATATCAAGGCGATGAAGCGGTCGGCATGCATAGAGGTGCAGATGGCTCGCCGTGTCAAAACATCTGGGCAGAGATGGAGGCCACCAACGTTGCATCCCGGGATTCGGACAGAAGCCGATTACCCGCCGAGCACTATTTTGAGGAAGTCCTGCAGGGCGCTCTTTTAATAGAGTCGCAGTGCTCGAAAAACGTTATGTTCAAATGACATGTATGATTTGTAAAACCATATTTATAATATAAGGGCTTTTTATACTTGTGCGTTCAAGTATTGAAACATCTCCTGTGCGGGCATTAATGTATATGTATGTATAACCTAAAAGATGGCAGTCTTCGGCTTCAGCCCACACGCACATGGTGCGGGGGTGTTTGCCAAAAAGCACATTTTCACACTTAATCCAACGTCTTGGTCCCGGGAAGGAGGTAATAGCGTAGAAAACTAGGCAACCGGACTATGATGCTTTATCACTTTCACTTAGCCATAGGAGTTCGATGGTGGGGCTACTATATAGCCACTAGGGGCACCGTGCTCTCCAAACTCGGGGCGCGTGTGTGCCTGACCGGGAAACCGTCCTTCGTCAAAGCGGAGGAATTCTAAACATTCCGATAGTCAATCGAGTGGTTGACCAGTCTCTCGCTATATCATGACAGTCAATTTTCGGCTTTCTCTACTGAGGTGCTCACCTGGCCGAACCGAGGCAAAATCGCAGTAGTTCTCCTGGTGCCGCGTTAGCCGATAGAACGGAACGTAAGGCAGCAAAACACAGGAGCCGGGCAAACCCAAAATTTGACCAAAGACATGATTCAGAGTTGATGCATATAAGGCCTAACTCGAGACGCCGAACACTCCCTAAGGTATTCGGTCTTTATGAAAACGGGCAGAACAATGCCCTAAGCCCCTAGTATCCAGGTACGCGCAAAAACTTCTGATGCGGCCGATGCCAAAATACCAGCCTCCTCCTCGGTTATGGTAAGAAACCGGGGGATGTGTATCGACAAGAGACAGTAAAAAAGGTTTACGCAGGGTCTTAATCTGAAGAGAATCCTTGCAACGGGTCCCTGTTGCACGTCTGCGCCTGTGTCTCCGTTGTGCTGTATCCTGGATGGGTGTAGCATGCTGTTCATCTGTAAAAGAGAAGAACTTAATTTGAAAAAAGATCGTGTGAAAAATGTATTTAAAACAGAGTATGATTAAAAAATGAAGAAAATTGAGCTTTATTGGCTCTTATTGTTCATGCGTGCAGCCCCTTGTAAAGGGGTACGCGGCTAGTAAGCTCCTTGTTTATTTACACCGGACTCGCCTAACCGTGTCCGGGGTCTGAATGACCTGTTTTAGGAGCTTTGATCAGTAAAGACGGATTAGTGTGTGGCTGACAAGGCAGTCTCACGTTCTTCCGCGGTCGAGGAACACTCAAAGTTACCCTTTAATGAGATGATACCGCGTGGACCGGGCATTTTAAGTGTAAGAGACGTGTAATGCGGTATTGCGTTAAAGCGGGAGAAAGCTTTGCATCCCAATAGTGCTTGATGGCTACTTTTAAATGGGGCGATATGGAAGATTAGCTTTTCGCGATGGAAGTTGTCAGATGAACCGAACACAACTTCTAGTAGTAGGGAGCCCATAAAATTGGCATATAGGCCTGGCGTCACTCCTTTAAAGGAAGTGTTGCTATGTCGAATTTTGGTAGGGTCTATCCCCATTCTGCGGATTGTGTCCTGGTATAACAGGTTTATATCACTGCCGCCATCCATTAGGACTTGTGTAAATTGTAGTCCGTCGATTATAGGATCCAATATCAAAGCAGTCCATCCTGTGTGTCGAATACTTCTGGAGTAATCCTGATGGTCGAAAGTAATTGGATTTGACATCCGGTTTGGGACTCATTGGGGTGGACCGTCTTGGTAGCGTACTTTAGTAGGCGCCGCCCTATTTTTCCTTGTTATCACTTGAAGTGAATTCACTGTTTTGACTTTTTGTGGGAAATTCTTTTGTTTTCCGGCGCTCTGCTTGTGGGGTTTGTCATCGTACTCACTTGGTGTGTCGAGCCCCTTGTGTTCGGCGTTAAGTCGGCCGGACTGCTTGAAGACCCAACAATCTCTGTGGGTATGGTTTGCAGGCTTCCCGGGGGTACTGTGGATTTGACATACCTGTCCAAGATTTTGTTTAGGTTGGATAGCTCGTCACTGTTGTCCTTAAGAGGTAGTGTTTTGTTGTTCGGTCGAGAGCTTTTGAACCCGGCGTTGACTGCCGTGCTCTTTGGGCCATTTTCCTTAGTCCGGCGCTGGTCTTTTCTGCATCGTGGTTTCCCATTTCCATCCTTGACCTCGGATGTACTCGGGTCACTGGTGCTGCATCTTGCTAGCCAGCTATCTTCTCCTACGCAATACGGGTCATGAGGCTTGTTAGTGCGGCCATTGTCCTTGGCTTTTCCTAGCCGAGGTGTCTAGCGAGCCATTCGTCTCGGACGTTATGTTTGAAGGCTGCTAAGGCTTCAGCGTCCCGACAATCGACTATTTGGTTCTTTTTGGTTAGGAACCTGTTCCAGAATTTGCGGGCTGACTCTCCGGGATGTTGAGTTATGTGACTTAAATCGTCTGCATGCGGAGGGCGGACATAAGTCCCCTGAAAATTTGCTCGAAATGCATCCTCGAGCTCTTCCCAACTTCCAACGATTTTTTTGGGAGGCTTTTGAGCCAATGCCGGGCTGGCCCTTTGAGCTTGAGGGGTAGGTATTTTATGGCATGGAGATCATCTCCTCTAGCCATATGTATGTGTAGGATGTAATCCTCAATCCGGACTCGAAGTCTCATTGTTCCGTCGTATGCCTCTATGTTTACGGGCTTGAATCCGCTGAAATTCATGATCCGATACCTCATCGGTGAAACATAGGGGTGTGCGGCGCCCACTATGTTAGGTGTACCGTTATTTTCGAACACTCGACGTGTTGTGTTGCTCCCTAGAGCCTTCTTTCTTGGCCCACAGATGGATCTGACCGGGCCATCCTTTTTGCGAGGATCCGTATGTGGATCGTGTGTCGGCTTGTGTGCAGCGCCGCTTGCTGCTCTTTGCTTGTCATGTGGTCGTCTATCCGACCAGGCGGCCTCTTTGTTTTCTGACTGTGGGGGCTCTACGGCCTCCTCGTCAAATTCGGGCAACAGCTTGTGCATCGGGTAGCTCTTTGCTTGGTGACTATCGTCGTATTTGTCTGCGGTCTTGAGTACTTTGCTCCATCTCATTCTAAGTACGTCTTCCGCTGTTTTGAGCTTCCGCTTCTGCTTCTTCAAACTTCTTGCAGTGGCGACGAGCCTTTTGTGGAGGTTCTTATGCTCCGGTGATGTGTCCGCCATCAGATCATCTGGACTGTTGTTTTCGCCGGGGATGGGTTGCTCGTCCAATTCATCCTATTCGGACGGTTGCTTGGTGGCATGTTAGTCGTTCACTGGTTCGCCCTGCTCTACGGCTGGGTCTGTATGGGTGCTGTTGTTATCGAGGCGGGACTTCGGGCGGCGCTTGCGTCGCCGTTTTGGCTGTTTTTCGGGGGAATTATCCTTCACCGCGTCCCGTTGTTCCTCGTTATCGCTTCCTTTTGGTGTATCCACCATGTATACATCGTGAGTTGAGGTGGCTTTCTAGTGCCCTGTGGGCGCTGGTTCTTGGTCGTCTCCGGCATCGTCGTCCATACCGTCGATATCTTCGGAGTCGAAGTCTAGCATATCGGTTAAGTCGTCGACAGTGGCTACGAAGTGGGTGGTGGGTGGGTTTTTAATTTCTTCGTCGTCCGCATCCCAACCGTCCTGGCCATAATCCGGCCAAGGCTCTCCTGATAAAGAGAGACACTTTAGCGAATTCAGGATGTCACCAAAAGGCGAGTGCTAAAAGATGTTCGCAGCGGTGAACTCCATGATCGGCGCCCAATCGAATTCGATTGGTAGGGGCGCGGGAGGTTTGGAGTCCGGCGAGGGGTCCGGCACCTTGGAGTCACGGGCTTCGCAAGGGACAGGGTCGATATTCGGCTCCATCGCCATAGAGGTATCAGCCCCCGAGGCGGTGTCTAGCCACCCATCCTCGATCGGCGCAGTCGGCTCCGAGTTAAGGGTCGGAGCGGACTCTTCTGCGGCCTCCAGGGCACTGTCTGGCAGCAGAGCTAGATCATGCCCATCGTTACAGTGTGGCGCGCTCGGCTGTGGCTCGAATCCGTCGAAGATCAAGTCTCCGCGGATGTCGGCCGTATAGTTCAAACTTCCAAATCTAACGTGATGTCCAGGGGCGTAGCTTTCGATCTGCTCCAGATGGCCAAGCAAATTGGCCCGCATGCAAAAGCCGCCCGAATCTGAAGATCTGTCCGGGAGAAAAGTCGACCACTCGACCGCGTCGTTGTTGATGATCGAAGGAGCCATCGGGCCTATGAGCGACGACACAAAGGAACTCTCAATGGAAGCACCAATGTCGGTGTCAAAACCGGCGGATCTCGGGTAGGGGGTCCCTAACTGTGCGTCTAGGCGGATGGTAACAGGAGACAAGGGACACGATGTTTTTACCCAGGTTCGGGCCCTCTCGATGGAGGTAAAATCCTACTCCTGCTTGATTGATATTGATGATATGGGTAGTACAAGAGTAGATCTACCACGAGATCAAGGAGGCTAAACCCTAGAAGCTAGCCTATGGTATGATTGTTGTTCGTCCTACGGACTAAAACCCTCCGGTTTATATAGACACCGGAGAGGGCTAGGGTTACATAGAGTCGGTTACAATGGTAGGAGATCTACATATCCGTATTGCCAAGCTTACCTTCCACGCCAAGGAAAGTCCCATCCGGACACGGGACGAAGTCTTCAATCTTGTATCTTCATAGTCTTGTGTCCGGCCAATGATGATAGTTCGGCTATCCGGACACCCCCTAGTCCAGGACTCCCTCACTTTGTCTCTGTTGATCCTATGGTGATGTTCTTGATATGAAAATGTTCTGCTCTTCATGCTCTACATGTTGGTGTGCTTTGCATTCATGTTAGGGTGCATCTTGGTATATTAATCCTTGCTGCAGAAGTGCATGTTGCTGTTAACTACTGAAAACTGTTGTAACTTGCCTATTTATCTTCAAGGGATAAGTCAAGTTGATCATAGATAGAATAGGCGGCCAAACGAAAAGGCCATTGTTGTTAGTACAACCAACTCTACGGCTGCTAGAGCCCTAAAGAATCCACATGCGGATTACTCGCATTCGTCCCACCTATCTACCATACAAATGACCGAGCCACGTTCACGCAGTAAGCCAGCCGCTCTCCAGTCCTGAGCCTCTAACTCGATCTTAACAAGCAGGTCGTCCACTGATGGCGATGCTCCATTGAAAACAATGTCGTTTCGGTGCTTCCACGGCATCCATAGCACCAGTGTTATCACCGTCCACGCCTCCTTCCGAAATTGCTTCTGGGGGTTTAGTTTTGTCCACCATTCAACTAGTTTTGAATCTGCGGATGGCATCCACTCCGGCCTAATCCAAGTGTTCATGATCTTGGCCCATACCTGTCGTGCTAGAATGCATCCGAGAAGCAAATGATCCAATGTCTCTGGCAGTTGATCACAGAAGGGGCATGCCGATGGATGCGGCAACTGCCGTCGCTGAAGCCTATCTGCTGTCCAGCATTGGTTCCTTGTCACGAGCCACGTGAAGAACTTGCATGTGGGGGCGACATCTCCATACCTGCACTGCTCCCGCGCTCTCTATTCTTCCCGCAAAGTGGGCACGATGTGTCGATCGCGCTGAGAATTGCCCTGTGCTCTCCCAAGTCCAGGCAATGGCATCCTCAATGGCTGGCCGCAGTTCCACATGTTGGGTTAGGTCCACCAGCGCAATGAACTCGAACAGGGCCTGCGTGTCCATGTCCGGGGACATATCATGCCCCCATCCGACGGTGAGGGCATGCTTGACTGTGATGTGCCGCCCACGTTTGTTTACCATAGCATAGAGGTGTGGCATTATATCCTCAATGCGCCATCTGAGATCCACCAGTCTGTCAAAAACCGAGCTATCTCCCCATCTCCAAGTGTGCACCTTCATGCTGCCTTGTATATGCCCATCGATTCATCAGATACTTGTATGTTAAACTCGCTCCACGGCCGGGTTAGTCGGTCCTTTGTAGCCATGGCCATCATGCCCTAAGTGCGGAGTTCAGGTAGCGCAAGTTCGGTACACCGAGGCCGCCATGTTCCTTTGGCGAGCAAACCTGATCCCATGCCACAATGCAGTGTCCTCCATTCACCTCGCGTCGGCCTTCCCATAGGAAACCACGGCAAATCTTGTTTGCGGCTGTAATAGTTTTGATTAGCAGGTCGAGCGCCATCATCGCGTGGATCGACATGGACATCAGTGTAGTTCTTAGCAGCTCGAGTCATCCGGCCCGATAGAGCAGTCTTGCTTGCCAAGCAGGTAGCTTGTCGGCCAACTTGCCTATTTTTCATTTTTATATCTTTTTGTGTGATTTTCTTTTGAGCATCATGTCTACATGTTTTAGGATCATAATCATGCCATCTTTACAGGGGTGCAATCCATGTATTTTGATATGCCCTGTAGTGATTGCATCAAGCTTGTGAAGTGGGCTACTTGATGTTGATGTTCTGTCAAGTCTGTTTCTGTCATATCATGAAGCCATGTTTACTTAATGCTACCAATTAATCCATGCATAATCTGGAGATGCTTAGTTGACATGTTTTGTTGTCCATATTATGATCTATCTTTCCATGCCATTTTATGCCTCATATATGTCATGTAGCATACGTTTTCATTGCCATGAACATGCCTATATGATATTCCAGTTTTCTGTTAACTTCATGATGCCCTGTTGTGAGCTTGTTATTGGTTGATCCATGCTTATTCTAGAGATGCTCCAATTATATGTTTTGAATTATATTATGAGTGCTTTGCCTAGATCCCAAGTTTGTTAATTTTGGTCTTCATATGCCTCTGTTCCATGCTTGCAAACATGCTATCATAATGTTGTTGTTTTACACTTGCTAAAACTGTTTCAACATTCAATTTTGTCTTATTGATTCCCACTAATCCATGAGCCATATTATATGATGTCATGATGTTATTTTCTCTTTGTTATGATTACTTTGATGTCATGCCCTTGGTTGCTATGTTTACTTGCTGTAGCTTGTCTCTTTCTTGTTCTCAAGTTGCCATCATATTAACTCTGCTCATGTATATGCTCCTGTGTTATGAAGTTGCATTTTGCATTGATCATATTGGTTTAGTCTTGATGCCTTTGAACCTGAACCTTAATGATATTTGAATTTTGTGTCTGTAGATGAAGTGCATGTCAAGTTCGTGCTCTTATAATTCCTGTAGCATGTTGTTTTGATGATTGCAAAGTGCCTAGTTGCTGTTTTGGGTAGATTGTTGTTATATCTTGTTTGGAGTGTATGTGTTGCACCGTTGCTCCATTTTGAGCATGCTCTATATGAAACTTGCTTAGAATTGCATGTAGTTTCATATTTTCATGTTGATTCCATGTTTTGAGAGTGTTTGCCTGATGTTTGAATGCATTTTGCATCAATGCCATGGTTAACTTGTTTTGCTCATATCTTCTAGGTCGTAGCTCTGAATTAAATGAACTTTATATGTAACTTGACTAGATTTTCACGTAGATCATCTTGGTGCATCTTAACTCGCTGTTTAACAACTTGAACATAAGGTTTATTCAGATCTGGACCAATTTCTAAATATGCATATGAGGACTTACCGGATTTGTTATATGTTGTTTCCGGCCTCATTTAAACTTGCTTTGATGTGTTGTTCTGTTATGCATCATCTCCTGCCATGAGTAGCATCATGTAGCCTTGTCATGCATCATGCTTGGTTGAGCATCATGTCATGTTTATGTGTTGTGTGTTTACCGTGTTGTTTGCTTCTTTTCGGTTGTGCTTCTTCTCGATAGTTCCTGTTTCGTTGCGACCGTGAGGATCTGTTCAACTACGATTGGTTCGTCTTCGCCCGTTTGTCTTCTTCATGGACTCGTTCTTCTTCCTAGTGGGATTTCAGGCAATATGACCGTTACCCTGGATCTCACTACTATCATTGCTATGCTAGTTGCTTCGTTCTATCGCTATGCTGTGCTACCTATCACTTGTTTATCAAGACTCCCAAATTGCCATGTCAGCCTCTAACCTTTTCACCCTTCCTAGCAAACCGTTGTTTGGCTAAGTTACCGCTTTGCTCAGCCCCTCTTATAGCATTGCAGGTGAAGTTGAAGATTGCTCCATGTTGGAACAAGATTATTTTGGGATATCACAATCTCTCTTATTTAATTAATGCATCTATATACTTGGTAAAGGGTGGAAGGCTCGGCCTTATGCCTGGTATTTTGTTCTACTCTTTCTGCCTTAGTTTTCGTCATACCAGTGTTATGTTCCTTGATTTTGCGTTCCTCACGCGGTTGGGTTTATGGGAACCCCGTGATAGTTCGCTTTGAATAAAACTCATCCAGCAAGGCCCAACCTTGGTTTTACATTTTCCTAACAACCTACTAACTTTCCCTTGGGTTTTCGCGAGCCTGGGGGTCATCTTTATTTTAACCCTGCCCCCCCCCCCCGGATAGTGCTTCTATAAGTGTTGGTCCGAACCGGGCGATGTTCGGCACCCCCTGGGCAACCAGGATCTATGCCAACCCCTACGTCTTGCCCATCCGGTGTGCCCTGAGAACGAGATACGTGTGACTCCTATCGGGATTTGTCGGCACATCGGGCGGTCTTGCTGGTCTTGTTTTACCATTGCCGAACATTCTTGTAGCCGAGATTTCGAGTCTGATCGGGTCTTTATGGGATTAGGAATATCCTTCGTTGATCGTGAGAGCTTGTGATGGGCTAACTTGGGACACCCGTGGAGGGTATAAACTTTCGAGAGTCGTGCCCGCGGTTATGTGGCATATGGGAATTTGTTAATATTCGGTTGTAGAGAACTTGACACTTCACTTAACTAAAATGCATCAACCGCGTGTGTAGCCATAATGGTCTCTTTTCGGCGGAGTCCGGGAAGTGAAAACGGTTTTGGGTTATGTTTGGACGTAAGTAGTTTCAGGATCACTTCTTGATCATTACTAGTTGCGATCATCTGCGTAGCTTCTCATCTTATTCTGGTATGTGTAAGTTAGCCACCATATCATGCTTAGTCGCTGCTGCAACCTCACCACTTATCCATTCCATACCCATTAAGCTTTGCTAGTCTTGATACCCATGGTAATGGGATTGTTGAGTCCTCATGGCTCACAGTTTACTACAACAACAGTTGCAGGTACTGGTAATGCGATGATCAATGTTTACTTGTTTTGGAGTTCTTCTTCTGCTTCTTCTTTGATCAGGGGATAGGCTCCAGGTCGGCAATCTGGGCTAGTAGGGTGGATGTCGTTTGAGTTTCTCTTCGTGTTTCATCTGTAGTTGGATGTTGCTCTTATGTATGATGTTGTTGTATTCATGTGGCATTGGATGCCTTTTGTATGTATCCCCAACTATTATGTAGTGGTACGATGTAATGGTATCCACCTTGAAGAAGTGTCTCCAATATGCGCTTCTATCCTTGGTGGGACCTTCAAGTTCCTTTAGGATAGGGTCGCATATTGGGTGTGGGAGTGAATCGGCTCCGATACGATTCATGCGGTCGTCGTTGAGGCAGCTCCGACAGCACGGAGTAAGAGGCACACGGCCCAGTGCACGACGGCAAATAGACAGCGTCTCCGGCATTGGGGAGGAGGGCGGCGATGAACTTGGTGAGGTGGGGGCGCCAAGGAGGAGGGGCTGAGGTTTCGCGGCTGGGGAGAAGGGAGCTTCCTGGGAGAAGGTGATTTGGTGCCCATGATGTATGAATGGGGAATTGGGAGGGGGAACCATGTCTTCTGAGCGCATTTATCCAGAAATAGGCGGGGGATTCTGATTACAGGCTTGGGTCATGTATTGAGGGTTGGGGATAGTAGAGTAACTTTGCTTCTCCCAAATAGTGGGCATGAGCGATTTCAGGTGAGGAGGGCGCGAGCAATTTCGGGCGAGGAGGGCGTGTTTTGAAATAGTGGGCGTGAGCAATTTCGGGCGAGGAGGGCGTGTTTTGAAATAGTCGGCGCAAGCGATTTCGACCGGGAGAGGGTGTTTTGCGGCCCATGGTTTATGAATTACTCGGCACTTGTCATTTCGGCCGAGGAGAAGGCGCGCTTGGATGAAGTTATGACACTACCCTCGATGTACAACGGGCCAATTGATGTGTGTCCCACATAGGCTGGTAATTTGCGTCTCCCATTTATTTGCTCGAGCGAATTCCACCGAGCAGAGGGTGTTTAGCGGTTCGTTCAAATTTTGGGAGAATGAGCATCCACGTCTACCTTACCAAGTCGATTCGAATGGCCATCAATTTGGTTCATCCAGTTTAATATGGAATCAGAGTGTTCCATTAAAAAAGTCTATTTGAATCAAATTTTGAAATATTAGCTTGCCACTTCTTTTTAGATGGTGAGATGATGCTTGGGACTAATGTGTTTTTACATGCTCATTGCTAATGATTTACTATATGACAAATAGTTGACCCACTCAAAATGGGAATCAAACCAAAAATGAAATATCTCGATTCAGTGAAATAGCTCGTTCACCAGGTCAAAATAGTGAACTAAATCCAAAATGGAACACCTCAATTGAGTAGCATGTTGTATTATAGTACTCCATGAATATGTTGACAGTCAAATTATTGAACTTGTTTGATACGCATATCTCCGTTCATGTGTGGATTGTAGACAACATGTTCTCCAATTAAAATATTTGAATGCAAATTTATTTCAAAACATGGTTTATATCAGTCTTTGATGCATAAACGCGACCTCCCCCTCTCCCGGACTCCTGTTCTCTCTCTCGCCGACAATCTTCAATTTTATCGCACGCATCCAAACACAAACCTTGTTGGTCCCTCTCCCTCTCTCACTCTCTATGTGTGTGTGGTGGGGGCGTTCTTTCTAGTACACATGCACACTCCATGTATAGGTCTCTCTGGCACACAATGTATCATTATCTAGTCCAAGCGAAATATCTAGGGTGCACTCATCGTACGCACACAAATTCCCTAGCTCATTGCCAGTAACTCTCTCATGCACCACTCTGCCTTTCGGAGCTCTTCCCTCTCTCTCTCTCTCAAACTCTCCATCTCCCTGGGTCACACATACACATGCATATCTCACTCGCACTCGATAGACCCATCTAAAACTCTCTCTCTCTCCCTTGTTCTCTGTCCATCTCTCTCTCTCTCTCACACACACACACAAGCTCACGCCTAGCTAAGTATGATTGTCTCTCACTCAATTGTGGGCACAGGCAATCCCCCTATGTATATGACTAATTCTTAGTCTCCGTCACAAACATATGCATTGTATCTTTCCCTCACTTGGTCTATCTCGATTTCTCGCGGGGGATCTTTCTATCGCACACACACCTCGTCCCTCGATCTCCCACCCATCTATTCCCCTCACGATCTTGAGGCGATCTCTCTATCGCAAACACACCTCTCTCCCTCCCCATGTGTCCCTCTCGACCTCTGTCCCTTGTTGGCCAGACCTCTATTGGAGATGTGCTATAGGGGTGTCTATCTCCGTTGCAAACAATCACTCACTAGCTATCTTCGTGTATCTACTCACCTCGCTTTTTTATCTCGAAGATGCATGCGTGATATGTTTGCATAAGAAATGAACACACACACACCCACTCTCTCTCTCTATCTCTTATTTATCATTTGTCCTCCCTTTCTCTTTCACGCACACACTCTTTTTGCACACTCATTCATTATCCTTCACACGCACTTGATCTCAATCAAATTAGGTACTCACTTTGGTCCATAGAATATAGATATATTGAAAAGATAAACATCATAGAGTTTGACCATGTATGTGGAGAAAAACATTTACATCTAGAACGACAAACATATATCATTAGATTCATCATGAGATGTAGTTTCGTATGATGTATCTTTGGTATTGTAGATATAAATAGTATTTGCGTAAACCTGGTCAAAGTTTCCAAAGTTTGACTATTCTAAAAAAATTATATGCACTGCATTATCGAACGGATGGAGTGTCTCTTTCCCCCTCTCAGCTATCTGAAGCACCACTCAGCCGTATCGGGGCTCCTCTATCTCTCTAAAACTTTATATCTCCCTGGTTCACACATACACATATCTCGCTCGTGCTACATAGACCCATCTAACACTCTCCACCCTTGTTCTCTCTCTATGTGACACGCACCCTCCCCCTAAGTACCATAATCCCTCACTCCATCATAGACACACGCACTCCCCCCCCCTAAGTATGACCATCTATCACTAGCCATCAGGAACACACGTATGGTCTCCTTCCATTCATACTTCTATATCAATATCTCTCGGGGTATCTTATATCGCGCACACACCTTATCACTCGATCTCCCACCCATGAAGTCCCATCACAATCTCCAGCGGATCTCTCTGTCACAAACATACACTCTCTCCTCCCCATGTCTGCATTTTCTCCATACGTCTCTCTCGACCGCTCTCCCTTGTTTGTCAGACCTCTCTTGGCCAGGTGCTAGTGGTCTTTCTCTATCAGTTGCTATCGGATTTAGGGAAACACAGACCCAAGAGAAGGTTCGAATTCTAGGGCGTGTGCAAAGAACTCAACCTCCCTAGCCAATCACTTCGTCACCCCCGCGGCCTAGCTTGACGAACAAACTGGAAGATGGACACGGCAGTTTACCCAGGTTCGGGCCACCTTGCGGTGTAAGACCCTTGATACGTCTCCAACTTATCTACTTTTCCTAACGCTTTTTCTCTTGTTTTGGACTCTAATTTGCATGATTTGAATGAAACTAACCCCGGACTGCCGTTGTTTTCTACAGAACTACCATGTTGTTATTTTTGTGCAGAAATAAAAGTTCTCGGAATGAAACGAAACATTGTGAGGATTTGTTATATCAAATAAGAGAAATTATGGAGCCGGGAGGGACCTGAGAGGGGCACCTAGGTGGGCACAACCCACTAGGGCGCGCCAGCCCCCAAGGCGCGCCCTGGTGGGTGTTGCCCACCTAGTGGCCCCGCTGACCCTCAAACCGATGCTATAAAATCCCATATTTCCAGAAAAAATCAGGGAGAAAGAATTATCATGATTCACGAGACAGAGCCATTGCCGTCTCCTGTTCTTCATTGGGATGCCAGATCTGGAGTCCATTTGGGGCTCTGGAGAGGGGGTCTTCAATCTTCGTCATCACCAACACATCTCCATCGCCAATTCAATGATGCTCCCCACCGGGGTGAGTAATTCCTTTGTAGGGTCGCTGGTCGGTGAGGAGTTGGATGAGATTCATCATGTAATCGAGTTAGTTTTGTTAGGGATTGATCCCTAGTATCCACTATGTTCTGAGATTGATATTGCTATGACTTCGCCATGCTTAATGCTTGCCACTTTGGGCCCGGGTGCCATTGAGGGAGTCCTGGATTAGGGGGTGTCCGGATGGCCGGACTATAGCCTTTGGCCGGACTGCCGGACTATGAAGATACAAGATTGAAGACTTCGTCCTGTGTTCGGATGGGACTTTCCTTGGCGTGGAAGGCAAGCTTGGCAATACGGATATGTAGATCTCTTACTATTGTAACCGACTCTGTGTAACCCTAACCCTCTTCGGTGCCTATATAAACTGGAGGGTTTTAGTCCGTAGGACGAACAACAATCATTCCATAGGCTAGCTTCTATTGTTTAGCCTCTTTGATCTCGTGGTAGATCTACTCTTGTACTACCCATATCATCAATATCAATCAAGCAGAAGTAGGGTTTTACCTCCATCGAGAGGGCCCGAACCTGGGTAAAAACATTGTGTCCCTTGTCTCCTGTTACATCCGCCTAGACGCACAGTTAGGGACCCCCTACCCGAGATCCGCCGGTTTTGACACCGACATTGGTGCTTTCATTGAGAGTTCCTCTGTGTCGTCATCTTTAGGCCCGATGGCTCCTCCGATCATCAAGAACGATGCGGTCCAGGGAGAGACTTTTCTCCCCGGACAGGTCTTCGTATTCGGCGGCTTTGCACTACGGGCCAATTCGCTTGGCCATCTAGAGCAGATTGAAAGCTACGCCCCTGGCCATCAGGTCAGATTTGGAAGTTTGAACTATACGGCTGACTTCCTCGGAGACTTGATCTCCGACGGGTTCGAACCACAGCCAAGCGCGTCGCACTGTCACGATGGGCATGATCTAGCTCTGCTGCCGGACAGTGCCCTAGAGGCCGCACAAGTGTCCGCTCCGACCCTCAGCTCGGAGCCGACTGCGCCGATCGAGGATGGGTGGCTAGACACCGCCTCGGGGGCTGCTATCTCTACGGTGATTGAGCCGAACACCAACCCTGTCCTTTGCGAAGCTCATGACTCCAAGGTGCCGGACTCCGAACCTTCCGCGCCCCTGCCAATCGAATCCGGTTGGGCGCCGATCATGGAGTTCACTGCCACGGACATCTTTCAGCACTCGCCTTTTGGCGACATCCTGAATTTACTAAAGTCTCTCTCTTATTAGGACAGCCCTGGTCGGACTATGGTCAGCAAGGTTGGGATGCGGACGATGAAGAAATTCGAATCCCACCCACCACCCACTTCGTAGCCACGATCGAAAGTTTAAACGACGTGCTCGACTTCGACTCCGAAGACATCGACGGTATGGACAACGATGTAGGAGACAAACATGAACCAGCACCTATAGGGCACTGGACAGCCACCTCATCTCACGATGTATACATGGTGGACACACCTAAAGGAAGCGACGACGAGGAACAACAGGACGTCACGAGGGATCATTCCCTCGAAAAGCAGTCAAAACGACGATGTAAGCGCTGCTCAAAGTCCCGCCTCGACAAAAACAGCAGCCATACAGACCCAGCCATAGAGAAGGGCGAACCGGTGGACGACGAACATGCTATCGAGCAACCGTCCGAACAGGACAATCTAGATAAACAACCCGTCCCCGGCGAAGATAACAGTCCAAGCGATCTCACGCCGGATAAGTTACTGGAGCAAAAGAACCTCCACAAAAGGCTTGTCGCCATCGCAGTAGCTGAAAAAAGCGTAGCGAAGCTCAAAACAGCGGAAGATGCACTCGAAATCGATGGAGCAAAGTACTCAACACCATGAGATAAATCGGCGATAGTCGCCAACAAAGAGCTACCCGAAGCGAAAACTACTGCTAGAATTCGATGAGGAGGCCGTAGAGCCCCCACAATCAAAGAACAAGGAGACCACTCGGTCAGATAGACGACCCCATGGCAAACATAGAGCGGCAAAAGGCGCCGCACACAAGCCGGCCTGCGATCCGCACACGGATTCGCATCAAAAAGATGGCCCAGTTAGATCTATCTACGGGCCAAGAAAGCAAGCTCTAGTAAGCAATGCAACACATCAAGTATCCGAATATTACGGCACACCTAAATACAGGGGTGCCGCACCCCCCCTATGTTTTACCGATGAGGTTCTGGATTATGAATTTCCAGCGGGATTCAAGCCCGTAAACATAGAGGCATACGACGAAACAACAGACGCTGGAGTCTGGATCGAGGACTACATCCTCCACATACACATGGCTAGAGGAGATGACCTCCACACCATAAAATACTTACCCCTCAAGCTCAAAGGGCCAGCCAGGCATTGGCTCAAAAGCCTCCCCGAAAACACCATTGGAAGTTGGGAAGAGCTTGAGGATGCTTTTCGGGCAAATTTTCAAGGGACCTATGTCCGACCTCCGGATGCAGACGATTTAAGTCACATAACTCAACAACCTGGAGAGTCAGCCCAAAAATTCTAGAACAGATTCCTTACAAAAAAGAACCAAATAGTCGACTGTCCAGACGCCGAAGCCTTAGCAGCTTTCAAACACAACGTCCGAGACGAATGGCTCGCCAGACACCTCGGACAAGAAAAGAAAAGAAAAATGGCCGCATTAACAAGCCTCATGACCCGCTTCTGCGCGGGAGAGGATAGCTGGCTGGCAAGATGCAGTACCAGCGACCCAAGTACATCCGGAGTCAGGGATGGAAACGGGAAACCGCGACGCAGCAAGGACCAGCGACGGACCAAGGGAAATAGCCCGAAGAGCACGACAGTCAATGCCGGATTCAAAAGCTCACGGCAGAATCATAAAAAATGCCCCCTAAGGATAACAGGGACGAGCTATCTAACCTAAACAAAATCTTGGACAAGGTATGCCAAATCCACAGTACCCCCGGGAAGCCTGCAAATCATACCTACAGAGATTGTTGGGTCTTCAAGCAGTCCGGCAAACTCAACGCTGAACACAAGGGGCTCGACACACCAAGCGAGGACGATGACGAACCCCACAAGCAGAGCACTAGAAAACAAAAGAATTTCCCACAAGAAGTCAAAATAGTAAATTCACTTTATGTGACAAAAGGGAAAAACAGAACGGCGCCTATAGAGATACGCGCCATACGGCCTATCCCAGAGGAGAATTCACCTTCGACCATCAGGATTACTCTAGAAGTATCCAGAATGCAAGATGAACTGCCTTGATATTAGATCCGATAATCGACGGACTCCAATTTACACAAGTCCTAATGGACGGCGGCAGTGACCTAAACCTGCTATATTAGGACACAATCCGCAAAATGGGGATAGACCCAACAAAAGTTCGCCATAGCAACACTTCCTTTCAAGGGGTAATGCCGGGCCCATATGGCCATTGTACGGGCTCTCTACTGCTAGAAGTTGTGTTCGGCTCACCCGACAACTTCCGCCGCGAAAAGTTAACCTTCCACCTCGCCCCATTTACAAGTAGCTATCAAGCACTACTAGGGCGCGAAGCTTTCGCCCGCTTTAACGCAATACCGCATTATGCATCCCTCACACTTAAAATGCCCGGTCCATGAGGCATCATCTCCATAAAGGGAAATATCGAGTGTTCCTCGAGCGCGGAAGATTGTGTGACTGCCTCGACAGCCACACACTAAACTGGCTTCACTAATCCAAGCACCTAAACAGGTCGTTCAGACCCCGGACATGGTTAGACGAGTCCGGCGTAAACATACAGGGGCTTACCAGCCGCACACCCCCGCACAAGGGGCTCCGTGCATATACAACAAGAGACAATAAAGCTCAATTTTATTCATTTTTTGAAACGTACTGTTTTTATTTAATATAACGTAAATTTTCGCACGATCTTTTTCAACTAAGTTCCTCTCTTTTCTGAGATGAACACCGTCGCATGGCTGGCCGTCGTGATACGGCACAATGGAGACACAGGCGCAGACGTGCAGTAGGGACACGTTGGAAGGATTCTTTTCAGATTAAGACCCTGCTTAAACCTTTTTTACTATCTGTTGTTGATACACATCCCCCGGTTTCTTGCTATAACCGAGGAGGAGGCTGGCGTTTTGGCATGGGCCACGTCAGAATTCTGCGCGTACCTGGACACCAGGGGCTTATTACCAAGGGCGTTGTTCGGCCCGTTTTCATAAAGACCGAATACCTTAGGGAGTGTTCGGCGTCTCGAGTTAGGCCTTATATGCATCAGCTCCGAATCATTTCTTTGGTCAAATGTTGGGTTTGCCCGGCTCCTGTGTTTTGCTGCCTTATGTTCCGCTCTATCGGCTAACGTGGCACCAGGAGAACTACTGCGATTGTGCCCCGGTTCGTCCAGGCGAGCACCTCAGTAGAGAAAGCCAAAAACTGACTGTCATGATATAGCGTGAGACTGGTCAACCACTCGATGACCCGCTGGAATCTATAGGATTCCTCCGCATTGACGAAGGGACGTTTCCCGGTCACGCACATACGCGCCCGAATTCGGGTGAGCGCGGTGCCCCTAGGGGCTATATAGTAGCCCCACTATCAAACTCCTATGGCTAAGTGAAAGTGATAAAGCATTATAGTCCGGTTGCCTAGTTTGCTACGCTACCACCTCCTTTATAGGACCAAGACGTTGGATCAAGTGTGAAAATGTGCCTTTTGCAAACACCCCTGCATTATATGCGTGGGGGCTAAAGCCGAAGGCTGCCATCTTTCAGGTTATATACACATATACATTAACGGCCGCACAGGAGGTATTTTAATTCTTGAAGGCACAAGTATAATAAGCTTTTATATTTCATCGAAACATTGTTTCACAATAATACATGTTATTCGAACATAATATCCTTCGAGCACTGCGTCTCTATTAAACGAGTGCCCTGCAGAACTTCCTGAAAATATTGCTCGACAGGTACTCGGCTTCCGTCCGAATCTGGGGATGCAATATCGGTGGCCTTCATCTCTGCCTAGTATGTCTTGACACGGGCAAGAGCCATCCACGCACCCTCTATGCATGCCGACCTCCTCATTGCATTGATATGCGGCACCGCACCAAGGAACTGCTGCACTAAGCCAAAATAACTCTTTGGCTGGGGCCTTTTTAGCCACAAAAGACTCATGACATCCTTCATCGCAAGTCCGGATAACCTATTCAGCTCCGCCCATTCGGCCAAGCGATCGGTTAATGGAAGAGGGCACTCCGGATTATGGAACTGCGACTAAAAAAACTTTTCCATTTCGTGATCCTTTTGATCTCGGAAGTGTTCGGCCGCGTCCGCGGCACTTGCCGCCAAGTCCAGATAAGCATGCTCCGAACTCCACAGCCGGTCCAACTTAGCATATTTTGGATCCGTAAACTTCCTCCGCAGCAGGAAGGGCTTTCCAGCCGTGATATCTCCAGCCTGACGCAGCTCCTCCTTCATAGCTCTCATCGTAGAGCGAGCATCCTTCGCCTCGGTAGTGGCCTTCTTCAGGTCCTCTTGTACTGATCGATCTTCTTTTTCAAGAAGCTTGCAGCGGTCGGCAACATTCTTCAACTCCACGGCCATCTCAGCCATTTCCTTCTTGCTTCGGCAGTGAGCAGCCTGTTCGGCTTTTAGCTCTTCGGCCGCCTTTAAGGCAGCCGCGTCAATCTTTCTGGCCTGCTCCTTGGTTCGGGCGAGCTCCGTCCGAAGGTTCTCCATGGCAGCGGCACCATCTGCATCAAGCATACATGTTGTAAGGCACGGGCATCAAGCTCCCTTACCAGGTGTCCGCGGAGAAATCACATACCTTGTGACTCGTCCAGCCGCTTATTGACAAGCGCGATGTCCGCATCTGCCACGTCAAGTTGCTGCTTTAGATCGGCAAATCCATCAGTTCGGCTAGCCACAGGACACTTCGCCACCTACATAGGAAGGGCGACATATTATACCTGGGATTATGATCCTCGGCGCGCTGTCATTTTTGACAACACACCGCGTCTCAGGGGCTACTATCTACACAGGGCGCATTTTATATGCGGAACTGTTAGAAGGTACATTATTTTGCGTACCTCAAAACATGTCAGTAAACTTCTGACGGCTTCATGCAATCCGCCCTCAGCGGATGAAATCCTTTCAATCACCGTACCCATTACCGCACGATGATCTTCTGAGATAGATGCTCGCCCGAGCAGATCCTTCAGCTCCTCCGACCATACACCAGGTGGTGTCGGACTCGTCCGATGGCCTTTGTCGAAGGCCGGACGCGGAGGGCTTTGAGGGGACATACGACTACCTTCCGGCCCCGCCGGACTCGGAGAAACCCTCCGCGACGGAACCTTAGGGTCGCCCGCCTCGCAAGGCGGTACGGGAGGGGGAGGCGTTTCACTCTCTATCATCTCCGGTCGAAGATCCCCCGAAGATGAGCTCTGCTGAGAAGGGCTGAGATCCGAACTACAAGGTAAAATTTCGGTTATCTTCATCAGAAATAGGGTAGGGATATACTTTATCTTAAAAAGGACTCCCCCTTTTACTTACGGCTTGGTGGAGGGCTGATCCCCTTGGGGGCACAATGCGGCCGAGGCATCCCTCGGCGCGGGACCCTTTGACGAAAATTTCTTCCGCCGCTTTGAGACCATGGTCTCCGAGTCTTCAGAGGCTCTTCTTCCCCTGGATGGAGGGATTCTTGATCCCTCCTTTCCTGACAGCCTCCTTCGCGGAGGTGGTAGCTTCCTTGTTCCCCCCTTCGCCTTGTTCCGAAGGTGCAATCTCCAGCATCCTAGTTAACACGGGATCCGGCGTGGTCTCGGGGAGGCGGGCCAGACACCTGATTAGCTTTGCTTTCGCTATCCACTCATGTTCAAGGGACAGCTCTTTTGAGAGCAAATTCATGATAAATATGGGATAGCATGTCTGGGTACATGGCTACTTACTTGAGTATCCAGGCGATTGCAGCTCAGACCCGCGTCCTCGGTCAAGTCCGGACACATCGCTTGTGATCCGAAGAAAAGCTTGTACATCTCCACGGGCGTCGCGCCCATAAATGTTGGAGAGCACGTGGTCCCTCCGGTTTAAATTCCCACGGGCGGAGGGGACGACGTCTGCAGGGCAAGATGCGACGAATTAGCATGACCTGCGCTACTATGACCAGAGTGATCTCTCTCTCTAGGAGATCTTGAATGCGGCCCTACAGCAAGGGCACGTCCTTGGATGGCCCCCGGTCAAGTCCTTTATTGACCCATGATGCAAGCCGCGGTGGAGGACCCAAGCGAAAGGCAGGTGGCGCCACCCATTTGGTGCCCCTGGGAGCTGTGACATAAAACCACTCTTGTTGCTATAGGCTGAGCACCTCTTGAAAAGAGCCCTCGGGCCACGGAGCGTCAGCATTCCTGCTTATAACGGCCCCTCCGCACTCTGCCTGCTACCCCTTGATCATCTTCGGCTCCACTTTGAAGGTCTTGAGCCACAATCCGAAGTGAGGGGTAATGAGGAGGAAGGCTTCGCATACGACAACGAACGATGAGATGTGGAGGATGGACTCCGGATCCAAGTCATGAAATTCCAGCCCATAGTAAAATATGAGCACCCTCATGAAGGGGTCCGTCGAGAAGCTTAGCCCCCAAAGGAAGTGAGACGCGAACACCACACTTTCACCATGCTTGGGAGTAGGAATAACCTGCCCTTGGGCAGGCAGCCTGTGCGAAATTTCACCGGTTAGATACCTGGCATCTCTTAGCTTTAGCACGTCTTCTTCCGTAATGGAGGAAGGCATCCACTGGCCTTGCAGGTCGGAGCCGGACATCATCGAAGGTCCGAAGCGCCTGTATCTGGAGCTTTGGGTGTTGGAACTCGAGGCAAGGGGCGGATTCGATTGAAGATTGAAAGAAAGGAGTGGAGCCTTGGTCTCTTTATAAAGAGGTTGAATACCAAGGGCCTTCCCCGTGACCGTTCGGGACTTGCCTTCGATAGAGGAGACGTGCCGCAGCACGCATCGGGTTACCCACGCTGTATTAATGAGAATCCTGAATAAGGGGACACGATCTCTGCTGACAAGGCGTGCCAAGGAAACCGCCGCTAAACGCTAAGCCTTGAGGTGGGACAAGAAAAGCGATTGAATAAAGGCTTGTCCGTGGTGTGATGTCACGCCACGAAATACGTTAGCAGATTGAATTTTTGTAAATATTATTCTCTCTACGGTGGTATGTGGAACTTATTTTGCAGAGCCGGACACTATCCTTGTGTTCAAAATCTTCTATGAAGTATTCGGAGGAGGAACCCGCCATGCAATGCCGAAGACAATATCGCGTCGAACTAAATCGTCATTGAAGCCTGGTTCGAGGGCTCTTGAGGAGTCTGGATTAGGGGTGTCCGGATGGCGGACTATAGCCTTTGGCGGACTCTGGACTATGAAGATACAAGATTGAAGACTTCGTCCCGTGTCTGGATGGGACTTTCCTTGGCGTGGAAGGCAAGCTTGGCGATACGGATATGTAGATCTCTTACTATTGTAACCGACTCTGTGTAACCCTAACCCTCTGTCGTGGGAACGAACACCTATGGGACCGGAGCCCCTTTCGGTCCAGCGGGGGGCGGAGATCGCACGAAGAGCGGATCGAGGCGAAGCACACGAGCGATTTACCCAGCTTCGGAGCTCTCCGGAGAGATAATACTCCTACTGCTGCTTGTCTGATTGTATTCAGTTCTTGCTCGAGAGCACGAGTGTTTTCTGGTTTCAAATGCTTCCCCCCCTCCTCTACATTGCGCATGGGCCTCCTTTTATATGCTCAAGGGGTCACCGACAGGTGGCAACGCATGCAAGGGTAAAACTACAAAGGAATTGTGGTTGGTACAACTACCTGAACAGTGTATCCTACCTAACCCTGACGGCAGGGGACAAAGGCATTAAATGCCCTTCTGTGTCGCCCAAACAGTGCAGAAAAGGGACCATCAGGGGCGCCACCGCTCGCCACGATGGCACTCTTGTCAGCGCCGCTTGCCACCTCGCACCGCTGGCTGCACAGCCTCTCGCTACGCGCGCCTGGAAAGGTCTCATGGCGACACGTTGACGGATGCGCTGGAGCGTGGGTACAGGGTGGTGGCTTGCCGCAGCAAGTGCCTTGCCGCGATCAGTGTCTTGCCGCGGTCGTTGTCTTGCCGCGCCCAGAAGCTTGTCGCTCGCCGGGCCTAGCCGGGACGCGCAGCGCGTCACGGCAAGTTCCTTGAGATGCCTTGGTTGGCCTTCCCGGCAAGCTCCTCTTGCCGGGGCCTTGTCTCCTTCCCGGCAAGCTCCTCTTGCCGGGGCCTTGTCTCCTTGACTTGAACACTTTGTTCTTAAATGGCTCCAAAGGAACCACGGAGGACCTTGGCGGGCACCTGGCAAGCTTTGCCGCGGGGCGCTGCGACTGCCCATGCACAAGTTCGGGATTCTAGGGTACCCCTACTCTAGTACACCGACAGGAGCCCCCGGGCCTGGGCCACACACGGTGTCGGGCGCTGTTGGGCCAGGCCCAAAACAGGGCATGGGCACGCGCGGCCTGGGTCCATGCCGTATCTTACTCTGTATCCACTGCGCTGTCCCCTAACGGCACGCGTTGAATGCGGCGTCGTGGGAGAGATCGTGGGCGGTTCTTTATTCGGAAAAGCGGAATGTCCGCCCCATCCCTCTTTATAAGCAGGGGAAACAGGGGCAGTTCCCCCATCTCGCCAGTTGCTACTTCCAATCTCAGAAATCTCCGCCGCTCCCCCTTCTTCCAAAGCCGAAAGAGAGCAGCGCTCCGCCCCCCATCGCAACCGTCGCCACCAACGCCGTCGTTCTCCCCCACCACCTCCGCCATGGCTCTGAAAGCCGGGAAGGGTGTGAAGTCGGCCGAGGCACTGCGGCTCGAGGCACTGCGAAGGAGCGGCAACTTCCCCAGAGCTCGCCCTTGAAGGAGCCGAGGAGTGGTACTACCTCTTCTGGTAGACAGAGACGCGAGCGCATCTGCGCACGAAGGTACTCTCCGCCGCCGCCTCGGAATGGGCTCTGAACGGATACCCTTTCTTCGCGCTGTTCTTCTACTGCGGGCTCTGCCCACCCTTCTCTGAATTCTTCTGCGATATCATGAACACCTACGGGTTCCACCTCCTTGATTTCACCCCCAATGCCGTTCTGACCATGGCAGTTTTCGCACATCTCTGCGAAAACTTTGTCGGAGTCCACCCAAACGTAGCTCTTTTCCGCCATTTCTTCATCCCCGGGTCGAGTGAGGAGAGCCCCTAGCCGGCGCAATCGCCTGGATCTCGAGAGCCGGCAAGAAGGAGGCCTATTTGGAGGGGGAACTCCGCAGCAAATGGGAGGAGTGGAGAGCGGAATGGTGCTGGATCGTCGAGGAGAACCCGCAGCCGTTTACTGCCCTATGCCAAGCCCCAGCAGTGCGCGGCAATGATTGGAGCGCCCTGGCCGTTGACGACGATAAGCTGAAGATTGCCATCACCCGGATCTTGCGGCTCAGGCTTGCCAGGCTCACTGTAGGTGCAGTTGGCGCGGATTTCCTTCGCCGCCGCATCACCCCCCTGCAAGAGAGGAGGAGACCCGCCTGGGAGTTCGGGGGTCCGGCGGATATCATGAGGCTGCACCCAGGCCTCAACTTCAACTTCACCGTCCTGGAGCTGGACGCGATGCTCAAGGAGCTGTTCAAGCACGACCCTCAGCATCCCGAATGGTTCAGGCTGCCACAGGGCGTCGTCCCATTGTGCAACAATTCCTCGCTCGATCGCATCCGCGCAATGATGCCGCAGTGCGATTCGCATGGAATTGTCCCAACTTGGCAAGAGCCTGCAGATGATGTCGTGCAGCAGTTCTTCGACGGCCTGGTGGAAGTGGAGGTCCGTGCCGACGAGCAGAAGAGCGTCACCCGCGACACCACCGACGCGGAGATGCGGCGCATCGCCACTAGGGCAGAGGAGGCGGCGGCAGCCGCTGCCGCGGGCGAATTTGGATTCACTGTGGAGGAGGCAGAGGCAGCCGAGGCAGCAAGCCTTGCCGATCGAGACGAGCTTGGTGGAGAGCTTGCCGGCGAGGAAGAGCTTGCCGATCCTGAGGCCGAGTCGAGCGAGCCCGCCGAGGGTGCGAGCGACCCGCCATCTTCAAGCGGCTTGCCGCAGGCAGAGCCCCCAGCGCAGCCCCCAGATCCACCAAGAAGGCGCCTCCGCAGGGCCCAGGACGTAGCAGGGCGGCAGACGGGACACTCTCCACCGCGACAAGCACTGTTGCCGCGGGAGCATCTCACGCCGCTGCGGTAACTGGAGCGGGGTCCTCCCGGACCGCCGCTTCTGATCCTGCCGCTGCCCCCGCCAAGCGATCAAGGGAGCCTACTCCTCCGCCTCGTCGCGCCGAAAGAGGGCCGGACTTCGACCTCTCCGCGCTCAGCTCCGACGTGGAAGAAGAAGAGTAAGATTCTTTGTTGTATTTGTAGTTCTTCAATTCTTGCTGTTTTTTGTCTTGCATCTGATTTGCTTTACTCTGAACTCACTCCTTTTCAGGACCCTGGCCCAGAGAGCGGCGAAGAGAGCCAAGGCTCCGGTGATTTTCATCGAGGACGAGCCCACCGTGACAGCAGGGGGCGCGCCCGAGGCCACCTTGCCGGACCCGGCAACTACTCCCCAACGCAGCCCCCAGCGTAAGTATCTGTTTACTTCCTGTTGTTGGGCGCGCATGGGTGCTCTTTATTTGCTGATATCTGTCTCTTGATTTGTGTAGGAGCAGAGCAGCCTCACCAGGAGCAACCGGAAGCCGCCCCCGATATGCTATCTGCTTCAACTACGCCGCCAAGGGAGGATTCCCCGGCAAGGGAGCGTTCTCCGGAAGGGAGAAGTCTCCGGCAAGGGACAGTTCTCCGGCAAGGGACGGCACCAGCAACCCCCCGGTGGTGGAACCCATGACCGCGGAGCCCAGCATAGGTAATCCTCTTTGCCAGAAAACTTCCCTTGGGTTCTTCTTCTTCTGATTTTTCTTCTTGGATATTTGCTTGACTTTTTCTCTCTCTTTCGGTCTTCAGATCCATCTTCCACGGAGCCGATGAAGACCGAGGCCACCGGCGAGGAGAACGTGCGCGGCGACACCAACGACGCCGCTGCCACCGAAGGAGAAGCTGGCGCTGAAGATCCCACCGGCGAAGAGGCCGCCAAAGCTGCCGCTGCAGGAGCTGGCGAGGGGTCCGGCGATCGCACTGACAGCCCCAAGGCCGCAGGAGCGCAAGGCGCTACGCCAACCGCCGATAGCTCCGCCGCTGCCGCAGTGCCAGGCCCCGAAGAGCCCTAGCCCGGCGCCTATCTGAAGGCCGGCGATGGCGTCTTCATCAAGCTCCCCTGGGCGTCAAGCTCCAGGGCGCCGGTCGAAGGAGAAGTCTTTGACGGAGAAGTGCTTGCCTCCGCTGGGTTGACACTGGTCGACGCGCCAAGCAGCAGCAGCGGCGAGCCTGAGGAGGAACAGCTGCTGTGGAGGCTGCTTTCGCTCTACCGCGACCGACAAGCCAAGCTGGAATCCCGGGAAGCGCTTGTCGCGCAGGCGGGAGTGGATATTGACAAGCATGCGGAGGAGCTCCGGAGTCGCAACCAGGAAGCCCTCCGTTCCATTGCAGAGGAGTGGGCATAGCTCGTCGAGGCGCAGAAAGCCTTCCTTCTCGAGAAGGCTGAAGCTGAAGAGCAACAGCGGCTTGCCGCCGAGGAGCTGTTCGCGCGGGAAGGTGAGCTGACGCAGCGGAAGGTCAATCTGGACAGCCACGAGGAGGAGCTTGCCGCGCGCGAGGAAACATTTGGCGGGGCTCTCAAGGAAGCGACGGATGCTGCCGCAGCTGCTGAGGCCGCCAAGAAGGAGCTGGAGACGAAGGTGGCGCAGCTGGAGGCCAATCTCAGGACGAGGGACGAACAGCTTGCCGCGCTCCAGCGTGAGCGCGAGAAGGACGCCCATGCCCATGGCGAGCTGCAGGGTCGTCTCCTCGAGAAGGGCAAGGAGCTGAGTGCCGCCAAGGACTCCAACGCTAATCTCGAGTTGAAGCTGGCTACTTTGACCGAGACGCTGGACGGCGCCAAGGAGCGGGAGGAGGCCTTGAAGGAGGAGATCAAGGCCAATGAAGCGCTGCTGACGAGGGCCGCCGAAACCCAGAACACCTTTAGGGAAACTGTGGAGCTCTGGACAGAGGGTCTCGTGAACATCGCCGCAGTCATCGACGAGGAGCTGGCGCAGCTGGGGATGGAGGATTTTGGGTACTCCTCCGATGAGAACCTCCAGCCCAGCGCCAAGCTTACTTTGTTCTTCAAGGGCGTGGCGACGGCCCTCCAGCGACTCCGGGAAAGGATCCCAAAGCAGCTGGCCGACGAGTCGCGCATGATCTGCACGAGGGTTCTTCAAAAGGTGTTGGTGAAGGTGGCCTTCCGCAACCCAGGCCTCAACCTCACCAATGTCCTCAAGAAGCTGCCTCCGAATGCTGATCTGGAAGAGCTCAAGGCCCTTGTCGCACCCATTGTGGACAAGGTGAATGAAGTCAAGAGAGTTGACGGCGATTGCGTAGATTAGGCCACCTGTTTTCTCCTTTTCTTGCCGCTGCTAGTCATGTTACGAGAACAATCTATTAGAGCTGCAGCAAGTTATCTTGTAATATAACTTTATTTTGGGTATCAATTGCTATGTTATCTCCTTTACTTGATTCCTTCCTTTGTATGTTTTTGCCCTACGCTTTTAGGTAACTTGCCACAGCAGCACCTTTGTCATGAAAGCATCGAAAAGGGACGTCGGCAACCTCTTTGGCGGTGCTGCTACCGACAAGAAACCTTGTCGCAACTAGTCGCAGCACACTTAAGTTGTTGAGCGGACTCGAAACAAGGTAAGGGCGCAACTAGCTACGAGTTGGTTCCTCCGCGCACAGGTTTTCCATACAAAGCACGGTCGTTCGAGGAAGATAACTTAAATTTTTTAAAACTGATTGCTCAAACTTTGGCAACTTAGCTTTTCTATCGTTTGCGTCCCGGCAAGGCGAAACTTTCTTCAACGACGCCTGGTCCATACCATTATCTCCTTCTCCCCCCGGCAAACTTGTGGGTGAGGGAACCTTCCTTTTGAGAAAAAGAAAGAAGAGAAAATAAAGATATGGAGCCTTTAGGCTCGTTATTGCTTATCAGGGGTAGGTGCTGCACAAAGTGTCAGATAACACACGCAAAAAATAGAAAGCATGAAATTTGACAAGATGTGCGGAGCACATGAGCTTTATTTATGCACAGGGTCTGCGACCGGCTTTGTACAAAGGATTACATGCAACAGCGGCAAGACTTGTACAAAAGGTGGTTGCCAGAACAGGTCCCGGCAACCGCGCCTTACGGGTAAAACTTACAAAGATGCTCAATGTTCCAGGAGTTGCTCACCGGAAAGCCATCTTCGGTCTCAAGGCGGACAGCGCCGGGCCTAGTGACTCGTTTCACCCGGTAAGGGCCTTCCCACTTCGGCGTCAACTTGTTGGAATTCTTGGCGGACTGGACGCGCCGAAGAACAAGGTCACCTTCCTCGAGACTTCTGGCATTAACTTTGCGGCTGTGGTAGCGGCGCAAAGCTTGCTGGTATCGAGCAGCTCGTACAGCAGCCTGAAGACGATCTTCCTCAAGGAGCAGCGCGTCATCTTGTCGTAGCTGCTCTTGCTCAAGCTCATCGTAAGAGAGCACTCGAGGCGACCCGTATACGAGTTCCGTGGGGAGAACTGCCTCTGCACCATAGACTAGAGCGAAAGGTGTCTGGCCAGTGGCTCGATTTGGCGTCGTCCTGATCGACCAAAGAACCACCGGCAGCTCCTCAATCCAGTTCTTTCCGCACTTGCGCAGCCTGTCGAAAGTCCTGGTCTTGAGCCCACGCAGCACTTCAGCATTTGCCCTCTCCGCTTGACCGTTGCTTCTCGGATGAGCAACAGAAGCGAAGCAGATCTTGGCGCCAAGATCTTGGACATACTGCATGAAGGTGCGGCTCGTGAATTGTGTGCCGTTGTCGGTGATGATCCTGTTAGGGACCCCGAAGCGGCAAACAATCGACCTGAAGAACTTGATCACGACTGCTCACACCTTCCTCATCGCTTCCACTTTCGCCACTTTGTGAACTTGTCGATTGCAACGCATAAGTACTCAAAGCCCCGACAACTCGGGAAAGGGGCCGAGGATGTCGAGCCCCGCACCAAAAATGGCCGGGATAAAGGGATCGTCCGGAGAGCTTGAGCTGGTTGGTGTATCTGCTTGGAATGGAACTGGCACGCTTCACACTTGGTTACTTGTGCAGTTGCATCCTGGAGGGCTGTCGGCCAAAAGAAACCTTATCGGAATGCCTTGCCGGCAAGTGCTCTTTGCGCCAATGTGGTGACCACATATGCCTCCATGTATCTCCGCCAACAGCTTATGTCCGTCTTCCCGGGGAATACACTTCAATTTCACACCGTTGAATCTTCTTCTGTACAGTGTGTCATCGACAAACTGGTACATACTTGATTGCCGGGCTACTCTCTCCGCTTCTTCTTGCTCTTCGGGAAGTTCTCCTGTCTGAAGAAAAAGGACAATCTGTTGCGCCCATGCTAGAGCTTGCGGCTCGACAACAAGGACTAAAGGCACATATGCTGCTCGGGAACATCCGCTTCTACGGCGAGAACCTGTGGCTCAACCGGAGCTTGATGTTCCCCGACAAGCTTGCTGGAGCAAAACTTGTCGGGAGCGTCTGCTTCAACGGAACAAACCCTAGGGCTTGTCGGAGCAGACTGCTCCTCAGCACTCTTGGTGTTGATCTTGGGGACCTTCTTGGCGGCGGCTTCAGGGAGCTCTGCTGGAAAATAGTCACAAGAAATCAACTTCCTCTTCTTGCTCTGTCCAGTTGATGGTGTTACGGATGGTTGAGTTAGCTTGAGAACAAAAATCCCTGGTTCCACAGGTAACTTAAGTGCGGCGCACTTTGACAGGCCATCTGCAATGTCGTTCTGAGCTCTCGGAACATGTTCCATCTATAGGCCGTCAAAGTGCTCTTCTAACTTTCTCACCTCATCAACGTAAGCTTCCATCAACGGACTCTGATAATTTTTGTTGACTTGGCGGACGACAAGCTGCGAGTCACCCCTGACAATGAGCTTCTTGATCCCAAGGTCTGCCATGATCCTGAGACCGGCAAGCAAACCTTCATACTCTGCAGTATTTTTTGTTGCTTGCTCCTTGGGAAAGTGCATCTGGACTACGTACTTGAGGTGCTCTCTGGTGGGCGCAACAAGCAGCACGCCCGCACCGGTGCCTTGCAGCGAGAAGGCACCATCGAAGTACATCAGGCACTCTTTGTTTGCTTCCTTGATGGGGATGCTCATCTCCGGAATTTCTTCATCTGGTGTTGGCGTCCACTCTGCTATGAATTCTGCCAATGCTCTGCTTTGGATAGTTGAAGTGCTCTCAAACTTAAGGCCAAAGCTTGACAGTTCCAGTGCCCACTCGACAATCCTGCTGTTGCTTCGGATTCTGCAAAGATCCTCTTCAAAGAGAAAACGAGTGACAACTGTGATCTCATGTGCTTGGAAGTAATGGCGCAGCTTTCTCGAGGCCATGAGAAGGCCGAAAAGCAATTTCTGCACACCAGAGTACCTTGACCCAGCCCCCTGCAGAAGGGAACTGACAAAGTAAACTGGGCGCTGCACCATCTTCTTCTGTTTCTCCTCCTGTGCCTGTGCAGATCCATCCTTGTCGGGACCAGAGCTTGCCGGTGAAGCCCCCTGCTTGTCGCTGGATGCACCTGCCATGGTCGCTGGCTCATCATCCGCCTCCCTCTCCGCTACTAACGCAGCACTAACCACTTGATTGGTTGCCACTAGATACAGCAGCAACTTCTCTTGTGGTTTAGGTGCGACAAGTATTGGAGTGGAGGACAGGTATCTCTTCAAGTCCTATAGCGAAGCCTCCGCTTCCGGAGTCCATTTCATCGGACCTGCCTTTTTCAATATTTTGAAAAAGGGCAGGGCGCGCTCAGCAGACTTAGAGATAAACCCGCTGAGAGCAGCTACACAACCGGCAAGCCTTCGTACATCCTTGACGCGCTTCGGTGCTTCAATCTGCTCAATGGCCTTGATCTTGTTGGGATTGGCTTCAATTCCCCGCTGAGACACGAAGAACCCGAGAAGCTTGCCGAAAGGAACTCCAAACACACACTTCTCGGGGTTAAGCTTGAGGTTGATCTTGCGCATATTTGCAAAGGTCTTGTCCAAATCCGGAATCAGAGTTGCTCTGTCCTTGCTCTTGACCACTATGTCATCCATGTAGGCTTCCACATTCCTGTGCAATTGTGGCTCAAAAAGCGTCATGGACTACTCTTGCAAATGTTGAACCAGCATTCTTCAAACCGAAAGGCATCCGTACGAAATAGTACGTGCCACACGGACTGATGAATGCGGTCTTCTCCTCATCCTCTTCTGCCATGAAGATCTGGTGGTACCCTGAGTATGCGTCAAGAAATGAAAGCAAGTCACATCCGGCCGTGGAGTCAACAATCTGGTCAATGCGCGACAAGGGAAATGGGTCTTTGGGACAAGCTTTATTAACATCAGTAAAGTCAATACAAAGCCTCAATTTCCCGTTTGCCTTGCGCACGACTACAGGATTGGCCAACCACGTAGGATGGAGCACTCCTCTGACAAGGCCTGCTGCTTCCAACTTCTTGATTTCTTCTGCTATGAATTCTTGGCGCTCCACTGCTTGTTTCCTGACTTTCTGCTTGACGGGCCGTGCATGAGGACAGACGGCAAGGTGGTGCTCAATTACTTTCACAGAACACGGGGATGTCGACGGTTGCCACGCAAACACGCCGACATTCGCCCAGAGAAAGCAACGAGCGCGCTTTCCTATTTAGGGTCGAGAGTGGCACTGATGGTCAAGGTACCACCAGTGCCGTCCTCCTTGGCGGGCACCTTCTTGGTCTCTGGCGGAGCTGCATTCGTCTTCTTATACTTGCCAGTGGAGCTCGATGGTGCGTCCTCGACGGTAGCGCAGCACTCCGAAGAGGTGCGCTTGCCGGAGTGGGTATCAGAACTCCTGCCGGACTTGGTCTTCTTCTTCCCCCCGGGAGCTTCAGCGGCAAGTGGCTTGCGATCCGCTGCGGCTGCTGCTTCCCGGTAGATCTTGTCGGTACAGATAAGAGCATTTTTCTTGTTGCCAGGGACAGAGATGATGCTTATCGGGCCTAGCATCTTCAGTACGTTGTATGCATAGTGAGAGGCTGCCATGAACTTGGCGAGCGCTGGACGGCCGAGTATCCCATTGTAAGGCAATGGAAAATCAGCAACATCAAAAGTGACCCTCTCAGTCCTGAAATTCAACTCGCTGCCAAATGTTACCGGCAACGCGATCTTTCCCTTCGGCTTGCTCCTTCCCGGATTGATTCCTTGGAATGTGTCGATCTCTTCGAGCTCGCTGTCAGGGATCTGGAGTTTCTGAAGTACCGCGGAGGAGATCAGGTTCAAGCCGGCCCCGCCGTCAACTAGCATCTTAGTGACCTTGAGGTTGCGGATAGTTGGTGAGACCAACATTGGCAAGCACCCGACCGCAGTTATGCGATCAGGGTGGTCCTCAATATCAAAGACGATAGGCGTGCTGGACCATTTCAGAGGCTTGCGTGACTTGATGGGTGGTTCTGCTGCATTGACTTCCCGCACCCACTGTTTGAGCTGGCGGTGTGAAGTATGCAGAGAAGCACCGCCGTCAACGCACAGGACCTCTGTGGCTTTCTGAAACTCCTACTCATCGGCCTCGTCATCATCCATATCTTCGTCTTCATCGTCATCTTCATCCTTGTCGCGGCCGCGGGGAGGCCTGTCTCCTTGCCGCTGCTTGGCCTTGCCGCGGCGTCCTCCCCGGCCGGGACGCTTCTTGCCGGATCCTCCAGTACCTTCTTGGGCCTTCTCCTTGTCGCACCGCTCGTACTCAGCCTTTTGCTGCTCGACAAGCTGCTCGACCTTCTTGCAGCTCTGGAGATCATGGCCCTTGGTGCGGTGGATCTTGCAGTACTGCTTGTCGGAGCCGTCCTGCTTGTCGGCGGCCGCCACAGCTTCGGCTTCCATGGCGCCACCTCCGTTGCCGGACTGCTCAACGACTAGCACATCTTTGCCTTTCTTCTTTCTGTTGTTCCGCCGCCGGTTTTTCCTTGCCGGGGCGGCATCCTCGCTGTCAGATCCTCCTGCTCCTGTAGTCTCTCTGGGGAGTTTCCTCCCTTCCTCAGCACGTGCACACTTGTCGGCCAGGGCGTATAGCTCACTGACGTCTCTGATCTTGCACATCGCCATCTCCTCCCGCATCCTGCAGTTACGCACGTTCTAATGGAACGCGCTGATGACCGCGGCAGGGTGGACATCTGGGATGTTGCGCTGTACTTGGCTGAATCTCTGAATATACTTGCGCAGGGGCTCTCCTTCCTTCTGGGCGAGCAGATGTTGATCGCTTTCTTGGCCATGAGGCTTGTGGCCGCCTGTAAAGGCGCCGACAAACTGATGGCACAGATCCGTCCATGAGGATATGGAGTTGTCCGGCAAGTGTATGAGCCAGGATCTGACATTGGGCTTGAGTACCAGTAGAAAGTAGTTGGCAAGGATCTTGTCGTCGCGCCCCCCGGCAGCTTGCACCATGATGGTGTAGATGCTGAGAAACTCCGACGGATGCAACCTGCCGTCGTACTTCTCTGGTACGTCTGGCTTGAAATTCTTCGTACTGGGCCACTAGACTTGCCGCAGCTCACGAGTGAACGTAGGGCAACCTACACAGTCTGGCAAGTCGCTGGTTCTTCGGGCGCATGCATGTCGACATGGGCCCAGCGCTAGTCGACCGACGCCGCTTCTCTTGGCGCTCGATCGTGTCTGGCGTCTTCTTGCTGTCGTTCTTGAAGAACTTGGCGCTGATCGCGACGAGCTCATGGATCTGATGATGCTGTGGAGTCAGTGTCGAGGTTGACCCGGCGAGTCGGCGATCTTGGCCTTCGGGGTGGAGAGTGCATGGTGGTTGCACCCCCACCAGTCCTGTCGCCATCGGCTCGCGCCTGGCAGTCTTGCCGCGGCTTTGATGTACTCGGTTGCCGTGGAGTGTCGCCGTTGGCGAAGCCGATGAGACTCTGAATGGTGGCCCTCCAATCGTCGATCTTGTCCACCGTCGGAGGGTAATCCAGGAGCAGTTGAGCTTGGGCCAAAGCTTCTTCCGAAGTTTTGGGTGGCGGTGGTGAACGGTGCGTGGAGCGGGATATGCTCGGACTCCTAACTATGTTAGAAGGAGCAGGATCCTGTCCAGGCGACCGTGTCTTGCTCGTGCCAGCAGGTTGGCGTGCATGCTGGTCTTGAGCACCCTGAGATCCACCAGCTCGATTTTGGTCCAACGAGCGTATGGTACCGCGAGTACCATGAAGCTGTTGGCCCCGCACCTCCTGAGATGGGCGCGGTGCATGTACGGACGCCAAGGTTTGCGCAGCCTTGTCCTTAGACCTGGTGGCAGCGTGAGCTCCCTCGTCGACGCTCGTTCCTCCGCCGACATCTACCCCACCACCCGTTTGCTCCGGTGGCGGTGGGATCGACGTGGACGGAGCAGCCACCTCCGAAGCCTTCTTCTTCGGTGGCATGTCGATGAAGATGATGAAGAAGATGAAGATCTAGCTCGCGTGAACGCCGGATCGGGTTCACACAACCTCGACGCCCCCTACCTGGCGCACCAAAGATGTCGTGGGAACGAACACCTATGGGACCGGAGCCCCTTTTGGTCCGGCGGGGGGTGGAGATCGCACGAAGAGCGGATCGAGGCGGCACACGAGCGATTACCCAGCTTCGGAGCTCTCCGGAGAGATAATACTCCTACTGCTGCTTGTCTGATTGTATTCAGTTTTTGCTCGAGAGCGTGAGTGTTTTCTGGTTTCGAATGCTTCCCCCCTCCTCTACGTTGCGCATGGGCCTCCTTTTATATGCTCAAGGGGTCACCGACAGGTGGCAACGCATGCAAGGGTAAAACTGGAAAGGAATTGTGGTTGGTACAACTACCTAAACAGTGTATCCTACCTAACCCTGACGGCAGGGGACAAAGGCATTAAATGCCCATCTGTGTCGCCCAAACAGTGCAGAAAAGGGACCGTCAGTGGCGCCACCGCTCGCCACGATGGCACTCTTGTCAGCGCCGCTTGCCACCTCGCATCGCTGGCTGCACAGCCTCTCGCCACGCGCGCCTGGAAAGGTCTCATGGCGACACATTGGCGGATGCGCTGGAGCGTGGGTACGGGGTGGTGGCTTGCCGCGGCAAGTGCCTTGCCGCGATCAGTGTCTTGCCGCGGTCGTTGTCTTGCCGCGCCCAGAAGCTTGTCGCTCGTCGGGCCTTGCCAGGATGCGCGGCGCGTCGCGGCAAGTTCCTTGAGATGCCTTGGTTGGCCTTCCTGGCAAGCTCCTCTTGCCGGGGCCTTGTCTCCTTCCCGGCAAGCTCCTCTTGCCGGGGCCTTGTCTCCTTGACTTGAACACTTTGTTCTTGAATGGCTCCAAAGCAACCACGGAGGACCATGGCGGGCACAGGAAACTTTGCATGGTATTTGTGGATGCCGTGCACAAGTTCGGGATACTAGGGTACCCCTACTCTAGTACACCGACACCCTCTTTGGTGCCTATATAAACCGGAGGGTTTTAGTCCGTAGGACGAACAACAATCATACCATAGGCTAGCTTCTAGGGTTTAGCCTCTCTGATCTCGTGGTAGATCTACTCTTGTACTACTCATATCATCAATATCAATCAAGCAAAAGTAGGGTTTTACCTCCATCGAGAGGGCCCGAACCTGGGTAAAAACATCGTGTCCTTTGTCTCCTGTTACCATCCGCCTAGACGCACAGTTCGGGACCCCCTACCCGAGATCCGCCGGTTTTGACACCGACAGCCATGATTTCAGATCTGAAACATTTATGTTATTACCATTATATCCATGTTCTAGATCCGATCTTGCAAGTTATAGTCACCTACTACGTGTTATGATCCGGCAACCCCGGAGTGACAATAGTCGGGACCACTCCCGGTGATGACTGTAGTATGAGGAGTTCATGTATTCACCATGTGTTAATGCTTTGTTCCGGTTCTCGATTAAAAGGAGGCCTTGATATCCCTTAGTTTCCAATAGGATCCTGCTGCCATGGGAGGGTAGGACAAAAGATGTCATGCAAGTTCTTTCCATAAGCACGTATGACTATTTACGGAATACATGCCTACATTATATTTATGAACTGGAGCTAGTGCCGTATCGCCCTATGTTATAATTGTCACATGATTAATATCATCCAACGAGTCACCGATCCAATGCCTACGAATTTATCTTATATTGTTCTTGCTAAGTTACTACTTTTGCGACTGCTATCGTTACTACAACAATATCACTGCTATCACTGTTACTGTTACCGTTACTACTGTTGCTATCATCAAAACTATCATGCTACTGTGCTACTAATAACTTTGCTGTAGATAATTAATCTCCAGGTGTGGTTGAATTGACGACTCAGCTGCTAATACCTTCAAATATTCTTTAGCTCCCCTTGTGTCGAATCTATAAATTTGGGTTGAATACTCTACCCTCGAAAACTGTTGCAATCCCCTATACTTGTGGGTTATCAAGACCTTTTTCTGGCGCCGTTGCCGGGGAGCATAGGTATATTTGTTGAGTCACTTGGGATTATTATTATATTGTCACTATGAAGAATCTGAAGTATGCTAAGACTAAGATTTTTCCCTCAAAGACGAGGGGAGGTAAGGAACTACCATCCAGTTCTGCTTTAGATTCACCTTCTGTTATAAGTAATCTTGCAACACCACAACATGCTATTAATTCTGATATGTCGCAAGTTATTGATGATGCTACTTCTGCTATGAATGCTACTCATGATGATGCTAGTACCTTGCTTGATGATGATGTGCCACTAGGTGAATTTCTTGATGAACAAATTGCTAGAGTGAGACAACATGATATTTTTGCATCTGATGACGAACTTGAAACTGAAAATCTTGAAACACCAACTAGAACTAGTCCTCCTAGATATGAATTGCCAAAGGTACCGGAAGGTTGTAGTATGAGTGAGGAGGCAACTAGAGATATTCTTGCTTGTAAGGTGATACGTCTCCAACGTATCTATAATTTTTGAATGTTCCATGCTATTATATTATCTGTTTTGGATGTTTAATGGGATTTACTATGCACTTCTATATTATTTTTGGACTAACCTATTAACCGGAGGCCCAGTCCAAATTGTTGTTTTTTTTACCTATTTCAATGTTTCGCAGAAAAGGAATATTAAACGGAGTCCAAACAGAATGAAACCTTTGGGAGAGTTATTTTTAGAACAAACGCAATCCAGGAGACTTGGAGTGGGCGTCAAGAAAGAAACAAGGAGGCCACGAGGCAGGAGGGTGGGCCCAAGGGGTAGGCACGCCCCCCACCCTTGTGGGCCCCTCGTGGCTGCCCTGACCGACTTCTTTTGCCTATATATACTCATATACCCTGACAACATCGAGGAGCACCATGAAACCCTATTTCCACCGCCGCAACCTTCTGTAGCCCTGAGATCCCATCTTGGGGCCTTTTCCGGCGCTCCGCCGAAGGGGGAATCGATCACGGAGGGCTTCTACATCAACACCATAGCCTCTCCGAAGAAGTGTGAGTAGTTTACCACAGACCTCGGGTCCATAGTTATTAGCTAGATGGCTTCTTCTCTCTCTTTGGATCTCAATACAAAGTTCTCGATCTTCATGGGGATCTATTCGATGTAATTCTTTTTGCGGTGTGTTTGTCGAGATCCGATGAATTGTGGGTTTACGATCAAGATTATCGATGAAAAATATTTGAATCACCTCTGAGTTCTTTTATGTATGATTTGTTATCTTTGCAAGTCTCTTTGAATTATCAGTTTGGTTTGTCCTACTAGATTGATCTTTCTTTCAATGGGAGAAGTGCTTAGCTTTGGGTTCAATCTTGCGGTGTCCTTTCCCAGTGACAGCAGGGGCAGCAAGGCACGTATTGTATTGTTTCCATCGAGGATAAAAAGTTGGGTTTATGTCATATTGCTTGAGTTTATCCCTCTAAATCATATCATCTTGCCTAATGTGTTACTCTGTTCTTATGAACTTAATACTCTAGATGCATGCTGGATAGCGGTCGATGTGTGGAGTAATAGTAGTAGACGCAGAATCGTTTCGATCTATATTTTGCGGACGTGATGACTATATACATGATCATGCCTAGATATTCTCATAACTACGCACTTTTCTATCAATTGCTCGACAGTAATTTGTTCACCCACCGTAATACTTATGCTATTTTGAGAAAAGCCACTAGTGAAACCTATGGCCCCTGGGTCTATTTTCCATCATAAGTTTCCGATCTATTTTATTTTTCAATCTTTACTTTTCAATCTATATCATATAAATACCAAAAATATTTATCTTATTATCTCTATTAGATCTCACTTTTGCAAGTGGCCGTGAAGGGATTGACAACCCCTTTATCATGTTGGTTGCAAGGTTCTTATTTGTTTGTGCAGGTACAAGGGATTTGAGTGTAGCCTCCTACTGGATTGATACCTTGGTTCTCAAAAACTGAGGGAAATACTTATGCTACTTTGCTGCATCACCCTTTCCCCTTCAAGGGAAAACCAACGCATGCTCAAGAGGTAGCAAGAAGGATTTCTGTCGCCGTTGCCGGGAAGTCTACGCACAAGTCAGGACATACCAAGTACCCATCACAAACTCTTATCCCTCGCATTACATTGTTTGCCATTTGCCAATTGTTTTCCTCTCTCCCACTTCACACTTGACATTTTATACGCCCTCTTTTTCCCGTTCGCCTCTTTTTCGCTTGCCTCTGGTGCGCTTGTGTGTTGGATTGTTTGTCACGATGGCTCAAGATAATACTAAATTGTGTGATTTTTCCAATACCAACAACAATGATTTTCTTAGCACTCCGATTGCTCCTCTTACCGATGCTGAATCTTGTGAAGTTAATGTTGCTTTGTTGAATCTTGTCATGAAAGATCAATTCTCTGGCCATCCTAGTGAAGATGTCGCTAATCATCTAAACAACTTTGTTGATTTGTGTGATATGCAAAAGAAGAAAGACGTGGATAATGATATTGTTAAATTGAATCTATTTCCGTTTTCGCTTAGAGATCGTGCTAAAACATGGTTTTCGTCTTTGCCTAAAAATAGTATTGATTCGTGGAATAAGTGCAAAGATGCTTTTATCTCTAAGTATTTTCCTCCTGCTAAGATCATCTCTCTTAGAAACGATATTATGAATATTAAGCAACTTGATCATGAGCATGTTGCACAATCTTGGGAGAGGATGAAATTAATGATTCGCAATTGCCCTACACATGGATTGAATTTATGGATGATCATACAAAAAATTTATGCCGGATTGAATTTTGCTTCTAGAAATCTTTTAGATTCGGCCGCGGGAGGCACTTTTATGGAAATCACTTTAGGAGAAGCTACTAAACTCCTAGATAATATTATGGTCAATTATTCTCAATGGCACACCAAAAGATCTACTAGTAAAAAGGTTCATGTGATAGAAGAGATTAATGTTTTCAGTGGAAAGATGGATGAACTTATGAAATTGTTTGCTAATAAGAGTGCTCCTATTGATCCTAATGATATGCCTTTGTATACTTTGATTGAGAAAAATAATGAATCTATGGATGTGAATTTTGTTGGTAGGAATAATTTTGGTAACAACGCGTATAGAGGAAACTTTAATCCTAGGCTGTTTCCTAGTAATTCCTCTAATAATTATGGTAATTCCTACAACAACTCTTATGGAAATTTTAATAAGATGTCCTCTGATTTTGAGACTACTGTTAAAGAATTTATGATTTCTCAAAAGAATTTCAATGGCTTGCTTGAAGAAAAATTGCCTAAGATTGATGAGTTGGCTAGGAACATGGATAGAATTTCTCTTGATGTTGACTCTTTGAAACTTAGATCTATTCCACCTAAGCATGATACCATTGAGTCTCTCAAATCCATGAGAATTTCCATTGATGAGTGCAAAGAAAGAACCACTAGGATGCGTGCTAAAAAGGATTGCTTTGTGAAAGCGTGTTCTTCTAGTTTTCATGATAATAGGGATGAAGATCTGAAAGTGGTAGATGTGTCTCCTATTAAATCTTTGTTTTCCAATATGAATCTTGATAATGATGGGACTGGAGATGAGTCAACTTTAGCTAAAACGCGTTCCAATGATTCGGAGTTTTTTGATCTTGATGCAAAAATTGGTAAAAGTGGTATTGAGCAGGTCAAAACTTTACATAGCAATGAACCCACTATTTTGGATTTCAAGGAATTTAATTATGATAATTGTTCTTTCATAGATTGTATTTCCTTGTTGCACGTGTTAAATTCTCCTCATGCTTATAGTCAAAATAAAGCTTTTACTAAACATATCGTTGATGCTCTAATGCAATCTTATGAAGAAAAACTTGAATTACAAGTTCCTATCCCTAGAGAACTTTATGATGAGTGGGAACCTACTATTAAAATTAAAATTAAAGATCATGAATTCTATGCTTTGTGTGATTTGGGTGCTAGTGTTTCCACGATTCCAAAAACTTTGTGTGATGTGTAAGGTTTTCATGAATTTGATGATTGCTATTTAAACTTGCACCTTGATAATTCCACCATTAAGAGACCTATGGGAAATATTAATGATGTTCTTATTTTTGCAAATCAGAATTATGTGCCCGTAGATTTTATTGTCCTTGATATAGATTGCAATCCTTCATGTCCTATTATTCTTGGTGGACCTTTCCTTAGAACGATTGGTGCAATTATTGATATGAAAGAAGGAACTATTAGATTCCAATTTCCATTAAGGAAAGGCATGGAACACTTTCCTAGGAAGAAAATAAAATTACCTTATGAATCTATTTTGAGAGCCACCTATGAATTGAATACCAAAGATGGCAATACTTAGATCTATTCTCGCTTTTATGCCTAGCTAGGGGCGTTAAACGATAGCACTTGTTGGGAGGCAACCCAATTTTATTTTTGTTATTTGCTTTTTGTTCCTGTTTAGTAATAAATAATTCATCTAGATTCTGTTTAGATGTGGTTTTATGTTTTAATTAGTGTTTGTGCCAAGTAAGACCTATAGGATCTTCTTGGGTGATAGTTAACTTGATCTTGCTGAAAAACAGAAACTTTTGCACGCACGAGAATAATTTTCATAAATCACAGAAACGGGATTTTCAGTTGATTATTTTTGCAGAAGATTAATAGACAAATTGTCTAGGACTTCCTATTTTGGTAGAATATTTAGGGTTCCATAAGTATTCGGAAGTTACAGATTGCTACATATTGTTCTATTTTTGACAGATTCTGTTTTTCGTGTGTTGTTTGCTTATTTTGATGAATCTATGGCTAGTATCGGGGGGTATGAACCATAGAGAAGTTTGAATACTGTAGGTTTAACACCAATATAAATAAAGAATGAGTTTATTACAGTACCTTAAAGTGGTGGTTTGTTTTATCTCGCTAACGGAGCTCATGAGATTTTCTGTTGAGTTTTGTGTTGTGAAGTTTTCAAGTTTTTGGGTAAATATTTGATGAATTATGGAATAAGGAGTGGAAAGAGCCTAAGCTTGGGGATGACCAAGGCACTCCAAGTTAAAATTCAAGGACAACCAAAAGCCTAAGCTTGGGGATGCCCCAGAAAGCATCCCCTCTTTCGTCTTCGTCCATCGGTAACTTTACTTGATGCTATATTTTTATTCACCACATGATATATGTCTTGCTTGGAGCGTCTTGTATGATTCGAGTCTTTGATTTTTAGTTTAACACAATCATCCTTGATGTATACACCTTATGGGAGAGACACACATGAATCGGAATTTATTAGAATACTCTATGTGCTTCACTTATATCTTTTGAGCTAGATAATTTTGCTCTAGTGCTTCACTTATACCTTTTTAGAGCACGGTGGTGGTTTTATTTTGTAGAAATTATTGATCTCTCATGATTCACTTATATTATTTTGAGAGTCTTTTAGAACATCATGGTAACTTGCTTTGGTTATAAAATTAGTCCTAATATGATGGGCATCCAAGTTGGGTAAAATAAAAACTTTCATATGGAGTGCATTAAACACTATGATAAATTTGATACTTGGTAATTGTATTGAGATATAAAGGTGGTAATATTAGAGTCATGCTTGTTTGGTAATTATGAAATTGAGAAATATTTGTGTTAAAGTTGGCAAGTCCCGTAGCATGCACGTATGGTGAACGTTGTGTGACAAATTTGAAGCATGGGGTGTTCTTTGGTTGTCTTGGTTATGAGTGGAGGTCGGGATCACGCGATGGTTAACTCCTACCAACCCTTCCCGTAGGAGCATGCGTAGTAGTACTTTGCTTAGAGGGCTAATAAACTTTTGCAATAAGTATATGAGTTCTTTATGACTAATGTGAGTCCATGGATTATACGCACTCTTACCCTTCCGCCATTTGCTAGCCTCTATGGTACCGTGCATTGCCCTTTCTCACCTTGAGAGTTGGTGCAAACTTTGCCGGTGCATCCAAACCCTGTGATACGAGCGCTCTATCACACAAAAACCTCCTTATATCTTCCTCAAAACAGCCACCATACCTATCTATTATGGCATTTCCATAGCCATTCTGAGATATATTGCCATGCAAATTTCCACCGTTCCGTTTATTATGACACGCCCCATCATTGTCATATTTCCTTGCATGATCATGTAGTTGACATCGTATTTGTGGCAAAGCCACCTTTATAATTCTTTCATACATGTCGCTCTTGATTCATTGCGCACCCCGGTACACCGCCGGAGACATTCACATAGAGTCATATTTTGTCCTAAGTATTGAGTTGTAATTCTTGAGTTGTAAATAAATACAAGTGTGATGATTTCCATTATTAGAGCATTGTCTCATGTGAGGAAAGGATGATGGAGACTATGATTCTCCCACAAGTCGGGATGAGACTCCGGACTTTATGGAAAATAAAAAAGGCCAAAGAAGCCCAAATCAAAAAGAGAGGCCAAAGAAGCCCAAATAAAAAACTGAGAGAAAAAGAGAGAAGGGACAATGGTACTATCCTTTTACCACACTTGTGCTTCAAAATAGCACCATGATCTTCATGATAGAGAGTTTCTTATTTTGTCACTTTCATATACTAGTGGGAATTTTGCATTATAGAACTTGGCTTGTATATTCCAATGATGGGCAGGTCTTCGTGAGCAGGCAAGTTGGATGCACACCCACTTAGTTTCTTTTTGATGAGCTTTCATACATTTATAGCTCTAGTGCATCCGTTGCATGGAAATCCCTACTCCTCGTATTGACATCAATTGATGGGCATCTCCATAGCCCGTTGATTAGCCGCGTCAATGTGAGACTTTTTTTGGTTTTCTCACATGATCCCTATCATCAGATCAATCTAGTAGGCCAAACCAAACTGATAATTTGAAGAGACTTGCAAAGATAACAAATCATACATAGAAGAATTAAGAGGATATTCAAATATTGTTCATAGATAATCTTGATCATAAACCCACAATTCACCGGATCTCGACAAACACACGGCAAAAAGAATTACATCAAATAGATCTCCAAGAAGATCTAGGAGAACTTTTTATTGAGATCCAAAGAGAGAGAAGAAGCCATCTAGCTAATAAATATGGACCTAAAGGTCTATGGTAAACTACTCACACTTCATCGGAGAGGCTATGGTGTTGATGTACAAGCCCTCCGTGATTGATTCCCCCTCCGGCGGAGTGCCGGAAAAGGCCCCAAGAAGGGATCTCACGGGTACAGAAGGTTGCGATGGTGGAAATAGGGTTTCGTGGTGCTCCTCGATGTTTTCAGGGTATATGAGTATATATAGGCGAAAGAAGTCGGTCGGGGGATCCACGAGGGGCCCACGAGGGTGGGGGGCGCGCCTACCCCCCTGGGCGCGCCCTCCTGCCTCGTGGCCTCCTCGTTTCTTTCTTGACGTCCACTCCAAGTCTCCTGGATTGCGTTTGTTCCAAAAATAACTCTCCCGAAGGTTTCATTCCGTTTGGACTCCGTTTGATATTCCTTTTCTGCGAAACACTAAAATAGGCAAAAAAAAGAACAATTTGGACTGGGCCTCCGGTTAATAGGTTAGTCCCAAAAATAATATAAAAGTGCATAGTAAAGCCCATTAAACATCCAAAACAGATAATATAGTAGCATGGAATAATCAAAAATTATAGATACGTTGGAGATGTATCAAGCATCCCCAAGCTTAATTTTTGCTCGTCCTCAAGTAGGTAAATGATAAAAACAGAATTTTTGATGTGGAATGCTACATAACATAATTCTCAATGTAATTTCTTTATGGTGGCATGAATGTTCAGATCCAAAAGATTCAAGATAAAAGTTTAATATTGACATAAAAATAGTAATACTTCAAGCATGCTAACCAAGCAGTTTATGTCTTATCAAAATAACATAGCCACAGAAAGCTTATCCCTACAAAATCATATAGTTTGGCCATGCTTCATTTTTGTCACACAAAATGCTCCCATCAAGCACAACCCCGGTTTCAGCCAAGCAATTGGTTCATACTTTTTAATGCGCTTCAGCCTTTTCAACCATCACGCAATACATGGGCGTAAGCCATGGACATAGCACTATGGGTGGAGTAAAGTATCTTGCAATGGGAAAAGTGCTTAGCTTTGGGTTCAATCTTGCGGTGTCCTTTCCCAGTGACAGCAGGGGCAGCAAGGCACGTATTGTATTATTGTCATCAAGGATAAAAAGATGGGGTTTATATCATATTGCTTGAGTTTATCCCTCTACATCATGTCATCTTGCCTAATGTGTTACTCTGTTCTTATGAACTTAATACTATAGATGCATGCTGGATAGCGGTCGATGTGTAGAGTAATAGTAGTAGATGCAGAATCGTATCGATCTACTTGTTGCAGACGTGATGCCTATATACATGATCATGCCTAGATATTCTCATAACTATGCACTTTTCTATCAATTGCTTGACAGTAATTTGTTCACCCACCGTAATACTTATGCTATCTTGAGAGAAGCCACTAGTGAAACATATGGCCTCCGGGTCTATTTTCCATCATATAAGTTTTCGATCTATTTTATTTTGCAATCTTTACTTTTCAATTTATATCATAAAAATACCAAAATTATTTATCTTATCATCTCTATCAGATCTCCCTTTTTCACGTTGGTTGCAAGGTGCTTATTTGTTTGTGCAGGTACGAGGGATTTGAGTGTAGCCTCCTACTGGATTGATACCTTGGTTCTCAAAAACTGAGGGAAATACTTACGCTACTTTGCGGCATCACCCTTTCCTCTTCAAGGGAAAACCAACGCATGCTCAAGAGGTAGCATAAGGATAGAGATGATCTAGAGAAATTATTATGCAAGTATAAAGAAAGATCTCTGAATGCTAAAATGAAATGTCATCCTGAGTTTGCTACTTCGCCTATTGTTATTACAGATAAGGATTATGAATTCTCTGTCGACCTAGAGTTAATCACTTTGGTTGAATTTGATTCTTTCCATGGTTATTAAACTGAAACTATTGCGGCAGATCTTACTAAGTTGACTGATATAGCTACCCTTTTTGGTGATGATGAGAAGATTCGCTATTACTATATTCTCAAGTTATTTCCATTCTCATTGAAGGGTGATGCTAAAGCTTGGTACAATACTCTTTCTCCTGGTTATGTGCATTGTCCCGGGATATGATCTATTACTTCTTTGAAAAATATTTCCCCGCTGATAAGAAACAAGTTGCCTTGCAGGAAATATTTAACTTTGTGCAAATTGAATAAGAGAGTCTCCCACAAGCTTGGCGGAGGCCTCTCCAATTGCTTAATTCTTTGCTTGATCATCCTCTTAAGAAAATGAAATACTTGATATCTTCTATAATGGACTAACCGATGCTTCTAGGAACTTCCTAGATAGTTGTGTTGGTTGTGTTTTCAGGGAACGAACTATTGGGCAAGCTGAGGAATTATTGCATAACATATTGAAAAATCATGATGATTGGACTCCTCCTGAAAGACCTATTAAACCCACTCCGAAGAAGAGGGGTATCTTATATCTCAGTCCTGAAGATATGCAAGAGGCAAAGAAATCTATGAAGGAAAAAGGTATTAAGGCCGAGGATGTTAAAAATTTACCACCTATCGAAGAAATACATGTGCTTGAAGTACCACCACCACCAAGGTGGTGGAGGTAAAATCTTTAATGAAATTCAGTGATAGTGATGATCCTCATAGTAAACATCCTAGTCAATGCCTTTGTGAGTTTGATAATTACATTAGAAAGCAAGATCACTTCAATGCAAATGTTATGAAACAAGTGAAATACAACTTAGATGTGATTGCTCGCTTAAGTGACTTGTTATTTAGAATCTCAAATGATGTTAGAGGTGTAGGAAACCATGCCTCTATGGTTAAAACTCAATTAGAACAAGTTGCTAAATCTCAAAGAGAGTTACTTGATGAAATGAACAATAATATAAGTGACTTTGCTGTTAGAGTAGCAACTAGAGGAAGTAAAATGACTCAGGAACCACTTTATCCTGAGGGGCACCCAAAGAGAATTGAACAAGATTCTCAAAGGAACAACTCCACTACACCTAGTTCCTCTAAAAAGAAAAAGAAGAAGAAAAATGATAAGACTTTACCTGCCTCTAGTGAACCTGAAATAGAAAAACCTCCTGACAATGGTAATGAAGTTTCTATCTCTGATGCTGAAACTCAATCTGGTAATGAACACTCACCTTCTAATAATGAAAAAGATAATGATGAGGTTCATGAAGACACTCAACCTAATGATAAAGAACCAGATAATGGTGTTGAGATAGAACCAGCTGTTGATCTTGATAACCCACAATCTAAGAGTACAAGATACGACAAAAGAGACTTTGTTGCTAGAAAACAGGGAAAGGAAAGAGAACCATGGGTTCAAAAGCCTATGCCCTTTCCACCTAAGTCAACTAAAAAGAAAGATGATGAAGAATTTGAACGCTTTGCTGAAATGGTTAGGCCGGTCTTTTTACGTACTCGCTTGACTGATATCTTGAAAATGCCTCCCTATGCAAAGTATATGAAAGACATCATCACCAATAAGATAAAAATACCGGAAGCTAAAATCTCCACTATGCTTGCTAATTACACTTTCAAATATGGAGTACCTAAAAAACTTGGAGATCCGGGAATACCAATTATACCTTGCTCCATTAAAAGAAACTATGTGAAAACTGCTTCAGTGGTTTGGGAGCTGGTGTTAGTGTTATGCCCTTCTCTTTATATAAAAGACTTGATTTGAATAAACTCACACCTACTGAAATATCATTGCAAATGGCTGATAAATCAACTGCCATATCTATCGGTATTTGTGAGGATGTGCCTGTTGTTGTTGCTAATGTTACTATTTTGACTGACTTTGTTATACTTGAGATGCCCGAGGATGAAAACATGTCGATTATCCTTGGTAGACTCTTATTGAATACCACAGGGGCTATTATTGATTGCAATAAAAGCAACGTCACTTTTCATATCAATGGTAATGAGCATATGGTGCACTTTCCGAAGAAACAATTTCATGTGAATGGTATTAATGTTATTGAAAAATCTCCGACAATCACTATTGGAAGTTTTCAACTACCTATACCTACTGTCAAAAAGAAATATGAAATGCTTATTGTAGGGGACATTCATATCCCCATTGAGGTAGCTTAGTGATTTACGAAAGTTCTTAAGTTTCATGCTAATCGAAAGTGGTTCTTAATAAGACTTAATCAACCTTATTAATGGATCATTTTTGAGTGGTTTGAAGTTGATGAATTTAGTAAGCACTACCTTCTGTCCCTACCTTTTGTTTTATTTTTTTATTAGTTAAATAAAATAAAATGCCATGCTTTGTCTATTTTGTGAGTTTTCCATGCAATAAGAAATGACCCAAAAATAAAAGTTCTCAGAATGCTCTGAAAATCTGATACGATTTTTTTTCTGAATATTTATGAATTTCTGGTGCAAATAATATCAGTGGGAGGTGCACCACGTGGGCACAACCCACTTGGGCGCGCCAACCCCCCAGGCGCGCCCTCGTGGGTGCTGCCCACCTGGTGGCCCCCTCACTTACTTCTTCCCCCCACACCACTCCATTCACACAGAAAAAATTCACTACCACCCTCTCTCTCTCGTGTTCTTGCTCTCGAAACTGTGGATTTTGATCTCTTTGCTCGAAGCTCCGTTTCAGAAACTATTTCGGGGATTTGTTGCTTGGTATGTGACTCCTCCATGTGTCCAATTAGTTTTTGTTTTAGTGGTTTATATTTAGAATAATCAGCTACTCTTGGTGCTGCTATAGATGAGCTTGCATGTTGAATTCTTAGAGTTCTAATTACTTTGAATGCTTACTATGGGCTCTATACATCCCTATGAGTAGTTGCTATCATTCTTGTGAAGTTTTGTTAATAAATTTTTCATGACAATTGTTTTTAGAAAACTGTATGCGAACATTATGAGCTTCTTTGGAAGGAGTTCTTCGAGTAGGAGATCCTCGGAGGCATCCTCTAGTAGCAGCTCCATTCGTCGGTCCTATGCTGAACCAAGCGAAAAGTCCATTCAAAGTGCCACCACCAAAACATGCTTATGGCCATGCAACGATTACATGGTGATAGTTGGTATTAAGGAGGAATTTGAGCAATTGGTTTACAATGCTGAGCTCGGTCCCTACATTTCAGATAAGTGCGACCAACGCCTCATCCTCACTGAATCATTTGTCAAAGAATTTAAATTATTTCCCCGTGAGTCTGGGTGTCTTTTAAGCTTTATGATAATCCATTCACCATTTCACTAGAAAGGTTTGCTCACCTCTGCAAAATCCCATTCTGGGGTTCTCTCAATGAGCCACCTAGGTATGAGTTTGAATCATTCTTAACTAGTCTTTGCTTTGGTGAAACTAAGGGAGTGGCAGAAGGTAGAATAAAGAGCATACATTTTCCTGCAATTCAGTACTTCACATTATTTAATGGAAAATGCATAGTAGGCAAGCAAGACTGTCGTACTCTTTGCGCTCCAGACTTGAGCCTCATACACGCCGCTCTCACCGGTGAAAAGAGTTATAACCTTGGACCGATTGTTGCATGCAGACTGCAGCATAATGCTAACAGTGGATATTTCTATGGCGGAATTTATGCCCCGCGGTTAGCACAAGAACTGGGTGTTACACCTTTGCCCTTTGACCCTATCCTACCAATGCAGTATTTAGACTTGATGCTTTAAAAAGCCATAAGATCCTCAAGGGAAAAATTCATGACTTCACTTCTAATCTGTTGTTTAACCAAACTTCTGTTGTGCACACATATTTGCCTGCGCCTGCTATTTTTGACTATCACAACAGAGGAAGATATTTTGTTCTTGAGAGCGAGGTTTGAGCTCACAACGCAGTAGTGGAGGCAACACGGCGGGCTGAGGCATCAGCACCGAGGGCCTCCATGAGCTACCACGCCAACTACCATCCAGGCTACTGACTGATTACCAAGTTAGGCCAAAAGCCTAAGCTTGGGGGACTACGTATTCCCACCGACATTATATTCATGTTCACACATTTGATTCTAGTTGGCGGTGTCCACACTATTTCATAGTATCATCCATGCTTAAATTATTTTTCTCGCATTTTCTTGTGTGTTTGAAAAACTTTGAGAAAATCCAAAAATATGTTTCTTGCTTCCTTTTGATTTTTCTTCCTAGTTTAAATTGTTGTAGTACTAAAAAGAAAACCCAAAAAGATTTCATTGTTCTTCTTTTACTTGTTGGTAGCTTTCCCGTGTAAATAGTTTTTCTCGTTTTTGCTTTTACCATTTCCGCTTGCTTGCTTTCGAAAAACCGAAAAATCCAAAAATATTTCAGTGTGTTTCTCTGAATTTCTTTTTCTTTTATCGAGCCATAACGAGGAGAAGACCACGATGAAAATAATGAGTGGCTCTCATTTGCATTATTGTTGATCTAATAAAGAGTCCATATTACCTTGTCTTCTCCTCTTGAATAAAAATGTTTACAGATTCCAGCTTAGTCCATGGCACTCTTGCACTATTATTATTTCAAAGAGTTTGGCCGTGCAAGTGAAAGGCAATAATGACGATATTAGATGAACTGGCCGTGGCAGAGAGAAACGGGTATGAACTTAACTTGTTCTGTTTTGTAAATATGTTTAACCTAGTATCCATGCTTCAGTCTATTATGACCAAACATATTTGCAATGACAATTGGAGATTATAGTTTCACATGCCATGCATAAGTTGCTAGGAGTGAATAATGACTTATCTTGGATATCAACATTGTGTTAAAATGATTGTGATATAGTATGATGATATGGTATCCTCCTCTGAATGTTCAAGTGGCTTGACTTGACACATGTTTATGCATGTAGTTGAATCAAAACCAACATAGCCTCTATGATATTTGTGTTCATGATGTTCATATCCTACTCATGCTAGTATCCAATGTTACTTATGCATAATGCATGTTCATGACTGTTCTTGCTCTCTAGCTGGCCGCTTCTCAGTCTATTTGCTAGCCTTCGCCTGTACTAAGTGGGAACCCTGCTTGTACACCCAAAAACCTAAAACCCAAGTTATTCCAAATGAGTCCACCATACCTACCTATATGCGGTATTACCCTGCCGTCCTAAGTAAATTTGCATGTGCCACCTATAAAAACTTCAAATAAATATCCTTTTTGTGTGCCTGGATCGTTCATGGAACGACAGGAGGTAGTCGGTATCTTCCATGCTTAGCGGGTTATTCTCGGGTCGAGTGTTTATTCACTTGCCATCGCACGAGAAAAGGGCAGTAATAGGGATTCCCAGTCCCAAACTACAAAAAGAAAAGAGCTTACAAATAATCAAACAAAAACTCCCAATGGAGTCATAACCTTTACACTTCTGCTTGGGAACCGCCACTAGCGTGTTTAGCATGGAATATATTGATAACTGATAGTCGTGAAGTGAATGAGAAGGGTGCATGTCTCAAACTTTCATTTACCTCTGTTTTAAAAACTTGAGCTCTGGCACCTCTGCAAATCACTGCTTCCCTCTGCGAAGGGACTATCTTACTTTTATGTTGTGTCATCACCTTCTCAAATAAGCGCTAGAACGTAAGAGCACTGCTGTCATGCTGATGCATTGTGTATAGCTAATGTTTAGTGCATCATGACTGGATCTTTTCTACCATGAATTACAATGTTTAGTCACTGCTTGAACTTTGGGGGTGCTCTGCATTTATGTTTTGCGGTCCCAGAAAAGGCTAGCGAGATACCACTATTGTCATATTATATCATGGTTGTTTTGACAATGTGTAGCTATTTGAGATATCTTATTATTGCTCTCTAGTTGTTTATGTCATTGATATGAGTTAATATAATTTTTAAGAGTTATTGTCAACATGGTTAGTTACAATCCTTGTTGAAAACCTGGGTGTTGTTTAAGCTTATTTATGAAACAAGAGCAAAAGAGTTTGTAAAAGTTTTTCTTTTTCACTTTCAATTTATCAACTGAATTGCTTGAGGACAAGCAAAGGTTTAAGATTGGGAGAGTTGATACGTATCCAATGTATCTACTTTTCCTAACGCTTTTCCTCTTGTTTTGGACTCTAATTTGCATGATTTGAATGAAACTAACCCCGGATTGACGTTCTTTTCAGCAGAACTACCATGGTGTTATTTTTGTGCAAAAGTTCTCAGAATGGAACAAAACTTTGCGAGGATTTTTTATATCAAATAAGAGAATTTCTAGAGCCAGGAGAGACCTGAGGGGGGCACCTGGGTGGGTACAACCCACCAGGGCGCGCCAGCACCCCCAGGCGCGCCCTGGTGGGTGCTGCCCACCTGGTGGCCCTGCTGACCCTCAAACCGATGCTAAAAAATCACATATTTCCAAAAAAACAGGGAGAAAGAATTATCGCGTTTCACGAGACGGAGCCACTGCCGTATCCTGTTCTTCATCGGGAGGCCAGATCTGGAGTCTGTTTGGGGCTTCGGAGAGGGGGATCTTTGATCTTCGTCATCACCAACACATCTCCATTGCCAATTCCATGATGATCCCCACCGGGAGTGAGTAATTCCTTCGTAGGCTCGCTGGTCGGTGAGGAGTTGGATGAGATTCATCATGTAATCGAATTAGTTTTGTTAGGGCTTGATCCCTACTATCCACCATGTTCTAAGATTGATGTTGCTATGACTTTGCCATGCTCAATGCTTGCCACTTTGGGCCCGGGTGCCATGATTTCAGATCTGAACCGTTTATGTTATCACCATTATATCCATGTTCTAGATCCAATCTTGCAAGTTATAGTCACCTACTACATGTTATGATCTGGCAATCCCGGAGTGACAATAGTCGGGACCACTCCCGATGATGACTGTAGTATGAGGAGTTCATGTATTCACCGTGTGTTAACGCTTTGTTCTGGTTCTCTATTAAAAGGAGGCCTTAATATCCCTTAGTTTCCAATAGGACCCCGCTGCCATGGGAGGGTAGGACAAAAGATGACATGCAAGTTCTTTCCATAAGCACGTATGACTATTTACGGAATACATGCCTACATTATATTTATGAACTGGAGCTAGTGTCGTATCGCCCTAGGTTATAACTGTCTCATGATGAATATCATCCAACGAGTGACCAATCCAATGCCTACGAATTTTATCTTATATTGTTCTTGCTAAGTTACTATTGTTGCTACTGCTATCGTTACTACTACAATATCACTGCTATCACTGTTATTGGTACCGTTACTACTGCTGCTATCATCAAAACTATCATACTACTATGCTACTAATCACTTTGTTGCAGATAATTAATCTCTAGGTGTGGTTGAATTGACAACTCAGCTGCTAATACCTTCAAATATTCTTTAGCTCCCCTTGTGTCGAATCTATAAATTTGGGTTGCATACTCTACCCTCGAAAACTGTTGCGATCCCCTATACTTGTGGGTTATCAACCCTACTCCTGCTTTGGGGTGGGTTAGCCTCGCGAGGAGCTGAGGATGAACTAGTAGAAGGGAAGAACAGCCTCAAGAGGTCTGTTCCAGTGTGGATGTGTGCAGAGGGGATTCGATCATTCGCTCCCTTTGCTATGGTAGTGTCTAGCCTATATTTATAGTGGCCTTGGTCCTCTTCCCCCAAAACATAGGCGGGAAGGGATCCCACGGGGGCCAATTCAGACGGGGACAAGTAGTACATCTTATCCTGACAATGTTGGGAAACGTAGCATGCAATTTAAAAAAATTCCTATGCTCACGCAAGATCTATCTAGGAGATGCATAGTAACGAGAGGGGGAGAGTGTGCCCACGTACCCTCGTATACCGAAAGCGGAAGCGTTTGCTCAACGCGGTTGATGTAGTCGAATGTCTTCTCGTTCCGACCGATCGAGTACCGAACGTACGGCACCTCCGAGTTCTGCACATGTTCAGCGCAATGACGTCCCTCGAGCTCTTGATCCAGTAGAGGGTCGAAGGAGTAGATGAGTTCCGTCAGCACAATGGCATGGTGACGGTGATGGTGATGTGATCCGCGCAGGGCTTCGCCTAAGCACCGCGAGAATATGATCTGAGGGGTAAGCTATGGAGGGGGGCGCCACACACGGCTAAGAGCAATTGGTGTGTCTCCTAGGGGCGCCCCCTCCCCCCCCCCCCCGCGTATATAAAGGAGGGATGGAGAGGAGGCCGGCCAAGGCGCGCCCCAAGTTGGGGGAGTCCTACTAGGACTCCCACTAGGATTCGCCCCCCCCCCCCTTCTTTTTTTCAGAGGGGAAAGGGGTAAGGAGAGGGAGTACGAGAAGGAAAGGGGGGCGCCGCCCCCACCCCTTGTCCAATTCGGTTTCCCACTAGTGGGGGGCGCGCCAGCCCATTGTGGGCTAGTGTACCTCCCTCCTATGGCCCATATGGCACATATCTTCCACCGGGGGGTTCCGGTAACCCCTCCGGTACTACGGTTTGTACCCGATACATTCCGAAACCCTTCCAGTGTCCGAATACCACCTTCCAATATATCAATCTTTACCTCTCGACCATTCTGAGACTCCTCGTCATGTCCGTGATCTCATCCGGGACTCTGAACAACCTTCGGTCACCAAAACACATAACTCATATAATACATATTGTCATCAAACGTTAAGCATGCGGACCCTACGGGTTCGATAACTATGTAGACATGACCAAGACACCTCTCTGGTCAATAACCAATAGCGGAACGTGGATGCTCATATTGGTTCCCACATATTCTATGAAGATCTTTATCAGTCGAACCGCAATGTCAACATACGTTATTCCCTTTGTGAGTGGTATGTTACTTGCCTGAGATTCGATCATCGGTATCTTCATACCTAGTTCAATCTCATTACCAGCAAGTCTCTTTACTCGTTCCGTAATGCATCATCCCGCAACTAACTCATTAGTCACATTGCTTGCAAGGATTCATATGATGTGCATTGCCGAGAGGGCGCAGAGATACCTCTCCGATACTTGAAGTGACAAATCCTAATCTTGATCTATGCCAACTCAGCAAACACCTTCGGAGATACCTGTAGAGCATTTTTATAATAACCCAGTTATGTTGTGATGTTTGATAGCACACAAGGTATTACTCCGGTGTCCAGGAGTTTCATAATCTCATAGTCTGAGGAATATGTTGATGGATTCATGTACCTAGGGTAGGGTCATAGGCCTGACCTAAACGTCCTACCCAAGGGTACTCGTAGAAGAGATCATCTTCCAGTCGACCAAAGAGGAATCCACTCGACCAGACTGGAAGGACTCGACCATGGAAGACTCACTCGACCATGAAGACTCACTCGACCACCAGAAGGTCAGAAGACAGTTCACTGCGCAACGGTGTGCTATTGAATAGACTTAATGATAGTTAAGGCACCTTATGAGGGCGTTACAAGAACCCCTAGCTTAATGTACTTTAATCCCTCCATTATGTGGGCTGGCTGGGGTCTGGCGCACTCTATATAAGCCACCCCCTCCACAGTAGAAGGGTTCAGACTCTTGTAATATTCATACTCATAATCCACTCGACCGCCTCGGGGCTCCGAGGCGTAGGGCTGTTACTTCTTCCGGAAGGGCTGAACTCGTACATCCTTTGTCTCCACAACTGCTCCATAGCTAGGACATCGCCTCTCCTTAACCTACCCCTACTTCTACTGTCAGACTTAGAACCACGACAGTTGGCGCCCACCGTGGGGCTGGTGTTCTAGCGATTTGTGGAGGAGTTGCTGTGTACTTCCGAGTACCTTCATCACGATGACTTCGGAGTTTTGGCGCGGGCACGAGATCCGTCTCGGTGCTCTCACTTTTGTCGCCGACGACTCCGCATGGCTCGGGAGGCCCCTCTTGACGTCGGCGCTCCCGTCCGCTGAGGCGGCGACTTCGCTGCGTGTGTTCGCGGCGTTTTGCTGCGGCAACCGTCGACTCCGTGTCGGTCGACTCCTTTTCATCACCCGCCCGATCTCCCACCAGCGCAAGCGCTCTGGTGATCTAGGCTTCAGCGGTGGGTGAAGCACGCGGTGGCTCGCCAGACAGCCACCGCCCAAGTCGCGCTATCGAGCCCGATGAATCCCTCTACGGCTGTTCGACACATCGACCGGCTCCGTAAAGCGCATCCGAATGTGATAGCGGTGATCCGGCGGCGGAGATTCTCATGGTCGACGGCCCTCGCAGTCCTCCCGTTTCGCCCACGTCGGTGGAGCCGCCGGAGGAGGTGACCTGTGCATGAACACGAGGAGTACCAGCCGAGACACTCGACTCTCTGAGAGAGGATCTTCGTCGCAGAACATGGATGCGCTACATACTCCCATCGTCGGAGAAACCCCTGAGGCTCGTGCCTTGGAGGAAGCCCGTTTGGCCAACGTGGCTGAACGCACTCGCCTGGAGAATCTTCAGCGAGCACTCGACGAGCGCACGCGGCAACGGCTCCCCGAATCCAGTCGACGTCGGCTCTTCCCGCCGACTCGGGTATACCGCCGCGCCTATTCAGAATTTAGCGGTACCTTCGCGCCGAGTCCATCCAGCCGTCCCATCGAAAGCTGGAAGAGGTTTGCGGCAGATCGAGATTTACTCCGAGCAGCGGTGACGAGAACTCAGCCGTGTCGCGATCGCGCAACAGGATTCACAGTCGATCCGTCGCTGCGAACACTGTCCAGTCGGCTCACAGGCCCAGATCGCCTCCGCGGCGGGAAGGACGCGACAACCGGCGGGAGCAGCTTGGGGACCGATTCGACCGAGATGATAGGCGTCGAGTGCCCCTTTCCCCTCCGAGGGAAGGGTCATACGCTCCTCGGCGACAAGACGGCGAAAGACGATTCAAGACAGGCGAAGGGTTCGGTCGACCCGAGGAACCAGAGCTTTGATCGCGGTCCATTATCGTGCAAGGCCTGGTCGGCCGAACAGGCCCATCGAGGAGGACTGAGAGGATGCACCCACCAGCGATCGAGTGCATGTCTCCGGTCCGTAATGTTTTAGCGAGGCTATCGGGGCGCAGATGATTCCCCCAATTTCAGATTGGCGCAGAGAGTCTGCAAGTTCATTTGGAGAATCTAAGCCTGAAACTTGGCTTGAAGATTACCGAGTGGCTGTTCAGATTGGTGGTGGAAATGACGAGGTGGCCATGAAACATTTGCCCCTCATGTTGGAAGGTTCGGCCGAGCATGGTTGAGTCAATTACCTCACAAAGACATATATACTTGGGAGGATTTGTCCCAGTATTCGTCGGGACTTTGAAGGAACTTGCAAGCGACCAGCTGGTTTGTGAGCTGCAAGTTTGTGTGCGAAGACCAATGAAACTCTCCGAGAGTACATTCAGAGGTGGATTACCTGCACAATACCGTGGAAAATGTGTCGACCATCGGCAGTTTGCGCCTTCAGGGCGGGGTCAAAAGCAGAGAATTGAGTCTGAAGTTCGGTCGAACCGGGACATGACCTTGAGTCGAATGATGGAGATTGCTAGCAAACGCCTGTGGCGAGGAAGAAGACCGACTCGAGCGGCAAGTACAAGCCGAGTCGATCGGAGAAGGGTAATTCGATCGGAAGCAAAAGCGCAAAGCCGAGCCAAGCAGCTCTGGAGAGGCCCCGACCGTCACTCAAGGGAAGTTCAAGGGGAAACCCAAAGGATCACGGAATCGAAGAAAGTGAAAGATAAAGAAGGAAATGGCGTGTTGGATATGCCATGCCATATTCACACGAAGAAAGATGAAGAGGGCAACATTATTTACCCAAAGCACACCACACGCCATGGTCGACTCTGATCCAGCGGTTTGGGGCAAACAGTCTAAGGACAAGGAGAAGGAGCCGACAAGGCGGAGATAAAGAGGACGGTGAGGAGGAATACCCGCATGTCAACTCCACTCGATGATCTTCGCAGATGTGGAAAGCAAAAGTCGATCGAAAGTCATCAATCGAGAGGTGAATATGGTTGCCCCGGTTAAGCCAAGTTATGTGAAATGGTCCCGGACACCCATCACATTCGACCGGTCGATCACCCGACTCACATTGCCACCCCGGGCGGCAAGCGCTGATGGTCGACCCGGTTGTCGAAGGCACTCGATGACAAAAGTGTTGATGGATGGCGGTAGTGGGCTGAATTTGTTGTATGCGGATACATTGAAAGGGATGGGCATTCGATGTCGATTGGCGCCAAACAATATGAGTTTCCACGGAGTCATACCGGGAAGAAGGCCAACTCACTCGGCCAAATAGCCCTTGACGTGGTTTTTGGTGATTCCAAGCACTTCCGCAAAGAAAAGTTGACCTTTGAGGTTGTAGATTTTCAGAGTGCATATCATGCCATTTTGGGGAGGCCCGCCTATGCACGATTCATGGCTCGACCATGCTACGTGTACCTCAAACTGAAAATGCCAGGACCCAAAGGAGTGATCACTGTCACCGGCGATAGGAAGAAGGCAGAAGAGTGCTTTCAGAAGGGCTCAAAGATTGCCGACTCCCAAGTGTCGTGATCGAATTCAAGAGTATATGCAAAACGCAGATCCGAGTGATTTGCTAAAGTCTAAGAGGCCAGCCACGGAATCTGCATTCAAGTCGTCTGGTGAGACAAAGCCCGTCCATATTCACCCGACTGATCCCGATGCAGCTCCGACTCACATATCGGCAACACTCGACTCGAAATAGGAAGAAGCGCTCATCCAGTTCCTCCGTGAGAACGGGACATTTTGCATGGAAGCCACCGACATGCGGTGTTCGAGGCGGCTGAGCATCGCCGAGTCGACAAATCAGCGAAACCAGTGAAAGAGCATCTTCGGCGGTCCGCCGTCCAGAAGAGAAAGGCTATTGGTGAAGAAGTGGCTCGACTGTTGACAGCAGGATTTATCCGAGAGATTTACCACTCCGAGTGGCTCGCAAATGTTGTCATGGTCCCCAAGAAGGATAACTCCCTCCGCATGTGCATTGATTTTAAGCACATTAATCGGGCCTGCCCGAAGGATCATTTTCCTCTCCCCCGCATCGATCAAATTGTCGACTCGACCGCGGGGTGTGAGAGATTGTCTTTTCTAGATGCATATTCCGGGTATCATCGAGATCCGTCTCAGTATGGACCCGACGAAATAAAACAGCTTTCATCACTCCATTCGGTGCTTCGCTATATCACCATGCCATTCGCCTCAAGAATGCGGAGCCACATTTATGCGAATGATTCGAAGTGTCGCTCCACCAGATCGGTCGGAATGTGGAAGCGTATATGGATGATATCGTCGTTAAGTCGCGAAAAGGTTCCGACCTGCTCGTGACCTCGCCAAACATTTGCCAACCTCCGGCGATGCGATGTCAAGCTCAATCCGTCAAAGTGCACATTCGGGTTCCTGGTGGAAACTACTCGGTTTTCGTTTCGAGCGAGGAATCGGCGCTAACCCGAAGAAGATCGGCACTATTCTCCGAATGAAATACTGTGCGAGTGCACGACGTCGAAGCTTCTTGGATGCTTGGCGCTTTAAGTCGATTCATCTCACGACTCGGTGAAAAGGCATTACCTCTTTACCGATGATGAAGAAGGCTGACAAGTTCGAGTGGACTCGGAAGCTGATGCAGCGTTTGCCGAGCTAAAAGCTCGCTCTCCACCCAGCCGGTGCTTGCTGCTCCAATCAGCAAAGAGCCTCTGTTGCTTTACATTGCAGCCATTTGGACAAGTTGTCGATTCGTGCTTACGGTCGGCGGGAAGAGGAAGGAAAGGCCTTCAAAGTTCAACGCCGGTGTATTATCTGTCTCAAGTTTTGACTCCATCCAGCAGAGATACCCTCATTATCGAAGCTTGTGTATGGCATATACATGACCACGAAGAAGGTTGCTCACTATTTCTCCGATCACTCTGTCACGATCGTCGACGCTCCTTTATCGAGAGATCTTACATAACGAGACGCAACCGGTCGAGTGGCAAAGTGGGCGATTGAACTTCTTCCCTTGATATCAAATTCGAGGCAAAAGCCATTAAGTCCTGTGCTATAGCAGATTTCCTTGCCGAGTGGATCGAACAACAACAACCGATGAAGTTCACTCGGAGCATTGGACCATGTTCTTTGACGGCTCCAAGATGCTGAATGGTTACAGTCTTTGGGGTTGTTCTGGTTTCCCCGAGGAGATAAGCTTAAGTATGTGCTCCAGATTCACTTTGATTCCTCCAACAATGAGGCGAGTACGAGGCCCTCTTATATGGATTGCGATGGCCATCTCACTCGGCGTCCGTCCTTTGATGGTTTATGGCGACTCAGATTTAGTAGTCAATCAAGTGATGAAGGAGTGGGGCGTGAGAAGCCCGGCTATGACCGGATATTGCAATGCAGATGAGGAAGCTGGAAAAGAAGTTTGAGGGTTGGAACTCCATCACATCCCCGATCGAAAAATCAGGCTGCAGATGACTGGCGAAGATAGGGTCCAAGAGGAAGCCATTCAGTGGCGTGTTTTGGAACATATACACATTCCGTCAGCCAAGGAAGATCCTTACAGAGGAAGCCCCACAACCCAAGAGTGCCACAGACTCGTTGAAGTTGAGGTCCCGGCGGTGGTCGACTTGGTCATGGAGGTTTTAGTGGTCACTCCCGATTGGACAATTCCATACATTGCGTATATTCGAGAAAGGAACTCCCGGAGGATGATGAAGAGGCTCGGCAGATCGTCCGTCGATCCAAAGCCTTTACCGTTATCAATGGGCAGTTATCTGAGAAAGCCCAACGAGTCGGACAAAATGCATAACACCAAGAAGGTCGAGTCATACTCAATGATATCCACTCGGGGACTGTGGTCACCATGCGTCCTCTCGGACCATTGTAGCCAAAGCATACCGAGCAGGATTTTACCGCCAAGAGCAAATGAGATGGCGAAAGAAATAGTGGATAAGTCACGAAGGATGTCGGTTCTACTCTAATATGTCACACAAGCCCGCGTCGACCTTGAAGACCATTCCGCTCGTCGGCCTTTTGCGATGGGGTTGGACATGATCGGTCCCTTGCGAGCGGGTCGGGCGGCTTCACGCATGTACCGGTAGCGATCGACAAGTTCACCAAGTGGATTGAGGCTAAGCCGATCAAAAACTTGACGCTGGTATCGCTGTTTCCTTCATCGAAAAGTTGGCGTTCAGATATGGAGTCCCGCACATTATCACGCATAATGGGTCGAATTTTGACTCGGAAGAATTCAAGGGTTTCGCAACTCCCAAGGCATACGAGTCGACTACGCTTGATTGCCCATCCACGATCGAATGGACAGCGAGCGAGCCAATGGATTGATCCTCAAGGGTCCGAAGCCCGTTTGATCGAGATCTCAAGCATGCGGCTGGTGCTTGGGTCGACGAACTTCCTTCAGTGCTTTGGGGTCTGCGGACCACGCCTAATCGGTCGACTGGGAGAACTCCTTTTTCCCGGTCTATGGGGCGAAGCAGTTTTACCGAAAGTGATCTCCTTCACAATGCTCCACGAATTGAACTTTATAATGAAGCGAAGTTGAGCAAGCGCGTCGATGCAGTCGACCTCCTGGAAGAGGAAAGGGAAATGGCTTTGATCCGCTCGACCATTTACCAGCAAGACTTGCGCCGCTTGTACGCCAGAAATGTGAGAGGTCGAGCCTTCCAGAAGGGATCTGGTCCTTCGGTGGATCAGCGAAGCAACATAAGCTTGCTCCCTCTGGAAGGTCCTTTATCGTCACCAAGGTTCTCCACAATGGGGCATATCGTCTCTACAATGTCGAACACGATATCGATGAGCCCGAGCTTGGAATGCGGATCTACTCCGCCCGTTTACACTTAAAGTTTTTCACTCGGAAGAATTGTAATAAAGCACTCTCGTAGCGTTTTGAAGCAATAGTGTCATAATTCCTTCATAATTTTTGTCACTTTTTACTTTGAGTCAAGTACAATTTTCACCTCCCCAGATGGGTGGCTTAGTCGCGAATCCGTTCCGCCTAAGTTATTAAAAATCCTACCGAGTGGTAAGCGGACTTCCACTCGGAGGCTTAGCTGCAGCTCGATGCTCGCCTAAGTGTTTTGCAAATCCTACCGAGTGGTAAGCCGACTTCCACTCGGGAGCTTAGCTGCAGCCCAGTGCTCGCCTAAGTGTTTTACAAATCCTACCGAGTGGTAAGCCAGACTTCCACTCGGGGGCTTAGCTGCAGCCCAGTGCTCGCCTAAGTGTTTTACAAATCCTACCGAGTGGTAAGCCGACTTCCACTCGGGGCTTAGCTGCAGCCAGTGCTCGCCTAAGTGTTTTACAAATCCTACCGAGTGGTAAGCCGACTTCCACTCGGGGCTTAGCTGCAGCCAGTGCTCGCCTAAGTTATTAAAAATCCTACCGAGTGGTAAGCCGACTTACACTCGGAGGCTTAGCTGCAGTCCAAGGACTCGCCTAAGTATGAAGTATATTCGCAAGGAAAGCGAGGTGCAGCCGATTGCGACCCTCTTCTCCGAGCTTGACACAAATACAACGTGTCGATGCGACCCTCTTCTCCGAGCTTGACACAAATACAACGTGTCATTGCGAAATCCTACCGAGCGGAGAGCAAACCTCCCACTCGGGGCTTAGCTGCAGCCAGTGCTGCGCCTAAGATAAAAGAAATCCTACCGGGTGGAGAGCAAACCTCCCACTCGGGGCTTAGCTGCAGCCCAGTGCTGCGCCTAAGATAAAAGAAATCCTCTGGGGTGGAAGCAAACCTCCCACTCGGGGCTTAGCTGCAGCCCAGTGCTCGCCTAAGATAAAAGAAATCCTACCGAGTGGAGAGCAAACCTCCCACTCGGAGGCTTAGCTGCAGCCCAAAGCTCGCCTAAGATAAAGAAATCCTACCGAGTGGAGAGCAAACCTTCCACTCGGGGCTTAGCTGCAGCCAGTGCTCGCCTAAGATAAAAGAAATCCTACCGAGTGGAGAGCAAACCTTCCACTCGGAGGCTTAGCTGCAGCCCAGTGCTCGCCTAAGATAAAAGAAATCCTACCGAGTGGAGAGCAAACCTTCCACTCGGGGCTTAGCTGCAGCCAGTGCTCGCCTAAGATAAAGAAATCCTACCGAGTGGAGAGCAAAACTCCCACTGGGGCTTAGCTGCAGCCCAGCGCTCGCCTAAGTTATTTAAATCCTACCGAGTGATAAGCCATGCTTTCACTCGGAGGCTTAGCTACAGCTCCGTGCTCGCCTAAGGAATAAGTCGACTCCGCTGTTGACCTGCAAAGAGCAATTCAAGCCAAGAGCAATCATACCCAAACATTCAATCCAAATTTAGGTCGGTACCTAAAATAACCGAGAGTGCTCAGGCACCAAGCCTGTTAAGGTTTTATCGGTTACAACTCCACTCGGCATACCGAGGCAAATTTAAGGTCAAAGAAAGTTTTTACCCCTCCCGTGGAGGGCTGGATGGAACAACGAACTCGTCAAGATCAATCCCGTCCGCAATTCGCGTGGCAGCAGCGATGAAAGTCTCCATGAAGGTTACGAAGTCGTGCTTCTTGGTATTGGCCACTCGGAGAGCCGCCAACTTATCTTCTCGAGCTTCCTTGCAATGGACTCGCGCCGGACATAGAACAGCGTCCGCACCGCACCGGGCGAAGATTTCTTCCACTCTTGCACTCGGTCAGGGACGGCGTTCAGTCGACCCATCAATGACTCAAGGTCATTTTGGAGTGTCTCAGTGGGCCAGAGCGTCGAGTCGATGCGGGACGTAGCCACTTTCAGTCTTGCGAGGTAATCCACAACAGCAGCAACGCGGGACTCCAGTCGGAAGACACTCATGGCAGTTTCATCGTTCACCGGAATTGATCGGATCAAGGTTAAATCTCGGTGGCTGGTCTCTTCCTCAAAGTTGCGGCGAACTCGCAAAAACAAAACTACGAGTCGGAAAATAGTCAAATGAAAACATAGCAGTTGAGGAGATTGGTCGAGTGGAAAAGGTTACCTTGAGCTGGAGAAACAGTTTCTTAGCAAGGCCGCCCAAGAAGCTTTCCATCTCGTTCTTCTTCCCAGCCGCTGGAGGATCTTCTCGGTCAGATTTTTCTTGTCGGCTTTCATCCGTTCAGCATCCTTGCGGCAGCGCCGAGCAACCTTCAGATCGGCGTTCTCTTGTTCAAGCTTGGCAGCGGAGGCCAGTTTTTCATCGGCAAGTTTGATCTTCTCGGACATCTCGAGCTCCTTCTTCCTTTGAGCCTCCTTCACCTTGCTCAGAAATCACAGCAAAGTCAAGCTTGAAACAAGTGGGAGGAAGACAGAGTCGTCGAAATCTCACCAAACATACCTTTGGTCTCCTCCTTCGCCTTCATCAGGTTCTCTTGCACCAGCTTCAAGTCCAACTCCAGCTGAATATGTTTCTGCTCCAATTCGGTGTAGCGTGCATAAGATCACAAGATTTCTGCGAAGAGTCGATTCGTAAAATATCGAGATAATCCACTTCGAGCGAATCAAGAAAAATGATGCGTTTCTAAGACTACGGTCGAATGCAAGCATTCAACCGTAGTCTCGGGGACTACACCCAGTGGGTGCACTCAGCGTGCCCCCACTGGTCTTATTTCAAGACATAGTCGACCAGTCGACCAGTGAAAAGAGCGAGTCGACCCGATCGACCGGTTCCATTCTTAGTAAGCCTAAGCCAGAGTCGACCAGTCGACCAACAAAAAAAAAAATGTGTCGATCAGTCGACCAGAAATCCTTCAGACTGTAATCAACTGCGAGCAGTCGATCACAGCCTCGGGGACTACACCCAGTGGGTGCACTCAGCGTGCCCCCGGTCTCAGAAACACATTCGTTTCATTGGTGATGATCAATATTTACTTATGAAGCCTAAGACCATTGCCGGTGATCGACCTTAGCCTTGGGGACTACACCCAGCGGGTGCACTCAGCGTGCCCCCGCTCACACGGAGTTTTTTATCGACACACCTAGTGGGTGATTGCTATTGCTATAAATTTCGAAAGAAAAGTCTCGATAACATATCCTAAGCAACAGGTGGTGGTCGACTGACCTGAACATTGCTCTGAAGGGCAGAGCTGGCATCGTAAGCTGCTTGGCTCGCATCCCGAGCGATCTTCACCTGCTCCATCATGATCCCTGCTTGACGGATCGCCTCCTTAGCAGCATCGCCTTGGTCCTCCGGGACGTGGTGCGTGGTGAAGATCGAAGGTTGTCCAGCACTCGCGGCGAAGTGGGTCGAGCACTGGTCAGCGGCACCGCGAAGGTCACGGTATGTCGAGTGCCGCCCTCCCCTTCCGTCATGATGGTCTCGGGTGCCGTTGCTCCTTGGGTTTCTCTGCCAGCGGTTGCCTTCCTGCTCCTCCTAGCCTTCAGTGGCTCCTCATCCTCATCATCGTCATCAGGGAGAGTGATGATGTTATCGGCTGGAGCTTCAAGAAAAAGTTGAGATTAGGAATCTTGAGTCAGTCGACTGAGAACAGGAATTAAGGATATAATACCAAGATTTGAGGTGGCAGCGTCCTCCATCTCATGGTCATCAACTTTAGCGAGGTTTGAAGTCGCAGTCAATGAAACTCCAAAGAGTCGATCGACCAATTCATATATCAATCGGAGGCAAAATTTGTTTGAAGCAAGAAGGCTTAAGCAATGTGTTTACCACGAGATGGTAGGGATGGACACCTTCATTTTTGGCAAAGGCTTGGTAGTCCTCGGCGGAACTACCTTGATTGCTTGGCGCCTTCTCGGTCGGCACCGGAGAAGCGGTCCGAGGCGGTTGGTCGAACTGCGAGGCAGTCGCGACCTCCTTACCGCGTTCAGCCGAAAGGTCATGCACAAGCTTTGACCGCCTTTCCAAGCGCGGTGGTGCGACTTCCTCCTCTTCATCCTCGTCGTCCTCGTCGTCCTCGTCATCGTCATCGTCGTTGTCGTCGTCTCCTGCGTCATCTGAATTCCACTCTTCTTGGCTCTCACCTCCACTGGCTTCCCCTTCCTCAGTCGGAACCTGGGCGCCGTTGGGCATTGAGTACAGCTCTGTGAGGGCCTGGAGATATCAAAGCAGAGTTCAGTCGACCAAATTACGAAGCTTACACTCGGCGGACATACAATGAAAAGCAGAACAAGTGTACCTTATCCGAACAGCTGTCACGATCAGCGGAGAAATCCTCCGGGATCCGCGAGGATTGTCCTTGTTTCCAGTGATTGAAGCCATCCATCTTTCCACAACAGCATCGTTGACTGCCTCCGGGTGGACGCGAGTCTCGTCTTCAGTGCCGCAATACAACCACATACAGTGGCTCCGGAACTGAAGGGGCTGGATTCGCCTCCGAAGAAAAACCTCGGAAGGTCCATGCCACCACACCGTCCCTAACCAGCTGCACCACTCGGTCCATCAGCATCTTCACTTCAACCCTCTCTTGAGAACAACTTTCGTGGAGGAGGGTTTATTCACTCGACTCATGGTAAACTCGGGAGGCGGTCGATATCGAGCGTCGTCTCGTTCGGCAATAGAACCAGGTCATTGCCAACCTCGACCGACTCGGGAAAATGCATAGCTGGAAAAGTGCTTTTGCTCCTCAACTGGACTCCTAAACCACCGCTTTATCTGGACTACAGGTCTTCTCGTCACGGGGCTTGCTTTCTTCACGGTCGAGGCGACATGTGAAGATGTACTTGAACAAGCCCGGTCGGTCGACATCGAGTGAAGTTTTCACACATAGATACAAACGCAGCAAGGTATGCAATGGAGTTTGGTGTGAAATGGTGAAGCTGAGCCCCAAAGAAATTCAGAAACCTCGGAAGAATACACTCGGTGGCAACGAGAAACCTCGGTCGACATGGGTGGCCAAAAGCACACACTCACCCTCTTACGGTTGAGGCTGCCACTCTCGGCGAAGTCTTGCGGCGTTGTGAGGAATCAAACCATCGTTGGCCATATCAAGGAGATCCTTCTCCTCGATCGTCGACCGGATCCAGCCCCTGGACCCACCTTTCGGCAGCTTGGATCTCGACGAGGAACCGCCATGACCGTGGATCTTCCTTCGCCTTCTCAGCCGCGGCGCCTTCTCCGCCGCCGACACCTTCTTCGCGCGCTCCAAATCGTCGTCTTCTCTTTGCCCATGGCGCGCGGAAATGCGCAAGGAGAGATATGGCAAAAGAGCAGCAGCGGAGGTGGAGAGCGAGACGGAGAGAATGGGGAGAAAGAACGAGGATCGTGTACGAGCCTCCGGAGTTACATTTATAGCATCTCTTCCGAGTGGATGACATGTGGACCCAAGCGATCTAATCATATCGGCGGCCGCGCGGCGCGATCGTGTGGAGAAAGCGGCGAAAATCGAGCGCCCTATTACGTCCCATCCAAGCGCCGCAGATCTGTTCCGTTTGCGCGTCCCCAAATTCGTACCCGCGAGATCCGCAGCGACGGATCGGTCATCAGCGAGATTCTCTGCGATTTGTTACTCGGTATAGCGAAATAGTCACTCGACTAAAGAACAAGAATGGATCAAGTCGATGAAGTAAAGTTTCTTGTTATCAACAAAGAAGATCTTGATCCGAGGCGACACGTTGCGAATGCAAAAGCGATCGAAACAACTTCAACTCCTCCTTCACTCAAGCCTCAATCCATTCGGGGCTAATGATGGATTCATGTACCTAGGGTAGGGTCATAGGCTGACCTAAACGTCCTACCAAAGGGTACTCGTAGAAGAGATCATCTTCCAATCGACCAAAGAGGAATCCACTCGACGGATGGAAGGACTCGACCATGGAAGACTCACTCGACCATGAAGACTCACTCGACCACCGGAAGGTCGGAAGACAGTTCAACTGCAAGCGGTGTGCTATTGAATAGACTTAATGATAGTTAAGGCACCTTATGAGGCGTTACCAAGAACCCCCTAGCTTAATGTACTTTAATCCCTCCATTATGTGGGCTGGCTGGGGTCTGGCGCACTCTATATAAGCCACCCCCTCCACGGTAGAAGGGTTCAGACTCTTGTAATATTCATACTCATAATCCACTCGACCGCCTCGGGGCTCGAGGCGTGGGGCTGTTACTTCTTCCGGGAAGGGCCTGAACTCGTACATCCTTTGTCTCCACAACTGCTCCATAGCTAGGACATCGCCTCTCCTTAACCTACCCCTACTTCTACTGTCAGACTTAGAACCACGACATATGTATTTGACATGAAGAAAGCAGTAGTAATAAAACTGAATGATCATTATGCTAAGCTAATGGATGGGTCTTGTCCATCACATTGTTCCACTAATGATGTGATCCCGTTCATCAAATGACAACTCATGTCCATGGCTAGGAAACATAACCATCTTTGATCAACGAGCTAGTCTAGTAGAGGCATACTAGGGACACAGTGTTTTGTCTATGTATTCACACATGTATCAAGTTTCCGGTTAATACAATTCTAGCATGAATAATAAACATTTATCATGATATAAGGAAATATAAAATAACAACTTTATTATTGCCTCTAGGGAATATTTCTTTCACACAAAAGGTGTCTTCTCCTGCAAAGCCTCTGGTCGTGACACTGCGGTGGGCTCGGCGATGACATCGTCCTGCTGCCCTGGCGGTCTTGGTCTCACTTCAAGAAATATGTCAACTTGTGACCTTCTGTCAGTGACCCTAGAAGAATTGGTCATAAATCTACGACCATTTGAGACCAATTGGTCAAAAGCTGTTGGGGGGGGGGGCTCGAAAACCTAAACTATAACGACCATTTTGGTCAGAAAGGTCGTAATTTCCTACGAAATGGTCATCAAGCAGACAGCACTTGTCCGCTGCCTTATTTCTTGCTAATCACAACCCATATAGATGGTCATAACCTTGTAAATTGTGGTGGGTTGCTATGACTAGGCGCCACCTCATTAGTTTTGCTTATGTGTCATGTCCATGTGTCAATTTTTGCCCTAGGTTGTGAAGCAACATATATTTCTGTCATTCCCAAAATTCCCAAAAAAATCTCATAAATTATTTGGGTCATATCTTCGTCAAATATGTAAAAAAAACCTTCCTTACATAGTTCAAGAATAATTCAACAATATTCATTTTCCTATTCTGTTCAGAACAACACTTTTTGAAGGAAGTGCTATTTATATATTATTGATTGCCCTCAAAAATTTTGGGCACTCTTTCCTATCCAAATCATTGCCTCATGAAAAAATTCATCTCCATTTGCTGAGTAAATCTTCCTCGGCAAATTTCCCAAGTTTTTGTCCACCTAGAAGCATTGTGAAGGAAGTACCATTTTTATATATCCAAATGACATGAAATTTATACATTTCCTTCATATGCCCGAATTATCACCCTACTCAAAATTATAGCTCAGTCAAATCATCTATGTGAGCCCAGGTTCAATTTCTATTTTATGGCCAGATTGGCACATTACAAAGCAAGTGTTATATAGACCCCTCCTATCACCCTCAAACTCTTTGTGCACTCTTCCATACCAAAATCATTGCAACATGATAATATTCAGATCCATTTCCCTAGTAAATCTTCCTCGGCAAATTTCCAAAGTTTCTATCTAGAGAGAAGCTTTGTGAACTAAGTACTAGCTAGGCTTACCCAAATGATGTGAAAATTTACCAGGGCATGACCATACCTATGTAACTTACCTACACCAAATTTGAGCTCATTTCATTTATCCAATTTCTCTCGCTAATTTTCCCAAGTTTCTGTCCAGAGAAGAGCATTGTGAAGGAAGTACCACTTTGGCATGTCCAAATGGTATCAATTTTCTACAGTGCTTTCCTATGCCCAAATAACCATCCTCCACCAAATTTCAGCTCAATCCATTCATTATTTTGAGCCCAGCTTCATCATTCATATTTTTTTCCAGTGTGGTACTTTGCAAAGCAAGTACTACCTAGGCTCCTCCTTTTGAGCTGAAAATTTGTGAAGACAATCTTCTTAGTAGATGATAATCCTCAGCCGAAATTCACGCCCATTGGCCATGTGCATTTCCCATTCCACTAATCAAACACTTAGCTGCTAATTCATGTTTGAGCATAGTTCGGTCTCCTCATGAGAATCTTATGTTGTGATTTTCTTCCTAGCATCTACCTGGGGAGTGCCCAACCCACTAGACATGACTAGGCCGCCCAGAACGCATGGCAACACCATGGTCACGCGGTGACCATGCGGCAGGCATGCGAGTTTATGCGCTCTGGAGTTGGGGCCCTCGTCCACCATCCAAACCTCAATGTATCGCCACTAAACCATGTATTTCTGATTAAATAGATACTTATATACCTAGAAATGATTTTTGTAAAAAATAAAGAGCAAATTATAAGGCAGCTATAGTTCAAATTTGACCCGCTTCCTGCTGAATCGGCAGACATTTGTCTTTTTCGCAGGAGGTGGATCAAAACTTTTAACACCCAAACATTTTGTCAATTGTGCATTAAATATGGCCTAATATTTTATAAAAATGATTTGGTCCAATTTTGCAACAAATATATGGTAGCTCCTTCACAAAAAAACTCATTTTGGGTATTCAAAAAATGGAAAATGAATTTTTCGTCCAAAGAAATGAAAAATTCCTTATACAACATTGTTTTTCATTCCAAGATGCACCTATGTACACATTATTAGATTATTTGAACAAGCTATGCCATGAATGTGGCCATAAGATTGACCATTTGGCTTGAAAGCCATGAATCTTCATACATGATAGCTAATTTCTGAGAACAGTTTTTAAAAATAATCACCGTATTACAAGTTTATTATTTTTTTGGTAACTTGGTCACATGTAATGACACAATGTGAAGGTTTTCCTATTTTTTGATTTTTTTTTTTGCATTTTTCATGCCCATTTCAAATGGTGGTCAAAACGACGAGCATGACCGTTCCTAGCTAGTGCTTGAATCTTGGAAAACTTTTCGTGTTTCTCTGATTAAATAGATACTTATGTACCTAGAAATATTTTTTGGAAAAAATAAAGAGCAAACTATGAGGCAGCTGCAGTTCAAATTTGACCCGCTTCCCGCTGAATCGGCAGAAATTTGTCTTTTTCACCAGAGGTGGATCAAAACTTTTGACACCCAACCATTTGGTAAACTGTGCATTAAATATGGCCTAGTATTTTAGAAAATTGATTTGGTACAAATTTGCAACAAATATATGGTAGGTCCTTCACAAAAGAAACTCATTTTGGGCATGCAAAAAATGGAAAATGAATTTTTCGTCAAAAGAAAATGAAAACTCCCTTAGGCAACATTGTTTGCCATTCCAAGATGCACCTTGTGCACAATATGAGATCATTTTAACAAACTATGCCATGAATGTGGCTATAAGATTGACAATTTGAGTTGAAAGTCATAAATATCCACACATGATAGCTCCTTTCTGAGAACATTTTTTTAAAATATTTGCTGTATTACAAGTTTATTATTTTTGCTGGTAACGTTTCCACATATAATGACACAATGTGAAGGTTTTCCAATTTTTTGATTTTTTTTGATTTTTTTATGCCCGTTTCAAAATGTGGTCAAAACGACAGGCTTGACCGTTCCTAGCTAGTGGTTGAATCTTGGAATCTTTTTGGTGTTTCTATGATTAAATAGATATTTATGTACCTAGAAATGATTTTTGGAAAAAATAAAGAGCAAACTATGAGGCAGCTGCAGTTCAAATTTGACCCGCTTCCTACTAAATCGGCAGAAATTTGTCTTTTTCACGAGAGGTGGATCGAAACTTTTGGCACTTAACTGTTTGGTCAATTGTGCATTAAATATGTCCTAGTATTTTAGAAAATTGATTTGGTCCAATTTTACAACAATTATATTATAGGTCCTTCACAAAAAAAACTCATTTTGGGCACTCGGAAAATGATTAAAAATAGCTAGAAATATCAGAAATGCATACAAATTGGTGATCACCCATAAAATGTGGTCTAACTTGAGTGAAAATTTGTGTGGTTCCCTTTTGCAAAATATTTTTGATAGTTGTTTTACAAAACCCCTCTTTTTTAATTACTAGGAAACTATTTTAAATCATAGATTTTCTCAGCCAATCAGGACTCTTCCCACGGATCACCCCCACTATAGCCGATTTGAACCGTCCGTTGTAGCCGATCTAAACCGTCCACCTCTCAACAGCCCAATCCAAACCCTAGCAGCCCGCGGCTGCCTCTCTCTCCCCCTCTCCCTGAGAACACACCCGCCGCTGCCTCTCTTGCCCCTTCTCCCCGATCCAGATCGACGATGAAGTCTCTCTCACCTCGCCTCCAGTTCACGATCTCCTGCCCCAATCCCGTCGGCCCTACCCACCCATCGGCGAACCTCACTCCCGGGCTCCACCGGCGCTCTCACCCACCCATCGGCGCTCTCAAAATCCGATCCGCTCCTCTCCCCGATCCAGATCTAACCCAAGTGTCCCATCCTCCCTCGTCGCCCCGTCCTTCATTGCCGGATTTCCCTCCCCCGCCACAGCCACGACGTCACGACCGTGTGCCACCCACCTCCGGATCCCTCCGCCCGCTCGCGCCCCTGCTCCCTCTCTGCCTTCGGGGCTGCGCCCCTCGCGCTTCTCCCTGACGATGCGGGCAGGCATGCTTTCCTCAACCCGCGGTGCTCGGCCAAGTGGCGGGCGAGCAATGGCATCGTGAGGGGGCCGGAGGAGGCCAGGGCGGTGGTCCTCGTCGACGTGTACCTCCCCGTCGCCGCCTGGTCCGGGTGGAAGTTCCCGTGCTCGCGCTCCTCCTCCGCCGCCGTCATGTTCAAGCACCTCAGGTCAGCGCCGCCCCCTTCCTCTTCATTTGTGTGCCCTGACTCAGCTTTCACTCCTCCGTGCGCCACCACGCCGCGTCGCTGTTGTGTGTTGCTCGTGCACTGCCCCAGTTGAAGTGGCCGGCCTGGGCAGCTACTGTTGGCTCCTTCCCATGCTTGGCTTTGTTGCTTTTAATATTGTTGCTTGCTGAGTGTATAGAGATGTTGATGCTTGATTGTTTGTTCATTATGCAGACCACAAAATTGAGATGATTTACCGCGCGCAGCAAGGAGCAGTGGTGGTTGTGCAGAACACGCTGTAGGGATTGGTGGCACGGCACATGGACCTGCTTGAGAGTGTGTAGCCCAAGGTCAGGAAGCACATCGAGGCACTCAGAGAGATCCAGCTATAACTACAGGGGTTCCACTACGCGCTACTAGGAGATTCGTGGTAGCATAGATCATTAGTTGTTCCTAAGTGTGATTTCTGTTGTTCTCTAATGCATTAAAATTAAAGGATAAGAAGTAACCCCCCTCATTTGAATGGTTCATAACAAAAAAAACCGCGATTCATTTTCTTTTGCAAACAGCTAGCTAGCAACTGTGAAACTTTGCTTCTGTGCATTGGTTGAATTCTACCAAATCATTGGTTGGATGATGGATGCCCAGTGATTGATCCTTTGCCTCTTTTTCTTCCATCTGCATGTGTGATGCTATATCCATCTGTTTGTTTGAGATCTTGAGTGTATGCTATGGGAGGTATCCATCCTGTAAATCTTACTAATACTCCATGCTATGTGCGACTACCAATTTGAGCTTTCTATAATCAGTGAATATAGCAGTTCTCCTGATGTTTCAAATAAATAAATCGTACAAGTGGTAGTATAAAAAGACCTGCTTGCATAAACCCCGCAGAGACTATTGACATCTCATTATATTCTTCTGCTTCCTCTTATATCCGAAGCATGTACTCTAATAGTTAGTTCCTAGAACATGACAATGGATTTGCTTTTGTTTCTCCTCACTATCCATACTTCCTGGTATTAGTAAAGCTATGAGGACACCTTCTGTATATTGTGTTGGATTAGTGCGCATTCTTATTAGAAACACCTGAATGCTGAGGCTATTTCCTTTATACTAAATCTTGCAATTCTTGGTTACGGCTTCTGTTTTTTCCCTTGGTATTTTTACAGGCCTGCTCTTATGCTTCAATTATAAGTCACATAAAAGTAAGAGGGGAGTAAAATATGCCCCTTCAGATTGCTGGTGCTCGTAGGCATGGATAGGCCCATGGTTTTATTATAGCAACACAATGTCTAGGGTGTGCAGGCTTAAATATATGACCTGATGCCCAACATACAGTGCGTTGTTTGAGCTGTGGATGTGTATACTACACAACAGCCAGAAGCAATCCATTTTATTAAATGCATTATGGTTAGGATTTCGTCATGGCATGACCTTGCTATTTTGTTTTCTTTAAATCTGGTTGCAAGTTTACTATTTTTTCAGAACCATCATCTTACATTTTCTTGTTTCATTTATAGCCTGCCAAAAATGGCTAACTCTCCGCCTAGGAGGAGCACCACCACCTCAGGTTTGTCAATTGCTCCTCCCCTTCTATTCTCTTCTTCTTCTCCATCTTTGCATCTGATCCATGCAAATTTTTGCAGGTTGCTCTGATCTAGTTGTGTGAAGGGGAACAAGCAAGGCCACTCCACCGTTGCTGTTGTGCTCCCCTTGTACGATCTATTGAAGGACAAGTTGGTCCATAGGTCCTCCTCCCCTGCCATCTCTCTCTGATGCATAGATAGGTTCAGTTTTCTTTTGTTCTCATTCTACTTTAAGCATTAGCAGATTCCAGTAAGTGTCTATGTATTCCTCTCGTGCTCATAAGTAAGAACATGTAATCTAATTAGGGACTGCAGACTTGCTCATGTCATGTGCAAACTTGCTTGCATTCAATTTTAACTGCCAAATATTTTAATGTCCAGAACCATGAATGTACATACTCGTATGAAAATTATTCACAACCTTTGTTCACTAGATCCAACTAGTAATCGTGTATATATACGTAAGCTACAAGCCTGATGTGCTTTAGGCATTAAATCTGTGTATATATATGATCTTATTTATGTTTCTTGAATGCAATTTTGCAGGCAACTGAATGATTGTCTGTTGTATGTTTTCATTTTCTGCGTTTTGTCCATGATGAAAGGTGAAGAAACTATTAAGATGCACAAATGCAATCTCTCAAGTAAAGTAACCAACTATAGCAACATGGATAACAATGAACCATCATGTGAAGGGCTAAAATCATCTCAATGGGACAGAACATTAGTTGGTTATCTTATAGCTCAAATGCATTAACTGTGAATAATTTCTATTTTTGATAGTAAACATTGGGTGACATGGCAAACAAAATTTCCTGCAGCATACTGATTGTTAAATCACTAAACATCTTATATGAAGCAATACTTATCTTGCAGACATCCAATATGCAATTCTAATAACATGTGAAATACTGATTTTATTTTTTTAGTTGCATATGTCATTCGTGCATCGATTCCTTTTCTGATGTACCAGCTCCCTAATCATGTTTTTGTCTTTTGGGTTGGTATGTTAGGAGAACCTAGGCGTGCTATTTGGGGAAGCAAAGCAGCATCTCACAACTCTGGCCTGCAACTCCAGATGAAGGCACCGCAACGACGCATCATGCTACTCCCTTGGAAGGTCGGCTCCTGGACCGTAACTTTCTGTCAACTTGTGCTCTGCTTGATAACAGTGCCTTGTATTTCTCTAAACTTGTGCAAATTGCAATATGCAGGGATTCCTAGTCCGTGGCATGCCTTTTGGATGGAGCGAGGAGAGGCCATCATCCATACCGCGGAGCTGGTTGAGCCTTAGTGCGAATTGGAGAAGCAGGGCATCGTCGGGGACATCTCTCGCTTGTGCCATGGTAAGAACAGAGTGTCACTCTCTGTCATGCATGTATTGAGATCCTGAAACGTCAAATACATGTTCGCTCTCAGCTGGGATATTGGATTGTACTGAGTTATGTGACTCGTTCATGTTCGTGTTGCCTGTTAGATGATTACCTTTATGCACTTGCTACCAGTAGGATGGTCAATACATCCTTGTTTTGTATCTACTCCAGAATAGTTTGCTTGGTCGCCTGATGCTTGATGCATGTATAATGGCACTCACACATCAGGAAATCTGAATAACTTTGACATAGTTGCTCTGTTATCTTGCACTGGGTTGATACTTGTCATTTTCCCTTCCCAAATATATCTCAGTTTTGCTGTTATGAGAATGCTATATGTATGGTTTCTTATTAGATCTCAAATTCTGCAGCTATTTTTCATTGTTAGGAGAATGTTATATGCACGGCTTCACTTGATTATATTCCTAACTTTTCTGATTTATAACTCGCAGATTTTGGCCTTAATTCGTCAAAAGTTGTTGTACAAGGAACTACAGGAGAAGAATCCTAAAGAAAACTCGCACCCAACAATGTGTTTTAGCTCCCTGGAGCTGGACATGTTAATAATTAGCTGTATTTTATATTTCAATACCTGATTTGTACTGCCATGATTGTAAGGTATCTGCCATGATTTGGCTGTCGTTTGAAAATTTATGTGTTATTGGCTCTATTTGAATCAAGTTATTGGTTGTTGCACAAATAGAGAACTGTCGTGTGGCACCTAAACAACGCACCTGGTCCCATTTATAGTGGATCCTTTAAAATAGGAAAGAAACAAAAGAAAACTAACAAGGGGGGCCTAATTGGATGACCTGGGACCTGGTCCAAAATGGATTATAAAAAGGCCCAAATAAGAAATGGAAGCAAAAAGGCCGAAGACCTAGAAAATAAAAGGATGAATTGTTGGGTTGGCCCATGTAGTCGACCAGAATTAATAAGGGAAAAATATACTAAAAAGGCTGAATTAATGGGCTAGGCCCATGTAGAACACCGAATTGGACCGGGTTGAATCTTATCAACGACCTTTTTATTTGGTCACAATTTTGCCGTCAGCTTGCCACGTCGGATCTGACGTGGCCTGGACAGAGAGCTAGCGACCAAAACAGAAGGTCATAGAATCAATGACCTTTTGTTTTGGTCATGGAATTCCACGAGCTTCTCACATAGAAGGTCGTTAATTTCAGTTTACGACTGCCAGCTTTTGACCTTCAGTTTTTGGTCACAAAAAGGTCGCAAATGAAAAACAATGACCTTTCAGTGACCAATAGTGATGGTCGCAAGTTGACATATTTCTTGTAGTGTCTTGTTACACGGGAATAGAAACCTTTGGGCGATTCCTCGGGACCCCGCGCTTGCGCTTGCCTTCTTAGCACCAAAGAGGAAACCTGCTGCTCTGTGCCCGCTGGTGCCCGCCTGGCCTTGGTCGTCATGGCTTGCGTCACCGCAGCCTCATGAGGTTGAGCACGCGCATAGAAATCTCCGCTCCCGGGGAGGCAGCCTCGGAAGGCCACTCCCTTCGGAGGTCTTGATGTCGCCCGCCTCGTGAGGCTTGGCCCCTCATGAGGGTCTTGTCTTGTTGGTGTCGTAGATGGGGCATACCAGGCTGTTGATGGAGCCACGTCGTGGGCCGCAGGCAGGCAACTCTAGTACCCTGGTTCCCAGAACACCGACAGTAGCCCTCAGGCCCAAGGCGCACTCGGACGTGGCTTCGAGGCGAAGCCAAAGGGTAAGGGCGAAGCGCCGCGGGCCCCAATCACTAGCGGACCAGGTCGAAGCATGGCGCTTGATGGGACGTGGGCGTATCCACTCCCCCATGCTGCCTCAGCAACTGCCCAACTTGACAACTACCTGGTGCATGCAGAAAAACCAGCATTACCTGGAATCGTCAGAGGTCTGCGGTTGGCCTTCTCCGGCTATAAATGGGGGAGGGGGCAGAGCCCCCAGTCCCATCTTCATCTTCATGCCGCACGCTCCTCCTTCTTCCTCTTTGTCCCGCCGTCTTGCTAGAGGTTCTATGGCGCCAGTGAGGAGGTTTTCCACTGCGAAGAAGGGAAAAGCCCCTCAGGTGGAACCCGAGCTGCTCCCGCCGAAGAAGAGGCCTGAATGCTCCCGTGACGCTGTCGTGGTGCCCGTGGAGACGCGGCCTTGTTACCTTTACATTTTTTATAGTTAATGCTTATAGAAATCTTCTAGTGCTATCTTATGTAAATATGTTAAGTAAAACCATTATAGTGTACCCTGTAATAAAAAAACTACTCTACTATTGCACTAGCCACTGGATTAGTGTATATTTGTACTATTTGGATAGTGTTGTATTAGCGTATGAACATACATAAGGTGTGGAAAGCTTTCCCGGATGTGTGCTCAAGAAAACTACTACCTGTTTTTCTAAATACTAGACGTTTTCGTACTTTAAATTGAACTGCGAAAACGTCTTATATTAAGGAACAGAGGGTGTAGAGTTCACTCAAATTATGCTGGTAAAGCTAGTCACACCTTTGTTGAAATTAACGTTCATTATGTTATCGGAGAAGGTCTGCATGTTTGTCTCTAATGCCTGTCGATTACATACCTGACATCATGATGTAATGGTAAGTCATTGCTTTTTCTACAGTGTCACTGAATTGTCAAAGGTGGTGATGGCATTTTATTTTAGTTGAACTACACAAAATATGCTTAAAAGAAGAGGAAAGGTCAGGAATGGTTCGATCTTCCAAAAAATACTATGTATGCCTTCCTGACATCAGCCGTTGTTGCCTAATTTATTCCTTCAAACTGGTGGTTAGAAACAGTCTTGCTACCTTTTCCCACTAAGAAATTGGAATGCTTATATTTGTGAGTCTATGCTTCAACTAGTGCCACTTTTATAGTAATCACACTTTCAATATCTTTGCAAACATGGATGCTCAATTTTAGTGGAACTGCACAAAAAGTCCAAATGGTTCAACATTAGGAGCATGTTTTCTTCCAAATCGTTATATCCAATTGGTGGCACTATGAGCTGTTCATTGCGAAGGTACATGGTTTGCTACTATATTGCTACTCTTTTTGTACTGTCATTAGGTAGTAATATTAGTGGTTTGCATGTGAATTTATTGGCAGGGTGGACCTATGTTGGAGGTGCATGACATGATTTAATAATTGGATGCTCAATTTTGGTTGTATCAATTTCACCTCTTCCATCACTGCGATCATGGATATCCTTGGTCTGATGAAGAATAGGCTCTATATTTTTGCTCTGTACTAGCAAATCAATTCGGTATGAAATTGTCCAGGGCAAAACATGACAGTATCAAATTGCCCAGTGCAAAAAATGACAGATGCTAAGTAGAAACGACTAGAAGAGACGTGTTTAAACCGAAAATACAAGGTGGGGTATATATTTACTAGCTGCTTGATATTTGTGCAGACAGATGTCTGCAAGTGGCTATTTGGCAAACAAACGAAGTGACCTCAATTTTGGTGGAACTGCACAAAAGAATAGCATAGTCACTGTATGCAGTGCCATTTGAAAATAGACACAAAAAGATTGGGTAGTCACTTCATGGACTGCACAAAAGTAGTATTGTACTATTTATTGGCCAACACTAGGTGCTTCATTGCTTTGGTCTGGTTATACAATGGGCATCATTTTGCCTAAGTTAAAGTTCGTATTCTGAAAATAGTCTCGTCGTGTGATCGAGAGAAGACCAAATCATATTGCAGTGGCTGTTCCTCCATCATGTGTGGTTCATTCTCATGGTTCCAGCAGTTGATGAAACCACTTACGTTTTCAAGAGGAATTGTAGACTTCACAAACAAATTTGTTTTCACTCTGTACTGAATGTTGATCCAGAGAAGCATCCATGTTAGTAGCAAGAAAAGATGTTTTTTCTAGATCTTTGCTCTTGGAGCTACATATTTGTATATGATATCTGAATCATTGAGATGCATTAACATGTCGATCTTATGTATGGGAATCGTACTAGTTGGTTGTGAATTTTGGCTACTAATGTGAACATATTACAATGCAAAGCCTGTGAGTCTCGTGTGAACATTTCGAACAGATCGACTCTTACTACTGTGCACAGCATGATCCTTATTTTTGTGTGCTCATTGCTTACAAGTTACTAGCAGTTCCTTATTTCTGTTCGCTTGGTGTTTACAAGTTACTGATCGATCACTAGCTATCCCACTAATACGCTCCTGGCGGTTTTAGTTGCGACGCAAGATCCGAAGGTGGCAGTTTTTTGAATAAAAATGCCTACCTCTAAACAAACTGACATGCTGTTCTGAAGAAAATGCCAAGCGAATTTGAAGAAATTGCTAGCAAAAATATTCGCAAATGCCTTAAGTCCCAGCGAACGTTCATCAGCTATTGCGATCCTACACGTACAATATCCGGCTGAATTGATCCTACGCAAATAACCAGCAGATCACGCATGTACCTCATCTAGATGAATCGAGCGCACTCGTTTGACCGTCATGCCCACGTGCGACCTAGCACGGACGGGACAGGACGGGATGAAACAATCATCATTTCAGTTTTTCTAGTTTTCCATGGCAAGCTGGCGCGCTAAGCCATGCTTGCTTATGCATTGAATTCCAATGACCGCGATGACTGTCGTGTTTCCTGTGACATACTAGTTCATCTACCTTCCGCCTATAATTACTGGTTCTTGGCGTTCTTCGGTGGCACCATCACCCAAATCACCATATCCTCATAAGCCCGCACCGGCCCGACGTCGCTTGCCACTTGACCTCACTCTCGCCACGTCCATTATGCCCCCGCCCGTCCGCAATAGGCGACATTGGAGGCGGTCACTGCCGGAACTAGTGTTCGGTTTTTCACCGGAAGGCAGATGGAGGGAGGAGGCATTCTATCGGTCTTTAGATGGCACTGCAGAGTATGAGGACTTGCTGGAGCGCGACCGCCTAGCGGAGGAGCAGCGTGTCACCGATTTGCGCCGCCAGCGAGGCATGGAGCAGCAGCGCACCGACGCTCTGAGTCACGAGCAGAGCGCCCGCAGCTGGGCCGACTACATGGAGGCCGGCGCCCGGCAAATAGCATTGGAGGTTGGCGGGCGTGCACGCGTTCACGACGCTGAATTATACTACCAGCTCATTAAGTGGGTTTCCCTCTTAGAAGCCGAAGCTTCAGTGGACCATGCCGGCATGGAAAGGGCCAACGCGCACGAGCAACGCTCCCTATCGCACCTCTGGCAAGTCCGAGGCGGGGAGGAGGACGTCGGTGCTGGCGTTTAGCATGTACTACAGATGGCGGCCGGCATTGTTTAGTTAGCTAAGAGTAAGTTAGTACTTGTGCACTACTAGAGTATTAGTGGGAGTAAATAGTTAACTTGTCTATGATGGTTGTCAACGTGGAAGTTCAGTACTCTATATCTGGATCAGAATTGTTACTTTGCTCTAAATGTTGAAATTTCCATTTGAACGTATGGAATGGGTTGTAATTTCTTTAAGTGGGTTGTATTTGTCCGCCACGGGTTTAGAGGTTGACTTGTGGGACTACTAGCTTGACGCGTACACAATCAGGAGATGATTGTACGTGGAGAGGATGACAGTAGGGACCCACCAGGGTCATGGCAGTACGCAAGCAAGTGCCTCCTTATTTCAAGCCAAAAAATGGTTCCTCTTAATGGATTTCTGACATCGGGGTCCCATGTCATTGTCAACGTAGTCAATAAATGAGAGAATTGCACAACAAGTGGCTAACACTAGGGACCTACCATCTCACCCAGTTATTTTTGTTTTTTGAGACGGAAGCAGAGTCTCAACTGGGCTATGCAGGGCACTCTGGCCTGTCTAGCCAGCCTTTTATTTTATGTTTACCACAAGACCAACCCAGTAGTTTTTCTTCTGAAAATGGCTTGCCCAGTTTTTTTTGTTATTTTGTAGAATACCCAACCAAGCCTACTTGCTTTGTCAGCCCTACTGGGCTGCAAATCTTTCAAGACGAGGAGAGTTTCATTCGGCTTGCCCAGAAAATGGGTTATCAGTAATGAGAAATGGGCTTTACATTTTTTTAAACATCACACACGCAATTAGTTTCAAATTTCTTTTTTTCATTTCGATATTTTAAATTCCATTGATTTTTATGCGTGGACAATTATTTGGATTTTATATTGATATAAATTTATTTTTCAAATTAGTTTGAATGTGACTCGAAATTTTGGGATTAAAAACAGTTCGGACCGCACCGAAATATGCAAAATTTTGTATAATTTTTTAACCATGGCCACGATATGGGATGTAATGCTAACAAAAAGAATATAGGCTCCAAAAAATCCTTAAGAATTAGCAAATGTGTAGTAAATTATTAGAAATAATAGCAGATGGGTTGTATGCTACTTTCCACATATTTGAGGCTGACTTGTGCGCTTACTATAGGTTGACGCGTACGCTTTCCTAAACAAAGTTGACGCACACGCAACGTCGTGTCAACTTAGTCAACACACATGAGCAGTGACTCTTGGATGTCCATCCAACGGCTGACATGTGCTACGTCTTGAGCTTGCATTGGTTTTCCTTGAAGAGGAAAGGGTGATGCAGCAATAGTACCGTAAGTATTTCCCTCAGTTTTTGAGAACCAAGGTATCAATCCAGTAGGAGGCTCCTCAAAAGTCCCACGCACCTACACAAACAAACAAAGAACTCGCAATCAACACAATAAAGGGGTTGTCAATCCCTTCATGGCCACTTGCGAAAGTGATATCTAATAGAGATAGTATGATAAGATAAATACATTTTTGGTATTTTATAATATAGATGCAAAAAGTAAAGATGCAACTAAAAGTAGATTGAAAGCTTATATGATAAAAGATAGACCCGGGGGCCATAGCTTTCACTAGAGGCTTCTCTCAAGATAGCATAAGTATTACGGTGGGTGAACAAATTACCGTCGAGCAATTGACAGAAAAGCGAATAATTATGAGATTATCTAGGCATGATCATGTATATAGGCATCACGTCCATAACAAGTAGACCGACTCCTGCCTGCATCTACTACTATTACTCCACACATCGACCGAGTCCTGCCTGCATCTAGAGTATTAAGTTGATAAAGAACAGAGTAACGCATTAAGCAAGATGACATGATGTAGAGGGATAAGCTCAAGCAATATGATATAAACCCCATCTTTTTATCCTTGATGGCAACAATACAATCGTGCCTTGCTGCCCCTCATCCTTTGGGAAAGGACACCGCAAGATTGAACCCAAATCTAAGTGCTTGTCCCATTGCCAGAAAGATCAATCTAGTAGGCCAAACCAAACTGATAATTCGAAGAGACTTGCAAAGATAACTCAATCATACATAAAAGAATTCAGAGGAGATTCAAATATTTATCATAGATAAACTAGATCATAAACCCACAATTCATCGGATCTCGACAAACACACCTCAAAAAGAGTTTACATCGAATGATTTCCGAGAGAGAGGAAAACATTGTATTGAGATCCAAAAGAGAAGAATCCATCTAGCTAATTACTATGGACTGAAGGTGCTGTGGTAAACTACTCACAACTCATCGAAGGGATATGGTGTTGATGTAGAAGCCCTCCGTGGTCGATTCCCCCTCCGTGGAGTGCCGAAGGCTCCAAGATGGGATCTCGCGGATCTGAAGGTTCTGATGGTGGAAATTGTGTTTCGTTGGCTCCCTGGATGTTTTCGGGGTACGTAGGCTTATATAAGAGGAAGAAGTACGTCGGTGGCCGCCCGTGGGGCCCACGAGATAGGGGGCGCGCCCAGAGGGGGTGTGCGCGCCCTCCTGTCTCGTGGCTGCCTCGGATGCTTCTTAACTTGCACTCCAAGTCCTCTGGATCACGTTCGTTCCAAAAATCACGATCCCGAAGGTTTCATTCCATTTGGACTCCGTTTGCTATTCCTTTTCTTCGAAATAATGAAATAGGCACAAAAACAGCAATACGGGCTGGGCCTCTGATTAGTAGGTTAGTCCCAAAAATGATATAAATGTGTAAAATAAAGCCCGTAAACATCCAAAAGGGGTAATATAATAGCATGGAACAATCAAAAATTATAGATACGTTGGAGACGTATCAAGCATCCCCAAGCTTAATTCCTACTCGTCCTCGAGTAGGTAAATGATAAAAACAGAATTTTTGATTGGGAATGCTACCTAGCATAATTCTCAATGTAATTTTCTTTATTGTGGCATGAATGTTCAGATCCAAATGATTCAAGATAAAAGCTTATAAAACATAAAAATAATAATGCTTCAAAGCATACTAACAAATAATCATGTCCTATCAAAATGGCATAGCCAAAGAAAGCTTATCCCTACAAAATCATATAGTTAGTCCATGCTTCATTTTCATTACACAAAATACTCCCATCATGCACAACCCCGGTTTCAGCCAAGCAATTGTTGCATACTTTTTAACCCGCTTCACCTTTTTCAACTCTTACGCAATACATGAGCGTAAGCCATGGACATAGAACTATGGTGGTATAGGTGGTGGTTGTGAGGACAAAAAGAGGGAGAAGATAGTCTCACATCAACTAGGCGTATCAACGGGCTATGGAGATGCCCATCAATAGATATCAATGTGAGTGAGTAGGGATTGCCATGCAACGGATGCACTAGAGCTATAAATATATGAAAGCTCAAAAAGAAACTAAGTGGGTGTGCATCCAACTCGCTTGATCACGAAGACCTAGGGCATTTTGAGGAAGCCCATCATTGGAATATACAAGCCAAGTTCCATAACGAAAAATTCCCACTTAGTATATGAAAGTGACAATATAGGAGACTCTCTATCATATAGGAGACTCTCTATCATGAAAAATTCCTACTTTGAAGAAAAAGTGTGGAAAAGGAGATAGTAGCATTGTCCCTTCTCTCTTTTTCTCTCATTTTATTTTTTTTCTTTTTTTTCTCTTTTTTTCTTTTCTTTGGCCTTTCTTTTTTTTGGCCTTTCTCTTTTTTTCTTTTTTTCTTTTTTTTCTTTTGTAAAGTCCGAAGTCTCATCCCGACTTGTGGGGGAATCATAGTCTTCATCATCCTTTCCTCACTGAGACAATGCTCTAATAATGAAGATCATCACACTTTTATTGATTTACAACTCAAGAATTACAACTCAAAGCTAGAACAAGATATGACTCTATATGAATGCCTCCGGCGGTGTACCGGGATATGCAATGAATCAAGAGCGACTTGTATGAAAATTATGAAGGTGGCCTTGCTACAAATACGATGTCAACTACATGATCATGCAGAGAGCAATATGACAATGATGAAGTGTGTCATAATAAATGGAACGGTGGAAAGTTGCATGGCAATATATCTCGGAATGGCTATGGAAATGCCATGATAGGTAGGTATGGTGGCTGTTTTGAGGAAGGTGAATGAGGGGTTCATGATACCGGCGAAAGTTGCGCGGTATAATAGAGGCTAGCAAAGTGGAAGGATGAGTGTGCGTATATCCATGGACTCACATTAGTCATAAAGAACTCATATACTTATTGCAAAAGTATACTTGCCCTTGAAGCAAAGTACTACTACGCATGCTCCTATGGGAAGGGTTGCTAGGATTTAAGCATCGCGCGATCCCGACCTCCACTCATAAGGAGGCAATCAAAAGAGCACCTCATGCAACAAATTTGTCACACAACTTTTACCATGCGTGCATGCTACGGGACTTGCCAACTTCAACAAAAGTATTTCTCAATTTCATAATTACCCACTAGCATGACCCTAACATTACTACCTTTATATCTCAAAACAATTATCAAGCAACAAATTGATCATAGCATCCAATTCACTTTCTATGATAGTTTTTATTATACCCAACTTGGATGCTCATCATTCTAGGACCAAATTTGTAACCGAAGCAAATACCATGCTGTTATAAAAGACTCTCAAAATAATATAAGTGAAGCATAAAAAACTAGCAATTTCTTCAAAATTAAACCACCGCCGTGCTCTAAAAGATATAAGTGAAGCACTGGAGCAAAAACTATTAAGCTCAAAAGATATAAGTAAAGCACATAGAGTATTCTAGCAAATTCTAATCAAGTGGGCTTCTCCCAAAAGGTGTGTACAGCAAGGATGATTGTGGTAAACTAAAAATAAAATACTAATATAATACACGACGCTCCAAGAAAAACATATATCATGTGGCGAATAAAAACATAGCTCCAAGTAAAGTTACCAATGAACGAAGACGAAAGAGGGGATGCCTTCCTGGGGCATCCCCAAGCTTAGGCTTTTGGCTATCCTTGAATATCTTGGGGTGACTTGGGCATCCCCAAGCTTAGGCTCTTGCCACTCCTTATTCCATAGTCCATCAAAGCTCTACCCAAAACTTGAAAACTTCACAACACAAAACTCAACAGGAAATCTTATAAGCTCCGTTAGTGAAAGAAAACAAAACCACCACATAAGGTAATGTAATGAACTCATTATTTATTTATTTTGGTGTTAAACCTAATTTATTCCAACTTCTCTATGGTTTATAAACTATTTTACTAGCCATAGATGCATCAGAATAAGCAAACAACACACGAAAAACAGAATCTGTCAAAAACAGAACAGTCTGTAGCAATCTGTAACTAACGCAAAATTCTGGAACTTTAAAAATCCTACCAAAATAGGAAGTCCTGGACAATTTGTCTATTGATCATCAGCAAAAAGAATAAATGCAAAAGCACTTCTATGTGATTTAACAAAACTAATTTTGTGTGTGCAAAGTTTCTGTTTTTCAGCAGAATCAAATCAACTATCATCATAGGTTATCCTATAGGTTCTACTTGGCACAAACACTAATTAAAAGATAAAAACACATCTAAACATAAGGTAGATGCAAAAATTTATTACTAAACAGGAACAAAAACAGAAAACACAAATAAAATTGGGTTGCCTCCCAACTAGCGCTATCGTTTAACACACCTAGCTACGCATAAAAGCGAAGATAGATCTAAGTAGTGCCATAATAATAAGATAGATCTTGAAAGCTCATCTCATATTCTCTACGTTCGGCAGCAAGTTTTCTTTGAGGCAAGCAAAAGTAATCAAAAGGGCTAAATTTAGTGGGACAAAAGTCCCCAAGATCAATCTCAGCAGGGACGGGTTTCTCCTTTGGCCCTTCATAATGCACAACTAATTCATCACTAAAAGCATTCTTTTGGCAAAATCTCGTGATCCTATACTCAAGAGAGTATCCTAGCTCATTGTTTCGACGGGCAAAATCATTATTAAGTTCGGTAATTCTATCAACCAAGACATTGGTAGGAACGTATTTTTTCTAAGATTTTCATTGAAAGCAACATAGTCCGAAGATTGAAAACGCTTAATTTCCTCTTGATCGAAGAGGACCGCCTCTATGGGAGGACGACCGGCGTCCACCCTTTAGTGCGCAAAGATTTCTTTGGCCTCTCTTATTATAAATCTAAACTCATGAGCCAAAAAGATAGTAACAGCGCGTTTAACAGAAGAATGCGCAATATTGGAAAATTCCAGAAAAATTCTTTGTATGCAAGGATGCATATGCATAAGTTGTCTTTAAAGTTCAACTACAAGCATAGCAATGACATCCGCAAGACTACTAGTTCTATGAAGAATAGAACCACCCATGGAAGGTAAAGCACCGGCACAAGTAAAGAAATCTTGAATAACACTTTTTCCAATAATGTTACCACTACCGATTCAAAACCTTTTAGTATGCAAGATAGGGGGTTCTTCAGCCGGAGCCTCGGAATTTTCCATGTTATCATTATAGTCCATATCGACCATAATATCCCCAATTTCAGACATAACGGCAAACAAAAGCAAGGAAGAAGAAAGCAAGCGAGAGAGAGGAGGAGGAGAGATTGGGAAAGAGAGGGCAAATAAAATGGCAAGGGTGAAGTGGGGGAGAGGAAAACGAGAGGCAAATGGAAAATAATGTAAATGAGAGGGAGATGGGTTTGTGATGGGTACTTGGTATGTCTTGACTTGAGCGAAGACCTCCCCGGCAACAACGCCAGAAATCCTTCTTGCTATGTCTTGAGCTTGTGTTGGTTTTCCTTGAAGAGGAAAGGGTGATGCAGCAATAGTAGCGTAAGTATTTCCCTCAGTTTTTGAGAACCAAGGTATCAATCCAGTAGGAGGCTCCTCAAAAGTCCCACGCACCTACACAAACAAACAAAGAACTCGCAACCAATGCAATAAAGGGGTTGTCAATCCCATCACGGCCACTTGCGAAAGTGAGATCTAATAGAGATAGTATGATAAGATAAATATATTTTTGGTATTTTATAATATAGATGCAAAAGTAAAGATGCAAATAAAAGTAGATTGAAAGCTTATATGATAAAAAATAGACCCGGGGGCCATAGGTTTCACTAGAGCCTTCTCTCAAGATAGCATAAGTATTACGGTGGGTGAACAAATTACTGTCAAGCAATTGATAGAAAAGCGAATAATTATGAGATTATCTACGCATGATCATGTATATAGGCATCATGTCCGCAACAAGTAGACCGACTCATGCCTGCATCTACTACTATTATTCCACACATCGACCGACTCCTGCCTACATCTAGAGTATTAAATTCATAAAGAACAGAGTAACTCATTAAGCAAGATGACATGATGTAGAGGGATAAACTCAAGCAATATGATATAAACCCCATCTTTTTATACTCGATGGCAACAATACAATCGTGCCTTGCTGCCCCTCATCCATTGGGAAAGGACACATAAGATTGAACCCAAAGCTAAGCACTTCCCCATTGCAAGAAAGATCAATCTAGTAGGCCAAACCAAACTGATAATTCGAAGAGACTTGCAAAGATAACTCAATCATACATAAAAGAATTCAGAGGAGATTCAAATATTTCTCATAGATAAACTTGATCATAAACCCACAATTAATCGGATCTCGACAAACGCACCGCAAAAAGAGTTTACATCGAATAGATCTCCACAAGAGAGGGGGAGAACATTGTATTGAGATCCAAAAAGAGAGAAGAAGCCATCTAGCTAATAACTATGGACCCGGAGGTCTGTGGTAAACTACTCACAACTCATCGGAGGGGCTATGGTGGTCGATTCCCCCTCCAGCGGAGCACCGGCGAAGGCTCCAAGATGGGATCTCGCGAATACAGAAGGTTACGATGGTGGAAATTGTGTTTCGTTGGCTCCCTGGATGTTTTCGGGGTACGTAGGCTTATATAGGAGGAAGAAGTACGTCGGTGGCCGCCCGAGGGGCCCACGAGATAGGGGGCGCGCCCTCCTGTCTCGTGGCCGCCTCGGCTGCTTCTTGACTTGCACTCCAACTCCTCTGGACCACGTTCGTTTCAAAAATCACGCTCCCGAAGGTTTCATTCCGTTTGGACTCCGTTCGATATTCCTTTTTTCTTCAAAATACTGAAATAGGCAAAAAAACAGCAATACGGGCTGGGCCTCCGGTTAGTAGGTTAGTCCCAAAAATGATATAAATGTGTAAAATAAAGCCCATAAATATCCAAAGGGGGTAATATAATAGCCTGGAAGAATCAAAAATTAAAGATACGTTGGAGACGTATCAACATGCTTCTTCAATCTCTGCTCTTCCTGCTCCAATCGCTCAAATAAGCGTCGGCGGGACTGCCTGCTCCCTCCTCCGACGGACGGGTGTGCTGCCGCACAGGCCTCACCGCCCCATCGTACTGCCATCACTAGCCTAGCCATCCCTCTACTCACCTAGACCTCCTATTATTCTCCGGCGATAGTAGCCTCACACTGCAGCCGAAGAAGTAAGCCCTCGTACTCCCCTCTGCGAGGGAAAAAACTGTCGAGTCTTCCCCGGCTCATGGTCATTCCCTTCCTAGGCCTCGCCGTCGTTCCCGCCTTGGTGGTATCGATGCGGCGTGGTCAACGCGGTCAAGGAATGACTTCCATCGGAAGAGACTGTACGTGGAGAGGTTGATAGCTGGGTCCACGGCCGCAACAAGGAAGTGCCTCCTTATTACATGCAAAATAATGATTCCTCCACCTGACAGCGGGGACCCACTGGAAGGGCCTCTGTATTTCACGAAAAAAACATTTCTCCGCTGACAGCTCAGACCCACCAGTTATATCTTCGCATGCAAGGAAGTGCCTCCTTATTACGCACAAAAAATACCCCGTCTTCTAGGTGGGATCCACCATATTTAGAGGCTGACTTGTGGGCCTACTAAGTTGATGCGGACACAGGGCTTTGTCAACTTAGTCAATATAAACGATTCTAGCTGCGGTGACCGTACGATGTCCATCCAACGACTGCCGTGCATCTTCAACCTCTGGTCTTCTTGCTCTAGCCACCCTAACCATTGTGGGCCATGCCGCCTACTTCTGCCTCTCGTGGCCGGCTGTGCTGCCGCACAAGCCTCACCGCCCCCTCCTACTGCAACCGCTGGCCAGGCCATCCCTCTACTCACCCACAACCCCTGTTATTCTGCGACGGTGGCAGCCTCACACCGCAGCCGAACCAGTCAACCCTCGTACTCCTCTCCGGGTGGGCATCCACTGCCGCGTCTTCCTTGGCTCCGCGTCGTCCCCTTCCTAGGCCTCGACATCATCCACCGCCTTGGTGATCTCGGCGTGGCATGGTCAATGTGGTCAAGGAACGACTTCCATCGGAAGAGGTCTCTACATGGAGAGGCTGAAAGCTGGGTCCACGGCCACGGCAAGGAAGTGCCTCCTATTACGCGTAAAATAATTATTCCTCCACCTAACAGCAGGGACCCACCAGAAAGGACTCTATATTTTGCAAAAAAAAAACGTTTCCCCTGACAATTGGGACCCACCAGCTACATCTTCGCACGCAAGGAAGTCAACCATACTACGCACAAAAAAATTATTCTTCCCGCTCACAGCTGGAACCCACCAGCTATATCTTCGCATGGAAGGAACTGCTAGGACCCACCCGGAAGAAGCGTACGTAGAATTGTCTATCTGGTCGTGAACATGTACATACATACTTGTCGGTCGGTCACTCTGCAGTGATGAACTGTGGCCGAGTAAGGAGCGGCACGTGTCATAGTAAAGGCGAGGACGTAGCATGTCACGGAGTCCAGTCTATATCGTGTACACGTACGTACAGCCATGTTGCAAGAAAGTAAATACGGTATGTACGTACATACGGGCAGGGTCTCGAACGCGTACAACGATATCGTCTTGTTCATCGGCAGCCAACCGGCTGGTTCAGAATGGAGGAAACAGTGCCATGTTCATCGGGAGAAAACCGACTGGGTCGGAATACGTCGTGTTCATCGGGAGCCAATCGGCTTGGACAGAACAGCCGAAACGAGGTCTAGCATACCGCAGAACGGAGGAAACAGCCTTTTTATCTGCGTACAGTCGACACTGGGTCCTATTCATCAGGAAGGGCCTGACGTACTGCAAAACAAAAGAAACGAACTTCTGTTCGATTGCCTATAGTCAAAATAGGGTCCTGTTGAGCGGGAGGGGTGTGGCGTACCGCAAATGGAGGAAATGGACTTGTGTTGGAGCGCCTACGGTCGAAACAGGGTCCTGTTCATCCACCATCTACTGCCTCGCTCCAGCCTCCACAGGCTACTGTTCATCCACCATAGACTTCCTCCTGCCTCCACCAACTATTGTTCATCCTCGGGCTACTATTCATCCAACCTCCACCGGCTACTGTTCATAGAGCCTCCAAGGGGTCCTATTCATCCCCCCCCAACCGACTCTGCTAGGCCCCTTTGGATGTCTGGTATGTCGAAAGGGCGCCAGGAAAATATGTCCCAATTGTTGTAGAGGAAGTCACGAAGCGCAGTCAAGTGTGGCATATAGTGGCATTCCAATGGAGGCCGTTTTAGACGGGTCCTTGGGATGGACTTGGAAATTGACAATCTCATCGACTGGTTTACAGGATGTCAATTTTCAGCGTTTGTCAAGGATGACATCATCACTATGTACCGTCGCCCTAAGCTCGAAAAACACCTCGGCCACTAGGGCCTCAGATTCGGCTTCGATGGCTAGAGCAGTAGTCCCATCCTTGGTTTTAAATAAGTCAGTGGGGTCGGCACTTATTGTGATCACGCCATTGGACCCATGCATTTTTAATTTCATGTATAAGTTGTGTGGTATGACATGAAACTAGGCGACCGCCAACCGGCCGAGCAGCGCCTGGTAGGCACCCCGAAATGGGAGTACATAGAAGCTTAATGCCACGACCCGAAAATTATTGGGAATACAACGACTAACATGACCTTTTTAGTGCAGCGCACCTCCTTGCCAGGAATAATGCCGTTGAAGGTAGTCTTGCTTGGCTGGATGTGGGACCTGTCGAACAACATCTATTCTAGTCTTTCCTCATAAATGAGGTTAAGGTTGTTACCTCTGTCCATCAAGACTTTTGATAGGTGATAGCCATTGATTATGGGGTCGACGACAATAGCGGCAACTCCTCACTTGTGGACCTCAGTAGTTGATCTTGATGATCAGAAGTGATAGGAACGTCTGGCCACTTAGTATTAGTTATCATTGTATTTTCGGCAACACATATCTCTTGAAGAGCTTTAGTTTTTTGGTTGCGAGATAAGTGTGTTTTGTCAAACATGCACATGCCTTTGACGTTGAAGGGGCATTGCCCTTGAGTACGGTCAACCGTCATACCCTAGGTTTTCCTATGATCAAGATTATCGAGGTACGGAGGTCCTGCTTTTGCCACCTGCCTTAGTACCCAACAACGTTTGTTTCTATGGGTAGCCGGTTTATCTGACATGGCAGAGTGGATTCCGCATGGCTGGCCTAGTGTCGGGGATATACCCCGCGGTGTGACCCGGCCGGATGTATGACCCGGCGGAAGCTTGGTGACTCACTGGCGACCCGACCAGACCTGGCGATTTACGGGCAACCCTCCTGAACATCATGACTTACATGGTGACCCGGTGGGCGGGTCAGGCAGACGACATGGTGACCCGACAGGGGTGTCAGATAGAAGACTAGGCCCAAGGCCCAGAAGGCCGGCTCATGTTGTGGTGGGCCGAATTAAGAGGAAAGCATAAGGAATATTCCCTTACAAAGGAAGCAAGACTAGGACTCCACTTGTAATTGAGTAATCCTAATCCTATTAGGACTAGTCATGTAACCCGCCCCTTCAACTTATATAAGGAGGGGCAGGGCTCCCCGAAGAGGGAGAAGCAAGAAGCAATAATATCTAGGGCTAGACACAAAGAGCCGGATTATCGGTGACTCCCCCATGAGCATAATGAGACATAGCCACAAACAGCATGTAGGGTTGTTACCGGATGATGTTTCCCGGGGCTCGAAGGTGTCTAAATCTTGTCTTGTGTGTTGATCCATCTCGTGTCCCTCGATTCCGACCAACCCCTTCAAGCTACCTCATAGATGCGTTGGCCTCACGACTAAGTCCTTACACTAGGACATCTGCCGTGACAATTCCACGACAGTTGGTGCCCACCGTGGGGCCTGCGCATGGTGGTGTTGAGTTCTTGGAGGAAGCCCTTCAGGGATCGAGAAGCTCGCGATCGGACAGATGAAGAAAAGAGTCGGCATGGAGCAATCACTCAGGATAACCCAGCGTATAAGAGATTAAGATCAAAAAAAATTAGGGTTGCGTCTATGTACCGCCGCTGCGATCTGCAATCCATCGAGACCGACAGGAGATCGATTTCGTCTGTGCGTCACCTCCTACGATTAGTCAAAAGTTTCCGGCTCCCAGTCGGAGAAGAAGAACATGTAATTGTCATCGTGATCTGCCATGTGGCGGTACTCACGCACGAATCCTACAAGGAGTCCACATGATGTGCTTTGAACAAACCGATCAAGAAAAGGAGCAGCCACTCGAAGGAAAAAAGTTAAATTCGCTGCCCAACCGTCGTACGGACAGCCGGATTGCGATCGTACAGCCAATTCTGACGTGACGCTATCCGCGCGTGCCAACGAGTCCTGAGGTGGGCCTCTGCACCTGCTGTCCTTAGTACAGCCTTGTGGTGGCAAAGTATTGATCACAGATGCCGCCGTACACGGGACTCAAGCATTACAAGTTATACACCGAGATCTCATCCTGCAAAATACAGAAAAGCATTCATCATGAGACGATCGTGGGACTAGTACTCCTATTAAAACACAGTACTAGTTGTTCTCCTCTAGCAGTAGTTGCATGATTTTCAAAACACAGAATCACGTGAGGGACCAAAGTACTACTTGGCCAAAGTGAATACATGGGTACTAATCAGAATCAGACGAGTAGAAGACACAGTGGATTTACAGGAGCACTAATTGATGGCTACTAATATGGAGACTGCTGTCAAAAGGTGGGCCAGAGCCGCCCCCGCACGGACCTCTCGTCGAGCTGCGCGCTTCTGCCGGCGCGCCTCCGCTGTCAAAGCCGCCTTGGCCGATCACTACTGTCCTCCGGTTGCCTCCCGCAAGTCGCCGTTGCAGGCGCGCCGGCCGGCTCCCGTGCTGTGCGCTGAGCCAATGGCCACCTCTGAGTCGCCGCCTACGGCCGGCTGGCTCCGCGTCCATTGCATCGCTGCTCATCTACTGAGGCTCGCCTGCGCTAAGCCGCCGCTTGATCCGCTATCACCGACTGGTCTAGGTCGCCGTCTGCTGAGCCGCCCCAGATTCTTTTATTCCGTCAGTGATACGTCTTGAGCTTGCGTTGGTTTTACTCGAAGAGGAGAGGATGATGCAGCAAAGTGTAGCGTAAGTATTTTCCTTAGTTTTGAGAACCAAGGTATCAATTCAGTAGGAGGCTCCTCAAAAGTCCCACGGACCTACACAAACAAACTGAGAACTCGCAACCAACGCAATAAAGGGGTTGTCAATCCCTTCACGGCCACTTGCAAAAGTGAGATCTAATAAAGATAGTATGATAAGATAAATACATTTTTGGTATTTTATAATATAGATGCAAAAAGTAAAGATGTAAATAAAGGTAGATTGAAAGCAAATATGATAAGAGATAGACCCGGGGGCCATAGGTTTCACTAGAGGCTTCTCTCAAGATAGCATAAGTATTACGGTGGGTGAACAAATTACTGTCGAGCAATTGATAAAAAAGCGCATGGTTATGAGATTATCTAGGCATGATCATGTATATAGGCATCACGTCCATAACAAGTAGACCGACTCCTGCCTGCATCTACTACTATTACTCCACACATCGACCGACTCCTGCCTGCATCTAGAGTATTAAGTTCATAAGAACAGAGTAACACATTAAGCAAGATGACATGATGTATAGGGATAAACACATGCAATATGATATAAACCCCATCTTGTTATCCTCGATGGCAATAATACAATACGTGCCTTGCAACCCTTTCTGTCACTTGGTAAGGACACCGCAAGATTGAACCCAAAGCTAAGCACTTCTCCCATGGCAAGAAAGACCAATCTAGTAGGCCAAACCAAACTGATAATTCGAAGAGACTTGCAAAGATAACTCAATCATACATAAAAGACTTCAGAGGAGATTCAAATATTTTTCATAGATAAACTTGATCATAAACCCACAATTCATCGGATATCGACAAACACACCGCAAAAAGAGTTTACATCGAATAGATCTCCACAAGAGAGGGGGAGAACATTGTATTGAGATCCAAAAAGAGAGAATAAGCCATCTAGCTAATAACTATGGACCCGTAGGTCTGTGGTAAACTACTCACAACTCATCGGAGGGGCAAGGATGTTGATGTAGAGGCCCTTCGTGGTTGATTCCCCCTCCGGCAGAGTGTCGGCGAAGGCTCAAAGATGGGATCTCGCGGATACAGAAGGTTACGGCGGTGGAAATTGTGTTTCGTGGTGCTCCTGGATGTTTTCGGGGTACGTAGGTATATATATAGGAGGAAGAAGTACGTCGGTGGCTGCCTGAGGGGCCCACGAGACAGGGGCGCGTCCTACAGGGGGTGCGCGGCCCCCTATCTCGTGGGGCCCTCGGGAGCTTCTTGACTTGCACTCCAAGCTCTCCGGATCATGTTCGTTCCAAAAATCATGCTCCCGAAGGTTTCATTCCATTTGGACTCCGTTTGATATTCCTTTTCTTCGAAATACTGAAATAGGCAAAAAAACAGCAATATGGGTTGGGCCTCCGGTTAGTAGGTTAGTCCCAAAAATGATATAAATGTGTAAGGTAAAGCCCATAAACATCCAAAAGGGGTAATATAATAGAATGGAACAATCAAAAATTATAGATACGTTGGAGACGTATCAAGCATCCCCAAACTTAATTCCTACTCGTCCTCGAGTAGGTAAATGATAAAAAAGAGAATTTTTGATGTGGAATGCTACCTAGCATAATTCGTAATGTAATTTTCTTTATTGTGGCATGAATGTTCAGACCCAAATGAATACAAAATAAGAGTTCATATTAAAATAAGAAATAGTAATACTTCAAGCATACTAATCAAAGTAATCATGTCTTCTCAAAATAACATGGCTAAAGAAAGTTATCCCTACAAAATCATATAGTCTGGCTGTTGCTCTATCTTCATCACACAAAGTATTTAATCATGCACAACCCCGATGACAAGCCAAGCAATTGTTTCATACTTTAATAATCTCAGACTTTTTCAACTTTCACGCAATACATGAGCGTGAGCCATGGACATAGCACTATATGTGGAATAGAATGGTGGTTGTGGAGAAGACAAAAAGGAGAAGATAGTCTCACATCAACTAGGCGTATCAACGGGATATGGAGATGCCCATTAATAGATATCAATGTGAGTGAGTAGGGATTGCCATGCAACAGATGCACTAGAGCTATAAATATATAAAAGCTCAACAAAAGAAACTAAGTGGGATGCATCCAACTTGCTTGCTCACGAAGACCTAGGGCACTTTGAGGAAGCCCATCATTGGAATATACAAGCCAAGTTCTATAATGAAAAATTCCCACTAGTATATGAAAGTGACAACATATGAGACTCTCCAACATGAAGACCATGGTGCTATTTTTTGAAGCACAAGTGTGAAAAAAGAGATAGTAGCATTGTCCCATCTCTTTTTTTCTCTCATTTTATTAATTTTTTGTCTTTTTCTTTTTCTTCTTTTTTTTCTTTGGCCTTCTTTTTTTTCTTTTTGGCCTTTCTCTTTTTTTCTTTTTTTTGTAAAGTACAAAGTCTCATCCCGACTTGTGGGGGAATCATAGTCTTCATCATCCTTTCCTCACTAGGACAATGCTCTAATAATGAAGATCATCACACTTTTATGGATTTACAACTCAAAGCTAGAACAAGATATGACTCTATATGAATGCCTCCGGCGGTGTACCGGGATATGCAATGAATCAAGAGCGACATGTATGAAAATTATGAAGGTGGCCTTGCCACAAATACAATGTCAACTACATGATCATGCAAAAAGTAATATGACAAAAGTAATGCGTGTCATATGAAAGGAACGGTGGAAAGTTGCATGGCAATATATCTCGGAATGGCTATGGAAATGCCATAATAGGTAGGTATGGTGGCTGTTTTGAGGAAGGAGTATGGTGGGTGTATGGTACCGGCGAAAGTTGCACGATACAAGAGAGGCTAGCAATGGTGGAAGGGTGAAAGAGTGCGTATAATCCATGGACTCAACATTAATCAAAGGAACTCATATACTTGTTGCAAAAATTTAGAAGTCATCAAAAACCAAAGTACTACGCGCATGCTCCTAGGGGGATAGATTGGTAGGAAAAGACCATCGCTCGTCCCCGACCGCCACTCATAAGGAAGACAGTCAATAAATAAAATTGTGCTCCAACTTCATCACAAAGCGGTTCACCATACGTGCATGCTATGGGAATCACAAGCTTCAACTCAAGCATTCTTTAAATTCATAATCACCCAACTAGCATGACTTTAATATCACTAGCTACATATCTCAAAACAATTATCAAGTATCAAATTGATCATAGCATCCAATTCACTTTCTATGATAGTTTTTATTATACCCAACTTGGATGCTCATCATTCTAGGACCAACTTTATGATAATAGCAAATACCATGTTGTTATAAAAGAAACTCAAAATAATATAAGTGAAGCATGAGAGACTAGCAATTTCTTCAAAATTAAGACACCGCCGTGCTCTAAAAGATATAAGTGAAGCACTAGAGCAAAAACTATTAAGCTCAAAAGATATAAGTGAAGCACATAGAGTATTCTAGCAAATTCTAATCAAATAGGCTTCTCCCAAAAGGTGTGTATAGTAAGGATGATTGTGGTAAACTAAAAAGCAAAGACTAATATAATACACGACGCTCCAAGCAAAACACATATCATGTAGTGAATAAAAATATAGCTCCAAGTAAAGTTACCAATGAACGAAGACGAAAGAGGGGATGCCTTCCCGGGGCATCCCCAAGCTTAGGATATTGGCTATTCTTGAATATATTGGGGTGCCATGGGCATTCCCAAGCTTAGGCTCTTGCCACTCCTTATTCCATAGTCCATAAAAGCTTTACCCAAAACTTGAAAAATTCACAACACAAAACTCAACAGGAAATCTTATAAGCTCCTTTAGTGAAAGAAAACAAAACCACCACATAAGGTACTGCAATGAACTCATCCTTTATTTATTTTGGTGTTAAACCTACTGTATTACAACTTCTTTATGGTTCATATACTGAATTACTAGCCATAGATGCATTGAAATAAGCAAACAACACACGAAAAACAGAATCTTTCAAAAACAGAACAGTCTGCAGTAATCTATAACTAACGCAAACTTCTGGAACTATAAAAATCCTACGAAAATAGGAAGTCCTGGAAAATTTGTTTATTGAATATCACCAAAAAGAATCAACGCAAAATCATGCTCCTGTGATTTAACAAAATTATATTCGTGCGCGCAAAGTTTCTGTTTTTCAGCAGAATCAAATCAACTATCATCGTAGGTTATCCTATAGGTTCTACTTGGCACAAACACTAACTAAAAGATAAAAACACATCTAACCAGAAGGTAGATGCAAGATTTATTACTAAACAGGAGCAAAAACAAAAAACATAAAGAAAATTGGGTTGCCTCCCAACTAGCGCTATCGTTTAACGCCCCTAGCTAGGCATAAAACCAAAGATAGATCTAACGAGTGCCATCTTTGGCACTAAATTCATAAGTAGCACGCATGATAGATTCATAAGGTAATTTGACTTTCTTTCATGGAAAGTGATCCATGCCTTTCTTTAAGGGAAATTGAAATCTAATTCCTTCATATCAATAATCGCACCAATCGTTCTAAGGAAAGGTCTGCCAAGAATAATAGGGCAAGAAAGATTGCAATCTATATCAAGAACGATAAAGTCTACGGGCACCAAATTTCTATTTGCAACAATAAGAGCATCATTGATCTTTCCCATAGGCTTTTTAATGGTGGAATCCGTAAGGTGTAAATTTAAAGAGCAATCATCAAGATCATGGAAACCTAGAATATCACATAAAGTTTTCGGAATCGTGGAAACACTAGCACCCAAATCACACAAAGAAAAACACTCATAATCTTTAATTCTAATCTTTATAGTAGGTTCCCACTCATCATTAAGTTTTCTAGGTATAGAAACTTCCAAATTAAGTTTTTCATCATAAGATTGCATCAAGGCATCAACGATATGTTTGGTAAAAGCTTTGTTTTGACTATAAGCATGAGGAGAATTAACAACGGATTGCGACAAGGAAATACAACCTTTTAAAGAACAATTATCATAATCAAATTCCTTGAAATACGAGATAGTAGGTTCAACATTATTAGAAGTTGAGGATTCTCCAATCTCACTTTTACCAAATTTAGCATCAAGATCTAAAGACTCCGAATTTTTGGGACACCTTCTAGGCAAAGTGGATTCATCATCACTCCCATAATCATCAAAATTCATATTGCAAAACATAGATCTAGTTGGATACGCATCAATAACTTTAAGATCCTCATCATTATTTTCACGTAATTTTTCTGGTTTAGCGGCCATCTTATTGACTAAGGTGGCTTGCTTGTCAGAAATTTTGGCTATAGCATTTTCAAGCCGGGTAATTTTGAGCGTTAACTCCATAGAATTCTTTGTTCATATCATCAAGCTCTTTATTCATAAAACCCAAAAAAACTCATTTGTTCCTTAAGCTCTTTTCTAAAGAAATTATTATGCTCAAATTGCAAATTCATAAAGCTTCTAATATTTGATTCAATCTCATCCATCCTTCTGAGAAGGTGGTCAGGACCCTTAGGCGCGGCCATAAGGTCAAACAAGCAAACAAGCACACAAAAGAAGGCAAGCAAAAAGAGAGGACGAGATTGGGAAAGAGAGGGCGAATAAAACGGCAAGGGTGAAGTGAGGGAGAGGAAAACGAGAGGCAAATGGCAAATAATGTAAATGCGAGGGAGATGGGTTTGTGATGGGTACTTGGTATGTCTTGACTTGAGCGAAGACCTCCCCGGCAACGGCGCCAGAAATCCTTCTTGCTACGTCTTGAGCTTGCGTTGGTTTTCCTCGAAGAGGTGAGGGTGATGCAGCAAAGTGTAGCACAAGTATTTCCCTCAGTTTTGAGAACCAAGGTATCAATCCAGTAGGAGGCTCCTCAAAAGTCCCACGCACCTACACAAACAAACTGAGAACTCGCAACCAACGCAATAAAGGGGTTGTCAATCCCTTCATGGCCACTTGCGAAAGTGAGATCTAATAAAGATAGTATGATAAGATAGATATATTTTTGGTATTTTATAATATATATGAAAAAGTAAAGATGTAAATAAAGGTAGATTGAAAGCAAATATGATAAGAGATAGACCCGGGGGCCATAGGTTTCACTAGAGGCTTCTCTCAAGATAGCATAAGTATTACAGTGGGTGAACAAATTACTGTCGAGCAATTGATAGAAAAGCGCATAGTTATGAGATTATCTAGGCATGATCATGTATATAGGCATCACGTCCATAACAAGTAGACCGACTCCTGCCTGCATCTATTACTATTACTCCACACATCGACCGACTCCTGCCTGCATCTAGAGTATTAAGTTCATAAGAACAGAGTAACTCATTAAGCAAGATGACATGATGTAGAGGGATAAACACATGCAATATGATATAAACCCCATCTTGTTATCCTCGATGGCAATAATACAATACGTGCCTTGCAACCCTTTCTGTCACTTGGTAAGGACACCGCAAGATTGAACCCAAAGCTAAGCACTTCTCCCATGGCAAGAAAGACCAATCTAGTAGGCCAAACCAAACTGATGATTCAAAGAGACTTGCAAAGATAACTCAATCATACATAAAAGAATTCAGAGGAGATTCAAATATTATTCATAGATAAACTTGATCATAAACCCACAATTAATCGGATCTCGACAAACACACCGCAAAAAGAGTTTACATCGAATAGATCTCCACAAGAGAGGGGGAGAACATTGTATTGAGATCCAAAAAGAGAGAAGAAGCCATCTAGCTAATAACTGTGGACCCGTAGGTCTGTGGTAAACTACTCACAACTCATCGAAGGGGCAAGGATGTTGATGTAGAGGCCCTCCATGGTTGATTCCCCGCCGGCGAGTGCGGCAAGGCTCAAGATGGGATCTCGCAGATCTGAAGGTTATGGCAGTGGAAATTGTGTTTCGTGGTGCTCCTGGATGTTTTCGGGGTACGTAGGTATATATAGGAGGAAGAAGTACGTCGGTGGCCGCCCGAGGGGCCCACGAGACTGGGGGCGCGCCCTACAGGGGGGCACGACCCCCTATCTCGTGGGGCCCTTGGGAGCTTCTTGACTTGCACTCCAAGCTCTCGGGATCATGTTCGTTCCAATCACGCTCCCGAAGGTTTCATTCTATTTGGACTCCGTTTGATATTCCTTTTCTTCGAAATACTGAAATAGGCAAAAAAACAGCAATATAGGCTGGGCCTCCGGTTAGTAGGTTAGTCCAAAAAATGATATAAATGTGTAAGGTAAAGCCCATAAACATCCAAAAGGGGTAATATAATAGCATGGACAATCAAAAACTATAGATACGTTGGAGACGTATCAGTCAGATACAGTAGGTTAAACACTTACGGTTTCCAACGCCGCGGCCTTCTGCTACTTCAAGTTGCCATCACTCTGCGCCCCTGCGCGTGGTAGCATGTTCCAGAGCCTACAGCTGCGTCCGCTTACTATGGAACAGGTGCACGCAAGTCGCCGCCCGTGCAGCTTAGTCTACATCAACCCGTCGGAGCCGCGTTGAGCCGGCCTTGCCTCTTTGAGCCACCAGGGTTATATTAAGTCGTCGGTTTGCCTGAGCCGCCGGAACTATATTGAGTCGCTGGTTTGCCTGAGCCACCTATGTCGCGATAAACGGATCATCCGTCATCCAAACAAATCAGGTGATATCCATCCAAGTTTGTTTTATCAGCACATGTTGTCTTTGTCAAAGAACGAGTTTATCTTTGCCATGGTCTGCAATATTGTTTATGCAGGGCAATTATTTATGACAAAAGGTGATATTATACCACGGAGATGGAGGCATGCCAACATCTTTTGGCACAGGTGGTCGTTGTTACTCAACGGACTCCCGCACCGGCTTACAACATCGTGGCCGTCACTCGCGACCGCGCCGGCTTACAACACCGTGGCCGTCTCTCACGACCACGCCGGTTTACAACAAGGAGGACAACTTGCCCGTCTGCACCGGCTTACAACGCCACGGTCGGTTCATCTGTCTGTGCCACCTTAGATGTTGCGGTCGTTTTTACCGTCCGTCTCTCGCGGCCTGGTCTACATCAACGCACCGAGCCGCACTTGTCTGGATGAGCTGTTTATTGAGTATGAGCAAGTCACTACTTGGGAAGCCCGGTTTTCTTCCAACAAATTGGAGGCAAATTATCATATATTATCAACCGCCGTCTGCACTGGATGGTTCAATGGGCAGGCGCACAAGTAGCTGTTACTACAGTTTGGTTAACTTCAAACAACCAATTGGAAGGAACCATTGGCCGAGTTGCTGACACGGCTCATACGGGATCATTTATAACCCGCCGCAGTCACCTCAACCTTCTGTGGATTCACATCGCGCCATCAACGCCAATAATATACACCTTCTGCTATGCTCAAGTATGGAGAATCTCAAGCCAACTCATCGAGTCGTCTTGAGACTTGGGGGCTTCAATGGTATGACTCGGCAAAATTAGCCGGTCTCAATAAATTCAAGAACTCCGGGTCATTGAAGGGAAAAATAACCCGGCCCCGGAGATTGCTGCTAGATCGATGAAAATTTAAAGGCCGTCAGAAGATTTCCAGCTCAAAATAAGGACTCTGGTTTAAAATCCGGTTTAAGAGACATCTTTCTCCCACAAAGCACTGAAACTCTCAAATCCGGTTCAAAATCCGGCCCAAGGTAAATTTGTCCCTCACAAAATTTTGAAGCTCTCAAATCCGGTTCAAAATCCAGCTCAATGTAAATTTGTCCCTCACAAATTTGTGAAGCTTTCAAATTCGGTTTAAAGTTCCTATTCAAAAAGAATTAATCTCTCGCAAGTTCGAGTTCTAAGAAAAATTAAAGGTTGCCAAAAAGAACTTGCTGCCATGATGCACGGTTCAAACATAGGTATCCTTCCTTACGGCTTATCTTATTATGGTCACTTGGGGGCTTCCTGCTCATCGAGCATAGTTGTCGGTACCCTCTTGATCGGTGCAATGCTAATATATGGTCGTTTGGGGGCTTCCTGTTCAAACATAGGTCTTATTCGAGCCAAAGAGAACATAGCTGTCGAAACCCTTTTGACCGGCACACTGCCAAACTCACTAGGGGGCTTCTTGATCGTATCCGAATCATAGCTTAACCTCTTTTGGGACCGACGTGGATCGTATTTGAATCAGCGTCGTTAAACAACTCTCAAGGTCATTTGGGGGCTTCCTGTTCAAACATAGGTCATATTCGAACCAAAGAGAACATAGCTATCGGTACCCTCTTGATCGGCAACGCCAAAGCCACTGGGGGTTATATGATCGTATTCGAATCTTAGCTCAACCCCTTTGGAATGGTTTTCTGATCATATACGAATCAGAAGCCTTAAATTTTTTAAGTCTTTTTTGCGAACAATTTTGGGTTTGACTTGAGACCTTTTTTGGATTATATCTCAAATGTATATAAGTGTTTATGCTTAACCCGTCTTGACTTTTGACTATAAGTCGCCAGCTTATGACAATCATCATCTATGTGGAAGCATTGGCTTCCAAGGATTGGGTTATCACCCTTACTGCACAGGTCATGTAAACCGGCAGTACAAATTCAATATCAAAGTGGTTATATGTGAGGTATTATGACCCGCCCTGCGGCAAACCGCCAAGGGTTCTTGTGATCTACTTGTGTGCAGGGTAAGACTACATTTGGGTGGTTACCCGCCCTGGCTCTTGACGTTAAGTCGCCAGGGCATATGTTGTTTAAACTCTGTGCAGGATTTGCAGAACTATGATTTATATAAATGATTCAGTCCAAGCTCATCATTGAAATTGGTGTCTCAAAAGGGTTATCAATTATTGATTTTCTCAAAGGCTATAAGCCGTCGGGTTATAAATTCCGGCTTACAATGAATACGCATTAAGTCGCCATCGGCCAAGAGCCGCCGAGTATTTAAACTTCGGATTTACTTGTCAACCGATAAGGTATTCAAATTTCTAATAGCCAAACTTGGCTGGATTTTCATGATTATATTGAACGATTGAGGTTCTCATACCGGGTTATATTATTCAAATCTTTAATAGCCAACATGGCTGGATTTTTATTATGGTTATCAATAACCAATATTACGATTGAGGTTTTTAAAGTCGCTTCAGCGCAATGGATATTATTTTATCAATGGATATAATTTATTCTACAATGAAAGGAATAGTCTCGAGTCGCTGCAGGCTTACGACCCGGCACTTGGGGGCTACATTATTCTAGTTGAGATTAAATCAAATATGCAAGTCTCATGTCGCTGCAAGCATGCACCATGACACTTGGGGGCTAATGTAAAGTCATTTTTTGATCAACTTATTGAAGACCCGACTCATCCCATTGTAAAGAGCCAGCCCTTGGGGCTACCATATGCTCCTGTCAAAAATTCAAGGTACACAAGCCTTAATCCATTATATTGAAAGATCCACTACTCAGTTGGTAGAGTACGAAGCTCTTAACCTTGTGGACGTGGGTTCAAGCCCCATGGTGGAGATTACATCATATGATGTTATTATCAATGAATCATATACAAAGTCCCAGTTCAGTAATATGTTACTGAGCCGGCCCTTGGGGGCTACACGTTGCTGCTCAAGTTTACATGATCATATTTACAAAGTCCCTGCTCATTATTGCATAATGACCCGGCCCTTGGGGACTACACTGGTTGAAATTTTTATGAGCATAAGCCAATTACAAGTCCCAGATTGCTGCAAGCATAACAACCCGGCACTTGGGGGCTACAGGTGATATGCATATAAAGGAGGAACATCTTCAAATTCTCAGTTTTGAGCAAATCAGGAATATCAATGCATGACCCGGTGTCAACAACAATTATGACACGGCATCATCAATCTCTTATAACCCGGAGATTTCGGAAATTATAACTCGGCAAGATATGCATCTTTAAGCCGGTTGAAAATCTGATGAGTATTTCAAGACCTATATTTTATAAGCCGGCGCTTTGGAAGCCGACTCAAGTGGATTATTTCTTACAATATTTCTGTACACGAGACCAATGTCAGCAAATTGATTCTGGAGCTGGCCTGTTTGACCCGGATTTTTTAAAAGTAGTATCTGGATTTTGTTGCATTGACAAAGTTGAAACATATCTGCTAAAGAGATTTTCTATGAGTTCATGGGCATGTATCAAGAAAGAAATGACAAGGACTTAAAGATGATCAGGTGCCGGCTTACAAGAATTTTTAACCCGGAGCACAACCTGTCAAAGTTGTTTTGGTGTTTATTTTGCAGGATCAGTTTAACATGGATACATCCAAATTAAACTGGGGGCTAATGTCGGGGATATACCCCGCGGTATAACCCGACCGGATGTATGACCCGGCAGAAGCTGGGCGACTCACTGGCGACCCGACCGGACCTGGCGATTTACGGGCAACCCGCCTGAACATCGCGACTTACATGGTGACCCGATGGGCGGGTCAGACAAACGACATGGTGACCCGGCAGGGGTGTCAGATAGAAGACTAGGCCCAAGGCCCAGAAGGCCGGCTCATGTTGTGGTGGGCCGGATTAAGAGGAAAGCTTAAGGAATATTCCCTTACAAAGGAAGCAATACTAGGACTCCACTTGTAATTGAGTAATCCTAATCCTACTAGGACTAGTCATGTAACCCGCCCCTTCAACTTATATAAGGAGGGGCAGGGCTCCCCAAAGTGGGAGAAGCAAGAAGCAATAATATCTAGGGCTAGACACAAAGAGCCGGATTACCGGCGACTCCCCCATGAGCATAATGAGACATAGCCACAAACAGCATGTAGGGTTGTTACCGGATGATGTTTCCCGGGGTCCGAAGCTGTCTAAATCTTGTCTTGTGTGTTGATCCATCTTGCGTCTCTCGATTCCGACCAACCCCTTCAAGCTACCGCATAGATGCGTTGGCCTCACGACTAAATCCTTACACTAGGACATCTGTCGTGACAATTCCACGACACCTAGTATTGTATCCAGTTGTGATTTTCCCTCGATGTCGTCCACCCAGCTATTTTAGCATGGGAGCTGCTCATCGTGCTCATGTATACCGTTGTGCTTTGGTCTACGGTTACGATGGGGCAAGAATTGTGACACAATTTCTCTTGTCTTTTGGATGACGAGCGACAGATCCATGATGTTGGTTGGTCCAGTGTTTCTAGGGCATTGTTTGAGATGGGGGACTTTGCTTGTGTGGATATTGGATCCTGCCTGGCCATTGAGTGAGCCAATTGGGTTGTTTTCGCCAGATGCTGGTGTATATCCTCTGTTCTCACTGGTCTGCATGTTGCTAGGTAATCCTTCGACGGTAGCCACAAGATGGGTGGTGAGTAGGAGCAAAATTTTGGCTCCGAATTCGATCTGACATCGGTACAAGGGTAGTTTCTCTGGGACTTGATATTATATCCATCCGGATTTCTTATGAGACCAGCCACAATGGATAGTAACATATACTAGTAACATACACATATCCCTATACTATGTTACTACCTTCATAGTGGGTAGTAAATATAAGTGTAGTGTCATACAAAGCTTCATTTATTAGGTTATAGACACATATTTCATTGGGACATGTGATGTTACAGTAACTAGCTAAGTTACTCAAACTACCTCGCTCCTCATTAACTCATTGCCACGTAAGCAAACTTGCTGAGTTGGACTCGATGTTACTGCTGAAGTTACTTCCACTGTGGCTAGTCCGAGGGGCCATATATGATATCTAGTTCCCAAGTTGAGTCATTGGGCTCAAGCTCCAAGCCTGACCCGACGAGTGTAGCTTTCGTTCCAAGCCCGACCTGACATTGGTGTTTGAACGTATGTGACTGAGCGGCAGGGTGTTCCAATCCGTTGGGTCTGACATCCCGATGGTGAGTTGGAGTCTCGATCCAGCCTAGTTGGCTGGTTGAATTGGCGAGAGGCCGTTCCGGTGCCGAGGTCGTGCCAGCATTAGTCATATCGCCGATCAAGAGCGCTCAAACCGTTGCGACTACTTAGAGGGGCATGTATTCGCCACTAATGATGGAGTCAAATCCAGCAGATCTCACGTAGGGGGTTCCAAACTGGTAGCCTTGGTGCGATGGTAATACAAACACAGAGTTTTACACAGGTTCTAACTCTATTAGCGTTACTCAACATGATATATCTCTGATGGACGAAGATATATAAGCACCTTTCATGCATGCACAAATGAAGGAAATAAATGATAGGGTACTAGCATGGGTGTGCGAAAATACAAAGGTGAACATGATTCCATGTGCACCCACGTGAATAGCAATTTTTTTAAAAACACTAGGAAAATTGAAAAAAAAAACTACATTTTGGGGTAACAAACTTGATCGACCATTCTACTCATGTATGAAGTTTCATGAAGTAGTGACACCCGTGGTATTCTTAGCAAAGAAAATACAATTGGCACCTTACATTCATTAAACAGGGTTTTGTAATATAGCTTTGATTTTGTCATTTTTTTCCCGGAACAATAAGGCTGTAATTTGTTTGTGAACCTTCATACATTGGTATAAACATATTCAGATTTTCTTTTTTGTTTTCCTCTAGTCATTTTTTTGAATTTACTATTCATACATGGTACGCGTGGAACCATGACCAAATCCGTGTCCCATGGGTGTGGAATTATATTCTACTAGTTGCTACTTGACCTGTCTAGCACGGTTCATTCGACACGAGCTGATGTAACTATCTGAAAAGTAGCATTAAGCAACGGTGTGGCACTGCATTTTGTATGTATTATCCACATGATCATGCCGTTGTCGTTGGTTCTGTGCCAACCGAGCATTGGATGCAAGTGGGCGTGTATGGGTTTGGCCGGGCTGCGAGATGCGGCCACAAGTGTGAGCCATTGTGCGCAGCGCACAGGACAACGAAAGGATAAGCCGTTTTCCTGCCCAAGTCAGACTCCGCAATACCCCGCAACGGGCAGTCGTTTTCTTCGTGCATGCACTTAAGGTGGTTTAGGGGGGCGTCACAGGGCCTACACTGAAACCAGTGGGCAGATCAGTGCCATGTGCGGCGTCACTTACTCCGCAGGCTGAACCTGGGCATCCGTAATTGCTCCGGCATCCGTCTATAGACAGGGACCAGTTCACGAACACTAAACACTCATCCAACGTTGCTCACATATATTTCAATCATTCTTTGAACTAATCTGACGAAATTCGTGCAAACATGGTGAATTTTCATATAAACCGGATGAAATTCATTACATTTTAGAATTTTTATATAAACCGCAGGAAATTTATTACATTTTAGAATTGTCATATAAACATTACGAAATTCATCACATTTTTCATATAAACCGGAGTAAGCCTACTCTAAACCTAATCTAAATGATCGTCGACACCCGTCCCCCATGCCCGGGCATGAGCCCCGAGAACTGAAGCTCTGGATATTGCCTTCGCCATCTCCAGTTCCGCCTCAGCGCTCTCCAGCTCCGCCTCTGTAACGTCCGCCTCCGAAGCCCCCGGGAAGTGAAGTTGGCCGCCTCCATGTTGCCGCCAAGCACCTAATTGGCCGTCGATGTTCAGCTCACTAAGCATGGATTCAACGGGAGGGAAGAAGCGGTGGCCTCCTTGAGATCCAAGCGGTGGTGACCTACCATGCACTAATTTTCCACGTTGCCGACGGCGCTCACGGACGTGTCGGCTTCGTGGTTGTGGCGGACGGGTGTGGCCTTGGCAGAGTCGGCGATGTCCTCCTCGCCGTTGCTCTTACCCGGCACCTCGTCCGCCGCCTTGTCCATCTCCTTGTAGACGGCCTCTAGTTTCGCCTATTATTGGGGGTACCGCCAGCGGTCGAAACGGATCTCGTGGGCGGAGCGGTAGGACTCGAGCAGCGTCACCTGCTCCGCCACGCCTGCTAGTGCTCCTCTAGGAGCTGGAGGTTGTAGGTTGTGTCGGCATGCGCCTCCTGAAGCTGCTCCTCCCGCACCATGTCCATGTAGTGGGCACAAGTCTCGCCGATGGTCATGCTGCAATGCATCGGCGAGGGTGGTGCCGGCTCGTCCGCTCTGGACGGGAATCAATGCGGCATTGACGTTGTGGAGCGGCGCTGGCCGTTTTGGGCGGGAAGCGTATGCGAACGAGGGAGGTGCTTTGGGTGGGCCAGGATGGTCAGACGCGGGCGTACCAAATGTCCGGACGCCCGCAAAGCCCCCCCCCCCCACCCCCCATGCACACACACATTTGTCTTCGATTTGCGCGAGAAATCATGTCAGAACTGCCAAGCGAATAGATACAGACCCGCGTTGGATGACACAACACATTCGGACCACGTGGTCCAGACGTGTGTGAGGGGTTTGAGGGTCGACACTGGAGATGCCTTAGGTTGTATTCCGTAGTTTTAGCATTTTTGTGGTTTGGCTTGTCAACTCCTCATCAAATGATTTCCTTTTTTGTTGATAGGATGAAGCTTGCCCTGGCCTATCCATACATTTATCCCAACTAGTAAGCGTGCACGTGCAATGCACGTATAACCGCGAGAAAAAAAATCTCCTGTATACATAGTATGTGCATTCTGGAAGGAGGAAGTTAAGTACTTTCAGGGCATGGAGAGAATGGGTTTTGGCGTGTAGTACTACCAATTAACGTGGTGCAGAGTTATTTGTTATTAGACTGATACTACAAAAGACTTGTCGACATACATGGAGCAAGGCGGCCTAGAACCAAACATGGTTACTGCTAGTTGTTGCTATTCATAGAGATTTTTTCCTTGGCTTTTGGTGAAGAATGAAGTCAGTAATCCATTGAAAATAAAAATAATAGGAGAGTGGTGATTTTGGCCTAGAGCGTTTCTTTCATAGTAAGCTCCGGCACAAACTGCGGTCAGGAAATTCATCTCATTCATATTTGGTTAGCTTTGCAGACATGCAATTACTCTCATTCTTATTTGGATAGCTTTGCAGACATGTATCCAATTCATGCACAAATGCTAGTGACAAAGAATATAGGAAATAAAAAAAATAAAAGCATATCACCATATCACATACTCCCTTTACTCCTAAATGTAGTGCGCATGGAAAAGTTCAAAAGTCAAACTTCCCCTACTTTGACTACATTTATAGAGGACAAATATCTACATCTACAGTATTAAGTAAATATCATTAGATACATCATTAAGCATATATTTATATTGCATTTTTTCAGTATTACTTTTGTTCTGTTCTCACTAAACTTGGTCAAACTAAACAATGTTTGACATCTAGGAAGTTTTATGTGCGCTACATTTAGAAATAGCGGGAGTATCATTTCTAAATTGCATTATCTAATTGAATTACAAGATCTGACCATAGAGGGATTTTTGTCAGAATGACAGATGAGCCATCATCTAATCTCATGGAACCTCGAAACTTTTTAAAAATTGTATCTAACCATAACAAATATAATTTGAAAATTGTACTATTTGATAAACATGTAGTCAATAATCCACACTCAAAATCAGTTTTGTGCAGGACTAACTGGAGCTTGTGTGTGATTCTATTTGATTGTTAAAGTAGCAGAGAAAATAAAATGAATACAACATAAGAAATATATATATATATATATATATATATATATATATATATATATATATATATATATATATATATATATATATACACAACATGAGAAAATAAAATGAACCCAAGCTTGCACTTATTTACCAACATTACACTAAAAACTGTGCAAGAAAATAACATAGAAAGGTTGCTCAAAATAAACAATATGGCGTGATGGCATACGGGAATGTCACATAAAACTATAGTAAGCCCTGCAGTTCAGTTTATGTGATTCTCTAATACTGAAAGCAATAGCCAAATATCACTGTGTAGTTCTTTCAGAGTAATAAAAAGGGGGCTCGCTCAACATCCAATCTAAATGCATGCGTCTCACTCAGAATTGCTAAATGATCAGGTAATTATACATGTATCCTTACTTTCCTAGAACACAGGGGGCTCATGCCTATTAGAAATTGAATTGGCAAAATGTAGAGACGCCTACTTGCCAACACCTTCAAATGTGACATAAAAATACATAATAGAATCTTCATGAAACAAAGCTGCAGACAATACCAAAACAAGAAAACTATGGAGCTTCTAACAGACTCATCCATTCTTCACCATAACTGGAGTTTTCTTAGTTTTTTTTGTGTAATAACTGTTAGATGCTGAAAGGATCAAGTCATCCTAGTGTTAAGGCCTCTAGGGCATTTAAATTTGGTCTCAGTTAAGAAGATTAGTCCAAAATGATGCACCATCAGTATTCCACATCGGATTTCAAGTACTCTTGAATTAGTTGACACCAAAAATTACTGTAGCACGAGATGGATTGCATTCTATTTTCATTTTTGAAATTAAACTGTGATCAGCATATATGCGAAGGAAGTTCACAGAGACTCGCCGGCCTGCAAATGCAGAGGAGGCTAGCATACACAGCCTGGGACGCTCAGTATAATGAAAAGAATCTGCACCTGGTTGGTTAGTCTTCTGCAACGAAAACATGAACTGGATTGTTAGAAATTACTAGTCAATGTGTATGTGCAATGCACGTTAATTTAAAAGTATATTAAGTGCATGCTGATATTAAGTAGGATATTATTTTCCTATTCCGGATGAAGTATGGGATGTCGATAAGTGGCATGTATACCACTATAAGTACCCACTACTATGGAAAGGATGGCTTGCATACTCAGTTTTTTGTCACCATCTCTTGTCACCATAAGGCCGGAAGCATGTGAAAGCATTTGTTCTTTGTGTCCGCTTACTGCTCTGGTCGGGCCAGCATGTGAGGGTGGTGGGTTACTGTGTATTCGTCGTGTCCCACGAGCGCCCAACGGCCAAAGTCCGTATCAACAAGGGTTAGGGCAGCCAAAGCCCGGGTAAAAGCTCTGCACAATTCCCGGGCATGCAGCGCGACGACCCAATCTACATGAAACAAATCTAAACAGCTAAGACCCTAAAAACTCCACATTTCAATAAAGCAATGGCGATGGACCCGATTCCGGATCCATGTGTGATAGATATTGGCAGCTTGGAAGGTTATGTACTTTTGTGTCTGCTTACTGCTCTAGTCGCGCCAATGTGTGAGGGTGGTGGGTTAATATTTATTTGTTGTGTCCCACGGGCGCCAGTTGGCTAGAGTCCGTGTCAGCAAGAATCAGGGAAGCCAAAGCACAGGTAAAGCCCCGTACAGCTCCCAGGTATGCCCGGCTGGTCCTGACTCCTCTGAATTGTTGTGAATAGGAGTCCTTGGTTCCGATGGTTTAGGTTTGTACCGTAGGGGGTGTGGTCGGCCTTTCTATTGATCCAGTTCTTGGGTGTTGATGGATACGACAAACAACATGAGTGAGCTACCAGAGATGAAAGCGAGATGAGGAATCCAGGTCTAATTCCACGTGTGACGTAGGTTATTAGCTTAGAATGTTTGCAACACATTTACGACAAATATCCTTGAAATAGTTAACAAAAATATTCGGGGTGTATTAGTTGCTTATGTTCTTGGCTGTAGTTGGTCTTTGTGCGCAGGGTTGCACTTGGTCTCTACAAAAATCACATTTGACTCCCATTTTATATTTCACATAGTATGCTGAACTTTTGGGTTGTAGTTGATCTCTGCGCCGGTATGGTTGTGGGGTTTATATGCAAGGTGCTAAGACGCCCTTTGTGTTTGGATTTACCGTCCAACTAGATTATGACCATCAAAGACCTCAAGACGCTCTCCGGCCAAAGGGTCCTAATGGAAGAAAGCACACAGTCGATGTCCGGCCAGGCCCTATGGTGACAAGAGACCGGTTATGCAAGTCCCCTTTTCCATCGAAATGAGGCCCACAAACCATAATCATTTTCAAAAAGTTGATGACTTCTATTTTAGTTTCATATATTTTGCTTAACTTCCATTTTATGTTCCATTTTATATCTCTACGCTAATTGACGCAATAGGCGTGCATGGCCGATACAGATACAAACATCAATCAAACAATTCACCTAAATTTTTGGTTGTATTAGCTACTTCACTTCTTGGTCTCTTCAACTAGTTCATTTGACTTCCATTTTAAGTCTCATATACTCCCTCCGGTCCTTTTTGTGTGCGTTCTGGAAAAATCCGTTTTCCCGCAATGCTCTGCGCATTAGCTTTTTCTGGCTTCTGTTTCCAGTTATGCCCCTACTTTCCAGTCGATCGCATGCATGCGTGCTGCTCGCATCTCTCTCTCTCTCAAACGTCCTTCGCGTCTTCACGAGGCAGCCGCCTACCTCTTCCTCTCCTTCCCATCCATCCCAACAGAATACTCCACATCCCCTCGTCTCCTCTTCTTTCCTCTTTCACTTCTTCCTCCACACCAGCCTACTCCACGTCCCCTCCATGGATGAAATCCACCCATCATGGCTGTGGGAGGACAGCCAACCTGTAGAGGATAGTGAGCCCATGGATGACAGCTTGCTTGTGGAGGATAGCTTGCTTGCGGAGGACAGTGAGCTCCCGTACGGCGGCGTGCTCCCGCTTGCAGAGGGCCGCGTGGTCGTGGACGGCGGCGTGTTCCCAACAGGCGTTGGGCTCGCGGACAGTGGCGTGCTTCCACTCGCAGAGGGCGGTGCATTCACGTGGCAAGAGAGAGAGAGAGGAGCGAACAGAGCGAGGGAAGAATTTTGTGCCGTTCTGTTCATGGCTGGGGCTGAGATTTATAGACAGAACTTTTCAGTTTTAGCCGTGGCGGTAAGCTAAATTTTGAGCTTCTAATCTATGGCAGGTTGTTCAGTTGGAGGGAGTTCGAAATTTTGGCGAAAAGGTTTCATCTGCTCCAATTGTTCAGCCATGGTGGTAAACGAATTGCTTTGTCTCCAACTACACCAGTTTCAAGCCCCGCTGGTGTTCTTCCTGCTCATAGGCCATGTAATGGGTGAGAGATTGGCGTCGATTCCAAGAAGATTTTGCAAAGAGGGAGAGGCACATGCAGAGAGATGTGCATGCATGCAGACCGGGAGAGAGAGGCGCATGCTTAGGCTGGTCATAGTGGGAGTAACATAGGTAGTAACATAGATGCCACATAAGCCAAAATGATGATGTGGCAAGTAGTTAATGAGGAGAGAGACAAATAGAGTAACATAATATGTTACCATCACATAGCGCTTTCCAATGCATAATGAGTCTACAAAGTAATAAATGAAGGCAACTATGTTACCACACCTATGACACTACCCACTATGAAGGTAGTAACATAGACTAGTAACATATGTATGTTACTAGTCTAAGTTACTCTCCACTATGACTAGCCTTAGAGATGGAGAGGAGAGAGAGATGCGCATGTAGAGAGATGGAGAGAGTGCGCGCGAGAATATATGGCTGCAACCAATTGTTTGCATGCAGGGAGTAACTACCCAGCGTTTCCTCGGTAACAATTCAGGGGCAAAGTAATCCAAATTTTGGTGAGTCTCCTCTCCTAGGTATTCGGGCTGGAGCTAAAACGCAAACAAAAAAGGACCGAAGGGAGTAGTTCGCTTAACGTACAGGTAAACATTCCTCAAATAATTCACCAAAATTCGACTGTATTACTTGCTTCCCTACTTGGTCTCTCCAAATAGTTCACTTGAATTCCATTTTAAGTTTCATATAGTTCTCTTATCTTGGATGTCGGAGTTGGTCTCGACGCCAATTAACGCAACGGGTCATCTAGTTATGTAATGCTGAAAGCAAGGATTGAAGTTAGTAAGCGTATCATTGGATATTGTCCGTTGAATTTACCTGGAAGGGAGAGGCTACTCCTGAACATTAAATACAAAAAGAAAGGCTACTTCTGTGAGGTGTGAGGTGTGTGGTGTGCTATGGCATGACGTGAAGGAATGTGGGGATCAAAACCACCCACCAGAGAATGTGGAACATGGAAAATGGCTTATAGACATTAGGTGGGTGACACTAGCAGGCCAACCGTGCCACACGACACTATTGGAAAAAGCTTATAGGTGGGTTCATATTAGTGCTGGGCATAGTCTAGCGTATGCTGCTACTTGTGAGCTCCATTTGGATTTCCTCGAGGAGGACACGGCACAATAGAGATAAGTATTTCCCTCAGTTAAGAATCAAAGTTATCAATCCAGTAGGAGAACCACATAATACCTCGTGAACAGCACCTACACACGAAATAACAAATACTTGCACCCAACGCAAACAAAGGGTTGTCAATCCCTTGGCGGTTAATTGCAAGGATCAAATCTCGTAGTGATAGATAGATATACAAAAACACAAAATAAAATAAAGGTAAATAAATTGCAGTAATATATTTTTAGATTTTAATATATGATAAAGATAGACCCCGAGGGGCATGTTTTCACTAGAGTCATCTCTCTTGAACATAGCATGCGGTGGGTAACAAATTACTGTTGGACAATTGATAAAAAAAGCATAGTTATGACGATACCCAAGGCAAAATGATCATGTATATAGGCATCACATCCGGGATAAGTAGACCGAATCCTTCCTGCATCTACTACTATTACTCCACACATCAACCTCTATCCAGCATGCATCTAGGGTATTAAGTTCATAAAGAACGGAGTAACGCCTTAAGCAAAATGACATGATGTAGACAAAGTAAACACAATTAATATGTAAACCCCATCTTTTCATCCTTAATGACAATGATACAAATATGTGTCATGTCCCTTTCTTCACTGGGATTGAGCACCGCAAGATCGAACTCAAAGCACCTCTCTCATTGCAAGATAAATCAATCTAGTTGGCCAGACCAAATGGATAGATCAGAGACAAAATACAAAGCTATAACAACCATGCATAAAAGAATTCACAGAAGACTCAAATAATATTCAAAGATAATCTGCTGATAAACCCACAATTCATCAGATCCCAAAAAACACACCATAAAAAGGGATTACATCAAATAGATCTCTAAGAACACCGAGGAGTACATTGTATTGAAGATCAAAGAGAGAGAAGAAACCATCTAGCTACTAGCGATGGATCGCTAGGTTTGTGGTAAACTACTCACACATCATTGGAAGGGTAGCAAGGTTGATGTAGAAACCCTCCATGGTCGATTCCTTCTCCGGCAGAGTACCAGAAAAGGCCTCCAGAAGGGATCTCTCGAGAATTGAAACTTGTGGCGGCAGAAAAAGTATTTTGGGTATCTATCTGGTATACGGGGAATATTTTGGGGATTTATAGAGCTAGATTTATGTCAAGAGGTGCCACGAGGGGCCCACAAGCCTGGGGGCACCCCCCCGGGCGCGCCTGGCAGGCTTGTCGCTTCCTCGCGGCTCTTCAGGTCTTCTCTCGAAGCTTCTAGGGTCCCTTCCGGTCTAGAAAAAATCATCAAAAAGTTTCGTAGCGTTTGGACCCCTCTTGGTACTGAAAATCTGAAAAGCAAAAAACAATAATTGACATTGGGCACTAAGTTAATAGGTTAGTCCCAAAAATAATATATGATTGCATATAATTACATAATAAACATCCAAGATTCATACTATAATAGCATGAAACAATAAAAAATTATAGATATGGTGGAGACGTATCACCTAGTATATGGTGGGTGTAAAATCCCCTCCCGCCATTGCTATTTTCTAACCAGTGGCGGGCACCGGCTTGTGCCTGAAACTCGAAAGAACCATTTAGATTTGTCATGGCACAAATCTTACTAGTGGCCGACACAAAACAGGGTCCACCACTATTACTTGGTTTACGTATCACCAAAGCAATATTTGGTCTTGCGGCAATTTTCCAAAAATACCAGTACCAGGCCGAAATATGTGTATGCCACTCGTAAGTCAAGTAGCAGCGGCAGGCGCAGTTTTGTGCCTGCCACCAGTAAGTTTTTCTGCCTGCCACTGCTAAAAAATTCCAACAAGTGGGGGCACATATTTTTTGCCCACGACTAGTATTTTTTGTGATATTTTTGGGAATGCAAGGGTTTTAGTGTTTTATGTTTAGTCTTAAGGGACATCTTTTAGACATTAGAGGTACATCATTTAAAGTTGAATGTAAGAGTTTGGCCCTTTATAATCTTAATTAGCTATTTTAGGACTAGGTATTTAATGGAGGTAAATCCACTTAAAGACCTAAATATAGCAGACAAATCCCAAACAATGCCAAATTTTGGCATGTCACGTCTAATGGTGTATGTTAAGTGTGAAAAAAGATTGAACACTAACTGAGGAAAGAGCAGTTGCTTTGCATGCAAACTGGTCCATTTCGAATTTCTATAAATGCATCTAATTGCTTTTATAGAAAGCGGATCCCAAAAAAGCAAATTTTTGGCATGATACATGTAATGGTGTGCATTGAGTGTGAAAAAATTACAAGGTCAACTGGCAAAGGAGCGCTAGATTTACCTTCAAACTTTATGCATTCCCACTAGAAACCTAGTATCTTCCTGATAGATGGTCCGGTTTGTAAGCAGTAGATGTAAAAACCTTCGTGACACATTCTTTTACCAGAACCTCTATGGGTGATATCATGACACCATACTAAGTTTCGTAATTTTCTCGCATCCTTTGATTTTTTTAATTTAAAATGCAAACAACCGCCATGTTGGTTACCTAATCTCAGCCACCTGGTGCATGAGACTCCTTATTTTTCCTTACACGAGGACTAAATATATACTCCCTCCATTCCCTTATACAAGGCCACAAACTCATATTACAGGTATCAAGATAAAATTTAATGACTCCTTTGTAAGTCAATTTTTCTTTTCGTTAACTGGGATCATTAATACACCACAAGCATGCAATGAATGAATGGGAAGGAAGTGGCTGAGTGTCATTATGACTACATGCATGTAAGTATTAAAAAGTTTCTAGTATGAGGAAACATCATTAATTTTTGCCTCGTTTACTGTTGGTGGCCTTGTATTGATGCAAAATGTATTTTTGATGGTGGCCTTGTATAAGGGAATGGAGGGAGTACTAAAGGCCACTAATAAGATTTTTAACGCATTCTTTGCTATCTTTTAGTCTACATGTAGTTTAAATTTGGATTATATCCATTAAATGCCTAAAAATGCATTTAATGGCTTATGTATAACAGCTGGCCTAAAAATGGCTTAAATATAGCTCGTTCCCTGTGTCTTACTTTGCGACTTTACCATGATTGCCACATAGCACTTAACATAAGACATTTCTAAGTAATAATGGTAAAGCCGCAGAGTAAGTATTTTCTTGTGTTATGTGCTATGCGGCAATCGTGGTAACTAGTCTATTGTATTATGCACTAAGTTCTAGTAGTGGTAAAGTCGCGGACTAAATAATTTATGGGATTTCTATTTATATGCCCTCGATTGCTTGGTTGGCCCACCCTAAAAACGTTCATCACTTTTCCCCTCCACCACTCGCCCCATACTCAAGAATGCCCAAAACGGAGAGTTTCCGTCGGGTCAGTGTAGTTGACCGATACCTGGTGCATATACTGAGCATGGGAGACCCAGGACCCACCTGTCAGTCTCTGGTTTATTAGGAAAAATAGTGAAATGTAAAGACACGTGGGACACCCTAGGACCCGCATGTCAGTGTCTAATTTATTTGCAAAACCCAGGGTAGAATATAATGTCGCCTGTGGGGGTCAAACCTCAGAGCAACGATTGAATATGCATCATGCAGGGCATCTCAGCCGTGTAATTTTGTGTGGTTATGGGCAGACACTTGGCTATATGACCTAATATTTTCTAGGTTACAGAAGGGCCCACAAATCAGTGACTCTGGAAAGATAGAACACGAGAGTGTAAAACGCAATAGATTCAGATATTCGGAATTCATATAAGCTTAACAAGCACGTTTAGATTTAGATTTAGATTTGTTCAACGCTAAAACAGAGCGAACTGATATAGTGACATTAAAGTTCGAGATTCCTTAAACTACTACGAAATATTAACTAGGGCGACAGAAGATGGCCGTCCGGCGCCGACAGATGGATGGCTACTTTTCTTCATCATTCGAAAGGATGATGGTGCCATCATCATTGGAGGAGGATAGGAAGACGATGTCTGGTCCCTCGCCTTCCACCTCGGTGTCGGCCGTTACACGCAGAGTCGCCGCCCTCCTCAGCTCTCGAGCTACGACCTCTTCTTCAGCCACCTGACGCCTAACAATCTCAGCTTGCACCCTGGACAGAGACGCGGCTAGCACCACTTGGTTGAGCCCCTGCTGCACGGCGGATAGGGCCTCGTCAGCCTAGGCAGTGAGCACGACAGCATCATATGCAGGATCCGGTGCGTCTTTTTCGGCCAGATCTTCCACGTCGTGGACGTCGAGGTGCTCCTCCATGGCCTCGAAGGCCACCTCCTCCTCGACGTCCTCCTCCTCAAACTCCCTTCTGTTATGAGACAGCTCGGACGCCATGGGCTCAAGCACGAAGTAGTTGGAGTTGGATCCCGAGCTCGAGCCCACTGAGGAAGCGCATGGTTGGAGCCGCCACCGATGCCGGGTACCAACGCCCTCGGGCAAAGAATAACCATGGAGATCCATGTGGTCTTTAGCTTCCTCACCATGGCGGCTGAACTACGATTGGATTCCGCAGCACATGGAAGCAATGGAGTGAGGTGTCAGTGGAATGATGTTGAACACTGGTATTTAATTAGGGAAGTGCGGGGAGTGAAGCATTGGTGGTGGGAGATTGTTTTTGCGAAATCTAGTATTGGTAGACTGCCCTGTGATGAGAAGGCGGCGGTGGTGGCAATGGGGCACCGTCGCGTGGCTCTACGCTCTTGATGGGGCAGAGCAAAGAGAGCTACAACTTTTGCAAAAGACCCCTTGTTGACCGAACATTATAACCGGAGCCTAGATAGAGCGGTTATTTTACAATAGCCCCCCCACCCCCCGTTGTGAAGTAAGTGTCTGCAGTAAGTTCTAAAATTGGGTCTTGCCATTTTTCATCCAAAGTAGACCATATTGGATGCATACTTCCCAAGTTTCATGAACTATCTAGTTTTATTTTTGTATTTCATCCATTTACTTTTTTTTAGAGATTTATCAGAACTTCACTAGCACAACCAAAGTTGAAATTCCCAACCATCTACTAGGATTGGTCAACCTTGCAAGTTTGACCACATTTTGTAGCGACCCAACCTCAGATGTTCAAGTCTCTGTGCTCAGGTGTCATCCCTGGATCAGTAATGCTGACACCACACAGTACTTCGAAGGATTTATAACAGAGTAGCAATCACACACTTAGTACATCGTTGTCCAAAAGAGGACTTATTACAATAATCATGGCTTAAGGCCATCTACTAACGATAACAGCGGAAGACTTGGAAGATAAGTGAGTCCATCAACTCCAACGGCATCACTGAGTATAGAACCACGACCTAAAAGCACCTTACTCGTCGTCTGAAAAGTCTGCAACATGAAAGTTGCAGCCCGAAAATGGGCCAACACATGGAATATGCTGGCAATGTAACACATAGAGAATGATGAATGATAAGCCTATACTACATGCATATATGGCTGGTGAAAAAGCTCTATGGTTACAGTTTTTGCATAAAGCCAGTTTTCCCTACTGCAAAGGAATAAATTTATTTAACTATCATGGTGGTTGTTAAACATTAAGAATGGTTGACAGCATCCTCAATCCCAATTAAAAATAATCATTAACAAACCCAACAATATTAAATTAGAGTAACATGTTGAGATTCACATGAAATTCAAGTACTAGATACTCAAGATGTCCATAACTGGGGACACGGCTAATCATGATTAGTTTGTACACTCTGCAGAGGTTTGCGCACTTTTCCCCACAAGACTCGATCGCCTCCGTTTGGTTTCTCGCACTTCATGGTGTTTGAGAAACAGATGACCGAGACACAGTCTTTCAGAAGCGCTAGCACCTTACGATGGGTAGACCCGTACACCTACATCCCCTACATCTGCTAGTCCACCACTATAAGAGTTCGCACGACTTAGTCAACTATGCCAGAGCCCATAATGGCATGTGGCTGCACACGGAAGTTACTAGCATGAATTATCTAATGATCCCTTTGAGCACGGGTGGCGGTCCATAGGAAAATCACCACGGTAACCCCGGATTTCGAAAAAGCAGGCAATCCTTTGGATACCCTGTGCCTCAATCCACCCAGATGTGTATTTAAGTTGCCACCTTAGATAAACCATTAATTAACAATCTCACATCCGTCATGGATACTCACTCACCCAATCCACGTCTACTAGCATAGCATGGCATAATAAGCAAGCATAAAAGTAACTCCCAAAGGTTTCATAAGTAAAACAGGTAATAGGTACTACCTCATCTACTTCCCATCCCACAATTTAATTAGATCCTAATCATGCAATGTTTGAGGATTGATCTAATGCATAAAAACTGGGTAGTAGAAAAGATATGATCAAGTGTTACTTGCCTTGCTGATGGTCCGCGAAACCTAGAGATTCGAAGTAACAAGCGGCGCTCTCCGGGTGATCTATCGCAAACAAACAACAAGCATACAATAAGTACTCATCTAATGCACAGGTAAATCTCGAATGAAAGATCTAACCAGAAAGTTCAACTTAAGAACCCTGGTTGCAAAAATAATCAAATCAAATAAAGCAACGAAAGTCAAATGGCGAAAGAAAACAACTCGGTTCTAGCAAGTTGAAACTAGGTCAAATTTTACAGTAGCAAAACTTTGTTTAAGTTGATTAGTCGGAACGGCGGTTTCGAAACGAAACTCCAGGCGCTTGAATCACCTGATTCCGATAAACGAGCGAGAAAATAAACTAGAACGAAGATCGGATCTGAAATCGCGATCAGAAAATAACGGAATAAATCCGATTAAAAGAAAAAACGACGAACGGTTAAACGAACGGACGTTCGTTAACCGGGAATAACCGGTGATCACGTTTGTTAAGACGAACGGTCCGGCGAACGATCGCTAAACAACAAAACCGGAAAAAAAACCGATCTAGGGTTTCGAAAAGAAAACCGAAACGACGAAAAAAGAGAAAACCGGAACGGTTTTTATAAAAAAAACGAACCAGGGGGAGGGTGGCGCGCGCTGCTACCTCGATGAGGCGGGCTCGGCGGGCGGCGTCTAGGCGGCGGGCGACGCGACGCGGGTGGCGGCGGCGGCGGCGGCGGCGGCAAGAAGCGGCAGCAAGCGGCGGCAAGGCGGCACATGGCTTCTTCTTCTTCTTGGGGCGGCGGCGGGTTGTGGGGAGAAGAGGGGGTGCGGTGTATTTATAGGAGGACGGGAGGGTGGCTTGGGGAGGGGCAAGGCAAGGCGGCGGCGGTGGCGAGTCCGAGCCAGACTCGATCAGGGCGGCGGCGATTGCACAGCTGGCAAGGCCATGAGGAGGGGCGGTTGGCAGTGGGCCCTTGGCCCAGGCGTGGCGCTGCGCGTTTTTTTTAATATCGCGCGCAGAAAAATGAATAAAACAAAATCTAAACGAACTCCAAAAATTACAAAGTAAATTTTCCCCGACTCCTAAAAATGAGTCGAACAAAATGAACTTTTACTCGGGGCCTAAAATGTAATTTTTGAAAACACACATTTTTCCCTAAGGCAAATAAACTCCGAGAAAAACCAAAATTTGATTTATTTATTAAATCTTCATTTTTTTCCTAAATTTTGGGAAAGTCATATTATTCCCTCTCATATTTTTGATATTGGAAAATTATTTGAAGATGAAATAAATAAAATCAAATGATCCTCTTTTCATAATTCGAGAGAACTCAAATATGAAAATTTCGAAATCTCCAACTCTCTCCGTGGGTCCTTGAGTTGCGTGAAATTCCTAGGATCGACAAATGCAAGAAAATATGTAATGCATGATGATCTGATGTATAACATTCCAAATTGAAAATTTGGGATGTTACACATTTTGGAAAAACTAAGAAAACGAAAAAGGACCCAAAAAATAAAATCCTTGTGCATGGAGCCCTATTGTGTGAACTAGTTATTGGAAAAATCATAGACTTGCAATAACACAAGTTCGAATTTTTTTTTACAAAATGGTCTATCTACTATGAACTTCTATGGATCTCAAGGCATATGCCCATGATCATGGCCACATTCATGGCATAGTTCATAATAACATGTCCAAATTTGGCACACCCATGGGTGTTACCATTGTCGACAATGTTTACTAGCAGTCATATTGTTTCAGAATAAAAACTTTTTTTCATTTTTCAAGTGCCAGAAATATCTTTTTGTGAAGTAAGTGCATGAAATAAGTTATAAAATTGGGTCTTGCCATTTTTCATCCAAAGTAGACCACATTGGATGCACACTACCCAAGTTTCTTATTATCTAGTTTTATATTGGATTTCTAGAGATTTATCTGAACTTGCTCAAATTTGAACTACATGTGTCATGTATCTTGGTCCTGAAAATTGGCAAAAAAACATGTTTAGCTTTTTAATTGGTGGTGTAGGCACTAGGCACAACCAAAGTTGAAATTCCCAACCATGTGCTAGGATTGGTCAGCCTTGCAAGGTTGACCACATTTTGGGACAAAATCAAAGAAAATGAAAAAGGCCTCAAAAATGAATTCCTTGTGCATGGAGCCCTTTTGTGTGAACTAGTTACTAGGAAAAATCATAGACTTGCAATAACAAAAGTTTGAAAAAAAATCCTTCACAAAATGGCCTATCTATTGTAACTTGTATGGATTTCAAGGCATATGCCCATGGTCATGGCCACATCCATGGCATACTTCATAATAACATGTCCAAATTTGGCACACCCATGGGTGTTACTATTGTGGACAATGTTTTGATAGCAATTATATATTTTTGGAATAAAAACATTTTTTTCATTCTTCATGTGACAGTAATGACTTTTTTGTGAAGTTTCTAAAATAAGTTATGAAATTCGGTCTTGCCATTATTCATCCAAAGTAGACCACGTTGGATGCACACTACCCAAGTTTCATGAACTATCTAATTTTATTTCTATGTTTCATCCTTTTACTGGATTTCTAGAGATTTATCACAACTTGCTCAAATTTGAACTACATGTGTCCTGAAAATTGGCAAAAATCATGTTTAACTTTTGAATTGGTGGTATAGGCACTGGGCACAACCAAAGTTGAAATTCCAACCATCTCGTGGGATTGGTCAACCTTGGATGTTTGACGTCATTTCAAAAAAATCAAAGAAAATGAAAAAAGCCTCAAAAATGAAATCCTTGTGCATGGAGCCCTCTTGTGTGAACTAGTTACTGAGAAAAATCGGATTTGCAATACCACAAGTTTGAAAAAAAAACTTCACAAAATGAAATCCTTGTGCATGGAGGCCATTTTAAGTAAGTTTTGCATGTTGTTGTTTTTTGTAAGTTTTGGATGTTGCTATTTTAGGTAAGTTTTGCATGTTGTGGCTAATTTTAGTTAAGTTTTGCATGATGCACACATGCAAAAACCCTCTGAATGTACAAAATCCAAAATGTAGCATACACCAATTGATTAAGCACATTCATATAACATAATTGTTTTCATTTAACGATGGGCATACACATGTCGGGTCCTCACACACTTGCTAGAAGGGGGTTGGAGATGCTTAAGATAGCGAGCCACACGCTGGTGGGAGCGTTGAGCATTCTGCTCAAACTAAGCCGAGAGTTCATACTCCTCCGCCACAATTGGTGCAGTCTTGCTGCCCAGCTTGGCCTCCAAGCTGAGCAGCAGTAGATCCTCCCTGACATCAGCATCGAACAGTTCCTCGTCATCCATCTCCTCATCCACGTCATCCACTGCAATCGTCATATTCATGTATGCTAGTGAAGGATGAGCGATGTTCCCCAAACCCCTTGATACCCCACGTCTTCTGCATCCTGCTCTTGCTCCTGCTCCTTGCCAGAATCCTCTTTCCCCTCCTGCTCATGCTCCTCGTCAGAATCCTCTTCCTTCTCCTCCTCGTTAGAAACTTCTCCTCCTCCCTCGTCAGTGTCGTCTTCCTCCTCCTCATCGTATTAATCCTCCTCCTATGTTTCCTCGTTGGTGACGTCGATAATATGCAAGTTCATAGGCCCTTCCGTCTTTGTATTGGCAACGAGAGGCGGGAGCAGTACTCATACCAGCGAGTTCACTTTCAAGGATGCGGCGACTCCATAGCCTCTGCCATTGCCCAAAGGAGAATCTCTGTTGTGATTTTCCCCTTCCCTTCCGGAACAATCCACTTTAGTTCATCTGTTGTCACTTCCAAGATCAGGCCCAGCGAGTGTAACTTGATAAATTTCACGCTCGAAAACTAGGAACGTATTTCCTTGCACTTGGCCAGCAAATGCTCATCATCGGCGCAAAACTCTTCCATCACCCTCTTACATCCAGGTAGAGCTAGTAAACAATTAAAGACAAAATTTGCAAATCAAATTTTTTCTGAAATGAAAGCGATTACAACTTTACAAGGATCAAAATTACCACAAAATCTAAAATGGGCTCCTATGAACATATCCTAATTTCTAGGGTTTTCTTTTTTCACACTAGCTGCCACTGTCACGAATACAATTCTAAATAAATGGTAATGTTGTTTGAAAACTAGAGCAACTCAACAAATATCAGTTAAATCACCCATTCAATCGAGCAATCCTAATTGCTAGGGTTTTGATTAGAAACGTACCTGTTGCCCAACTATATCGGATGGTTCCTGCGGGCTATAATGTATCACTGTGTCGCTCTATAGCTCACCGAGTCCCACTCGTTATAAGCGGTCATGGCCACGACCCACCTACCATTTGTGGCTAACATGTACAAAGAACCTACCATTTGTGGCCAACATGTACAAAGAACCGAGGCCTCACGCATCAGTAACTGAGCATGTAATGGCCAACTGCATTGACCCGACGGCAAGGCTCGGTTTGGGCTTCTGTGAGAATGGGATGAGTGGTGGAGGGTAAAAGTGAGGACAGTTAGATGATATGGGCAAAACTGAGCACAGCTAAGGAAGGAGGGGCACATAAATAGAAATCCCATAATTTATTATGTAATGCACTAAGTGATAAATATGGTAAAGTGGAGAAGTGACATCTTACCACTAGTGGGCACACTCTAGTGCTCGCCACTCGTACTTGCACAATCCGGCAAGGCAAAAATGGCATGCTCTCATTGGTAGGGCGACCCTCAAATGACTGCCATCCCGGTTGTCCATTTTCTCTTCCTCCCATCTATCTGCCTACCTAGCCTCCATCTCCTCTCTCTCTCTCTCTCTCCGCCTCTCCCTCCCAAACTACATCTCTCTCTCAAACTCCATTTAGATATGTAGGCATGGAGCTATGGCGACGATGGTCTGTGTAGGCGAGCGGATGGAGGCAGAAGGGGTAGGGCCATGGATCCAGCATGGCTGCAACAGGTGAAGGGAAGAACAGAGTGAGGCGGTGGATCCAGCATGCCCGCAATGGCGGCTCCAGTGGGGTTGCAGCATATGGAGGAAAGAAGGGCACAAGGAGGCAGATCCAGCACGCGCGGCGGCGGATCCGACATGGTGGAAGGTCCAGTGGGAGCGTGCGATGGCAGATCCATCCCGACGGCGGGCGTGTATGGTGGTAGATCCTACACATGTGGTGTCAAATCAAACTCATGTGACGACGCTGCCAGCCAAGATGTTGCCATGTTAGTAGTGGTGGGTGATTAGTGTTCGGTGCCCCAGAGAGCCTCGTACGCCATTGATGGGCTTTTAGCACTAACCACTGCTAGGCAGTCCTGTAGTAATGGCACCGCAGCCATGGATGTGGAGAAATGGGGTATGTGGCATGTAAGAGGATGTCTAGATACACGAGCTTTGACATGATGACACCAATGACATGACTCAAAGCCCTCTGAAGAAGCAGGATGAACAAAGTGTAGCAGAACTCCCTGGGCAACATGGTATGGGCATGATGGCAAAGAAACTTGATATTAATGCAGACGCTGGAGGCATCACAAGTGCAAACAATCTGGCTAAGGGGGTGCAATTCATGAAGGATTCGAGAAGAATGATAACCCATTTGGGACATTGGTTGTTCCCGGGTCAACTCCCCCTCCCTTGCTAATGTACTTAAACCAACGTGAGGACGGTGACTCGAGATCTAGTCAGACGCGGTGGACAAGAGGAACTGCATGGGGCAGGACAGAGTTCTGTCAACAAAGACCTCGAGGTAGTGGTTGCGAAGAAAAGGGAGAAATTGGACACGCTAGTACAACTAGTTGTCGGCCAAGAGCTTCACGGTGAGCAGGTGAGCAAAGTCGAATGGCGCCAACAGGGGCACATCGGGCAACACTAGTGTGATGACATCGGCGAAGGAAGGGGTTGGCAAGGAGCCTTGCCCTATCGGGGATGTGGCCAGTATACCTTCATTGGTGAAGAAGGCTAACACAACCGGCGGGTTGGAGAACATGGGGTTGGCAGTGAGCGTCCCAACAGAGAAGGCAAGATTCTGGCGATAGTGGAAGAGGTAGATCCCCTGGCAAAGAGCGAGATGAGCGTTGTTGGCAGGGCGAAGGTGGTGGTGGTCCAACACATAGTAGATACAATCAAGCGGCGGCGATGACGGAAGCGGGTAAAAGATCGACCTAAACTAATACCATGCAAAGCTTAGTGTTTTTGTATGTGTTGGGATGGACATCACAACTAGGGCTGTAAACGAGTTGAGTTCGAGCGAGTTGGATTAGGCTTAACTCAACATATACTAAAATTCAAGCAAGCTCAAACCAAGCAAAGTTTAAGATCGAGCTGTAGAAAGTGGCTCGTGCTCAGCTTGCAACGATCTCGAGTCGATCTCGAGCTAGTTCGAGCCAAAAAAGATAATTGTGTTAATAATCTAAGGAAAATTTCAAACAAGGTAGGCCACAACACAACATAAGAAACCATTATATAATTTCACTTATTCTTCGTCAACTGGAGAATAGTGTTTAATAGCAAGAGATCATGGATGAACTGAAAAGAGAAGAAAAATGAAGGTGTGTTTGCTCTCAAAGTTTCGCTAAAATAACATGATATTTAACACATGGCTGATCACGTAACATATTGGAAAAAAATTCTGTGTAGACCTGCTGCAAACCTCGTTCGGTGCATACCCTCTCTCAGATGCGGCCACGTGTCCCACTTTGCCATCCCACGGCCCCCCTCTCCTCCGCCTCCATTCATGGCTTTCGTCGGCTCGAATGCCTCTTCTCACATTGCTCGGCTCGGCTGGATTGGAGTCAGCATATGAGCTATCCAATCTTGGACGGGAATCAGCTCCAAGCGTGCCCGGTCCAAGCCCGGAGTCGTTGCATGGTCCGCTGTCGTCCCCCTCGTCCAGCATGGGATAAAGCAAGTACAGCGTCGGCCACACGACACAGGTGCAGCTCTGATTCCTTCTCTGTTCTGCTCGCCACCGCCCCTTCATCCCCCGTTCATTTATTTTTGTTGCTCTCAATCTATTTGGTTCTGGTGGAAGTTGTGAGTCCTATTGTTTAATCAATGTTCAATAACATCCTTGAAGGGATTGTGGTCTTGCATGAAACGCTCCATGAGATTCACACGAAAAAACTTGATGGCGTTGTTTTCAAGGTGGATTTCGAGAAAGCGTACGACAAAGTCAAATGGCCTTTCCTTCAACAGGCACTACGCATGAAGGGTTTCGATGAAGTATGGAGACGACAAGTCGAATCCTTCACGCAAAAAGGGAGTGTTGGAATTAAAGTGAATGACGATATCGGTCATTATTTCCAGATACATAAGGGACTGAGACAAGGTGATCCAATGTCTCCTATTTTGTTCAACATTGTCGTTGACATGTTGGCAATCCTGATAGGTAGGGCAAAGGAGGCCGGCCAGGTAGGTGGCTTGGTGCCTCATCTAGTTGATGGTGGTGTGTCCATCCTACAGTACGCGGATGATACGATCATCTTTATGGAGCATGACTTGGCAAAAGCGAGAAATATGAAGCTGGTGTTGTGCATGTTTGAGCAATTGACCGGTCTGAAGATTAACTTCCATAAAAGTGAGTTGTTCTGTTTTGGTAGAGCCAAAGAGGAACAAGATGCATATAAGCAATTGTTTGGTTGTGAATTGGGAGCACTCCCGTTCACTTACCTAGGTATCCCCATTCATCATCGTAAGCTGACAAACAGTGAATGGAAGTGTATCGAGGATCGGTTTGAGAAGAAACTGAGTTGCTGGAAGGGCAAACTCATGTCGTATGGAGGCCAGTTGATTCTTATTAATTCTGTGCTCACGAGTCTGCCTATGTTCCTTTTGTCCTTTTTTCAAGTACCAGTTGGAGTTAGGAAAAGGCTGGACTTCTATCGGTCCCGTTTCTTCTGGCAAAGTGATGAACTTAAGAGAAAGTACCGTTTAGCCAAATGGGATGTCATCTGCCGACCGAAAGACCAAGCGGGTCTTGGTATTGAAAATCTTGAGGTCAAGAACAGATGTCTTCTCAGCAAGTGGCTATATAAGTTAGCGGCTGAGATTGAAGCTACTTGGGCACAGATTCTGCGTAACAAGTACCTCCACTCTAAGACTTTGTCGCAGGTGATAGTCATACCGACTGATTCGCCATTCTGGAAAGGGCTAATGAGAGTCAAAGCTACTTTCTTCAATAGAACAAAGTTTATTGTTGGTGATGGCAACAATACTCGCTTCTGGGAGGATACTTGGCTGGGGAAAGCGTCGTTGGCGCTTCAGTATCCTTCGCTTTATCGTATTGTGCAGCGTCGTGATGCTCTGGTTGCAACGAGTTTGCAGTCCACTCCCCTGAATATGCAGTTTAGGATGGTTCTTGTTGGAGACCGGTGGGAAGCCTGGCTTCATCTGGTGCATAGACTGATGGAGGTTCAGCTTACGCATCAGCCCGATCAGTTGTGTTGGAAGCTTACTAGATCTGGGGAATTCACAGTCAAGTCGATGTATATTGATGTCATCAATTATAGTGTGATTCCTAGTTCCAAACATGTTTGGAAAGTTAAGGTTCCTCTAGAAATCAAAGTGTTTATGTGGTTTGTACATAAACAAGTTATCTTAACGAAAGATAATCTGGTTAAGCGAAATTGGACATGATCTACTAGGTGTAGTTTCTGTGATCGGGATGAAAATATCAAGCACCTCTTCTTTGATTGCCCGTTGGCGAAGGTCTTATGGCGCTCGGTGCAAGTTGCCTTTAACATTCCTCCTCCGCATTCGGTCAGGTCGTTATTTGGAACGTGGCTGGTTGGGATAGAGTCCGAAATAGCTAGACAAATTCGCGTAGGAGCGTGTGCGTTGTTATGGACAATTTGGAACTGCAGAAATGATTTGGCTTTTAACAGAACAACAACTATTCATTTTTTGCAGGTTTTATTCCGGGCTACTGCGCTAATCCATATGTGGTCCTTACTCACTCTGACGGAGGCCAGGGAGCGTTTGGTTACTGGATCTCTCCGGTGGGAGATGATAGCGCGGGATATCTTCAACCGGTTTGGATGGCGATCATGTAATAGGATAGGCGACTAGTTTACCTATTCATCTTATGCCAGCCGGTTGTGGCTTTTGGACCTTATTTGCTATTGTCGCTCTTTGTGAGCCAGCTCCTTTTGGAGCAGACCGCAAGACTCTGTTGAACTTATTAATTTTTATATAAATGTGGTCGTATGCATCTTTCTGATGCAGAGGCCGGGGAGTCCCCCTTTTCAAAAAAAATTAACTTAGCTATGAGGATTGGTAGATGTTCGCAGAACAACCTTGATGTAGCAATAAAAAGCCAAAGATTAAGGTTCTCTCACTCAGCACAAAGTCTCAATGTTTGTCACTTGTCAAGAATATATTTGGCACATTCGTGCATATCCAAGAGAAAAAAAATGTGTGACCTCCTAGAATTTTAGAAGCATGATTATATTATGGCTAAAATAAACCGCTGAACTTTTCGACATATATTTTCTACTCCCACCATCCCAAAATTCTTGTCTTAGATTCGTCTAGATACGGATGTATCCAATACTAAAATATGACTTGATACATTTGTATTTAGACAAGTCTAAGAAAAAATTTGGGACGGAGGGAGTATTTTGGAGCATTGTGCTTCTGAACCACTAATGTTTTTCAAGTGCTATTTGTACCATGTTTGCTTTTTTGATTATTTTGAACAAAAACCATTTCAACTACTCCCTCCGTCCCAAAATTCTTGTCTTAGATTTGTCTAAATACGGATGTATCAAGTCACGTTCTAGTATTAGATACATCCGCATCTAGACAAATTTAAGACAAGAATTTTGGGACGGAGGGAGTATTTCCGATCGGAGGGTGTATAAGGCTGTTGGCCGAGAACATGATAGCTGAATTTCACACTGAGCTGGAACTTCTGCCCTTAGAACCCATGAACATTCCTTGCATCAAATATGCAAGTGGAGTTTGAGTGATCATTTATGGAAGATCGACAGGTTGCGGCCCATGAGACGTACCTCTACTTCATAGACCTTTCTGAAACTATAAGGTAAACGAATTTAATTTTTTTTCTAAATGTGGCTCGGCGAAGTACCTCATTGTGTTCTCAACTTGTTCTTTGTAAATAAATAGCTCATCGCAGTGTTCGTCATATGACCACTTGGCAGTGGATGATGCTACAAAAATGTTGATCTTTTCCTCCGAGCAACAACTTTGAAGAAAATGAGAGCATGAGGGAGCCATTAAAGATGGAATGCTTATTGATTTCTTAGACTTGAGACTTGATACGTCTCCGTCGTATCTACTTTTCTAAACACTTTGGCCCTTGTTTTGAACTCTAACTTGTATGATTTGAATGGAACTAACCCGGAGTGATGCTATTTTCAGCAGAATTGCCATGGTGTTGTTTTATGTGCAGAAAATAAAAGTTCTTGGAATGACCTGAAACTCCACGGAACACCTTAGAAAAAATAATAAAAAATCCTCGCAAAAGATGAAGACCAGGGGGCCCACACCCTGTCCACGAGGTGGGGCGCCCAGGCGCGCCCCTACCTCGTGGGCTCCCTGGTGGACCTCTAACGCAAACTCCAACTCCATATATTGGCTTTCGGGAAGAAATATATCAGAGAGAAGAAATCATCGCGTTTTACGATATGGAGCCGCTGCCAAGCCCTAATCTCTCTCGGGAGGGCTGATCTTGAGTCCGTTTGGGGCTCCGGAGAGGGGGATTCGTCGCCGTCGTCATCATCAACCATCCTCCATCACCAATTTCATGATGCTCACCGCCATGCGTGAGTAATTGCATCGTAGGCTTGCTGGACGGTGATGGGTTGGATGAGATTTATCATGTAATCGAGTTAGTTTTGTTAGGGTTTGATCCCTAGTATCCATTATGTCCTGATATTGATGTTGCTATGACTTTGCTATGCTTAATGCTTGTCACTAGGGCCCGAGTGCCATGATTTCAGATCTGAACCTACTATGTTTTCATGAATATATGTGTGTTCTTGATCCTATCTTGCAAGTCTATAGTCACCTACTATGTGTTATGATCCGACAACCCCGAAGTAACAATAATCGGAACCACTCTCGGTGATGAGACCATAGTTTGAGGAGTTCATGTATTCACTATGTGCTAATGCTTTGTTCCGGTTCTCTATTAAAAGGAGGCCTTAATATCCCTTAGTTTCCAATAGGACCCCGCTGCCACGGGAGGGTAGGACAAAAGATGTCATGCAAGTTCCTTTCCATAAGCACGTATGACTATATATGGAATACATGCCTACATTATATTGTTGAACTGGAGCTAGTTCTGTGTCACCCTATGTTATGACTGTTACATGAAGAACCGCATCCGGCATAATTATCCACCGCTAATCCGGTGCCTACGAATTTTCCATATACTGGTTCTCGATTATTTACTTTTCCGTTGCTACTGTTACAATCACTACAAAATACCAAAAACATTACTTTTGTTGTCTTTACTTTTGTTACCGTTACCACCACTATCATATTACTTTGCTACTAAACACTTTGCTGCAGATACTAAGTTTCCAGGTGTGGTTGAATTGACAACTCAGCTGCTAATACTTGAGAATATTCTTTGGCTCCCCTTGTGTCGAATCAATAAATTTGGGTTTAATACTCTACCCTCGAAAACTGTTGCGATCCCCTATACTTCTGGGTTATCAAGACCTTTTTCTAGCGCCGTTGCCGGGGAGCATAGCTCTATTCTTTGAGTCACTTGGGATTTATATCTGCTGGACACTATGAAGAACTTGAAAGATGATCGAACTAATATTTTGCCCTCAACTACGAGGGGAGGTAAGGGACTGCCATCTAGCCTTGCACTAGATTCTCCTTCTGTTATGAGTAAGTTTGCGACACCTAAACCAGTTACTACTGTGAATTCTGATATGTCGCATGTTATTGATGATGCCACTTCTGATATGCATGATACTTATGATGAAACTACTTCTATGCTTGATACTACTGTGCCCCTTGGTGAATTTCTTGATGAGCAAATTGCTAGGTCTAGAGAAAGAGAAATTATTGAACCTGAACACGATGATGTTAGTGATGATGAACCTATGCCTGCTATTCCTGAGGGTTATCTTTTTGATGCTGAATCTTCTGCAGCTATTCTTGCTTGCCAGGATAGACAGGAACTTAAGAGGTTGCTAGTTAAATGGAGTAAAGAATCTTTTAGAGATAGGATGAAACCCGACCCTGCTTTTGCTACTTCACCTATCGTGTTCTGATCGATTATTATGATTTTTCTGTTGATCCGATATAATTACTTTGGTTGAATCTGATCCTTTTATGGCTATGAATCAAACTGTTGTGGCACATCTTACTAAGTTAAATGATATAGCTGCCCTGTTTACTAATAATGAGAGATCGTGCTACCTTTATTTACTCAAAATATTTCCGTTCTCATTAAAGGGTGATGCTAAGATATGGTTTAATTCTCGTGATCCTGGTTGTGTGCAAAGTCCCCAGGATATGATTTATTACTTCTCTGCTAAATATTTCCCAGCTCATAAGAAACAAGCTGCTTTGAGGAAAATATACAACTTTGTGCAAATTGAAGAAGAGAGTCTCCCACAAGCTTGGGGGAGGCTTCTCAAGTTACTTAATGCTTTGCCTGATCATCCTCTTAAGAAACCTAAAATATTTGATATCTTTTATAATGGACTAACTGATGCTTCCAGAGATTACCTGGATAGTTGTGCTGGTTCTCTTTTCAGGGAAAGAACACCGGATGACGCTGAAATTCTATTGAATAATATGTTGGCAAATGAAAATAATTGGGCACCTCCCGAGCTACCTCCTGAGCCAGTTCTTGAGCCAATTACTGAGCCTATTCCTAAACCAACTCCGAAGAAGAGAGGTGTTCTATTTCTCAGTCCCGAAGATATGCAAGAGGAAAAGAAATCTATGAAAGAAAAAGGTATTAAAGCTGAAGATGTTAAGAATTTACCTCCTATTGAAGAAATACATGGTCTTAATTTACCGCCTGTTGAAGAAGTATATGATCTCAATTACTTATTTACTGAAGAACCTCCCGATATCCCGACACAAGTAGTAAAGGTAATTCTCTCTATAGATATGATAAAGCTGAAGTCCCTCCTACTAAAATTGCTAGTCAGTGCTTGGATGAGTTTGATGACTTTATGTTTAAGCAAGATGACTTTAATGCTTATTTTAGTAGACAATTAAAACAGAATACCTTTATGATTAAACGCTTGGGTGATTATATGGCTGATATTAGAGGCAAACTTAAACTTGTTAGCAAACATGCTTCTATGGTTACCACTCAAGTAGAACAAGTACTTCAAGCTCAGAAAGAAGCGCTTGATGAAATGAATAATAAGGAAAATGATTATGTTGTTAGAGTGGCTACTAGAACTGGTAGAATGACTCAGGAACCTTTGTATCCTGAAGGCCACCCTAAGAGAATCGAGCAAGATTCTCAAAGAAATAATATATATGTACCTAGTTCTTCTAAGAGGAAGAAAAAGAAAATGATAGGACTTTGCAAACTTCTAGTGAACCTATCGCTGAACCACTTGAGAATCCAAATGATTCTCAAAGAAATGCTGAGACACAATCAGGTGATGAACATGAACCTAGTGATAATGTTAATGACAATGTTCATGTTGATGCTCAACCTAGTAATGATCTTGATGTAGAAGTTGAGCCTGCTGTTGATCTTGATAACCCACAATCAAAGAATCAACGTTATGATAAAAGAGACTTTGTTGCTAGGAAACACAATAAAGAAAGGGAACCATGGGTTCAGAAACCCATGCCTTTTCCTCCGAAACCATCCAAGAAAAAGGATGATGAGGATTTTGAGTGCTTTGCTGATATGATTAGACCTATCTTTTTACGTATGCGATTAACTGATGTGCTGAAAACAAATCCTTATGCTAAGTATATGAAGGATATTATTACTAATAAAAGAAAGATACCTGAAGCTGAAATTTCCACCATGCTTGCTAATTATACTTTTAAGGGTGGAATACCAAAGAAACTTGGAGATCTAGGAGTACGTACTATACCATGCTCCATTAAAAGAAATTATGTTAAAACTGCTTTATGTGATCTTGGAGCCGGTGTTAGTGTTATGCCTCTCTCTTTATACCGTAGACTTGACTTGAATAAGTTGACACCTACTGAAATATCTTTGCAAATGGCGGATAAATCAACTGCTATACCTGTCGATATTTGTGAGGATGTGCCTGTTGTGGTTGCAAACTTTACTATTTTAACGGACTTTGTTATTCTTGATATTCCCAAGGATGATAGTATGTCTATTATTCTTGGAAGACCTTTCCTTAATACTGTAGGGGCTGTTATTGATTGCACCAATGGCAATGTCACTTTCCATGTTAATGGCACTGAGCACACGGTACACTTTCCGAGAAAACAACCTCAAGTTTATAGTATCAACTCTATTGGAAAAATTCCATCGATTATATTTGGAGGTTTTGAATTTCCTCTCCCTACTGTCAAGAAAAAAAATATGATATTCTTATTGTTGGGGATTTTCATATCCCCGTTGAGGTAACTTAGTGTTATTCAAAATTTCTCCGGTTCCGTGATTATTCGGAATGAGTTTGTTAACAAGACTTGACCAATCTTGTTAGTGGGTTCATTTTGATGATCACGAGATGGATGAAACTAGAAGCACAACCTTTTGTACCCTTTTATATTTTCTGTTATATAGTAGAAATAAAGTAAAAAAATATTTTTCTGTCTGTTTCCTGACTTATTCGTGCAATATAAAAATATCCCGAAAATAGAAGTCATCAGAATGCCATGCCAATTTAATATGATTTTTTCAGGAATATTTGAGAATTTACTGTGCAAAAACTGGGGGGAGCTGCCACCTGGTTACGAGGGTGGAGGGCGCGCCCTACCGCCCTGGGCGCCCCCCCTGCCTCGTGGGCCCACGGTGGCCCTCCTCCACTTATTCCTGCACCCATCTTCTTCATCTGCCTCACACAAACACGAAAAACCAACTCAAGCACGAGTTCCAGCCCCCGTTGCTGTGATTTTCGATCTCCTTGCTCAAAGCACCTCTCACAAAAATGCTGGGGGAGATTGTTCCTTGGTACGTGACTCCTCCATTGGTACAATTAGTTTTTGTTCTAGTGCTTTATTCATTGCAAATTTGTGCTGCATAGGTAACCATGTTCTTGAGCTTGCATGTCAAATTTATATGGTTCCAAGTAGTTCTAATGCTTTATATAGGCTCTAGGCCCTTGTGGGAGTTGTTACTATCAATTTTATTGAAGTTGGTTCACCTTTATTTGAAGTTACTAAAAATTTCAGATTGTTTCAGAAATAATGAAGAAATTTTTGAGGGGCTCGTCGAGCCGAAGCTCTAAGGAAAAACAAAAGGAAGAAGAGCAGAAGCCCAAATTTAATTTGCCTCGCACCGCGGAGGTCCGGCCGTGTGAATGGCCTTCCGATGACTTCTTGAGGAGAGCTGGGATTCATGCTGATTTCTACTTATTAATTGAGAATGCTGGCCCCACCAACTTCCTCCACGACCAACGTCATCAGTATCTCTTACTCACAAATATGATTTTTCAGTGATGGAAGTGCCTAGGCCTATCTTTTGCAAGCCGTTGGGTACAGTTATCTACTCAAAGAGGGCTTGGTCTATTGCTTTTGATGAGTCCATGAAGGTGTCTAGTCTGCAGGCTTCAATGCCTTTGGCTCAGCCTGATAGAAGAGCAGTTGTGCTGAAGAGGCCAGTTGCAAGAGCTCTTTTTGACAGTCTGCCTACATCTGAAGTTTCCTCTGCTATGTCTGAGCCAGTTTCCACTGATGTGCCTGAGCCAGTTCCTGTTGAACCATCTCCTGTGTCTGCATCTCCTGAATCAACACCTTTGGTTTTCTCTGCTGAGCAAGTCAGAAAGCGAAAAGAGAAGAAGAAGCCGCCGGTGGTTGACATTAACGCCTTCGACGCTGCACTTTCATAGCCGCAAAGTTAGATGGTTTTAAAAATGTTGTGTTTGAGCAGCTACCTCTTCAGCCCTCAAAGAAGCGCCCACGAGCCAAGCCCGTGGAGGACAAGGCCCAGCCCATTTCTGCGGTTGGTGATGACGAGGCTTCAACTGCTGCACCACCACACACTCCTCTTCGCGTTCTTCAGGCAATTGGTGCGGAGCTAGAGGTTGAGCCCAGGCTGCTATCGGTGGATAAGCTTATGGCTAATCCACAGGAGGACTCGTCTGCATCGTCAGCTTAATGTTTATGTCGCTTTATTGGTGGTTATCCTGGGTGCATGCTATGTGTACTCTTTTTATGGTTGCTCAACTATGGTTCGAAACTTTTATGGCTCAACTATGTTACCTTTTGGGCTGTATGGCATTGTATGTCATGCTTTATATAACTTTATGCTATTTGGTCATCCATGAATCGAGTAACATCGCGTAGTTGGAAGATCTTGTGTTGGAATGTCCGTGGTTTGAATTCGATACGAGACAGTAATACCGTTAGAGGAAAAGTGTCTGAAAGTCAATGTTCAGTAGTTTGCCTGCAAGAAACCAAACTATCCTCCTGTGATCGGGCAACTATGAAATCAATATGCCCTCCTGGTTTTGACCAATTTGTTGAATCACCCTCTAGAGGCGCCTCGGGGGGTCTGTTGACTGCTTGGCGCTCTGATGTGTTTCAGGGTACCTTATTACAGGTTAAACCATACGCTATTGTCATGCAGTTTACCTCCGTGCATAACAAGGAGCAATGGTTTCTAGTAAATATCTATGGTCCTTGTCAAGGACAGCTCAGGGATGAGTTTGTTTCCTGGATTTATAATTTGGACATTGATCCTGGCCAACTGTGGATGCTAATGGGAGATTTCAATTTCATTCGTTGCATTGATAATAGAAACCTCCCAGGTGGTGACATAAATGACATGTTTATCTTCAATGAAATTATCGGCCATTTGGGACTCCTCGAGCTACCTTTAAAAGGCGTAAGGTTTACTTGGTCCAATATGCGGGATACTCCTCTCCGGAGCAGCTCGACCGGTGTTTACTTCGCTACTTGGATTAACTCATATCCTATGACACAGTGACCCTTTGGCAAAAACTGCGTCTGATCATGTGCCCTGTCTTGTCAGCATTAGCACTTCCATCCCAAAGGCACACATTTTCAGGTTTGAAATTTTTTGGGTACATCAGGTAGGTTTCTTTGATTGTGTGAAGGACAGTTGGAATCGTCCCTCTCGTAAGACTCATATTGCAGCAATTATTGTTGATAATATGAAGGCTCTACGCTATGCTTTGAAGAAATGGCAAAAAGGATTATCTCACATTAAATGTCTGATTGAAAAATGCAACTGGGTAATTCTTTGGTTGGATAACCTTGAGGACATGAGGCAGCTATCTAGGCCAGAAAGTAACTTCAGAAAAATCATAAAGCTGCACCATGAGCAACTGCTTCACATGCAAGATTCTATCGGAGGAAGAGATGCACTATCGTGTACATCAAAGTTGGTGAGGAAAATTCAAAAAATTTCAGGCAATGGCAACCGAGAGATACAGAAAATTCAATTGCTAGTCCGGTTAGCTGATGGGTCTGTTTCATCTAATCATGAGGTTATGGCCAAGGAATTCTTGCGAGCCTTCAAGGACAGAATGGGAATGGTTAGGCCAATTGTGTTAGATGAGAACATTCTCTCTCTAATATCAAGGGTGCAGGGTTTGGAGGTCCTTACAAAACCTTTTGAGATTAAGGAGATTGAACAGGTTATCAATGATATGCCTACTGATAAGGCTCCAGGCCCGGATGGTTTTAATGGTCTCTTTCTTAAGAAATGTTGGCCAATAATTTCTGCTGACTTTATCCAGTTAGTGCATGAGTTTCATGCTGGTACTGTGCAGTTGGAAAATCTGAATGATGCATATATCACATTGATACCAAAAAACCAATCCCCTGAGGGGGTAGGGGATTTTAGACCTATTTCTCTAACAAGTGTTGGTCTAAAATTTCTTACCAAGCTGGCTGCTAATAGATTTCAACAGGAAATCATCAGATGTATTCATAAAAACCAATATGGCTTCATCAAATCAAGAACAATCCAGGACTGTCTTGCATGGACATTTGAATACATCCATCAATGTAACCAGTCTAAGCAGCCCATACTTCTGCTTAAGTTGGATTTTGAAAAGGCTTTTGATTCCATCCAACATGAGGCTATTCTGAGGATTCTTGCTGCAAAGGGTTTTGACAATAAATAGATTACATGGGTCAGACAGATACTGTCATCTGGCACCTCTTCTATTCTTCTTAATGGAGTACCTGGCAATCATTTCAAATGCAAATGTGGAGTTAAACAAGGGGACCCAGTGTCTCCTTTGCTTTTTGTTATTGCTGCTGATCTTTTACAGACCTTGATTAATAATCTTCTAAAACAGGGTTTAATAAGCAGGCCTCTGTCAAATCATGACCCTGATTTTCCAGTGGTACAGTATGCTAATGACACACTGTTGTTCTTAAAGGCTGATAGGGATCAATTGGGGGCTCTGAAATCAGTGTTATACTCCTTTTCTGAGGCGACTGGTCTGCAGATTAACTTCCACAAATCTTCAATGTACCCCATTAATGTGAATGATCTGGTGGCTACTGACCTTGCTGCTTTTTTTTGCTGTAAGTTAGGAAGGATGCCATTCACATATCTGGGGTTACCTGTTGGAACCACTAGGCCTAAAATAGTGGATCTTCTTCCCTTAGTGGACTGTATGGAAAGGAGATTGACAGCAAGTTCTTGGTTCTTGCCTCAGGGAAGCAGGTTGCAACTTGTTAATTCTGTCATCTCTTCTTTGCCTATTTTCTTCCTTTGTACCCTATCAATCCCTCAAGGTATTCTAAAACAACTAGAAAGGATACAAAGGCAATGTTTATGGAGGAAATATGGGCAGGAGAAGGGTCACTCTTTAGCAGCTTGGCCTCTTGTTTGCAGGCCCAAGGCAAAGGGGGGCTTGGAATCTTAAATCTGGGGTTGCAAAACCAAGCTCTGTTATTGAAGTTTCTCAACAAATTCTACAACAAAATGGATGTACCTTGGGTACATTTAATTTGGGATTCCTATTACTTTGAGCAAATCCCACATGATACCACCCTATGTGGCTCTTTCTGGTGGAAAGATGTTTGCAAGTTAATGGACTCTTTCAGTGCAGTTACTGGAGTTCATGTTCACAGAGGAGACACTGTGTTTTTCTGGGCTGATCACTGGCAAATTGGGAACAGTCAAGTGCCTCTTCTGGAAAGATTTCCTAGACTGTATTCCTTTTGTCTACATAAAAAATTATCAGTCAAAGAAGTTTTTCAGGCTGATACTTTGCAGGATCTGTTCTTTTTGCCACTCACTCAGCAAGCACACCAAGAGCTACAGCAGCTTGAGACACTCATGAGCTCTTTCAATCTGGATTCCAGTGGTAGTGATATCTGGGCATGGAGGCATGGAAAGCAATCAACCTATACTGCAAAAAAATTCTATGACTTTGCTTACCAGCCTATGGTCTCAAACCCCATCTTGAGTTGGATTTGGAAGAGTTGCTGCACAATGTCAATTAAGATGTTTGCTTGGTTAGTCATAATGGACAGGATTAATACCAAGGATATGATTCAAAGAAGGAAGTGGAGGATTGAGGATGGGCCACAGTGTGTTCTTTGCCCAACAGGGGCTTTGGAAGATAGAAATCATCTTTTCTTTCAGTGCAATTTCAGTGTTCGTGTATGGATCTATTTACAGATCCCTTGGAAAGACAGTCAAGATATGGTGGACATTGCATTGCATGCGAAGAAGGAATTCAAAGAGCCTTTTTTGCTGAAGTGGTGTTTACTGCCTCGTGGAATATCTGGAAAGTTAGAAATGACAGGGCATTCAGGAGCATCACACCCTCCTTCAGAGCATGGAGATGTGGATTCATTCTTGACCTCACTCTGCTCTCTCATAGAATCAAGCAGAAGCACAAGGAAGCTCTACTAAAATGGATTGATTTCCTTCCTCCCTGAAGGGAGTGCCTATACCCCTTCTTTGTACATCCTTTTTCCTCCTGTATAGTTTCCTTTTGCTGTTTCTTTTTTTCCTTGCTTTCTTTCCTCATCTTGAGGAACATCTTGTAATTATACTGTTTTGTCTTGCTTTCAATAAAATGCTGTGGGGTGCAAGCCCTGCAGTCTCCAAGGTCAAAAAAACAAATACTTTTGTGCAAAACTTCTACTTTTTTCCTAAGAAATCACCTCCAACAGTAGAGTTTCATTTATATGACATTGTTAAAGAGATGACATTAGCTGAATTCTGCGAGGTTTGCAGAATACCCTTTGAGGGCACCTTAGATGAACCCCACCGTAACGAAGTAGAAGCTTTTATTAGCACCATCACTGTGGGAGAAACCAGGAAGGTTTCTGATGCAAGGATCACTAGCATACATTTTCCTGTTTTACGCTACTTTGCCTTATTTGCTAGTCGTTGCTTGATTGGACGCGGGAATTGTGGGAATCTTAGTATTCCTGATATTATTATTCTGCTCCATGGTTTATACCACAATAACTCTGTTAGTATGGGTGGAATTGTTGCTAGACGGTTAAGTCTGAACCGCACTAAGGGCCCCATCTTTGGAGGCATTTATGCTTCACGCCTAGCTGAACATTTTGAAATACCTATTAGGCATGAGGAGGAAGAAGAAACAGTGCTGCCCTGTGTTTATTTAGATTATAAGAGTATGATAGCGCATGATTTTCTTGTTAAGAGTCGCGATGGGGAGCTCAAATATAAATTATACTTTGATAAACATCACCCTGAGACTATTACTTTGCCTGCTCCTTCTTTGCTTAACTTGTCTGCAGAACACCACATCGTTCCGTCGTCGGCTGTTCAAGCCTATCGGAACCCTGCACCAGCCCCGGAGCCGGAGCCACAAGATGAGCCTCCACGACTATCTTTTTATTCTTGAGATCCAGAGGAGGCTGCCAGCCAGTGGCAGCTGGAGCCTTCTTCGTCGCAGTACGACCCCAGCTTCACCTACGGGTATTCGCCAGGTTATCTCTGGCAATAGACCAACTTAGGCCAAAAACCTAAGCTTGGGGGAGTACGTATTTCTCACCGACATTACATTCATGTTCACACACACACTCATTGCTAGATGTCGGTGCTCATACTCTTTCACTGTAATATCCATGTTAGCTTAAATTTCTTTTTCTAGCTTTCTTCTTGTGTGTTTGATAAACTTTAAGAAAAAACAAAAAATTATTTAGTCTACTTTCCATGCTTGTAGTAGAATTAAAAAGAAAAAAACCCAAAAATATTTCCCGTTCTTCTTTTACTTGTTGGGAGCTTTCCCGTGTAAATAGTTTTTATTTCTTTTCCTTTTCGGGGGTTGAGAAGACCATATTGAAAATGCTTAGTGGCTCTTATATGCATGATTGATTATTTAAACTTAGAGCCCATATTACTTGTCTTCTCTCTTGAGTTGAATGCTTGCAGATTCCAGCTTAGTCCAATGCACGTGCACTCTTATTATTATACACACCGTTCGGTCATGCAAGTGAAAGGCAATAATGATGATATACGATGGACTTATTGGGATGAGAAAAGCTGGTATGAACTCGACCTCTCTTGTTTTTGTAAATATGATGATTCATCATTCTTGATTCAGCTATTATGAAGTAAACATATTTGCAATGACATTTAGAGATTATAGTTGCTTGTGCCATGCTTGATTAGCTATGAGTTATAATGGTTTACCTTGCGTGCCAACATGCTATTGGAATGATTATGATGTGGTATGATGGGGTGGTATCCTCCTTTAAATGAATTGAGTGACTCAACTTGGCACATGTTCACGCATGTAGTTGAATCAAATCAACATAGCCTTCATGATATTTATGTTCATGGTGGATTATATCCTACTCATGCTTGTACTCGGTGTGAATTAGTTTTAATGCATGTTTACGACTGTTGTCGTTCTCTCAGTTGGTCGCTTCCCAGTCTTTTGCTAGCCTTCACCTGTACTAAGCGGGAATACTGCTTGTGCATCCAAACTCCTTAAACATTCAAAGTTATTCCATATGAGTCCACTATACCTTCCTATATGCGGTATTTACCTGCCGTTCCAAGTAAATTTGTATGTGCGAAACTCTAAACCTTCAAATAAACATTCTGTTTTGCATGCTCGAATAGCTCATATGTCAACTAGAGCTTCCCTTATCTTCTGTGTTAGGCGAGTTTTTCTCAAGAGGAGTGGACTCCGCTCCTCATTCACGAGAAAATGGCTGGTATCCGAGATGCCCAGTCCCATGCTTTATGCAAACTAAATCAAAATAACTGCAAACAAAACTCCCCTTGGGACCCGTTGAATGTTGGAGGCACTCGTTGTTTCGAGCAAGCCATGGATTGATGCTTGTAGAGGAAGGGGAGTATAAACTTTACCATTCTGTTTGGGAACCGCCTATAATCTGTTTAGCATGGGAGATATCGTCGTCTTTTAGTTGTTATGTTGACAATGAAAGTATGCCGCTCAAAATATAATTTATCTCTATTTCAAAACCGAGCTCGCACCTCTACAAATCCTCGCTTCCCTCTGCGAAGGGCCTATCTATTTACTTTTATGTTGAGTCATCACCCTTCTTATTAAAAGCACTACCGGAGAGCACAATCGTCGTTTGCATTCATTATTATTGGTATATATTGGGTATGACTTGACTGGATCTCTTTTACCATAAATTACAATGTTTAGTCAGTCCTTGATCTTTATAGGTGCTCTGCATTTATGTTTTGCGATCTCAGAAAGGGCTAGATACCATTTTGTTATATCATGTTATGATTATTTTGAGAAAGTGTTGTCATCCGAGTTTTATTATTATGGCTCGCTAGCTGATTATGTTATTGATATGAGTAATTGTGAGACCTACATGTTATTGTGAGTATGGTTAGTTATAATAATTGCTGAAACTTGAATGCTGGCTTTTCATGTTTACAACAACAAGAGCAAACAGAGTTTGTAAAAGTTTTTATTTTTCTCTTTCAGTTTGTCAACTGAATTGCTTGAGGACAAGCAAGGGTTTAAGCTTGGGGGAGTTGATACATCTCCGTCGTATCTACTTTTCCAAACACTTTTGCCCTTGTTTTGGACTCCAACTTGTATGATTTGAAAGGAACTAACCCGGACTGACGTTGTTTTCAGCAGAATTGCCATGGTGTTGTTTTATGTGCAGAAAATAGAAGTTCTCGGAATTACCTGAAACTCCACGGAACACCTTAGAAAAAACAATAAAATCCTCGCAAAAGATGAAGACCAGGGGGCCCACACCTTGTCCACGAGGGTGGGCGCCCCCCCAAGACGCCTCTACCTCGTGGGCCCCCTGGTGGCCCTCCGACGCCAACTCCAACTCAATATATTGGCTTTCGGGAAGAAAAAAATTAGAGAGAAGAAATCATCGCATTTTACGATATGGAGCCGCCGCCAAGCCCTAATCTCTCTCGGGAGGGCTGATCTAGAGTCCGTTCGGGGCTCCGGAGAAGGGGATTCGTCGTCGTCATCATCATCAACCATCCTCCATCACCAATTTCATGATGCTCACCGTCGTGCGTGAGTAATTGCATCGTAGGCTTGCTGGACGGTGATGGGTTGGATGAGATTTATCATGTAATCGAGTTAGTTTTGTTAGGGTTTGATCCCTAGTATCCATTATGTTCTGAGATTGATGTTGCTATGAATTTGCTATGCTTAATGCTTGTCACTAGGGCCCGAGTGCCATGATTTCAGATCTGAACCTATTCTGTTTTCATGAATATATGTGTGTTCTTGATCCTATCTTGCAAGTCTATAGTCACCTACTATGTGTTATGATCCGACAACCCCGAAGTGACAATAATCGAGACCACTCTCAGTGATGAACATAGTTTGAGGAGTTCATGTATTCACTATGTGCTAATGCTTTGTTCCGGTTCTCTATTAAAAGGAGGCCTTAATATCCCTTAGTTTCCAATAGGACCCTGCTGCCACGGGAGGGTAGGACAAAAGATGTCATGCAAGTTCTTTTCCATAAGCACGTATGACTATATACGGAATACATGCCTACATTATATTGATGAACTGGAGCTAGTTCTGTGTCACCCTATGTTATGACTGTTACATGACGAACCGCATCCGGCATAATTATCCATCGCTAATCCGGTGCCTACGAGTTTTCCATATACTGGTTCTCGCTTATTTACTTTTCCGTTGCTACTGTTACAATCACTACAAAATACAAAAAACATTACTTTCGTTGTCTTTACTTTTGTTACCGTTACCACCACTATCATATTATTTTGCTACTAAACACTTTGCTGCAGATACTAAGTTTCCAGGTGTGGTTGAATTGACAACTCAGCTGCTAATACTTGAGAATATTCTTTGGCTCCCTTTGTGTCGAATAAATTAATTTGGGTTGAATACTCTACCCTCGAAAACTGTTGCGATCCCCTATACTTGTGGGTTATCAAGACTAGGTATGTCAAATTGAGGACAAATGTTTTACCAGGCTCCAGGGGCTATGTTGATAAAGTGGGTAATCTGGAACTACACGAAGCTGTAGCTGTAAGACATGCTCTGAGCTTGCCAGAACAAGAAGGTTTTCAGAAAATTGAAGTAGCCTCAGAAGTTCAGATTGTTTGTCATTGATCAACAAGGTGAAGAGGGGCAGGTCATTACATATCCAAACTGTCATGGTAGTTCTTGATATCAAATGTAGAGCCCTGAAGTTTGTTTCGTGTAACCTTCATCATGTAAGTCGGTCTTGTAATCATCCTGCTGGTATTATGGGTTTCCTGAGATTTCCAGGACAATTATTTGCAACGAACAAAATTCCAATGAATGATATGAACTGCCCTATTTAAAAAGAAATATATAGGTCTGATGTCTCTCCTGACCAATGTATTAGCTACAATGTACAATGTATTTTTTTGAAAGGACGACGATAACTGCCACACGTGTGGCATCTAGGGGGTATGTGTCGCACACCCCGTGTGGCATCCACATAGGCCCACCCGCACGAGCACGCCCGGGCGCACCTCGCCATAGCCCGCATGTTCGGTGTGCGGCGTCATTGCCCACGCGTCCGGGTGAGCGACCCCGCAGCCCGCACGACCTCTCTCGGTTGTCGCCCCTCCCCGCCTGCGAGCCACACACCTCGTGTGGCAGTCACCACGCGTCCCAACAGTTGCCATGGTCCGGTCCCTCTTTCGTGTTTGTTTAACTGCAGTTGCCATGTTGCTGAATTACAGTTGTCATGTCTGATAACTACAGTTGCCATGGTTTCTCAACTGCAGTTGCCATCTCAAGTCAAGTGCCAGAGGCCATTTTTAGACAACTGCAGCTATTGCAATGTGATACGTTGGTAATTTTTTATTGTTCCATGCTATTATATTATCTGTTTTGGATGTTTAATGGGCTTTAATATGCTCTTTTATATTATTTTTGGGACTAACCTATTAACCGGAGGCCCAATGCCAGTTTCTGTTTTTTTGCCTATTTTATAGTTTTGCAGGAAAGGGATATCAAACGGAGTCCAAACGGAATAAAACCTACACATCGTCCGTTAATAAAATCGCGTGGAGGGCAAAGGTTCGCCGCCGCCATGAAAAACTCTCGATTGATCGCCATCAACCAGGAAAATGTAAAAGCGATCGCGATTACATACTTTTTTAATCTATCGAATTACGTATTTTTCCGTCCGAAAATACTTGTCATCAAAATGGATAAAGGAGATGTATCTAGAACTAAAATATACATCTCCTTTTATCCATTTTGATGACAAGTATTTTCGGAGGAAGGGAGTACCTGATGGGAATCGATCCCAGTACTATTGGAGCCGATAGCATGCATAGGGCCCAGGTTAAGAGCCGAGAAGAAGGGTTTTCTTTTTGACGGGGAGCTGAGAAAAAGCGTTTGAGCCGAGGATAGTCATGAATGGGAGCGGAGGCGAGGGGATCATAGGATGGCAAGGTGGGACACATGCCCGCATCTGGCATAGGATATGCACTGAACGGGGTTTACAACCCGTCTCCATGGAAAAAATTTCTCTTCACTTAATTAAGCTTCCATGTTTGGTACTGGTAGGTAAAATAGAGAAAACGGGTACACACCATACATGGTAATATATACATTTTGATTATCTATATGGTAATAGATTATTCATTTTTAATAATATATCAAAATTATACTATATATATATATAATTATATGATATCGAGCTATCGAGCGAGCCAGTCTTTGGCTCGAGATCAACTCGTTTCTCAACCGAACAACCTAAAGTGTTCGTACTCAGCTTATTTCTTTTTGAGTCGATCTTGAGTCGAGCCAAAACACGTGTTGATCTTGAGCGCCTCACAAGCCTCCAGCTTTTCTTGCAGCCCTAAGCACAACCCTCTGGGTCTAGCTTGCCATATACTCCCTCCGTTCCAAAATAGATGACCCAACTTTGTACTAAAATTAGTACAAAGTTGAGTCATCTATTTTAGAACGGAGGAAGTATAATTATAAGATGGAACATATACTAATATATTGACATACATGGTATATAATAGAAGCAATACAAAGGCATATACTCATGCATTGGGGGTTGCACATTTTTTAATCTAGTTGATGGCGTGTGGGACTTGGATAAAATAGAGCTCCATCTCTTGCTTAGACTACCCACAATGGGAGTAACATAGGTAGTAACATCACACATATCTAGATAAATTAGATGATGTGGCAAGCAATAAATGAAGAAAGAGAGGCATGTAGTAACATAGCTAGTTACTACTAGTATGAGTAACATCACACATATCAAGGCAAAATGAGTCTATAGCATAATAAATGAAGTATTGCATGTTACCGCACATATGTTACTCCCCACTATAGAGATAGTAACATAGAGTAGTAACATGGGCATGTTACTACTCTATGTTACTACCCATTGTGACTAGTCTTATAGAAGCTAGTGCAATTAAAAAATACGGATTACCAGAGTCAGCCATGATGATATTTAGCATAATATTTAAAACGGTGACACATTCACTTTCAGATCATGCTATATAATTCTAGTTTCTACAAAGAAGTCACCGGAAGACTGGCTTTACTAGCAGGTTATGTAGAGTTTGAGGAAATCTGAGAAGTGATGGACAAAACTATAGTTCATCCGTTCCATATTAGTTGTCACTGAAATGGATGTATCTAGACATATTTCAATACTAGATACATCCGTTTGAGCGACAAGTAATATGAAACTGAGGGAGTGGAAAATAAAGGTGCAATCTAAGGACAAGATTTTCCTTGAGTTTGTCCCAACATCCATTACCATTGGAGACGTACTTCGACACATGAACATGTCAAATACGGTGACATGTGTAATTTATAAAGGCGTGTATGACTCTTGAAGCCACTCGCTGATAGATTGCACAATGTCACGATATGTGTGGCCGTGTGGGTTCTTGTCGACAGCCAACTCACACAACATATGTGCGCTTCTGAATGCCCAACTACTTGGGAATGGTTGTTCCACCTCTTGGACAACAGTTCCCACAACCCGGAGATTTCTCTAACTTTATGGGCTATTTCGATAGAGAGAAGAAATGTTAGACATGAACCAATTTTACAAAGTCATGTGACTTGTTCATGGGTTTATAACAAGGCTCATCTCGGAGCTTCAACTGCTTAATGTAGAAAATAGGATCACCTGACTACCAAGACTCGTGCAGGTACCCAAGGTTTGATCTCCACCACAACTAGATTTTGCAAAGATAAATGTAGTTCAAGGAGTAGCCATGATGTAGTTCAAAAAGAGCCTATGCAACAGTCCATCACAACTCCAATGGAGTGGACCAGGCTCATAAGCGAGGGTGTCTGATAACATTACTGAACCTCCATTGCTTGAGGCAAGGGCCTATTGTGAGGCACTCCCACTAGCCAATGAACTTAACATCCAAAAGCTTCGCATTGCCTTTCATGTTGTAGTAGTGATAAATGATGGTAGACGAGGCAACTTTAATTCGGTGTTGAAGGAAATTGCGCATATGCGAAAGGAGTTCTTGGTGGTGGAGTTCATCCATGAAGGCATGGCATCCAACACCCACGCCCACAATCTTGCCAGTTATTAGACCATAGTTGATATACCTGGCTCTTGGAGTCTTGGGATAAAATAGTTGTACTTCTAAACATTTTGGACAATAAAACTGAACATAAACCCTATCCTCTTGCACCATCAGCAATTTTGGTCGTTAGATCGCACATTTGGAGGGTTCTTGGTCGCCAATCTCCCTTCAGGTCGCGAACTGGGCTGAATGTCCTAAGGGCCAGCTATTCCGGTGGAAAATTCAGAAGCCTGTGGTTGATTGGGCCCTATCTCCAAGAAAATGCCCATTTTACTTTATCAGTCGGAAAAAACTCCATACTAAATAAAATATCGCTCGCTCCTTTGATGTCCTCTTGTCTCTCTTAAGACCAAGACGGATCCTAGATGTGTTGCGGCCATCCTGCCGGTGTGCCACCCTAGTTTGCCCATCCCCACCCTACTCTGCTCATCCGTATCACCGCATCCTCTCTCTTAATGGTTGGACAACACGGTGTATGAGTCCCCTCTCTTCAGTCATTCAATGTCATGTGGGAAAGGGCCGAAGAGGAAGGGCGGTGGCGATAGTGAATATGGGCCGGAGTTGCTATGGTTGGAAAGTCGCATATCCTCTCTCTCCTACTTCATAAGGGACTAGAGGAATCATGTAAGTTTTAGGTCTACAATCATCTAGAGTTGTTTGAGCATGGTAGGGGAAGTTATTACTTATACTTCGCAATCTATATTATAGCAGTTTCTGTTGTTGATCATATTCATATGGTTTATGAGATGTTTCTTCTTGAGCAAAGATAGTCGAACACTATACTAATGTGTTTCTTTCTCAATCTCCACATATTTCAAAGTTAGTGTAGGAAATAAGCATATATAACAGAGAAATGCCAGATGGTTGCGGATTTTTAACTGGATATTCCAGCAGGTTATTTAACATATTTTTGCCAAGCAGTATCCACAATTCTACAAATGCAGCACCAACTTCACCAACCAAGTCTGTTCTGTCGTGTGGTGCATTTGGATTTACTATTTTAACGAATCTATCACTAGTTGAAGCTTCCTTCATGGTTGTTCATTATTTGAGAGACAGCATTCTCAATATTGGAGTTTTTACTCAACTAAAAAGGTTCTGCTCTTCAGCTCAGTCAGGATGGTGCCACAGAAGTCTGGGTTGTTACTAGATTATTACTTTCACTTAAAAGAGCAGACTCTATTTACTCATAACAAAGTTTGAAATAGTCCAAGTGGTAACCCATGTGAAGCATTCTTTCTCACCGGTCATGATGATAGGCTTGCCTTGAACATAGCTTATTCATTCAACATATGCTTTGATGCAGGCTTATCTGTTTTGTACGTATTAACTTTGTTATGGCGCTTCTGTGGCATCAGAGTATTCAATAGGCTTAGATTTAGTGTAAAAATGTTGGAACTTCCATATAGTTTAAACATCCCTATATGTTATATGCATGTTACCGACTTACAACTATTGATCAACCCTCTTTCCTCTTTTCCCATTCTTCCACGTATATGTCTGGTGTTCGGATTGAAATTGTTCCTACACATTAACTTATGAGATGCATGACGCGAATATTCCACTGATAGAAGAAGTTTGAACAAATACAAATGGGTGGTACATCACGTGTTACATGCTCTAGTAGGCGTAAGCACGGTGACCAGAGCAGAAGACAAGGGGATGCTCAGCCCCAAGAACTAGAGGGCCACATCTCAAACATTAGGTGGATCATTATTGGTGCCAGTTTTGGCCCAAAGACGCGCATCTTATTGGATCTCCTGAAGCATGCACGAGATATGGACGGTGTCTTACCATCGAAGATGCATGCGTTGCCATGGCACCGGATGAACCATGTCATGAGCATGATGATGAAGGAAAGGCCTCGACGATGGATTGTGGGGGCATGACACGGGAAAGTGCCCACCGTGCAATGATGGACCACGCCATGAGCATGATGCATGATCCCTTGATAGAGAAGTTATTTCTCAGATTTGCTCTCAGTTCTGGGTTTAATGGTTCTGAAGAACCGAATGGTTCTAAGACCTATTTCAATGCAAAGGTGCTTAGATGAGGTGCTACGTGCATTAAATACCTTAGCAACTCAACTCCCTAATGCATATGTGCTTAACTTGTTGTTGCTAAGCACACTTTAATGAGTTAGCACATAAAGTCTTTCATGCATTGGTCAAATTGTTTTATTTAAGTGCTTTGCCTAGGTTCTCATGCTTGGCATTGGTTCTTCCTGGGGTCACCAAAATATTCTCTCCCCTCCTTAAATGTTGTGCCATGTCATTTTTTGCTTATGTGGCATGCTTAGCACCTGTCCACGGTGGAGCACAGAGAAGGGCCTAATCCTTTGATACACGAAGTATGCAATAATTGTCACATTCATGAGCCGATGCTACAGCTACCATACATGATATTTGGATCATCTCCGCCTATGAGTTTGATCATGCTAAAATGCTCGCAATAAGTCAACTGCTTCTTCTTGTGCATAATACTAGAATTTTTTTTGTTGCATTCTCTTATGATTTTAAATCAATACGGGTCTACTTAGGCTGCTCGTAATGAGAGTATCATAGGTAGTATCATACATGCCAACTAGGAAATTTTGCAGAGAGACATAGAATTAAATGAAGAAAGAGATGGTCGGGTATCATATCATGATACTATATCATATTAAATAGGGACAATTCCATTTCTCCCCCTAACTTGAGCCAATGATACGTCTCCAACGTATCTATAATTTATGAAGTATTCATACTATTATACTATCCATCTATGATGTTTTATAAGCATTTATATGTCATTTAATATGATTTTTGGGACTAACCTATTAACCTAGAGCCCAGTGCCAGTTTCTGTTTTCTCCTTGTTTTTGTATTTTACAGAAAAGGGATACCAAACGGAGTCCAATTGACGTGCCAATTTTTGAGGATTATTTCTGGACCAAAAGAAGACCACGGAGCATCGGAGTTGGGCTAGGGGAGTCTCGGGCTGCCCACGAGACAGAGGCCGCCCCCCTAGGGCGCGGCCCCCTCTCAAGTGGACAGCCCGGAGGCCCCCTTGACATGAAACCAACGCCAAAAATTCCTATAAATACTGAAACTTTTGGGAATTAACCTAGATCAGAAGTTCCGCCGCCGCAAGCCTCTGTAGCCACGAGAAATCAATCTAGGCCCTCTCCGGCACCTCACGGGGGGGCCATCATCACCGGAGGCCATGGAGGAGGATCTCGAGGGGCCATCATCTCCATGAAGGCCAAGGACCGAGGGGAAAGCCATGGAGGAGGAAGCACAAGGGGGAGAACCTCTCCTCCTCACTCTTGGTGGCACCGGAGTGCCATCGGGAGGGGAATCATCGCCGCGGTGATCGTCTTCATCAACATCACCATCATCATCACCATCCTCATCTCTTTTACGCGGTCCACTCTCCCGCACCCCGCTGTAATCCCTACTTGAACATGGTGCTTTATGCTACATATTATGATCCAATGATGTGTTGCCATCTTATGATGTTTTGAGTAGATATCTTTTGTCTTTTAGTTGATTGATGATCTAGATTGGTACGAGTTGTATGTTTTATTTTGGTGCTGTCCTATGGTGCCCTCCATGTCGCGCAAGCGTGAGGGATTTCCGCTGTAGGGTGTTGCAATACGTTCATGATTCGCTTATAGTGGGTTGCTAGAGTGACAGAAGCTTAAACCCGAGTAAGGGGGTTGTTGCGTATGGGATAAAAGGGGACTTGATGCTTTAATGCTATGGTTGGGTTTTACCTTAATGAATCTTTAGTATTTGCGGATGCTTGCTAGGGATTCCAATCATAAGAGCATACGATCCATGTAGGAAAAGTACGTTAGTTTATGCCTCTCCCTCATATGAAATTGCAATGACGACTATCGATCTTGTTAACAATTGCTTAGGACCATTCCGCACACCGATCCACCATTATTCCACACTCGCTATTTATATTATTTAGTAATATATTCTAACTTTATGATAACAGCACCTACTTTTATATTTTAGCTCTCCGTTGTCATACAAAGTTATCCTCTTTATACCAACAACACAGTTTTATTTCTTGTTTCTAGTTGGAAGCAAACGTTCGTTGCGTGAGTCGTGTCGATGGCGAGATAGGGCTTGAGAGAATATTGATCTTACCTTTAGCTCCTTGTGGGTTCGACACTCCATACTTATCACTTCCACCTTTGGGAATTGCTACGATGATTCCCTGTACTTGGGGATTATCAAGCTCTTTTCTGGCGCCGTTGCCGGGGAGCAATAGCGTGGGGTTGATATTCTCGTGTGTGCTTGTTTGCTTTCTTTACTTAGTAGATTTTGTTTTTCCTTTTTGTTTCTGTTTAGTTGTGGGTGAAACATACAAAAAAATTTAAAGAATGAAAATACCAAAAATATTTACTTGCCTCTCATGCCTAAAAAAGTTTTTCAAAAAGAGAAGTGATTGGAAAGTTATGCATTGAAGAAGTGAGGGTCGACCTTGAGCACTTGAGTTCATGCTGACGGAAACAATGTAGAATTTTTCATGGAATTTTATCTGTAAATAATTATCCCTTTGTATATATCCTTTGTATTATAAAAATTTTGTGACTAGCTTTGGTTGTAGGATGATTAGATTGCTTGTTTACTATGTGCAGAACAAAAACAGAAACTTTGGCTGTAGTGCTTGAATTTTTTACTAGAAAGTCAAATGGGTCTGAAAGCTTTTGCACATTACTTCTGTACAAATTTTTCAAATTGTCAAATTTATTTTATAATTTTTGGAGTTACATAAGTTTACTAAACTTTCAGATTACTACAGACTGTCCTGTTCTTGACAGATTCTGTTTTTGTGTGTTGTTCGCTTATTTTGATGCATCTATGGATAGTATGTGGAGGTATGAACCATAGAGAAGTTGGAATACATTAGGTTTAACACCAATATAAACAAAGAATGAGTTAATTACAGTACCTTAAAGTGGTAGTTTGCTTTATTACACTAACAGATCTCACAAGTTTTTGTTTAAGTTTTTGTGAATGAAGTATTTGAAGAACTAGGAGTTACCGATGTGAGAAAAATAAAGAGAGACAAGAGTTCAAGCTTGGGGATGCCCAAGGCATCCCAAGTAAATATTTAAAAGGATACTCAAGCATCTAAGCTTGGGGATTCCCCGGTTGGCATCCCATCTTTCTTCTTCAACAAATATCGGTATACCTCGGTTTTTGTTTTGTTCACATTGTTTGTGCCCTTTGTGTTTTTCTTTTTCTTTAAGAATGATGCTAGTATGAGATAGCTCTTAATTGATTTGTAGAATTCCCCATGAACTTCACTTATATCTTTTGGAGTATGAATAATACTATAATTTAAAGTAGGTTTGGAAAAGTGTCAAGTTTAGGAATTAGTGATCCCACTATCTTGGAGAGTGTTGAATATTCGTACGATATTTATGAAAGTGGATTTGGAAGAGTGTCAATTTTAGTTAGTATTCCACTATTTCGGAAGAGGTTCCAATTGAGTATGAGAACAAAGTTGCTATTCATGATGCTACTGAAAATTATTATGAGGGAGGAATATGTGCTTGTAGGAGTTGCAATAATGTCAAGTTTCCTCTCTATGTGCTTAAAGTTTTGAAGTTATACTTGTTTTGCCTTCCTATGCTAGTTGATTCTTGTTCCTATAAATTGTGTTCTCACAAAATCCCTAGGCATAGGAGGTGAGTTAGATTTAAATGTGCTAGTCATATTCTTCATGATGCTCTCTTTGTGTTTCAACTCTTTTCTTTTATGCGAGCATCATTGAAATCATCATGCCTAGCTAAAAGCCATTAAAGAAAAGTGCTTGTTGGGAGACAACCCTATATTTACCATTAATTTTTTTGTGTGTATACATGATTAAGCTACTGTATTAATCATGTTTTATAGCTTTTGTTTCAATAAAGTGCCAAGTAAGACCTTTGGGAAGACTTGGGTGAAAGTTAATGTGATCTTGCTGTAAAAAATAGAAACTTTGCGCTCCCGAGATTAGCTGTCATTTTTTACAGAAGAGTGATTTTGACTTGATTCTTTTTTCAGAAGATTAATAGAAAAATTCCTCACGTGCACCAATTTATTTCATAATTTTTGGAGTAGCAGAAGTATGGTTATTGTTCAGATCATTACAGACTGTTCTGTTTCTGACAGATTCTGTTTTCATTGCATAGTTTGCTTGTTTTCTAGTTTCTATGGCTTATATTTCTCAATATAAATTGTAGGAATGATATTTTGAAGTAGGAATTATGTGAAAACAATTATGAACCTTGTCTTTTACAGTACCAAAGTGCATGATTTACTCTTTATCATACTAACCTATCTCACGAAGTTCCATTAAGTTTTGTGTGATTGAAGTTTTCAAGTTTTGGGTGAGATATCGATACGAGGAGAATAAGGAGTGGAAAGACCCTAAGCTTGGGGATGCCCAAGTCACCCCAAGGTAATATTCAAGAAATACTCAAGCGCCTAAGCTTGGGGATGCTCCGGAAGGCATCCCCTCTTTCGTGTTCAAAACTATCGGTACATCTTACTCTGAGCTATATTTTTATTCGTCACATGATATGTGTTTTACTTGGAGCGTCATTTTCTTTTGTTAGTATTTGCTTGCTGTTATTTAGAATAGTGTTTTGCATCTTTAGTTTCAATAAAAATGTCAAGGATAGCCTTTACCATGCTTATTTTGCTAGTATACATGTTGCTGTTTGAAAACAGAAAGTTTACCTCTGTTGCAAAAATTCCCTAGAAAAGTCAGAGCATGATATAATATTGAAACTTTTTGCATAATGAGATATGATAAATATACTACAGTGGGAATTTAATCTCATAATTTTTGGAGTTAGGTAAGTATTGATACTCTTGCATTCTTTACAGGATGTACTGTTTTGACAGATTGCTGTTATGTTTGCATTGTTTGCATATGTTTGCTTGTTTATTGATTCTATTTGAGGATAGGAGTATTAAATATGAAGAGGCATTTAGTATGCAATGTTGAATAATAATTCTAGTGATTTGTTACAGTAGAAAATGATAAGGTTTTGCATTGGTTTATACTAACCTATCTCACGAGTTCTTGTTGAATTTGGTGTGGATGAAGCTTTTGATAAAAAGAGAAACCATGATATGAGAAGAATTAAGGAGACACAAAAGTTCAAGCTTGGGGATGCCAAAGGCACCCCAAGAAAATATTCCAAGAAGTCTCAAGCATCTAAGCTTGGGGATGCCCCGTTAGGCATCCCACCTTTCTTCTTCAATAACTATCGGTTAGTATCGGTTGAACCTAAGTTTTTGCTTCTTCACATGAGGTGTGCTATCCTTGCAATGTCATTTTATTTTGTTTTACTTGCTGTTTGAATAAAATCTTTGGATCTGAAATCTTAAATAGAAAAGGAACCCTCCCATGGCTAGTTAACTATTTGACTACTCAGTGTCTTTCACTCATATCTTTTGGAGTAGTTTGTCATTTACTCATGCGCTTCATGTATCCTATGAGTAAATGGGGGAATGAACTGAATGTCATGAATCTGAACTTTTATATGTTTTGTATGCTTATAACATGGTTAGTGATGACTTCACACATAGAAAGTATGAGGCATAAAAGTTGTTGAGAGTTGGCAAACGTAGTTTTGGTCATCGTTGCAATTAATAGGAAGTAATAAGGAAAGAGAGGTTCACATACAAATATATTATCTTGGACATCTTTTATGATTGTGAAGCACTCATTAAGTATGACATGCTAAAAGAGTTGACGTTGGACAAGGAGGACAACGTAATGGTTTATGTTTTCCGACATCTCAGTTAAAGTATATTGTCATTGACCTTCCAAACATGTTGAGCTTGTCTTCCTCCCTCATGCTAGCCAAATTCCTTGCACTAAGTACAGATACTACTTGGGATTCCAATTACCCTTAAACCCAGTTTTGCCATGAGAGTCCACCATACCTACCTATGGATTGAGTAAGATCCTTCAAGTAAGTTGTCATCGGTGCAAGCAATAAAAATTGCTCCCTAAATATGTATGACTTATTAGTGCAGAGAAAATAAGCTTTGTACGAACTTGTTGTGGAAGCAATAAAAGCGACGGACTGCATAATAAAGGTCCACAAACAAGGGGCAATATAAAGTGACGTTCTTTTGCATTAAGATTTTGTGCATCAACCCTAAACGCGCATGACAACCTCTGCTTCCCTCTGCGAAGGGCCTATCTTTTACTTTATGTTTTTACTTTATGCTTGAGTCAAGGTGATCCTCACCTTTCCCTTTTTCATTTTATCCTTTGGCAAGCTCCTCGTGTTTGAAAGATCATGATATATATATATATCCAATTGGATGTAAGTTAGCATAGGCTATTATTGTTGACATCATCTAAAGGTGAATACGTTGGGAGGCAACACAATAAGCCCCTATCTTTCTCAGTGTCCGGCTGGAACTCTATAACCACAAGTATTGCGTGAGTGTTAGCAATTGTAGAAGACTATATGATAGTTGAGTATGTGGACTTGCTGAAAAGCTCTATTCTTGACTCTTTCTGATGTTATGATAAATTGCAATTGCTTCAATGACTGAGATTATTGTTTGTTAGTTCTCAATGAAGTTTCTGAACCATGCTTGACATTGTGAATAGATTGTTACTTGATCATGAAAAGTTTTATGAGATAAGCTACTATTAAGACACATTTTGATGCTACAAAAGGTGATCGAAATTATCATTGATCAAGCTTGTGCACCTTCTAGCATTCACACTTCATAAATTATTTCTTTTATCATTTACCTACTCGAGGACGAGCAGGAATTAAGCTTGGGGATGCTGATACGTCTCCAATGTATCTATAATTTATGAAGTATTCATGCTATTATACTATCCATCTATGATGTTTTATAAGCATTTATATGTCATTTTATATGATTTTTGGGACTAACCTATTAACCTAGAGCCCAATGCCAGTTTCTGTTTTCTCCTTATTTTTGTATTTTACAGAAAAGGGATACCAAACGGAGTCCAATTGACGTGCCAATTTTTGAGGATTTTTTCTGGACCAAAAGAAGACCACGGAGCATTGGAGTTGGGCCAGGGGAGTCCCGGGCTGCCCACGAGCCAGGGGTGCGCCCCTCCCCCCTCTAGGGCGCGGCCCCCTCTCTCGTGGACAGCCAGAAGGCCCCCTTGATGTGAAACCAACGCCAAAAATTCCTATAAATACTTAAACTTTCGGGAATTAACTTAGATCAGAAGTTCCGCCGCCGCAAGCCTCTGTAGCCACGAGAAATCAATCTAAGCCCTCTCCGACACCCTGCCGGAGGGGGCCATCATCACCGGAGTCCATGGAGGAGGATCTCGGAGGGGCCATCATCTCCATGAAGGCCAAGGACCAGAGGGGGAAAGCCATGGAGGAGGAAGCACAAGGGGGAGAACCTCTCCTCCTCTCTCTTGGTGGCACCGGAGTGCCATCGGGAGGGGAATCATCGCCGTGGTGATTGTCTTCATTAACATCACCATCCTTATCTCTTTTACGCGGTCCACTCTCCCGCACCGTGCTGTAATCCCTACTTGAACATGGTGCTTTATGCTACATATTATGATCCAATGATGTATTGCCATCTTATGATGTTTTGAGTAGATATCTTTTGTCTTTGAGTTGATTGATGATCTAGATTGGTACGAGTTGTATGTTTTATTTTGGTGTTGTCCTATGGTGCCCTCCGTGTCGCGCAAGCGTGAGGGATTCCTGATGTAGGGTGTTGCAATACGTTCATGATTCGCTTATAGTGGGTTGCTAGAGTGACAGAAGCTTAAACCCGAGTAAGGGGGTTGTTGCGTATGGGATAAAAGGGGACTTGATGCTTTAATGCTATGGTTGGGTTTTACCTTAATGAATCTTTAGTATTTGCGGATGCTTGCTAGGGATTCCAATCATAAGAGCATATGATCCATGTAGGAAAAGTATGTTAGTTTATGCCTCTCCCTCATATGAAATTGCAATGACGACTATCGATCTTGTTAACAATTGCTTAGGACCATTCCGCACACCGATCCACCATTATTCCACACTCGCTATTTATATTATTTAGTAATATATTCTAACTTTATGATAACAGCACCTACTTTTATATTTTAGCTCTTCGTTGTCATACAAAGTTATCCTCTTTATACCAACAACACAATTTTATTTCTTGTTTCTAGTTGGAAGCAAACATTCGGTGCACGTAGAGTCGTATTAGTGGCAGATAGGGCTTGAGAGAATATTGATCTTACTTTTAGCTCCTTGTGGGTTCGACACTCCATACTTATCACTTCCACCTTTGGGAATTGCTACGATTATTCCCTGCACTAGGGGATTATCAGCCCACACCCGGATTTTGCCCCTAAATTTCGAGTATGCTCAAAAATACCCCTCTTCTGTCAAGTGACCTTATAGAAATGCCCCGCCGTACAACTTCCGTCTCGTCAAAGTCCTTTGACCATCTCTGATACATTTTCAGACATTTTTGCCCCTTCTGACAGATGGGACCACATGTTGTTGTTTCTTTATTATGTAAAACATTATTTACCAGATTATTTGAAGGGGGGCCCACTGGTCAGCGTCTAAAATACTAACAACTCTATATTGGTTAAGAACTAGTAATTGTGTTTAGCCCTAATTTAACCTCACACTGGCACATCCGGCGAGTGTGCAGCACGCCGGCAACGCACCAGATGGCACGGGATCACGCAAGGAGGGGGGTCAAGGAGCGCTTGAGCTCAATGGGGCTACGGCGGACTAGTCAAGCACGATAGTAGGATGCGGGACCTTCACAGACCACGACAACTGCGATCTCCGTCGGCGGCGAGCGGCGGCGCTAGGTGGGGTGGCGCTATGTGCCTCGGGCAGGCTCTGGAAAGATGGCAAAATGGCCAAGGGATCACCAGGAACTCGAGGACATGCTCAAACTAGGAAGGGCGAGCGTAGCCGAGGAGATCAGGGCGCGGCGGAGCACCACCGGTGGCGGAGAATATGAACACCATGGTGACGATTTGTGGCACCTCCGTTCAATTCATTCAGAGGTAACACTCTATAGGTAGAGGCGAACTTAACAGGTGTGTTTTCTGAGCTTCGAGTTGACTCTGGCCGCGAACTACGCCGGCGATGCACGTACGGACGGACAAGGGAGGACTGAGCCTAGGTGGTTGCATGGACTTTCGGCATAGAACAGGCGCGCACGAGCAGGAGACGATGTGGTGAAGGTTGCTGCAGCGCCTTCTCTGCTGCTCACTGCTCATCTGCACGGCGGCGAAGCTATCATGGTTGCGGCCCAGAGACAGAGAGAGGGGAGGAGGGAGAGAGGGAGAGTTTTTTTTTCTCTTTTGGGTCCCACATGTAAGTTGCAGGGAGAGTTTTTATTTTTATTTTTTTGGGTTGGGCACAATATGTAAATGACAAATGGAGGTAGGGGCAAGAATGTCCAAGAAATTTTTCGAAGATGGTCAAAGGCCCTTGACCAGACGAAAATGGCATGGAGGGTCATTTCTATAAGGACACTTGACGGAAGAGGGGTATTTTTTAGCATACTCGAAATTTAGGGGCAAATGCCAGGTGTGGGCTCAAGTTAGGGGGGGTGGAATTGTCCCTATTAAATAATGTGCTAATACTATGTGTCACGCATGGCAATAATAAAGTCCATTATGATACCAAAATATGATACTCCCCACTATGACCGGCCTTAGCTTCATGAATTGTTTAACGACTTGCTTGATTTTCCAAAAGTTATACTTTGGTTAATATCTTAATTGTCGAGTAATCGAAAATAATTTACTACTCCATCCGTCTAGGTGTATAAGTCATCTTATGAAAACCAAATAATCCCAAAACACTTAGGCGCGGTGCATTAACTCTCATATCGTTTATTGTTTTTTGACATAAATTAAGAAATCAATCAATAAGAGATGTGGGGCGTGTATGCTTTCAATGACTTGAGACTATCAAACACGATATGCAGTGGTCAGTTCATTGCATGTAATGCTATTAATTAGCAAATAAACATTAATTTCTCTCGTTTTTTCCCTCCACCTCAGGCCCGGCCCTGAGGAGGGGCAGGGGGCGGCCGCCCCGGGCCCCCCAAACCCAGGGGGCCCCTCCCAGATATGTTGGACGTTGGTGACCCATCAGCCCGTAGCTTCTCCCGCAATGAAGTTAACCCAAGTAAAGGAAAGACGTAGTAATATTGGAAAGTACACCACACGCATCCAATCACGTCATCCAATCAGTACGATCCTGTCCCGTGACACATGAGATCGCATCCCTAATTCACTGCCCTATTCTCTATTCACTACTAGGAAAAGGCATGCTAGTGGCGCACCGAATTTGCCTTCTAATGGCGCACTCTTCGCGCGCCACCGCATCACGCCATTAGAATTAAATTCTAATGGCGCACTACCGTGCGCCATTAGTATCGGTGTTCTAATGGCGCACCACGTAGTGCACCATTAGTATAGCTGCGAGGCGCCATTAGAATGCCTCCCGGGGCCATATGTACAAATGTGCTTTGGCATTCTAATGGCGCACCAGCAGCTAATGCGCCATTAGTGTGATGATCACAAGGCGCCATTAGTGTCTTGTGTGGTGCGCCATTAGTATGAATATTAGGTTTTATTTTTTTGCTTTTCTGATTTTTGCACAGGTTACAAAATATATTATTGCATAGAATATAGACAGCAGCACACAGCAACATCAGATTCATCAAATACAATAGAAGATTAGTCTCCGAATACAATTCATCATATTAGTCTCCGGATTCAAAAGACCGCACAAAGATAAAACATTACAAGTCTCAAGACCGCGAGTATCGAGTTTGCCTTCACATTACAAGTCGATATCGATCATCTAAACTACCATCACATAGAAGAGAGCTGTGGTCATCACGATGAGCATCATCGCGATCAAACCGGTCTTCATCCGGTTCCTCCAACGCCCTCCTCTCTCCCGCTAGATAGCGGGCGATCTAGATTCGGCCTCCACCCTAGTGGTGTACCTTTGTAATCATTATCGCTGAAACCGTGAACCTGTCTCCGACACTCCTCCCGACCATCGAGACTCGGGAACCTTACCCTTGTACACGACATACGATGGCATCTCTATGCACAAGCCAAACAATGACAATACATAAGCAATGTGTAAGTATGCAACAAAAGGATCGGAAGAGAAAAGCAAGACATTAATAGCACGATTCATGGTCCTACTAATAAATAGCATCGATTACATCTAAGTTGAACAACCGTCCAAACCAAAGAGACATACGAATTCATTAAAGTTTAATTACAACATGAGCCAATCAATGTTTCGAACTACACATCACTACTTTCGACTCCACTCATCGGACAGAGCGTGGTTGAAGCCGCCGTCGTCGTGATGGTCATGAAATCACGGTCATTGTCACCCTGCATTTGTAGCGTTACATCTATCTCACTATTGGACGGTTGATATCGAGGAAGAACTGCCCGCAGGTATGAAGGACATCTTGATGGATGATGTCCGCAAACTCCGATCGGATGCGAAAAATTCTTGTCCGAGGTCCGCGTCTGGACTGCCGACAAGCTCGCGCCCAATCTTTGAGATTATCTGGTAGCGAAGGTGATGATGGTCCTTACGATCGCCGCATGTGATGGAGGGCGTAGTAGGCATCCTTCGACCGCCAAAGCGACTGCTTGACGCAGCAGAACTTCAGACAGTGAGAAGATGTGCTTGCCGTGATTTACGAATCGGCTTTGTGAAGGTGCCTCCAGATAGGCGTGGCAGGGAGAACACCATCAAGAACTTTCTTCACATTTGTGTAGTCTATCATGGAGTTACGGTTCGGTCGAAATACGTGGCCATGGAATATTTCGGGCTTAAGAGGATGAGTGTGCAATGTGTGTCACCGCACGTAACACGTAATGTTAGAAAAAAGAACGATCAAATCTAAGAAATCATATGTTACGGGCGGTTAAGGGATGACTTACTCGGAAAGTAAGGCACAAGGAAGTTATCCTTATCTGCGTTTGCGAATGACGCCTTCGAGGTGTGAACTCGCAACTTGGCGGTCCCCGCTGCTCAAGTGCTTGGCACGCATGTAGAAGGGGTCGACTATCACGATGTCCGGTATTGTCTCTAATGATCCGCATCTGCATGCTCGGTAAAACAGCCGAACGAAGGTGTAGTGCAACGGATGAAGGTTAAACATAGCAAAGATGTCATCAAACCGCAGGACGATCATACCCCGATGTCGCCATCCACAAAGCCCTTGCTCTCGCACCTTGGCCATGAAAACCGGTATGCCACATCCTTCTCTCGAGACGCCGCTTCTCCAAAATCGAACAACATCATGCAGACTCCGCATAGCACCGGTTGCAGATTCAGCATATTTGGCGGTAGCATCGCCCTACCCGCCACATGCACCCTCCTCGAGATATCCTTAGGTGAAGGTGGCCCGCCCCGAGCACGGATCGAACTTCGGTGCCGGCTGGCTCGCACCGGCGCCCTTGTTAGTCTTTCGCTTCCGCCCTTCTTCTTGATCTCCGTAATGGGACCGAGTTCGCTCACGACCGCCTTCTTCAGCGTGTTGGGGCTGATAATATTTCGCGCCTCAGCTATCTGAGGCTCGGTGAAGGCGGGAGCTGGAGGCGTGTCCTGAGAACTGAACGCCAGACGACGCTTGTTGCAATTGGATTTCTCCGCCGTACCAGCTAGATCGCGGTGGTCTTGGCTGGGTTCTTGAGAAAGAGGCCCGCAGAACTCGTCAGCGTACCCATGTTCGGCAAAGTACTTGTCAACTTTGGTAAATGTACCGTCGTCGTTGTCGTCGCCGTCCGGATCCTGTGCCATAGGGCTGTCCGGATCCTGTGCCATAGGGATGTCCGGCAGGTCCGGTAGCGTTGCGGCGTTCTTGCCATGGCTTGGCGCCGGCACGACTGGCGGTCTTGTCTGTGGGGTGGTGTCCCCCGCCCCCAAACGAATCTGGCTCTTCGGCCATAGCAGGGGCCAGTTTACGCAGGTGCCGAGGGTCATCTCATCTTCTTCGTCGCCCCAGCCGGTCGAATCGAGGTAACAGCTCGTCGCAGCTGGCAGCACCGGACCACTTCAACCCTATACATTGTGGTTGGCATCGGATTACCGTGGAACATGGGTTTGCCGGTTGAACGATTCGCCCTTGGCGACATCAACCAACTCGGCGCCCACGGTGCGAGAAGAGTGCAAGGAACGTCGGCGTTGCCCTGCGAAAACATGTATAGGGCGTCAGGGATGCCCAGTCAAAGGCAAGGAGATGAAGTCATCGGCCGAGAGGCTTAGTTACCATGATGCCGTCGAGCTCGGCTAATGTCGAGGCACCGCCAACGGCGGGCGTGCAACTGACGGAGGAGGCGCTTGCTGGCGAGGTGCCGGTCGGCGTACACCCGGGTGCATTAAGCTCCAATGACCGTGCCGGTGCCGGAGACACGAATACCGCCTCCGCCGGAGACACCAATGGCGCCGCCGCCGGAGACACCAATGGTGCCGCCGCCGGAGACACCAATGGCGCCGCCGCCGGAGACACCAATGGCGCCGCCGCGGAGACACCAATGGTGCCGCCGCCAGGCCATGAAGAAGTTCTTGGCCGTGAAGCCGGGAACCGGGAGGCCCTTTGGCTGCCCGCAATCCACGTCGTCAGCCCATGAATCAACGTAGGCACCATGGCGTTGAGCCGTTCCCAGCTGTTGTTCCACTTGCTCTTGGACAAGCTCCGAATCCGCGCCACTTGTGCCTTGAGTGCTTCAACCTCGCGTCGGCTTTTCGAGCTGGCCTTTTTCTCCTTCCGCACACCAGCGGTATAGTATGACCCCCATTTTGTGGACAAGCCTTTGCCGGCCACATGACCAGCTGACGTCGGCTTATCGAGCTTATCCTTCTTTTTCATTACGCTCAACGCCTATTTAAAGGGGTGTCGAAGGGGAGCTCTTAGACGACCCAGCCATCGCTTTCATTGTCCCGCGAAGGAACATGAACCATTTAGAAATATTGGGGATTAATTAGAGTGCAACCATATGGAGCTAATTACGCGGGGGTGTATTCCTTACCAGAACAAGCTCAAGCGCCCTGGTCTTCGGATCCGTGGTAAGCTCCTTTGTTATCGGGTCCTCCTTGTACCAGGCCCTGACATAGTTCCTCGTCTGCTTGTCACCATTGTATTTCTCGAAGCGGGGCGGTAGGCCTTGCTCGGCACGCTCCGCGTCCTCCTTGTCCCATATAGGCTCCGCCACTCTATACCCGCCGGGACCGAGTTTGTGTTCCCCTAAGTTCAACTCCCGCATTTCTTTCCCCCACTGACTTGATTCGGAGGTTGCGGGGCTCTGGCACTTGATCTTGAACTCCTTGTACTCATCTTCGCTCATCAAATGATATTTTGCCTTGATCTTGTCATAACTATCACCTTTATCAATCATTCTCTTCACTGCGCTTCTCCAAGTAGACAGGGCCGTGCTCATCTTCGTGAGGGCGGCATTGTTCACTCTATTCCCTGAGAGGCGTGTGTTTTCAAATTTGGCGGGGAACTTGTATCGTTCGTGCAGCTTCGTGAAGAGGAGGTTGCGCAAATTCCCTCGGTCCTTATGCCTAAGGTTCTCGGTGTTGATCGAGACGGTGCTCCGGAGAATGCACCCGAGCTGAACCGAGTACCCCTTGACTATATGTTTGGGCTCCGTTGGATTCCCGTCGGAGTCCACTTGAGTGAATTCCTCCTTGACGGTGCGGAGCGCATTCGGGCGCCGGTCCTTCCTTTGCTTCTTCGGTTGGCTGCCATCTGTGTGTGCGCCGCCACCATCTATGTGTGCGCCGCCATCATCAGTGGTGGCATCCTCGGCGGCACCATTGGTGGTGTCATCCCCGACGCCACTAGGGGTTGTGTAATAAGGATCGGTGTCTTCCGCGGCGTCATCATAGCGGTGAGGTTGTTCCTCCATCTCTTGGGACAGCTCCTGAATTGCTTGCCGCCCAACCACCGGCCTCATCGTTGTGGGCCATGTTTCTCTCTAAATAGGAAAAAAGTTTGGTCAAAAAGATGGTTATTGTCAAGGAACAAGATCATGGTCTCATGATTTAGGGTTTGTCGACACCGAGGCACCCTAAAAGCCTAAGCTTTCATCATTTAGGTTCTCATCGACACCGAGGCATCCGGGGCAACCAAGTTAAGTTTTCATCATTTAGGGTTTATCGATGCCAAGGCACCCTAGGTTGGGCCTAATCACTTGGCTCTATTGCCACCTATGTTGGGTTTATCATCTAGGGTTTATCGATGCTAAGGATAATTCTAAGTTGGGCCTAATCACTTGGCTCTATTGCCACCTATATATGGTTTAATGCAGCAAGAATGGCAGGGCAGTTGATCCTACTTAACTAAGTACTAAGATACCCCGGCCCATGCATTAGTCGCAAGTACCCCATATGTCTTATTTTTAGCAAAGTCATGCTAAAATTCACGGAAAATTTCAGCATGACCTTTGCTGAAAATAGGACATATGGAGTACCCGAATTTGCCGGAACGGAAGTTAATCGACATTCCGGCAAACTCAAGGGCCTCTCGGGTACAAAGAAGACATCACAAGTTGACAAAATTTCCAAGTAGTACAGCAGAAGAAGATCACAAGTAGTACCAATGAACATATAGTCCAAGACATTCTGAATTTCGATAAATGACAGCAAGTTAACTCATGCCGACAAAGAACAAACTTATAACAACATAAATGAAATTGCAGTTCCAAGTGGGTATGCAAAATAATAAAACCAGATAAATGATTTTTTTCGCTCCACTTAACAAAAATAAAGAAATGATTTCTTTCAATACATCCGTAAGCTGCACATTGCCTAATATGTGTCATAAATGACAAAGCTGCACACTTTATCGATATGTGTCATAAATGACACTAAGATCTCATTACACTCTACATATGCAGCATCTATAGAAAGAGGCCATCAAGAATAATCGGTCTCACACAAAAATCATGCAAGGCACATCTTCTCAGTATCAAGGAGAAAATAAGCGATATTTGGCAAGGTCTTTCGGTACTGTTCAAAGGCACTTGTCTGTTGGAGTAATCCAAAGTGAGTTGTGTTTAATCAAGCAAGTACTACTAGTTATACGTGTGCAAGGTTATTGTGATGGATCAGGGAAGAAGTTCTGGAACTTGTTTTACCTGCAGCCTATGTGGGTTCAGAAGGTAGCGAAATGTTATTGAAATGTTGAATTTGTTCTGGAGATTGCAGGTACAGTTACATGGATATTGCTCTTCATGATTTATACTCAAACATCAATGATCAATGATTAATGATTTATACTCCAGCAATTCCAGGAATGATTTTAGGATATTAGTCTAGATTAGGAGTTTTAAATCGAGTACTCCATCAGATTGGGATACTACTCTAGATTAGTGTAGCCACTATCTAACAAAAAATTTCAGAACTGAATTTCAGAGTACTCTAAATGTTGTGTGCCCTAGTATTTCTATGTTCCCTTGCATTTCTATAACATTTAGTAGCATGACAATTTTATCATGTTGAAAAAAATTCAGTAACATGAATTTGGCTAAGCCAAGCATGATCTTGCTTGCATTGCCGCCTTTGCTACATGAAGCAATAGGGTAGGTTCAGTTTCACTGAATTTTTGAAACTATACATCATTTGCTGAATTTTTGCTCTACATCACTTGCTCTTTGTAAATTATTGCATATATCCAAAGGACTGAATTTTTGAAACTATAGGGAACCTCTTCAGAAACGCAAAAGCAGCTTAACTAAACTGTCTAAAATAGTTAAATCCACTTGATTCTTAGCTAATGCAGGCCAACAGAATGAAATGAACAACGAATTTGTTCTCTGAAATACATGCAAGCCAACAGAGAGGATGTTCTTACAAGGGAGCAAGAAGCCTGCCGCCATGGCCCTAGGGTTTTGTAGGATCGAAAGTATGTCTAGAGGGGGGTGATTAGACTACTTGACAATATAAAAAATTCAGCCTTTTGATGAAGACAAGTTTTTGGCAGATTCACGATTATGATCAAGTCAAGTATCACCCTACACATGCAATTCTAGAGTATAGGCAGCGGAAAGTAAATTGCACATGTAGTAAAGAGAGGTGGAGAAGAGCAAACGCAATTGGAGACACGGAGATTTTTTCTCGTGGTTCCGATAGGTGGTGCTATCGTCAATCCACGTTGATGGAGACTTCAACCCACGGAGGGTAACGGCTGCGAGAGTCCACGGAGGGCTCCACCCACGAAGGGTCCACGAAGAAGCAACCTTGTCTATGCCATCATGGCCTACGCCCACGGAGGGCTAGCCTTACTCGGGGTAGATCTTCACGAAGTAGGCGATCTCCTTGCCCATACAAACTTCTTGGTTCAACTCCACATCTTGACGGAGGCTCCCAAGCGACACCTAACCAATCTAGGAGGCACCACCTCCAAAAGGTAATAGATGGTGTTGATGATGATGAACTCCTTGCTCTTGTGCTTCAAATGATAATCTCCCCAACACTCAACTCTCCTCACCGATTTGGCTGTGGTGGAAGAAAGGATTGAGTGGAAAGCAACTTGGGAAGGCTAGAGGTCAAGCTTCATATGGTGGGAGTGGAGCAACTTGATCTCAACACAAGGGTAGGTAGTTTTCTTCTCGAAATGTAAGGTAGGAGTGGTAGTTCTTTCGATGGCTCTCTCCACGAATGAAGAGGGGTGGAGGGTATTTATAGCCTCCACACAAAATCCAACCGTTACACACATTTGACCAATCTCGGTCAGACCGAAGTTGACAACTCGGTGAGACCGAAAGTTCAAATCATGTGAACGTTGGGATTTTCGGTGGGACCGAAAATACAATCTCGGTTAGTCCGACTCGTCCAAAGACAAGAGCTTGCCAATCTCGGTGGGACCGACTTCATCATCTCGGTGACACCGATTTGATGACAGAAGGTTACAGAAGCTTGGCAACTCAAGTTTCGGTGAGACCGAGTTCAGAATCGGAAAATCCGAGATTTCTAGGGTTTGGCTATATGGCTGAGGTGGTTCATCTTGGTGTGACTGAGTTTAGGAAATCGGTGGGACCGAGATTACTTATGAGTGTATATTGTAGTGAGAGTTGCTGATAGTTTAGGAGATGTATCACTAAGCACTTTGAGCAACCAGATCATCAACATAACCTCATCCCCTTTTAATAGTATTGGCTTTCCTATGGACTCAATGTGATCTTGGATCACTAAACCAAAAATGGAGTCTTGAGCTTTTGCCAATGCTTGCCTTAGCATTTTGAGGGGTCCACTTCTTCAGTCATTGCCATACCCATATCACTGAACTTTCTGAAATGATTCTCAAGAAATTATTAGTTCAATGATATATATGTTGTTATTAATTACCAAAACCACCCGGGGATTAGTTGCACTTTCAATCTCCCCCTTTTTGGTAATTGATGACAACATATAGATCAAAGCTTCGACAAAGGATATAATCAATGAATAATATCGTTGCTTTGAGAAGTATGTGATAAGCAAGAGCTCCCCCTAAATTTGTGCATTATTTAAGATTTGCGTTTGAATGCAAATGCACAATCGATTAGGATCATGGGTCACTCTTCCATGTCACATACATCTTGGTGGAGCGCACAAAATGATAAGAATGAATAGCATGCACCCAATCACCAAGACATGAGTAAATGGTCATACAAGATATGAATAGCATATGATAAGCATTAAGCACACATTAAGGCATAGTACGACCAAGCACTCATTAAGGCATAGTGAAACGTAGTATCAGACACACGGAATGAAACAAAAATCAAGAGTATCTCAAAGAAACCGCAAATGAAACGAAAGAGCAAAAGCGAAAGAGCAAAAGCGACAGCACTCTCTCTCTCGAAGTCCTATGATCTATACAATTTCTCCCCCTTTGGCAACAAGTTACCAAAAAGTTCGAAAAGGCATAGAGCTAAGCGTCACTGGGGACTCTGCTGGCGGCTCCTGTCTGGGTCGATGTTGGAGTTGAGATGGCAGCATCGGCGAAGACTTCAGCTGATGTCTGTGGAGCCGGAGGAGTGGTCACGGAGCTGGAGCCGGAGCAACCGATGGAGCTGTGGGAGGTGCTTGAGGCTGTAGTCCCGTGTCTCATCATCGAATAGCAGCTGATCGGGTCATGTGGGAACCGGAGCAGCTGTTGATAATCATCTGGACTAGGTCATCCTGCATCTCACGCATGAGCTCTTCCTTCTCCCTCTTTGCTTCCTCAATATCTGCCTCAAGCTTGTTGTGATTACTTTGCACTTCATCGACTTCACATCCAGAGCATGGATCTTGTCTTCAACAATCCTCTCAAGACTCTCCCGAGACTGCATAATGCTGGCCAGCGTTGTTCAATCCTCTGGTAGCTTCAAGGAGCTGCTCTCCAACACTCTTTGGTTTAGCTGCTGCTGCTGCTGCTTCCTTCTCAGCTTTGGCTTTCTTGGCAGCTTCAATCTTTGCTTGACCTTCAACTGACGTTGGATCCTCCTCATCCATCACAACTACATTGTCCTCATGCTCAGGCTGCAGTGGCAAGTGTGGTCTATCCAACAAGTATGTGCCCGTGCCAAACTTGGCATTGATAAGCATCTGAATGTGCGGGCCAAATCCACACGACCTCTTCTGGTCAGCTGCAGTCCTCTTGATAGTCTCAACTATCAAGTCCATCACCTTGAAAGGTGCCTTCTCATCAAGTATATGCAGCATGTTGATAGAGTACCCTCTGATCATGCGATGATCTCCAGACTTAGGCATCAAGGTATGCCTCAGAATAGTGTTTGTGGTAGGTAGACCTGCCTGGAGATGATACACTGAGCCGAGCTTCCAGATTTCCACATCCTTAGCTGGTACCTTGTTGTACATATTCTTCATGGATTAATGGTTCTTCTTGGGAATACCATAGACATCAACATCATCCTCTCTCTGCACTGGAGAATTCAGCAGTGCTGCCCATTCTTCAACAGTTGAAGAGAATCTTTGGCCTTCAGTCATCCATGTGATCTTTCCATCTGGATAGAAATGAGTCAGGCATAGAATTGCATGATCATCTCATCATTCCAATCATCACCGACCTACAAAGTCTGCAACGCCACATGCGAGAAAGCTCTCATGCACATGTGGAAAGAAGTCTCTGTGCTCTTCACTGTCAATGTATGCCCAGTCAACATAGCGAGTGTCTGCAACTATGGGCTTCTTGTCCATCAGCACAGTCTCATAGAAGTCCTGCTGCTCTTTGGTGTGGAATCTTGGATCAACAGCAGTTCTTCTCCTCACAGCATATGGATCAGCTTGTCTCCATAGCCTGAGACCTCTATCCTTCCTTTCCTTCATGTTCTCAGCTTGAGGATGAGCATCATTGTGAAGTGGCAGTTTCTGTCGAAGTTTCAGCAAAACTGGTGCCTCATCATCTGACACAGCTGGTGGCACATCATCTTTCTTCTTCTCTGAAGCTAGAATGTTCCTGACAGTCTTCTTTGGCTTGGCAGCAGGCTTTGCTGGAGCTGCCTTGACTGGAGCAGATGGCTTGGGCTTAGAAGGGGCTCCTGCCCTGATGGCATCACCCATGAACTTAGACTTCTGAGGAGGAGGCTGGGGTGCTTCCTCATCCTCATCTTCCTCTGCTGCATCATCATGCACAATCCTCTTCCTCTTGGAAGTTTTCTTCACCTTGCTTGTAGTTTCCTCTTCCAAACTCAGCTTCTTGGCAACAAAGGACTTCTTCACTTTTCGGTGCCTTTCTTGGTTTGTTGCCCTTGATGCTCTTTGGCAACAACTTTTCTCTTTGGCTTGGAGGAGACCTCTTCCTCAACAATGAAATCGAATCTTCTTCATCGAGTTTCTCTTCTTTACGCCCTGGTGGCTGCAGGAGGCAAACCACTTGGTGTGCTCCTCTCACCATCATCTGAAAAGCTCTTGGGCTCGGGACTAGTGCCCGCCTCGGATTTCAGCAATAGGTGACTCCGCCTGTTCGCTGTCACCGGCATCGACATGGCCGACAACCCGTGAATAGATAAGGTATAGGCAGTAGAAGAGTTATCACAAATCAGAAGATTTTGCAAACAAAATGAGTTCAAATTCTAGTATTAGGTTTTCACAGAAGACATTTCGGTCAGACCGAGTTTAAAATTCGGTGAATCCGAAGTGTTCAAACAGAAGCATTCACACCACTTTCGTTTGGACTGAAGTGGGTTTCGGTCCTGCCGAAAACACTAGGGTTTCACTAAATCCTCATTTCGGTCGCACCGATTTGCACAACTCGGTTGGACCGAAAGGTGAAGTGCAATGGCCAGAGGCCAAATCGGTCATACCGAGAATGTAAAATCGGTCTCACCAAGATGTGTTCGGCGGAAACCTAACCCTAAAACTTTTACTCGAACCTAATCCAAAAGATCTAATCTGGTGTTCAGGAAGATTTCAAACGTGGCAAGATGCTAGGCAAACCAAACGTGCATTGAATCGGAGATGGGAGCACGAGTGGGATCGAAACTCACCCTAACTTGGTGGAGTTCCTCTACGGCGGCAACGACACGGAGAAGATGTCCGTTGACGGCGACGGAGACCTACGGCGAGGGCGCAAAGCGATTTACGCACGGAGACGATCCGGAGACCACGGCGACGGCAAAGAAGGGGTGTGGGCGGGCGTTTTGAAGTAGAAATCAACGCTGCCCTCGGAGTATATATACCCTTTGTGTCGGTGGGACCGAGTTGTAAAACTCGGTGGCACCGAGATGGATAACTGCAGGGCAGTTACACACTTCGGTCACGCCGAAAATTGCAACTCGGTTTCACCGAGGTGAAAACCTAGATCAATCCAAGTGCTTTCGGTTTGACCGAGTTTGAGTGGGTTGGTCTGACCGAAATCACTTAGAAGGTTTTGGAAGTTAGCCCTTGACGGATCGGTGGCTCCGAGTGCTCCTCACTCGGAGGGTCCGAAATTGACTTGTTCAAAGTTTGTGATGTAAGCATGAATAGAATTTGAGACAAGAAAGCATAGATAGCTAGAGGAGGTACTTAGGCATTCCTGTCCATCCATTTGGTCAGAAAAATCAAAACGACCAAAGCAACAAATGGATGTCCTTGAATGGATAAAATCATGCATCCAACATGCTCACACAATAAGATAGCAAATGAAATATGTGTCAAACATGCACAAACAAAACTCTAGCTACTATCACACAATTTGTCAATGACTAGGTCATCTTTATATGAGTATATTGACTTAGGAGTCAAATGAGAACATTTGATCATAGGTCATACTCATCGTTTAAGCAAAAGTGGGGTTACCACTTTTACATAAAGCATTGATGTGTTCACATCATTTGAAGATGCTTTAGCTCAATTCTTTAGAGCAAAGCTCCCCCTAGATGTGAGAACCCCTTTTAAAGGGTCAAACTAACCTTGGGTTGTCGTAGTAGACTTCATGTAGATGTTTAAGATGTGGATGCTCAATGTTGATGAAGATCATCAAGAGTTGGGAGCAATCCTATGGATTCGGCACTTTCAATACCTACATGGGTTAGTCCCACAAGGAACAAACAAGGATATCCATGGACATAGATTGAAGTACACAATAGATGATGTCCATGAAAGCAATGATTACCTTGTCCCTTGACTTACCAACAAGAGGGTTTGTGACTCCATGAACTAGTGCATAATGTGGAAGTTGGTTGCACAAGTTTTGCCAAAATGAATGTGAGTGAAGTATGTTGGCGGAGTCACCCTCAAGAACTCTCTAGTTCTTCTTCTTCGGGATCCACATCATCTTGATGGGAATCCTTGGGGTTGTAGTTGAGCTTGACGAAGTAGAACTTGACGTTTCCTTGGGAACCCACTTGACCATGGCTTTAGGTGCTTCAATAAATGCATCAATCTCCTCTTGAAGCTTGTCCTTGCCTTTTAGCTTGTGGTCTTGTGGTGGAAGGTCATCCTGTGCTTGTTCCACATTGGAAGAAGTAGGATCATACTTCTCCTTTTGAGAAACAAACTTTGGAGTGGGATATTGACCTTCTTCCCATTCAACACCCTCGGCGTTGAACTTTCGCTCAAAACCAATTCCTTGATTCTTCCGGTGCCTTCCTTGCTTGCGAACAATTTCCTCAAAGTTCTTGCTTCCGGCAAGGCTCTTGTAGACACCTTTCTCTATAATCCCTTTCAATAAACTATTTTCTTGCTCAAGTCTAACTTGGCTTGAAACATTGTTAGTGGAATCAAGAGAACTACTAGAAGCAACAATATTGGATTTAGCATGGTTATTGTTACTACTAGAGGAAGAATTTTTCTTATGCTTGTCATGCTTAGTTTAAATAGGTGGCAAGAAATTAGACAAGAGAAGTCGTTTGGCAAGATATGAAGAACTCTTCTTTCGAAGATCATCATTGATTGCTTTTAGAAACTCATGTTCTTGCTCTAGATTGAGCTTCTCGAAGCGTAGCTTCTCATGAGATCTTAGGAGCTCTCTATGATCTTCTTGAGTTGTTTCATGAGCTAACTTAAGAGTGTTTAGTTCTTTAGTTAGACGCTCAATCTCCTTCATAGCATTGTCATTCGACTCTTCTCGACTATAAAGACTACTAGCATGTTCATCATTACTAGGCTCACTAGATTTGTCATGTAAAAGCTCATCTTCACCAAGCAAGTCATCCTCATCACTATCAAAGTCAATGAATTCAGGGTGTGATACCTTGGGGCCTTTAGCCAGAAGCATCTTCCAATTCCCTCATTTGGTGAATCAAATAAGTCATAGGAGTTGGAGTTGGAGGACACGAGAGCAAGACCGCAACACCTTCATCTTGACTGTAGTCGGAGTTGGAGTGATAGCTTCTTTCGAATGATTGTCGGAGTCGGGCCGGAGACCCATTCACCTACATGAGCTTGATGTTTTCTTCTTGTGTAGCTCCTTAATGACTTGTCTTTCCTCTCCGAATCCTTGCTTCTCCGAGAGGGTCTTCGTTCATAACGATCATCTCTACTCCTTCTCTCTTTCCGAGGTGACTCTTCTCTTGAGCTTCTTCTTCTTGGTGATTCTTCTCTTCTCTTGTGGGGAGCCGAACACTCATTTGAGTAGTGTCCGGTCTTCCACAATTGTAGCAGATTCGATCACGACTAGAAGATCTCTTTTCATCATATGATCTAGACTTTGAGCTTCTCTCTTTGCTTCTACTCTTGTAGAATTTGTTGAAGTTCTTCACCATTAGGCTTATCTCTTCATTGGAAACTAGCTTGTCACTTGAGGTTGAGGGAGCATCACTTGTAGCTTTGTAAGCACCACTTGACTTGTTGTGAAGCTCTTCCTTATCCTTAAGTGTCATCTCATGAGCAACAATTCTTCCAATGACTTCGGTTGGCTTGAGATTCTTGTAGTTTGGCATCATTTGGATCAAAGTGCACATGGTGTCATACTTTCCATCCAAAGCTCTGAGAATCTTCTTGATGATGAATCGGTCGGTCATTTCTTCGCTTCCTAAGCCGGCAATCTCATTTGTGATGAGAGCAAGCCTAGAGTACATTTCAGCGACTCCTTCACCTTCCTTCATCTTGAACTTGTCAAGTTGACCTTGAAGAACATCTAGCTTTGATTCCTTCACGGACTCGGTACCTTCGTGCATTTTGACCAAAGTATCCCAAATCTCTTTTGCATTCTCAAGACGGCTGATTTTGTTGAACTCCTCGGGACACAAAGCATTGAAGAGAATGTCACAAGCTTGAGCATTGTTTTGCAACATCCGCAATTCATCCGTTGTAGCTTCACGATCCGGAACTTTTCCTTCCTCAAAGAATTCACCTTGCAAACCAACACAAATAATGCCCCATGCGGCTGGGTTATGGCCAAGAATATGCATTTTCATTTTATGTTTCCAACTAGCAAAGTTTGAACCATCAAAGTAAGGACCTCTACGAAAATTACCCTCACTAGATGCCATACTCTCCTAGGTTGTGAAACCAAGCTTATGGAGTCCAATGCAATGGAAACCAATACAGTGGAGACCAAAGCTCTGATACCACTTGTAGGATCGAAAGTATGTCTAGAGGGGGTGATTAGACTACTTGACAATATAAAAATTCAGCCTTTTGATGCGAGACAAGTTTTGGCAGATTCACGATTATGATCAAGTCAAGTATCACCCTACACATGCAATTCTAGAGTATAGGCAGCGGAAAGTAAATTGCACATGTAGTAAAGAGAGGTGGAGAAGAGCAAACGCAATTGGAGACACGGAGATTTTTTCTCGTGGTTCCGATAGGTGGTGCTATCGTCAATCCACGTTGATGGAGACTTCAACCCACGGAGGGTAACGGCCATGAGAGTCCACGGAGGGCTCCACCCACGAAGGGTCCACGAAGAAGCAACCTTGTCTATGCCATCATGGCCTACGCCCACGGAGGGCTAGCCTTACTCGGGGTAGATCTTCACGAAGTAGGCGATCTCCTTGCCCATACAAACTTCTTGGTTCAACTCCACATCTTGACGGAGGCTCCCAAGCGACACCTAACCAATCTAGGAGGCACCACCCTCCAAAAGGTAATAGATGGTGTTGATGATGATGAACTCCTTGCTCTTGTGCTTCAAATGATAATCTCCCCAACACTCAACTCTCCTCACTGATTTGGCTGTGGTGGAAGAAAGGATTGAGTGGAAAGCAACTTGGGAAGGCTAGAGGTCAAGCTTCATATGGTGGGAGTGGAGCAACTTGATCTCAACACAAGGGTAGGTAGTTTTCTTCTCAGAAATGTAAGGTAGGAGTGGTAGTTCTTTCTGATGGCTCTCTCCACGAATGAAGGGGGGTGGAGGTGTATTTATAGCCTCCACACAAAATCCAACCGTTACACACATTTGACCAATCTCGGTCAGACCGAAGTTGACAACTCGGTGAGACCGAAAGTTCAAATCATGTGAACGTTGGGATTTTCGGTGGGACCGAAAATACAATCTCGGTTAGTCCGACTCGTCCAAAGACAAGAGCTTGCCAATCTCGGTGGGACCGACTTCATCATCTCGGTGACACCGATTTGATGACGTAGGTTCTGAAGCTTGGCAACTCAAGTTTCGTGAGACCGAGTTCGAATCGGAAAATCCGAGATTTCTAGGGTTTGGCTATATGGCTGAGGTGGTTCATCTCGGTGTGGTGAGTTTAGGAAATCGGTGGGACCGAGATTACTTATGAGTGTATATTGTAGTGAGAGTTGCTGATAGTTTAGGAGATGTATCACTAAGCACTTTGAGCAACCAGATCATCAACATAACCTCATCCCCTTTTAATAGTATTGGCTTTCCTATGGACTCAATGTGATCTTGGATCACTAAACCAAAAATGGAGTCTTGAGCTTTTGCCAATGCTTGCCTTAGCATTTTGAGGGTCCACTTCTTGAATATTGCCATACCCATATCACTGAACTTTCTGAAATGATTCTCAAGAAATTATTAGTTCAATGATATATATGTTGTTATTAATTACCAAAACCACCCGGGGATTAGTTGCACTTTCAGGTTTGCAGGTGAGGGGTGGAGGAGAAGGGAGGAATCACCTGGGGGAGGGGATGGAGGAATGGAGGAAGACGCCGGCGTTGAAGCTCCGGCAGCGGCTCCTCCACTCGCCTGTCTCTGCGTCTTGGCTTGGGCGGAGGACGTCGAGGAGGCCGCGGCGGAGGGGGACGGCCTTGCGCCTTGCGGCGCGGGCACGGGCGTGGGGGACGGCGAGGCGGCGCGACGCGGGCGGAGGAGGGACGGCGCGGAGCGGGCGCGGGCGGGGGATTTGGCAGGAGCCTTGCGCGGAGGAGGACGGCGAGATGCGGGGCGGGCGCGGGCGAGTGGGGCGGTCGTCTCCTCTGGCTCAAGGGGCGGGCGACGGCGCTGGGCGACGGGCGCAGGGGCAAAGTTAGGTCGAGTGGGGGATCTGGCGAGGGAGGCAGAGGCGCGGAGGAATAGGTGGAGGAAGCTTTCTAATGGCGCACCACACGCCGGTCGCCATAGTACGATTGTTCTAATGGCGCACTACCCTCGTGCGCCATTAGAATTTTGTTTTAATCTAGCCCAAGAGCCATATCTACAGCCCAACCCTATCTACAATGTAACCCACCCACTAGTCCGACTCACAAGACGCAAAGACACACACACAGAGGTCTTGGGTTCGATTCGGTGATCCCCAATATTTTTTATGCATTTTAAATGGTGTTTTTATATTTATTTTGTTTAAATATGTTCAAACCTGTTTAAATCATAACAGTAATATTTTTATGCATTTTAAATGCTGTTTTTATATTTATTTGTGTTTAAATATGTTCAAATTTGTTTAAATTATAACAGTAATATTTTTATAAAATAGTAAAAAAATCAAAAATATGTTCAAAAGTCTTGGTCTTGGGGCCGGGTGCTCGGCGGTGGAGCGGGAGGTTGCGATGGGTGGAGCTAGCGGGAGGTGCTTGGTGCGATCGAGATGGAGGGGGATCGAGATCGAGATGGAGGGGAATCGAGATCAAGTGTCCTCATGAATTCAAAAGTGCCCATGAAATTTAAAAATATTCATGATATCAAAAGTGCCCATGAAATACAATCGAGAAATGAAGACTACGATTTAAATACAATCGGTCTTAGCTAGCTATCTGCTCACAATCTTCTTGCCCTTCTTTTTCGCAAACGGAGTTCTTCGTGGAACGGACGTCCTTTAGGTAGGGTGGTCCCGCTTCTTCTTGTGGTGTGTGCTGCTACTTCATCGTCGTCGTCATGTTCGATCTTGGTCGCCGTGCTTGTCAAGTCTTGCTCATTGGCTACTCCATCCATTCCGATGATCTTCCTTTCGCCTCTCCTCACGACAACACGACCGGGCTTTGGCGGTCGGTAATGAAGAAGCATTGGTCCACTTGGGAAGCCAGTACCCATGGCTCATTTTTCGCGGTGACGTTTATGCCCATGTCTTGATTTGGCTTCGGGTATAACCATGGTGGTGAAATACGGTCTTCTTTTATGACGTTTTTGGCCCATCTAACACGGAACATCGGGACCTTCTCTCCAGTGTAGCTCAGCTCCCAGATCTCCTCGATCCTTCCATAGTATCTGTCCTTGTCGTTACCGGTGTAGGATTCCATCGTTACCCCGGAGTTTTGATAACCATCGCTCTTCATGTCCTTGTCCTCGATGTAGAATGTGTAGCCGTTGATATCGTACGCCTCATAGGTCATCAGGTTGTGCTCGGCGCCCTGTGACAAGGCGAATATGAGTTGTTCTTCCGCGGAAGAATCCTCATGTAAAGGGTACGACAGAAGCTTCTGCTTGAGCCAACGCGTGAAACATGAGTTGTGCTCTTTGAGTATATCTCCGTCCGTCCTCTGTTGGCCTCGGTCATTGTACGTCTTCTTAATAAAGGTTTTGTGCTCTACCACCCAAGGATCGACCACGTCTATATGTTGTAGCGCAACTAGGTTTGCTCTTTCAAAGTCGGCGAGTCGACCCTCGAAGTCGACACGCATTTCGGGCGACCCTCATGGTGACCCCATCCAATGAGCCCGCCGAGGTGCCCGCTGACGGCGGACCAACGGGTTCTCGATGCCTAGATAATTCGTGCAGTAGGAGATGCACTCTTCGGTCAGAAAGCCCCTGGCTATGCTTCCCTCTGGACGTGACATGTTGCGAACGTATCCTTTGATGACACCATTCATCCTTTCGAACGGCATCATGCTATGCAGGAACGTCGGCCCGAGTTGGATGATATCCTCCACTATATGGACCAGCAGATGCACCATAACGTCGAAGAATGCGGGCGGGAAGTACATCTCAAGCTCGCATAGTATCACCACGATCTCTTCCTGTAGCCTTCTGAGTTGCCTCACGCCAATCGACTTCCGAGAGATGACGTCGAAAAAGTTGCATAGGCCAAATAGCGTTTCACGGACGTGCGCGTCCATGATCCCACGGATTGCAACTGGAAGTATCTGCGTCATCAACACGTGATAGTCGTGAGACTTCATCCCACTGAACTTCTGCTTCGCTGGGTCTAGGTATCTGCTTATCTTCCCAGCGAATCGTAGGAAGTTTTACTCCTAGGAGGCAGGTGAAAAACTGCTCGATCTCCTCCTGACTTAGAGTGAAGCACGCGGGAGGGTAGTCATTTCGGTCTTCTTGGCCTTTTTGCCTTTGCGACGACTTTCCGTGTCCTGCTTCGCCTCATCATCATCATCATCATCATCATCATCATTAGCGTGAAGCTCCCGCCGATGCCCATTGATTTCAAGTCCGCCTTGCTTTCGCCCATCTTTGGTCCTCTCGGCATGTTGAGCAGGTACCAAGCGGACTCTCGCACACGTTCTTCATGATATGCATGACATCAAGGCTGTGAGGCACACGGTGGATCTTCCAAGACGGCAAGTCCCGTAAAAGACCTCATTTTCCATACCTTCAGCAGCGGCTCTGGCGCCTTTCGCATCTTTCCCGGCAGTGGGCAGTCTTTCCAATTTTTCAACAGCTTGTCTATTTCCTCGCCGCTCCTCGTACACGGGCATTTTCGGGGTTCGGTTTCACCATCGAACAGATCCTTGCGTTTCCTCCACGGGTCATCGTCGCGAAGCCACCTTCGATGTCCCATGAACACGGTTTTCGAAGACCGGGATCTCTATCTAGTCGGGCGATATGTTGTGTCATCCATGCACCTTATGCATCCGAAAATCCGTGGACTACCTGCCCGCGAGATATCCGTAAATCGAGATAGTCGTGCACCGTCGTGAGCGGTGCGGCTCTCATAGGAAATATTCTTTCTTTGCGGCGTCCACGTATTGGTGGCGTTTTCCACAGCGTGTCTAGCTCCTCCTTCAAAGAGCCCCGGATCTGATTGATGTCGTTCCTGGTTGTTTCGGCCCTTCAATTAGCATACTCATGTGAATGTACTTCCTCTTCATGCACAACCGGGGAAGGTTGTACATCCACACAAACACAGGCCAGGTGCTATGTGTGCTTCTCGGCTGCCAAACGGATTGACTCCATCGGTGCTCGCGCCCGGCCACGATGTTCCTTGGATCCTTTCCAAATTCGGTCTTGAAGTTCAACGCTTGCACCGCTCGCATCCTTAGGGTGACTCAAATCTTGTCTTTTTATCTATCTCCGGATCATTTCCGTCATCTTCCCGCTTCTTCTTCTCCCTATCCGCGTGCAACGCAGGAGCTTTGCTACCTTAGGGTCCGCGAAATACCGCTGCAGACGAGGAGTGATTGGAAAGTACCACACCGATTTTCGAGGAGCTTTCTTCCTCTTCTTGTATCGAGTGACGCCAAGACACCGACATATGGTAGACTCAGCGTGCTCGTCCCGATAAATGATGCAATTGTTCATGCACACATGGTATTTCACGTCGCGATAAATCGAGAGGACACACGATTTTCTTCGCCTCCTCGAACTGGTCGGGCACTTGTTCCCCTTGGGAAGACATTCGTGCGAAATGACATGTTCTCGTCGAAGCATCGTCGGTCATTTTGTGTTTTACCTTCATCTCGAGCCATGAGCGTTACTTTCAAAGGTGGTATCCTCGGCCTGCATCCTTCATACAATGGAGTAACCGCGTCTATCTCCAGTTGATCCAGCTTGGCTTTCTCTCGGCGGCAGCTCTTGCGTTATCCGTCCGCTTGAGAAGCAGCTCTTGAATATGAGGGTCCTGCACCCACCTCCATCATCGCTCTGCTCCGGCATCTTCATCTTCATGATCATGCCCTTCGTCTTGATCTTCCTCATCATCATGTACGATATCTTCTACATGATGATCGTATCTGAAGATCACCGTCGTGATCATGTCACGGAGATTCTTCGTCTTCGCCCGCCCTCGCCATGCGGTGGTACTTGTCTTGTCGCCCTTCCTCATTTCTTGCCGCCCGCCATGGACGACTTGATAGTCATCTTCATCACCTTGCCACCGATAGCCATCCATGAAACCACGCAAGAGCGGTGGTCCCGCACCGCTTTCGAATCCGGTCCGCAATAAGGCTCTTCACTTGCATCTTCGACATGGACATCTTATCTCCGTCTCGTTCTTTTGAAGCATCTCGGCCTTCATGAGCTCAAAAACCTATTCACGATGCCTTCACCATCGTGCGGACCATGGTCGTCATGGGTAGAGCAAAACGATATGTTAGAACCAAGAAAAATTTGGCATGACCTTCCCTAAAAATAGGACCAAAAAGAATGCATAGTGCCAAAATTCTCGCCAAACGGAAATGAATCAAAACATTCCGCAAAATATTGGCAACTATCGCATATTTCAAATACCGGTACCTTCAAACACAAACATATATGCAACACCACAAACACTTGCAACACCACAAACATACATAGATCTAGCTAGGCCACAAAAGTGCATGTGCACGTTGTTGGAGCGAGCTAGGGAGAAAAAAAGTAGATATATATCATGAAGATAGCTTTCCTTACTTACCTATCAAAGAAGGTAATTTCACCACTTAATTTTGTTGAATCTATGGTGGAAATGAGGTGAGGAGGAGGAGATAGCCAAAGCTTGGAGAAGGAGGTGGATGGAATGAAGTGGGAAAGTGAGTGGGTAGGTGTGGGCTGTCCAAAATATCTTGTTGGTCTAGGTTACTAATGGCGCACCGTGAGGCAAATGCGCCATTAGTAACCTAATTACTAATAATGGCGTCGGCAGACGGTCGCCATTAGTAGTTTTGCAAAAAGTAAAAATAATAAGTATATATACTAATGGCGCATCTCCTCTTAGTGCGCCATTACTAGTTTAAACTACTAATGGCGCACCAAGCAGGCGATGCGCCATTAGTAGTTTTGCAAAAAAAGAATAAAACAAAATTTACAGTAATGGCGCACTGCCTGCTTGGTGCGCCATTAGTAGTTATAGATAGTAATGGCGCATTATGGACCAGATGCGCCATTAGTATGTATGGGAAAATGGAAAAAAAATAATTCATACTAGTGGCGCACCCTGTTTACGGTGCGCCATTAGTGTCTTCCACACTAATGGCGTATCACAAACAGGTGCGCCATTAGTATATAGTAGTGGCGCACTGCTTCCGCGGTGCGCCATTAGAATCAATCCTATCTATAGCCCTTTTCCTAGTAGTGATTCCTTCGTCACAACCTCTCGATCACAAGTTGCAGGCCGCCGGCAGATACAATTCTCCAGTAGCTGGCTGCAGCGAGGACTCAAGCACATCGCCAGGCCATGGGAATTGACAGCGCCGAGCGCCTCCGGCCGGTATCCAGTTTCCAGGCGTTGGGCGTACGATGTGGACTGCAAACGCGAACACGTACATCGTCGAGTGCCTCATTGCTGACCATCTAATCAGGGAAGTCGATGCGATTGGTATGAGGTATATCATCGTACTATTACCTATTCCCCAATCCTTATGTATGTATTAATTAAGTAATTTGCCTTCACATACATATATGATGCATATCTTGCACAGATAATGGTTTGGCAATACTATGCATCTATAAGAAACTGTTGGACAAAATTGACGTCGACCCAATTATAAATGAATTTGCAACGAGAATTATTTTAAGAGACTCAAACTTATGTATCTATGTATATTTCTTTTGCCTTTGTTTGGTAATTCTGTAGTCAGGTTTTTGGATGTTTTCTAGGATCGGAAAATGTCTAACATTTGTAGTTTTCGTTTGTGCACATGTATGTCCTCAGTAGAAGAATGAGTGATCATGTGTCATGCGAATCATGAACTTAAGGTGCGCAATGCTCACCAGGATGTTAGAATAAACCTTTAAGATAACATCTAGAAAAACTAGATGCAAATATCAAAGTTGGGTCCATTAAAGTGTTTATTTGTAATATTAGAAAATGCCTTATTATTGTGTGACCCCTATATTAGGGCCCCCCTGATTTTTTGCTTCGCCCCGTGCCCCCAAAATCGCAGGACCGGCCCTGCTCCACCTTGGTTGCGATGCACAATCACCTAGACGGAGGGAATAGCATTGTTTATCTTCATTCTTTCATTCTCTCCATCGGAACATTTGTAAAGCATTTAAGTAGCAATCATCGCTGTTTAAGGACCACATACTTAGACCCAAATTTAACAACTTTCAAGGCTGTTCGATCGAAGATAAAACCCCACCTCTCGTATTTTATTCCTTTGTTACGAATCTATGAACATTACTCACCGACATAATAAGCATGGCATCTTGGACCATGCCTCCACAGTAGTTCTCTTGGGTCAATGTACTAGAACTTTATTTTATTGTCTAATAAACAGGCCGCATATACTCCTATCATTCTATTAGGCAAATAGACGGGCGCGGCAACGCGTGCCTTCAATGATCTAGTTGATCAGTAGAGGACATGTTTTTTTCAGGTAGTAAATGACGTGGTTGATGTTTTAGAAAAAATAGGGCTTCCACTTTTCCTTAAAAAAAGATTAAGATTTTTTGTGAGATTTTTTTACCCCACAAGGATTTATTGCACGTTCAGATTAGTACATTATTTTGCGCCGATAAAGATGATTACATCATTACATGGGTTTGTCGTTAAATCTCTTAAACGGAGCTGGCATCATGGCCTTGAGCCTTATCTAGCATTTCTCCAGTTCAGCCTGTTGACGGTAGCACGCAGTTGCCTATCTCTGTAAAGGAAAAGAAGAAACACAAATAAGATGACCCGTCTCTACTCCTAGACATCTTCTCTGAGAAAAAAATAATACTAACTTGGTTGCTGGTAGACGATGGAACCAGCGCCGTTAAAGTTGCAGGAATTGGCGGAGCGGCCGTTGTGCTGGTAGTAGTCGTTGAAGGCGTAGGACGCGTGCGCGACCTTGGTGTCGGGATCGAAGCAACGCGCGCCGCGCTGGATAGCACTGCAGTCTGCGCCGTGGCCACACGCGTAGTCTAGTGCCGTCTGGAGTCGTGTGTCCCCGACCGCCGCATTGGCTACGCACCAGCTGCCTGCCGTCTTCGGGTCGCAAATGCCTTCACACATTTGTACTGTGAAGCAATCTCAACTCTGAAATACTAGCGTGTTCAACGATGACGAGCTTAGCGCGAAACTCACCGGCAGGTTGCTGGTAGACGATAGAAGCAGCGCCGCTGAAGTCGCACGTCCCACTGGCGCGGCCCTTGCGCTGGTAGTAGTCGTTGAAGGCGTAGGACGCGTGCGCAACCTTGGTGTTGGGCTCGTAGCACGGCTTTCCCGGCTGGATGGCACCGCAGTCGGCCCCGTTGCCGCACGCGTAGTCCAGCGCCGCCTGCAGGCGCGCGTCCCCGACGGCCGCGTTCGCCACGCACCAGCTGGATTTGGTTGGGCCGGGGCTGGGGCTGCCGCCGGCCCTGAAGTCGACCGCATACACCGGCTGCCCGCTCGGGTAGAACAGGCCGAAGTTCTGCTCGTCGGCGGGCTTGTCGTTCTCGTTGAAAAGGGCGAAGATGTACACGGAGATGTCGTCGGCGGCAGCGCCGACGGCGAGCGAGCTGTACGTGGTGCTGGCGCCGCCAGATTGCACGTGCTTGACGAGGTTAGCGTTGTACGCTTGGGCGTTTTCCTTGCTGGCCCCCACCGCCTGTGGGCAGTAGGAGCACCACCCGGATTCCCCTGTTACCACGGGCACATGTCGGCGGTGCGCTCCCCTGAGCAAGGTCTCCACGGTGCGCTTGGTGGAGGAGGCCCGTAGATTGTCTATCGCGTAGTACACGGCGTCGAGCTGGGCGTCAAACAGGTTGTCATACCTGACGCCGGTCCCATCGTCGACGACACCGTCGTTCGGGCGGAACGTCGCGTAGTTGAGGTTGATTGTGTCTGATTGGGACGTGTACGTGTAGTACGGGTAGATGTTGGCCATGAGGTAGGAGCCCGTCTGCTCCAAGAAGTCGATCATGGGACTCATCACCGACTGGGCGATGTCGTCCTGGAAGAGGCTCTTGGATGGCGGGAACGATTTCTTGAGCGCGTTGAATGCGATCGGCGTGGTGACCTTCACGGCGTCGGCGAGGCCCAGGCCAGCCAGCGCCGCCTGCACGTTCCTCATGGCCGGGAGGAGCTGCGACGTAAGTCCCTTGGCCTGGTTGAAGACCTCGTTCCCTACCGTCACGCCACGGATATCCGTGGCGGGGTAGTAGGGCATCAGATTGTTCTTAGCCCACTGCACGGCCCAGTTGGGATCCGCGGCCGCAAGGGCGACGTTCTCGTTGGGCACCGCCACCACCAACTTGATGCCGGTGTTCTTCATTGCGGTGAGCACCGTGGAGTCGGTGTCGTACACCCTCACCATCGTGATGCCGTTGCTCTTCAGCAGCTGCACCACCGACGCTGGGTCCATCAGGTTGTTCCCGATCCTTCCGTAGCTCACGCCCACCTCGCCCGCTTCTGCAATGTAGAGTACATCAAAACCGATGCCCCCGCCGGAACTTAATTTATACTACGTCACGGTTATTACCTGCGCACGTGAAGAAGAGCATTGGCAATGCGGCGCAGAGGAGGAGGAGGAGGCGACTCAGGCGAGTGAGCGCCATGCTATGCTGATGTCGATTGTGGAGAGGGCAGAGAATGAGGAGGCGAAAGGATGGGGAACAAGCAAAAGGAAGAGCGTGAATTTATAGCCAGCGCCATGCATAGGGATTTGAGGCTTGGCGTCCGTTTTCTTTGGCAAATAAACGATATGCGTGACTTCGGCGACGAACCGATAGCAAAGTACGACCGATAGTTTGTAATTTCCCCATGTGTGTTGACTGTGGGTGTGCAAGTTGCAGCAACTTGAAGAGGAGGCCTGAAATCGGATGTTTTGCCCGAGGGAAGGCACACCCCCGTTGCTGCTACTCCCCTTAATGTTTTGTCAATTCGTGTGGACAAAAAAACCACACATTTCAGGTAGTACAACGACTAATTAAGCGTACTTTGAATTTCTATTTTCAGAAATGGGGTTTACCAAATTTTTAATATGGCCGTACATGCACGCTCTAGACAGGTCAAGTAAGTCGCCGATTAATTAAGCATGCCTTGAGGGACTGCATTGCTACCCCTTCTTCCGTTGGTGCATCCATGTAAGGTTCAAAGAAATATCTTGACCGATCTGAGGGAAGAGACTAGGCAACACACTATACCTCAACACTTCCCCTCACGTGTGACTCCCTCAGGCCTAAACGTGGACCGAAAGTGGGCTGCAATTTAATTGCGTCAGCCGGGTCTTGAACTCAAGACCTCTTGGCTCCGATACCATGTACAAATGCATGCTCTAGGCAATGCAACCAAAAGACCGATCTGAGAGAAAAGACTAGGCAACACATTATACCTCAACAAGGATGTTCCCCTACTCTATTGGCCGGCTACACGTTTCTTGGACTTGTGTAGAGCATGTAGACCAATTTTGTATCGGTTTTGCTCGAGCTGGTGGCCTTCCTCACCAGTCTATCCATGCATGCGCGCAGTTGTACCACTGTGGGTAGTAGAAAAGGGACTAGCTATAGAGGTAAGTCCATTGAAACAATAATTTGGATCAATTGGTTTGTTTCAAACCGTCCTATGCAAAACAAACAGCCAGATGGCCTTCTGCAGGCTTCTAACGTCATGTTCATCTTCTTCCCCAACCACCCACTCCCCCGCCAACCTCATCGCTGACCACCACCGTGATGGTACCGCCTCCGCACTATCCCTCTAAACCGGCGAACGACCAGATTTTTTCGTGAGCCTTTCCCCCCTCCCCCCCCACACACACATAGAGACACACTCATAACCGTCAAGTTTTTTACTCGTCTATACCGATTGTCGTCGGTTGTGGCTCATTTCTATCTGAGGCCCAGCAGATCGCAGCCAAGCCGAGCCAAAACATATGTTTGGTGACCCCGGCAAGGCCATTAGCTAGAATTCTGAGTTAGAGAATGAGGAGGGGTACCAGGAGACCCCTAGCCACGATCTGATACAGCACCAGACCAGTTTGGCCAGGACACAATGGAAAAGATATGATTCGTGTCCTCCAGGTCTCCGCAAAGAGAACATTTGTCCGAGCCAAGCCATTGCGCTTACGAATTTGGTCCGCAACCTGCAGGCGACCCTTAAAACCTTGCCACATGAAAATCTTAATTTTGGGAGGGTTCTGAGCACGCCAGATAGGTCTAAACTTTGAAGTGAGAGTACCAGAAATTAACTTGGCATACAGAGACTTAACAGAAAAACGACTAGAGGCAGAATGGGGCCACACAATGGAGCCCTCGTTCTCCGAGAGCACGTGGATGAAGGCAAAAAGTCGCTGCCAATCATCAAACTCTTCAGGAGAAAGAGAGCGTCGTCGGAAAGCCAAGTCACAATTATTATCGGAGAGAGATGGAGATCTCCGGGTCCGGGCAGTAAGAATAAAGCGTAGGAAAGGCCACATCAAGAGTAGTCTCTCCACACCACCAATCGAGCCAAAATCGAGTTGACTTGCCATTACCCACCACAAATCTAACATGATCTTTTAAAATAGGTCGGACTTTGACAAGATCTTTCCAGAACTGGAAACCTCCCAGGGAAGAAGCAAACATAGGACTGGAATTAGGAAAGTACTTAGCTTTAAGGATGGAGAACCACAGGGAACCCACCCCATTTGTCCTGATTTTGCGCCACCATTTAATAATAAGACACTTGTAGCACTGTTTAAAATGCCCAACCCCCTAAGGTTTTTGGGCCGGCAAATTTATTTCCATTTCACCATTCTATATTTGCGTTTATTGTCTGCTGCATTCCAATAGAAGGCACCCCTGTGTTTATCAAACCCTCCATGAATACCGCCCGAGAGGAGGTAGAAACCCATGATAAACATCGAAAGGGAAGATAGGCAAGCGTTGATGAGACACACATTTCCTGCATTAGTATTATATTTGCCCTCCACGGCATGACGCTATTACCCATCTTGGAATCTACAGGGCGAAATCCTTAGTGAAAGTGCAACTAATCCCCGGGTGGTTTTGGTAATTAATAACAACATATATATCATTGAACTAATAGTTTCTTGAGAATCATTTCAGAAAGTTCAATGATATGGGTATGGCAATGACCAAGGAGTGGACCCTCAAAATGCTAAGGCAAACATTGGCAAAAGCTCAAGACTCCATTTTTGGTTTAGTGATCCAAGATCACATTGAGTCCATAGGAAAGCCAATACTATTAAAAGGGATGAGGTTATGTTAATGATCCGTTGCTCAAAGTGCTTAGTGATATATCTCCTAAACTATCAAGAACTCTCACTTCAAACATACACTCATAAGTAATCTCGGTCCCACCGATTTCCTAAACTCACCACACCGAGATGAACCACCTCACCATAAAGCCAAACCCTAGATATTTCGGATTTTCCGATTCAACTCGGTCTCACGAAACTAGTGTTGCCAAGCTTCAGAACCTTCATCATCAAATCGGTGTCACCGAGATGATGAAGTCGGTCCCACCGAGATTGGCAAACCCTAGTCTTTGGAAGAATCGGACTCACCGAGATTGTATTTTCGGTCCCACTGAAATCCCAACGCTCACAAGATTTGAACTTTCGGTCTCACCGAGTTGTCAACTTCGGTCCGACCGAGATTGGTCAAATGTGTGTAACGGTTGGATTTTGTGTGGAGGCTATAAATACCCTCCACCCCTCTTCATTCGTGGAGAGAGCCATCGAAAGAACTACCACTCCTACCTTATATTTCGAGAAGAAAACTACCTACCCTTGTGTTGAGATCAAGTTGCTCCACTCCCACCATATGAAACTTGATTTCTAGCCTTCCCAAGTTGCTTTCCACTCAATCCTTTCTTCCACCACAGCCAAATCGGTGAGGAGAGTTGAGTGTTGGGGAGATTATCATTTGAAGCACAAGAGCAAGGAGTTCATCATCATCAACACCATCTATTACCTTTTGGAGGGTGGTGCCTCCTAGATTGGTTAGGTGTCGCTTGGGAGCCTCCGTCAAGATGTGGAGTTGAACCAAGAAGTTTGTAAGGGCAAGGAGATCGCCTACTTCGTGAAGATCTACCCCGAGTAAGGCTAGTCCTCCGTGGGCGTATGCCATGATGGCATAGACAAGGTTGCTTCTTCGTGGACCCTTCGTGGGTGGAGCCTCCGTGGACTCTCGCAGCTGTTACCCTCCGTGGGTTGAAGTCTCCATCAACGTGGATTGGCGATAGCACCACCTATCGGAACCACGAGAAAAATCATTGTGTCTCCAAATTGCGTTTCTCTTCTCCACCTCTCTTTACTACATGTGCAATTTACTTTCCGCTGCCTATACTCTAGAATTGCATGTGTAGGGTGATACTTGACTTGATCTCCATTGTGAACTTGCCAAAACTTGTCTTAATCAAAAGGCTGAATTTTTATATTGTCAAGTAGTCTAATCACCCCCTCTAGACATACTTTCGATCCTACAAGTGGTATCGAGCTTTGGTCTCCATTGTATTGGTTTCCATTGCATTGGACTCCATAAGCTTGGTTTCACAACCTAGGAGAGTATGGCGTCTAGTGAGGGTAATTTTCAGAGAGGTCCTTACTTTGATGGTTCAAACTTTGCTAGTTGGAAGCATAAAATGAAAATGCATATTCTTGGACATAACCCCGCCGCATGGGGCATTATTTGTGTTGGCTTGCAAGGTGAATTCTTCGAGGAAGGAAAAGTTCCGGATCGTGAAGCTACAATGATGAATTGCGGATGTTGCAAAACAATGCTCAAGCTTGTGACATTCTCTTCAATGCTTTGTGTCCCGAGGAGTTCAACAAAATCAGCCGCCTTGAGAATGCAAAAGAGATTTGGGATACTTTGGTCGAAATGCACGAAGGTACCGAGTCCGTGAAGGAATCAAAGCTAGATGTTCTTCAAGGTCAACTTGACAAGTTCAAGATGAAGGAAGGTGAAGGAGTCGCTAAAATGTACTCTAGGCTTGCTCTCATCACAAATGAGATTGCCGGCTTAGGAAGCGAAGAAATGACCGACCGATTCATCATCAAGAAGATTCTCGAGCTTTGGATGGAAAGTATGACACCGTGTGCACTTTGATCCAAATGATGCCAAACTACAAGAATCTCAAGCCTACCAAGTCATTGGAAGAATTGTTGCTCATGAGATGACACTTAAAGATAAGGAAGAGCTTCACAACAAGTCAAGTGGTGCTTACAAAGCTACAAGTGATGCTCCCACAACCTCAAGTGACAAGCTAGTTTCCAATGAAGAGATAAGCCTAATGGTGAAGAACTTCAACAAATTCTACAAGAGTAGAAGCAAGGAAAGAAGCTCAAAGTCTAGATCATATGATGAAAAGAGATCTTCTAGTCGTGATCGAAACTGCTACAATTGTGGAAGACCCGGACACTACTCAAATGAGTGTTCGGCTCCCCACAAGAGAAGAGAAGAGTCTCCAAGAAGAAGAAGCTCAAGAGAAGAGTCACCTCGGAAAGAGAGAAGGAGAAGAGATGATCGTTATGAACGAAGATCCTCTCGGAGAAGCAAGGATTCGGAGAGGAAAGACAAGTCATCAAGGAGCTACACAAGAAGAAAACATCAAGCTCATGTAGGTGAATGGGTCTCCGGCTCCGACTCCGACAATCACTCCGAAAGAAGCTATCACTCCAACTCCGAATACAGTCAAGGTGAAGGTGTTGCCGGTCTTGCTCTCGTGTCCTCCAACTCCAACTCCTATGACTTATTTGATTCAGCAAATGAGGGAATTGGAAGATGCTTCATGGCTAAAGGCCCCAAGGTATCACACCCTGAATTCATTGACTTTGATAGTGATGAGGATGACTTGCTTGGTGAAGATGAGCTTTTACATGACAAATCTAGTGAGCCTAGTAATGATGAACATGCTAGTAGTCTTTATAGTCGAGAAGAGTCGAATGACAATGCTATGAAGGAGATTGAGCGTCTAACTAAAGAACTAAACACTCTTAAGTTAGCTCATGAAACAACTCAAGAAGATCATAGAGAGCTCCTAAGATCTCATGAGAAGCTACGCTTCGAGAAGCTCAATCTAGAGCAAGAACATGAGTTTCTAAAAGCAATCAATGACGATCTTCAAAAGAAGAGTTCTTCATATCTTGCCAAACGACTTCTCTTGTCTAATTTCTTGCCACCTATTAAAACTAAGCATGACAAGCATAAGAAAAATTCTTCATCTAGTAGTAACAATAACCATGCTAAATCTAATGTTGTTACCTCTAGTAGTTCTCTTGATTCCACTAACAATGTTTCAAGCCAAGTTACACTTGAGCAAGAAAATAGTTTATTGAAAGGGATTATAGAGAAAGGTGTCTACAAGAGCCTTGCCGGAAGCAAGAACTTTGAGGAAATTTTTCGCAAGCAAGGAAGGCACCGGAAGAATCAAGGAATTGGTTTTGAGCGAAAGTTCAACGCCGAGGGTGTTGAATGGGAAGAAGGTCAATATCCCACTCCAAAGTTTGTTTCTCAAAAGGAGAAGTATGATCCTACTTCTTCCAATGTGGAACAAGCTCAAGATGACCTTCCACCACAAGACCACAAGCTAAAAGGCAAGGACAAGCTTCAAGAGGAGATTGATGCATTCATTGAAGCACCTAAAGCCATGGTCAAGTGGATTCTCAAGGAAACGTCAAGTTCTACTTCGTCAAGCTCAACTACAACCCCAAGGATTCCCATCAAGATGATGTGGATCCCGAAGAAGAAGAACTAGAGAGTTCTTGAGGGTGACTCCGCCAACATACTTCACTCACATTCATTTTGGCAAAACTTGTGCAACCAACTTCCACATTATGCACTAGTTCATGGAGTCACAAACCCTCTTGTTGGTAAGTCAAGGGACAAGGTAATCATTGCTTTCATGGACATCATCTATTGTGAACTTCAATCTATGTTCATGGATATCCTTGTTTGTTCCTTGTGGGACTAACCCATGTAGGTATTGAAAGTGCCCGAATCCAAAGGATTGCTCCCAACTCTTGATGATCTTCATCAACATTGAGCATCCACATCTTCAACATCTACATGAAGTCTTCTCGACAACCCAAGGTTAGTTTGACCCTTTAAAAGGGTTCTCACATCTAGGGGGAGCTTTGCTCTAAAGAATTGAGCTAAAGCATCTTCAAATGATGTGAACACATTAATGCTTTATGTAAAAGTGGTAACCCCACTTGTGCTTAAACGATGAGTATGACCTATGATCAAATGTTCTCATTTGACTCCTAAGTCAATATACTCATATAAAGATGACCTAGTCATCGACAAATTGTGTGATAGTAGCTAGTGTTTTGTTTGTGCATGTTTGACACATATTTCATTTGCTATCTTATTGTGTGAGCATGTTGGATGCATGATTTTATCCATTCGAGGACATCCATTTGTTGCTTTGGTCTTTTGGATTTTCTTTTTGACCAAATGGATGGACAAGAATGCCTAAGTACCTCCCCTAGCTATCTATGCTTTCTTGTCTCAAATTCTATTCATGCTTATATCACAAACTTTGAACAAGTCATTTTGGACCCACCGAGTGAGGAGCACTCGAGCCACCGATCCGTCAAAGGCTAACTTCCAAAACCTTCTAAGTGATTTCGGTCGACCAACCCACTCAAACTCGGTCGACCGAAAGCACTTGGATTGATCTAGGTTTTCACCTCGGTGAAACCGAGTTGTACTTTTCGGCGTGATCAAGTGTGTAATCGCTGCGCTTATCCATCTCGGTGCCACCGAGTTTTACAACTCGGTCCCACTGACAGCAGAGGGGTATAAATACTCCGTGGGTCGCGCGCATTGATTCCTACTTCAAAACGCCTCGCCCCCACACCCCTTGCTGCCGTCGTCGTGGTCTCCGGATCGTCTCCGTCGTCACCTGTGCGCCCTCGCCGCAGGTCTCCGTCGCCGTCAACGGACATTCTCTCCGCGCCGTTGCCGCCGTAGAGGAACTCCACCAAGTTAGGGTGAGTTTCGATCCCTCTCGTGCTTCAACCTCCGATTCTATGCACGATTGGTTTGCCTAGCATCTTGCCACGTTTGAGATCTTCCTTAACACCAGATTAGTTCCTTCGAACGAAATTCGAGTAAAAGTTTTAGGGTTAGGTTTCCGCCGAATACATCTCGGTGAGACCGATTTTACATTCTCGGTATGACCGATTTGGCCTCTGGCCATTGCAATGCACCTTTCGGTCCAACCGAGTTGTGCAAATCGGTGCGACCGAAATGAGGATTTAGTGAAACCCTAGTGTTCTCGGCAAGACCGAAACCCATTTCGGTCCAACCGAAAGTGGTGTGAATGGTTCTGTTTGAACACTTCGGATTCACCGAATTTTAGACTCGGTCGACCCAAATGCATTCTCGTGAAAACCTAAAACTGAAATTTGAACTCATTTTTTGCAAAATCTTCTGCAGTTTGTGATAACTCTTCTTCTCGCCTCGCCTAATCTATTCACAAAGTTGTCGGCCATGTCGATGCCGGTGACAGCCGAACAGTCCGAGTCACCAATTGCTGAAATTCCAGAGGCGGGCACTAGTCCCGAGGCCAAGAGCTTTTCAGATGATGGTGAGAGGAGCACACCAAGTGGTTTGCCTCCTGCTGCCACGGGGCGTAAAGAAGAAGAATTCGATGAAGAAGATTCGATTTCATTGCCGAGGAAGAGATCTCCTCCAAGCCAAAGAGGAAAGTTGTTGCCAAAGAGCATCAAGGGCAACAAACGAAGAAAGGCACCAAGAACGAAGAAGTCCACTATTGCTAAGAAGTCGAGCATGGAAGAGGAAACTTCAAGCAAGGTGAAGAAAACTTCCAAGAGGAAGAGGATTGTGCATGATGAAGCAGCAGATGATGATGATGATGAGGAAGCACCCCAGCCTCCTCCTCAGAAGTCTAAGTTCATGGGTGATGCCATCAGGGCAGGAGCACCTTCAAAGTCCAAGCCATCTGCTCCAGCAAAGGCAGCTCAAGCCAAGCCTCTTGCCAAGCCCAAGAAAACTGTCAGAACATCCCACTTCAGAGAAGAAGAAAGACAATGTGCCACCAAATGAGTCGATGATGAGGCACCAGATTCTTGAAACTTCGTCAGAAATTGCCAATCACAATGATGCTCATCCTCGAGCTGAGAACATGAAGGAAAGAAAGGATAGAGGTCTCCGGCTATGGAGACAAGCTGATCCATATTGTTGTGAGGAGAAGAACTGCTGTTGATCCAAGATTCCACACCAGAGAGCAGCAGGACTTCTATGAGACTGTGCTAATGGACAAGAAGCCCATTGTTGCAGATACTAGATATGTTGACTGGGCATACATTGACAGTGAAGAGCACAGAGACTTCTTTCCACATGTGCATGAGAGCTTCACTGCATGTGGTGTTGCAGATTTCGTTGGTCAGAAGTTGACAGATTGGAATGATGAGATGATCATGCAATTCTATGCCATCGCTCATTTCTATCCGGATGGTAAGATCACATGGATGATGAAGGCCAAAGATTCTCTTCAACTGTTGAAGAATGGGCAGCCTTCTGAATGCTCCAAAGGCAGAGAGAGGATGATGTTGATGTCTATGGTATTCCCAAGAAGAACCATGAGTCTATGAAGAACATGTACAATGAGGTACCAGCTAAGGATGTAGAAATCTGGAAGCTCGGCTCAGTGTATCATCTCCAGGCAGGTCTACCTACCACAAACACAATTCTGAGGCATACCTTGATGCCCAAGTCTAGAGATCATCGCATGATCAGAGGGTATTCTATCAACATGCTGCATATACTTGATCAGAAGGCACCTTTCAAGGTGATGGACCTGATAGTTGAGACTATCAAGAGGACTGCAGCAGACCAGAAGAGGTCATGTGGATTTGCCCCGCACATTCAGATGCTTATCAATGCCAAGTTTGGCACGGGCACATACTTGTTGGATAGACCACACTTGCCACTGCAGCCTGAGCATGAGGACAATGAAGTTGTGATGGATGAGGAGGACCCAACGTCAGTTGAAGGTCAAGCAAAGAGTGAAGCTGCCAAGCAAGCCAAAGCTGAGAAGGAAGCAGCAGCTAAACCCAAGAGTGTTGGAGAACAGCTCCTTGAAGCTACCCAGAGGATTGAACAACGCCTGCCAAGATTATGCGATCTCGGGAGAGTCTTGAGAGGATTGTTGAAGACAAGATCCATGCTCGATGTCAAGTCGATCAAGTGCAAGTCACTTGTCAACAAGCTTGAGGCAGATATAGAGGAAGCAAAGAGGAGAAGGAAGAGCTCATGCGTGAGATGCAGATGACCTAGTCCAGATGATTATGAACAGCTGCTCCGGTTCCTACAAGACCCGATCAGCTGCTATTCCAAAGGATGACACGGGACTACAGCCTCAAGACCTCCCACAGCTCCATCGGTTCCAGCTCCAGCTCGGTGACCACTCCTCCTGCAGCCACAGACATCACCAAGCCTTTGCAGATGCAGCCATCTCAACTCCATCAACCTGCATAGAGCCGCCAAGAGAGTCCCTAGTGACGTTTAGCTCTATACCTTTCGAACTTTTTGGTAACTTGTTGCCAAAGGGGGAGAAATTGTATAGATCATAGGACTTCGAGAGAGAGAGTGCTCGTTTTTGCTCTTTCATTTCATTTGCGGTCTTTTTGAGATACTTTTGAGTTTTTCGAGACATTCCGTGTGTTTGATACTACGTTTGCTCTACTTTGATGAGTGCTTGGTCGTACTATGCCTTAATGTGTGCTTAACGCTTATCATATGCTATTCATATCTTGTATGACCATTTACTCATGTCTTGGTGATTGGGTGCATGCTATTCATTCTTATCATTTTGTGCGCTCCACCAAGATGTATGTGACATGGAAGAGTGACCCATGATCCTAATCGATTGTGCATTTGCATTCAAACGCAAATCTTAAATAATGCACAAATTTAGGGGGAGCTCTTGCTTATCACATACTTCTCAAAGCGACGATATTATTCATTGATTATATCATTTGTCGACGCTTTGATCTATATGTTGTCATCAATTACCAAAAAGGGGGAGATTGAAAGTGCAACTAATCCCCGGGTGGTTTTGGTAATTAATAACAACATATATATCATTGAACTAATAGTTTCTTGAGAATCATTTCAGAAAGTTCATGATATGGGTATGGCAATGACCAAGGAGTGGACCCTCAAAATGCTAAGGCAAACATTGGCAAAAGCTCAAGACTCCATTTTTGGTTTAGTGATCCAAGATCACATTGAGTCCATAGGAAAGCCAATACTATTAAAAGGGGATGAGGTTATGTTAATGATCCGTTGCTCAAAGTGCTTAGTGATATATCTCCTAAACTATCGCAACTCTCACTTCAAACATACACTCATAAGTAATCTCGGTCCCACCGATTTCCTAAACTCACCACACCGAGATGAACCACCTCACCATAAAGCCAAACCCTAGATATTTCGGATTTTCCGATTCGAACTCGGTCTCACCGAAACTAGTGTTGCCAAGCTTCAGAATCCTTCATCATCAAATCGGTGTCACCGAGATGATGAAGTCGGTCCCACCGAGATTGGCAAACCCTAGTCTTTGGAAGAATCGGACTCACCGAGATTGTATTTTCGGTCCCACTGAAAATCCCAACGCTCACAAGATTTGAACTTTCGGTCTCACCGAGTTGTCAACTTCGATCCGACCGAGATTGGTCAAATGTGTGTAACGGTTGGATTTTGTGTGGAGGCTATAAATACCCTCCACCCCTCTTCATTCGTGGAGAGAGCCATCGAAAGAACTACCACACCTACCTTACATTTCGAGAAGAAAACTACCTACCCTTGTGTTGAGATCAAGTTGCTCCACTCCCACCATATGAAACTTGATTTCTAGCCTTCCCAAGTTGCTTTCCACTCAATCCTTTCTTCCACCACAGCCAAATCGGTGAGGAGAGTTGAGTGTTGGGGAGATTATCATTTGAAGCACAAGAGCAAGGAGTTCATCATCATCAACACCATCTATTACCTTTTGGAGGGTGGTGCCTCCTAGATTGGTTAGGTGTCGCTTGGGAGCCTCCGTCGAGATGTGGAGTTGAACCAAGAAGTTTGTAAGGGCAAGGAGATCGCCTACTTCGTGAAGATCTACCCCGAGTAACACTACAAGAAATATGTCAACTTATGACCTTCTGTCAGTGACCCTCGAAGAATTGGTCATAAATCCATGACCATTTTAGACCAATTGGTCAAAAGCTGTTCTGGGGGCTCCAAACCCTGAACCATTGCGACCATTTTGGTCAGAAAGGTCGTAATTTCCTTACACGAAATGGTCACAAAGCAAATAGTGCTAGTCCGCTGCCTTATTTCTAGTTGTTAACGACCAATATAGATGGTCATAGCCTTGTAAATTGTGGTGGGTTGCTATGACTAGGCGCCACCTCATCGGTTTTGCCTATGTGGCATGTCCATGTGGCGATTTTGCCCTAGGTTGTGAAGCAACCTATATTTCTATCATTCCAAAAATTCCCAAAAAATCTCATAAATTCTTTGGGTCATATCTTCACAAATATGTAAAACCTTCCTTGCCTAGTTCAAAACTAATTCAAAAATATTCATTTTCCTATTCTGTTCAAGGTGTAACAGTTTGTGAAGGAAGTAACACTTTGGCATGTCCAAATAGTATCCATTTTCTCTGAGTGCTTTCCTATGCCCAAATAACGATCCTCCACCAAATGCCACTCAATCCATTCATTATTTTGAGCCGAGCTTCAACATTCATATTTATGTCCAAAGTGTGGTGGTTTGCAAAGCAAGTACCACCTAGGATCCTCCTTTTGAGCTGAAAATTTATGAAAACGGTCTTCTTAGTAACTGATCATCCTCACCAAAACTCACGCCCATTAGCCATGTACATTTCCGCATCGCTAATCAAACACTTGGCGCTAATTCATGTTTGAGCATCGATTGGTCTCCGCGTGAGAATCTTATGTTGTAATTTTCTTCCTAGCACCAACCTGGGGAGTGCCGAACCCACTAGACATGCCTAGGCCGCCCAGAACACATGGCAACGCCACGGTCATGCGGTGACCACGCTTGGGCATGCAAGTTTACGCTCTAGAGTTGGGTACCTCGCCACCGCCCAAACCTCGACGTATCGCCACCAAACAATGTATTTATGATTAAATAGGTCCTTATGTTACTAGAAATGATTTTTGGAAAAAATAAATAGCAAACTATGAGGTGGCTGCAGTTCAAATTTGACCCGCTCAAATTTAATCGGCGAAATTTGTCTTTTTCACGAGAGGTGGATCAAAAATTATACACCAGACCATTTTGTCAATTGTGCATTAAATATGGCCTAGTATTTTATAAAAATGATTTGGTCCAATTTTGCAACAATTATTTGGTAGTTCCTTCACAAAAAACCTCCTTTCGCACTCGAAAAATGGAAAATGGTTTTTTCGTCCAACGAAAATGAAAACTTCCTTAGGCAACATTGTTTGCTATTCCAATATGCACCCTTGTGCACAATATGAGATCATTTGAACAAACTACGCCATGAATGTGGCCATAAGATTGATCATTTGGCTTGAAAGCCATGAATCTTCACACTTGATAGCTCATTCACGAGAACACTTTTTAAAATAATTACCGATTACAAGTTTATTATTTTTCCTGGAAACTTGGTCACATATAATGACACAATGCGAAGGTTTTCCAATTTTTGATTTTTTGAATTTTTATGCCTGTTTCAAAATGCGGTCAAAACGGCGGGCTTGACCGTTCCTAGCTAGTGGTTGAATCTTGGAATTTTTTGGTGTTTCTATGATTAAATAGATACTTATGTACCTAGAAATGATTTTTGAAAAATAAGGAGCAAACTATGAGGCAGCTACAGTTCAAATTTGACCTGCTTCAAATGAATCGATTTACAATTTGTCTTTTTCATCGAGGTGGATCAAAACTTTTTCACCCAACCGATTTGTCAATTGTGCATTATATATGGCCTAGTATTTTATAAAATGATTTGGTCCAATTTTGCAACAATTATTTGGTAGTTCCTTCACAAAAAACCTCCTTTCGCACTTTCGAAAAATGGAAAATGGTTTTTTCAGTCCAACGAAAATGAAAACTTCCTTAGGCAACATTGTTTGCTATTCCAATATGCACCCTTGTGCACATTATGAGATCATTTGGACAAACTATGCCATGAATGTGGCCATAAGATTGATCATTTGGCTTGAAAGCCATGAATCTTCACACTTGATAGCTCATTTCTGAGAACACTTTTTTAAAATAATTACCGTATTACAAGTTTATTATTTTTCCTGCAAACTTGGTCACATATAATGACACAATGTGAAGGTTTTCCAATTTTTTGATTTTTTTTTGAATTTTTATGCCTGTTTCAAAATGCGGTCAAAACGGCGGGCTTGACCGCTCCTAGCTAGTGGTTGAATCTTGGAATTTTTTGGTGTTTCTATGATTAAATAGATACTTATGTACCTAGAAATGATTTTGGAAAAATAAAGAGCAAACAATGAGGCAGCTGCAATTCAAATTTGACCCGTTTCAAATGAATCGGCGACAATTTGTCTTTTTCATCGAGGTGGATCAAAACTTTTGCACCCAACCATTTTGTCAATTGTGCATTATATATGGCCTAGTATTTTATAAAATTGATTTGGTCCATTTGTGCAACAATTATTTTGTAGTTCCTTCACAAAAAAACCTCATTTTGGGCACTCGGAAAATGAAAAATGAATTTTCCGTGCAAAGAAAATGAAAACTTCCTTAGGAAACATTGTTTGGAATTCCAAGATGCACCCTTGTGCACAATATTAGATCATTTGAACAAACTATGCCATGAATATGGCCATAAGATTGATCATTTGGCTTGAAAGCCATTGATCTCCACACATGATAGCTCGTTTCTGAGAACACTTTTTTAAAATAATTACCGTATTAAAAGTTTATTATTTTTCCTGGAAACTTGGTCACATATAATGACACAATGCGAAGGTTTCCCAATTTTTGATTTTTTGAATTTTTATACCCGTTTCAAAATGCGGTCAAAACGGCGGAATGATCGCTCCTAGCTAGTGGTTGAATCTTGGAATTTTTTGGTGTTTCTATGATTAAATAGGTCATTATGTAACTAGAAATGATTTTTGGAAAAATAAATAGCAAACTATGAGGCAGCTGCAGTTCAAATTTGACCCTTCCAAATTGAATCGGCGGAAATTTGTCTTTTTCACGAGAGGTGGATCAAAAAAATTTACACCCAACCATTTTGTCAATTGTGCATTAAATATGGCCTAGTATTTTATAAAAATGATTCGGTCCAATTTTGCAACAATTATTTGGTAGTTCCTTCACAAAAAAACCTCCTTTCGGGCACTCGGAAAATGGAAAATGGTTTTTTCGTACAACGAAAAATGGAAATGCATACAAGTTGGTTATCATCATCCATAAAATGTGGTGTAACTTGAGTGAAAATTTTAGTGGTTCCATTTTGCAAAATATTATTGGTAGTTGCTTCATAAACCCCTTTGTTTTTAGCACTTAAAGACTATATTTTAAATTACAGCCATAGTCTTCAACCAATCAGACGTCTCTCCTGATCACCCTATCAGAGGCGATCTGAACCGTCCGATCGTCCCTCGATCTAACGGCAGACTTGACCCCCACCGTCTCACCTAACTAGACCTAACACAACCCGCACCCACGCCGCCGCCTCTCCTCGCTCGGATCGCCGCCACCCCTCTCTAACCCTAGCTTCCCATCGCCATGGCGCGCCCCCTCCTCGCCTTCTCCTCCTTCCCTCTTCACGGCCGCCTCCACCACGCCACAAACCCCGGCGATGGCCTCGTGTAGATACCATCCTCCCCCGGTCCCGTCCCCAGCCCGCCGGATCCACCGTCTTCCTCTCCTCCTCAGATCCGCCGTGCCGTCCGCCTCCGCGGCCTCCATCGCACCCGTCCTCGCCAGCCTCTGCGCGTACCCCATCCTCGCCCGCCTCCCGCGGCCCCCAACTCCACCTCTAGCCCTACCGCACACACTCTCTCTCTCCTCACAGAACGAACCCTAACGCCAGATCTAGATCCTCCCATCGCCGCCACCCAGCTCCCCATCTCCTCACTCGCCATCGATGTCCCATCAACGCCCTCCTCCCTCCTGCTCCGGCAACCAGTTCCCCTTACAACCTCCGACCAGTTCCCCACCACCACATGCCATGCCCTCCCTCCAACCAAGATCTCGGCGGCGACGAGCCAGTAGCGTGGCGTGCGGTGGTAGGGGGTCGGGATCGACGGGAGGAGTGGGAGGAGCCGGGCCATCGGGAGGTACTTGGCGGCGGCGGTGGAGGAGGCCGACGCGCAGGAGGACGGCGTGATGCTGCCCAAGGAGGGGAGCGAGGCGGCCGAGAGGTACGACTGGCGGGAGGAGTGGTACCCGCTGTACCTGTCCAAGGAGGTGCCCGAGGACGCGGCGCTCGTGCTCTTTCTCCCCTCCATGTCGGTTTGATTTGTTTGGGTTTGAATTGATCGTGTGCGTGTGTGTGTGTGTTTACAGGGGAGAAGAAGGCCAAGGAGGAGCAGGCCAAGAAGCTGCAGGCCAAGAAGTCCAAGATGAAGGTATCTGTTGCCGCCTCGCTCCTCCCCTGCTTTGGCATCAAGTTACTCGACTCGGATGTGTTGCTAGACTGCTTGTTAGTGGAATCAGCTTCTTGATTGGTGCTGTGCTGCTACTTTTGCTGTGTTAGATAAGCATATCATGTAGTCTTTTGGTACATGGAGTTCTGATTAGTGGTGTTTTAGCTTGCTATGCTAGGTTGCAACCTTGTTGGAGTGTGTACACACACTTAAAGTTGCCTTGTCTGCTGTGAAATTCACTAATTTAGCTGACTGTTGGACTGTTGGACTCTGTTAGAGTTCATACTCTTTGCCTTTGTGCAAGAATTACAGCTGGAGCACCGTTTGTTTGGCTCAGATTCCTGATGTGTTTATATTCAGAAGGACTAATTCACTTGGAAACCGTTACTGCTTAATTCACTTGGATACATTTGCATACTCTTCGCTTCCCAACTACAAGTGTGACCTGACTGAGATGTCTGGAATGATTAGTGCAGATGCTTTTCTGATAATTGTTTCCACATTATCTTGCTTTGAACTGTCGATTCTTACTAATTGCCCGAGTTTGAGTATGCCTTTAGATGCTCATGTGATATTCACTTTTCTTTGTCTCTCCCCTTGCTTCCTAGAATTTCCTTATCTACTTTACAAATGAGAAGCAATTTATTTTACCCAAATATTTCCAAAGAAATCATTGCTGATATTTTCTAAGCAACCTCCCTTTCTTGGTTAAGATGTTATAGTTTTTTTCATGAGAAAGATATTTATAGACCGCACTCTGTATTGGTCATTGGTTTTGTATGCTGCAGTTGTTTGTATATTTGATCTTTACATCGACTCCATAATTGACAATGCACGCAGCTTCTTTCTCGTACCAAGAACTGAACCAAGGATCTGAACGAATCAACTAAAAAAATTCCTTTTGTGTACCACCATTTACTGAATTCTCGATAACATTGCTCTATGCATCTATAGCATGCAACACAGAGAAATCTATATACTATTATAAATTCTTTTTTTGTAAGTTTCAACTCTAAAGTTGATTGTGGAACATGCTTTGCTAATGTGGTCCAACCTGGCATTTGGTGAACTCTCAAGTTGATTGTGGAGTATATGTTTGAGTAATGCTAGTTTGGGTACTCCTCTCTCATCCTGACATTCTCAATGCAATTCTTCCATGTTTTCTATTCCCACATGGCCTATTTTATTCAGTTTGAATTCTTACTCCAGTTTACGCTACAGTTTTAATTGATCAAGCTCTCTTTACAAACCTTTTTTTTGCAAGATGCTCTCTTTACAAACTGGATGTATATCTTGTGCAGGAGTACCTACTGCTGATCCGGAGGCTGAGGAGGAAGATGGAGCTGCACTTGAAGATCCGGAGGCAAGAGGAGGAAGAAGATGGCGCAACACTTGATCCGAAGGTGGAGGAGCAGCTGGACTTGCTCAGAGAAGAGGCTCTTCATCCGCAAAGCGAAGTTCTTGGCTTCTTCCGAGGGCAATCTGGAGTGACCTGCAGCTACTGCCGAGGGCGATCTGGAGCTGCTGTTGAGCGCGACCTGGAGAGGCGAGCGAGCAAAGTGGGAGGTGCGAGGCGAGCGGTCTGGAGGGTGTCTGGAGCGGGTGATGGGCCAAGGCCCAAAGCCTACCAGCGTTTTTTAATACTACCCAACGTGGGAATATTAGGTAGCAACACTGTATTGACTAGTAATATTTGTACAATGACAACTCAGATTATTTGGTAATATTTGTACAAAGAAGAAACACTAGCTGGTAATATTTGAAGTATTTTGTATGTTTTCTGTGCCAATTTAAATACTGCGTATTTATTTACGTTAAATTGGAAAATGAAGAATGTGACCCTGACAAAAAAAGAAAAAAAATGAAACTGTTGAGACAAAAGGCCATGGGCCAAAAATAAAAAAGTCGCAATGTAGGCCATGGGCCAAAAAAAAGGCTGCAATGTTGGGCTTGGTCCATGAAGCTGACAAAAAATACATAGAAAAAAAATATAAATGGGCTGAATAAATGGGCTAGGCCCATTTAGAAAACCGAATCGGACCGGGCTGATTCTTGTGCCACGTCGACTTGCCCTATTGGATGCCTACGTGGCTCGAGGAAGTTGCTAGTGACCAAAAATTTGGTCAAAGAACCAACGACCTTTTACATATCACGAGAAGGTCGCTATAGTCGCTTAATGACCCTCGGCTTTTGACCTTCAGTTTTTGGTCACAAAAAGGTCGCAAATGAAAAACTATGACCTTTCAGCGACCAATAGTGAGGGTCACAAGTTGACATATTTCTTGTAGTGTAAGGCTAGTCCTCCGTGGGCGTATGCCATGATGGCATAGACAAGGTTGCTTCTTCGTGGACCCTTCGTGGGTGGAGCCCTCCGTGGACTCTCGCAGCCGTTACCCTCCGTGGGTTGAAGTCTCCATCAACGTGGATTGACGATAGCACCACCTATCGGAACCACGAGAAAAAATCTCCGTGTCTCCAAATTGCGTTTGCTCTTCTCCACCTCTCTTTACTACATGTGCAATTTACTTTCCGCTGCCTATACTCTAGAATTGCATGTGTAGGGTGATACTTGACTTGATCTCCATTGTGAACTTGCCAAAAACTTGTCTTAATCAAAAGGCTGAATTTTTATATTGTCAAGTAGTCTAATCACCCCCCCTCTAGACATACTTTCGATCCTACACTTAGCACACAACCTAGCCGGAGAAATAGGAACACTTAAATATTTGAAAGGGAATGACCCCAAAGAACAGTTCAGAAGCTGGGAGACCCGCTAGGCCTCCACCTCCGACACAGCAGTAACAATAACCTCACTCTTGGAAAAATTGATGTTAAGCCCAGATAGGGCTTCAAAGCAAAGCAAAAGTAACTTACGATGAGCAAGGAAGAGTCGTTCAGCTCAACCATAACGATTGTGTCATCCGCATACTGAAGATGAGTAACACCCTCGGGGACAAGGTGGGAGATCACAGGGGAAATGTCCCTAGCTGAGGCCGCTCAGGTCAAGATGTGAGATAAGGCATCCGCAACGATATTGAACAAGAGTGGGGAAACCAGATCCCCCTGCCTCAGGCCCCTGCCATTGGCGAAGAATTTGCTAACCTGGCCCTTAACCGAGATCACAGTGTGGCCACCAGAAACCAACTGCATGATTCTATGCACGTAAGCACCATCAAAGCCCTTGGCCAACAAGACCTGACGAAGAAAAACTCCAACTCACCAGGTCATAGGCTTTTTCGAAATCAAGCTTCAGCATAATAGCCTTAGCATTATGCACCCTAAGGTCATGGACAATTTCGTGCGGACACAAGCTACCATCCAAGATGAACCTCCCTTTAACAAAAGTTGATTGAAATGGGCTAAGAACCCTGTGGGCAGTAGGAGATAGGCGAGTGGCAAAATCCTTGGCAGGGGTTTTTGCGAAGTTGTTAATGAGCGCGATAGGTCTGAATTGAGAGATTAGGTCAGCCCTCTTGACCTTTCGAATAAGAGAAATCACAACATAGATCAGCCTAGAGATATCCACTATCCCCAAACAAAAACCCTGTATAACATTACAAACCAAGGAATGCAAATTAGGCCAAAACTTCCCGAATAAGGGGATGGAGAAGCCGCCAAGGCCCGAAGCCGGATTCGCGTCGGCAGAACGGATGATCTTAAAAATCTCATCCTCACATAATGGGATGAGAAGCGCGTCGTTTTTCTCCCTGGTGACCATCCCAGATTGATCCCACGTAGAGGGAGAGATCGAGAAGCTGGACACGGGCTTGGCAGATAGAAGGGAAGAGAATAACTCCACTACACACGTAAGGATAAGGGCCTGATCCATAACTCTAACACTCTTAACCATGAGGCTATCAATCGAGCACCGTCGCCTTCTCCCATTGGCAATAGCAAAGAAGTAAGTAGTAGGAGAGTCACCCTTACGAGTCCAGTTCAAGGTGCCCCTTTGACGCCAACAAATCTCGGCCTGACGATGTAACTACATCAAGGCCTCCTAGCGTGCCAGTCGGTATCAGAAAGTCGAGGCCCATCGGCCAGCAAATCCAAGGCGAAGATCTGATCCACCAAATCAGCCTTCTGCCTACGGACCTCAGCAGCCCTGTTTCGAGCCCAACCATGAAGGAATTTCTGGAGAAAATAGGAACAATTATGCCAATCATCCATGTGCCCAAAGGGATCAGGTCACAGAAACCATCTACCAGAAACCACGAAGCATCGAACTGGAAAACGAGAGATAGTCAAAGGGGCCTCTAAGCCCGCGTCCAGAATAAGAGGAGAGTGGTCCGGTCCTATGATTGGTCTGGCCTTCAGCGCCGCTCAAGGAAGCAGGTAGTCACACCCCGAGCAGATAAACACATGATCCAGGACCGAACGGATAAGGCCTTATCCATCGAATCGACTGGCCTAAATTAGAAAGAGTAAAATACACTGAAGGTCCTAAAAGTATTTCAGGTGTGTCAAGTAGGTCTTAAAAGTTTGAAATCGTTCACCATGGGTCCTGAATGTGTGTTAGTCGCTCATCGCGGGTCTCAAAAGTATTTCAAGCGTGTCAAATAGGTACTAAAAGTCACGGGTAAAATACACATATAGGATCCGCAGTGAAAGATTTAAAAAAATTAGGTTCTACTTGACACACTTGAAATACTTTTAGGCCCTGCAGTCTCTTTTACTCACTTAGAAATTCAGACGATTGAAACTGAATAAAAATTCAATTACTGCGTGGTGGGAGATTGCAAGTGGAGGAACCAAGCATGCATGTAGTGCACAACATTCCTTGTCTCGCACAGAAAACGTCGCTTGCACTGTGGCTGTGCCACTTTGTAGTTTGTATTGTATGCCCAATTGCCCCACTCGTATATACTCCTAAATGCTGCCCTCGTGGAGATCAGACCAAAAAGAAAAAAGAAAAAAAAAAGGAGCCAACGATTACGACCCTCCACAACAGGATCTGGCCGTGTGCTGATGGAGCGCAACAAGTTTCACTACCGTTTTCTCCGTGCATGCATCTATGTGAATATGCTGGCTTGCCAAACTTTGTCAGCTCGTGTGGAAAATGCCCAGACAGGTCAAGCAACAAGTGACCACTTCGTTTTCTTCTTAATTGCTGCGTGCATGCCAGTAAGGTCGTCTCGTTCTGCCGTTGACGCTGCCGGCTGCAGAACAAGCCAACGACCATCACAATCTCGATCGATAGTCACAGGGAAAAGTAGCTTTAACTCGAGCGCTTTCCGGTCAAGGTTATGCCGATCACGTGGCAGCAGATTATCCAAATTTGAGTTAGGCCAACTCCACCGCGCGATCCCAAACGGACGTCCGTTTTAACCGGATTCTGTCCTTTTGGGTAGAGGCGATAAGTCGTGTCAGGCTCTGTCGCAGGATCAGCGATGACCGTCGCGGCAGCCGCATGGCCGCATCCGTTTGCCCCATCCCGTCCGTCAGGGCCTAAAATGCCCATATTTTCATATGAAAACAAGTTTGCGCGTTCAAATATTAATTGTTTGAAAATTGAAATAGTTTTACAACCCAATCGAAGTTGTCTCTAATAAAAATAATTTTACAACCAAATCGAAATTGTCTTGAATGAACATAAAAAGAACCAATACATCTATCGGTTGCCAATAAGATCCCACACATGCTCAACCAAGTCATTTTGAAGATCGAAATGAGTGTGCCAATCACGCAGCTCACGACGAAACTGGACAAACTGATCAAGCGTGGCCGGTTCTTGGTGTAGGGGCTCAACATTGTCACCTTGAAAATCAAATCCTTGGTCGAAGATACTGTCATCACGCTCGTCCTCGACGATCATGTTGTGCATGATCACACAAGCAGTCATCACCTCTCAAAGCTTCCTTTCATCCCATGACAGTGTAGGGTATCGAACGATACACCATCGGGATTGAAGCACACCAAAAGCACGTTTCACATCCTTTCTAGCACTCTCTTGCATTTGGGCAAATCTCTTTCTCTTCTCACCTTGGGGCTTCGAGATTGTCTTCACAAAAGTTGACCACTGAGGATATATACCATCAGCTAGATAGTATCTCTTGTTATACTGGTGGTCGTTGATCTCAAAGCTGACAGGTGGGAAGTGGCCTTTTGCAAGCCTTGCGAATACTGGAGAACACTGCAGCACGTTGATATCATTGTGAGAACCTGCCATGCCGAAGAAAGAATGCCATATCCAAAGATCTTGCGAAGTCACCGCTTCTAATATGACAATGCAAGCTTTGACATGCCCCTTGTACTGGCCCTGCCAAGCAAATGGACAGTTCTTCCACTCCCAGTGCATACAATCTATGCTACCAAGCATGCCTGGAAAGCCTCTAGCTGCGTTGATCGCCAACAATCTCTTTGTATCAGCGGCAGTTGGCTGCCTCAAGTACTCAGGGCCAAACACCTCGATCACAGACGGGTAGAACTTGTACATTGACATCAGACATGTTGTCTCACTCATACACACATACTCATCCACCAGATCGCCTGGAATTCCATATGCAAGCGTGCGGATGGCCGCAGTGCATTTCTGGTAAGAGGAGAATCCAAGTTTGCCAAGGGCATCCGTCTTGCACTCGAAGTATGGGTCATGAGCAAGCACACCCTCTCGGATAAGATTGAACACATGCCTTGCCATACAAAAACGGCGACGGAATTTATCCGGCTTGAAGAGCAGTGTGTTCGCAAAGTAATCAACATAGAGTAGGCGTGGCCTCTCTCCCTACTGCGGTTCAGATTCGGAGCACGGCCAGGGACTGACCCTCTATACCGAGGAAGCTGCCGTTAAATTTGGTCGTGAACCATCAGTGCAGCCACCACAAGATCATCATCATCCGACGATGAATCGTCCGATGAACAAATGAAGTGGTGGAAGAAAAACTCATCACCACTGTCCATACCTTTGTGGGCAAAGTGTCGAACACCTTGCGGTCGTGGTGGCAAAGTGGCCGGTGTCGGTGTCAAAACCGGCGGATCTCGGGTAGGGGGTCCCGAACTGTGCGTCTAGGCGGATGGTAACAGAGACAAGGGACACGATGTTTTTACCTGTGTTCGGGCCCTCTCGATGGAGGTAAAACCCTACTCCCGCTTGATTGATATTCATGATATGGGTAGTACAAGAGTGGATCTACCACGAGATCAAGGAGGCTAAACCCTAGAAGCTAGCCTATGGTATGATTGTTGTTGTGTCCCACGGACTAAAACCCTCCGGTTTATATAGACACCGAGAGGGCTAGGGTTACACAGTAGTCGGTTACAATGGTAGGAGATCTACATATCCAGATCGCCAAGCTTGCCTTCCACGCCAAGGAAAGTCCTATCCGGACACGGACGAAGTCTTCAATCTTGTATCTTCATAGTCTTGGAGTCCGCCGATGATGATAGTTCGCTATCCGGACACCCCTAATCCGGACTCCTCGGAGCCCCGAGCCAGCTTCAATGACGACGAGTCCGACGCCAGATATTGTCTTCGCGTTGCAAGGCGGGTTCTCCTCCAAATTCCATGTGCTTGCCGAGTAGTGTCCGGCTTCCTTGTAAATGTTGCGCCCTTGGCTTCCACGCCCAATAATGGCCCTCTTCCACGGTCGCATTTAATGCGAAAGGCCAGGTATTTTTACGCTTTACCCCAAACTGTGTGAATAAGCTGCCTATAAGAAAGGCAAGAATCTAGAATCAAATCACACCATCCTCCTTCCGCGAGTACTCATCGGAGCGCTTCTGACAAAAATCCACTCCACCATGGACCGTCGACGCGGCTCCTCCTCTCGCGCTCCCAGCCCTCAGCCAGGAGATTGGAGGAGATGTTCACCCCCTTACACAATGAGCCGGTGACGCTCCAAGCGGAGGGATACCTTCCTCCGACCTTTATGGTCCCGGTTCGAGCCGGGCTGGCCACCAACAAAGGAGGAAAGCAGGCGGAGAACACCCCCAGTCCCTCCAAAGGAGAGCGGGTGTGCTTCGTCCCTTATTTAATAAGGGGGCTCGGATTTCCCATACATCCGTTTCTTCGGGGGCTTCTGGAGTTCTACAGACTCCAGCTTCATCACCTTACGCCCGCCATTCTCGCACATTGCGGGTTTCAGTAGCTCTTGCGAGCTGTTCTTGGGCATCGAGCCCCATTTCGCTTAGGAAGAGATTGTTTTGCCTCGCACTCGCTCTCACGAGGGGTCGATATATCAAGTGGGCGGAGCCGAAATATGGCGATCGCCGGACCGGATATCTATCTCGAACCCCGAAGAAGGCGTCCAAGACCGCCTTCGAATGGTTTTACTCGAAGACGCCCACCGCGGACCCGGCCGGATCGGCCTCCGGAGTTCAGAACGCCTCTCTGAAAACGCCTGAGTTGGCGCCATGAGCCCTCAACGGAAGATGACAGAGCGCCCATTATCCGATGGGCCGGATAAAGTTGCTGGCTCATTCCGGATTGACCATGATCGGAGTCATGGCCACATGCATTATGCGAGGGGTGCAGCCGCTCCAATATAGGGGCACCCCATGTGGTATTTCAACGGGGAGAATGACGCCACCCGTCATGGCCGCAAGGGGCCGGGATCGGCCGCCGATCTGGTGAAGATCCTGTCCGGCTTGTACAAGGGGGAGAAGGAGGACTTCCTTCACACGAGTCCATTGAATGGATTCTCCATGAATAACCCTCGGAGCAGGGTAAGCGGACATTTATCTATCCGATCCGTGCTTTCAAAGTTAAGTGACTTATTTTATGATTTCAACGCAGGAACTGCGCCGGGATGTGGAGGGCATACACAGTCCAACTCCACAACCCGAGGATCCGGAAATATCCCTTGATCCAGCCTCCGAAGAGGATCCGGACATAAAGGTGGAGCTGATTGATGGGGTGTTCCACCAACTTAGCATGGACAATGCTCTAGTCGCCATTACGGCTGACTACCCCGGTTTATCTCTGGCTTCCCAGGTAACTATAACCGGAGCCCTGACACCATTACTTCGTCCGTGCTTATTTCTGACCACCGTATACCAACGGTGTCTCGCAGGAGGTGCCCTCAAGGTGGGAAGCTGATCCCGCGGCGGCTGACCAACAAGGGTCAGTTCGGCCCAGCAGGCGGAAGAGGGGTGCGGTGCAAATTGAAACGTCGCTGCAACGGTATGGCACGCCATCATTTTTAAGGAAAAGATTCCTGTGAAGTATATTAATGCTCATGACTTTTCCAGGAGAAAGAGCGCTCGCCGGACTGTGCCCGGAGAGGTTGCCAACCAAGCCTCCGCCAGCCAGGCTCCAACACCTGGTCCGGAGGGGGAGGCGAGCGCAAGGCGCGAGCCGGATGCTCCTCCAACGGAGGATGCCGACAGGTTGTCTGCCACCAGGTCTGAGGTGGAGAGCGCCATGAATCATAGGCGCCGCCGGATAGTTCTTCGTGACGCGTGTTTCTCCCCAGAGGCGTTGAATGCCTTTAATGCGGGAGACGCGCACCTACATGCCGCTCAAGATGGTTTAACCAGAGCCACGGAGCAGTATGTGAAAGACATACGGGTAAGGAAATTTAATAGTTGTATATGCCGGTAGCCCCCGAGAGTTAAAGTAGTTAGAATAACTGATTTAAGAATCATTTGATATGCAGGATCTTACGGAGAAGAATACCCAATTGTCCCAGGAGCTTCAAGAGTGCAAGGCCCAACTTGAGGCCGCACTAGCCGCCGCAGGAGGAGACACGGAGACCCCCTCTGGTAACACATATTTCAAAAAGATTTTATGGCGTGCGGCGTGCGTATAAGTCTGACAATAATATTGCAGAGGGCGCCGGACTAGATCCGGACAAGCAACATCTGCTACGCCAGCTGAAGGCCGGCGAGAAGGTGCTTATGAGGGTGCAGCAAGAGAGGAACAAACTCCAAGATGCCAACACCCAGCTAGGAGAAGAACTAAAAGATGTTCGGGTCCGGCTGTCTGACTCCGTAAAGGAGAATCGGCGACTTCGTCGCGGCATCTACAGTAAGTGCTTGAGCAAACTCTTTTGAAAAGAAGAGTTTGGCGAGGAAGTCGATTGATAGAAGTGTGTCTGTAGGTGTGCTCACAGGTCTCCCTGCGGAGGAAATGCCCGGTTCAACGGGTGACCAACTTCCCGAAGGCTGCAATCGCACGAACGTGTTCGGCAGCGATGAGTGGCGCTGCCTGTGCCTTATGGCCGTCCGCCTCCCTACCCGAGGGTCTTGGAGGGCTTGCGGAGAAGCTTCAGGGAGCACGGTAGCGCCTGCTCTGGGAAGATATCGGCCTGCCGTCAAGGCACCAGGGAGGCCCGGGCCATGGTGAAGACGCGGTACACAAAGGCGGATCCGAACCACATGGCCGTGGTCGGACCTGTGGGGCCCGATGGGAAAGAGATCCCTGTGAGCTTAATGTACGACCAAGTAGAGTTGGCCGCTAAGTATTCCTAACGGATCAGAATTAGACAGCTCTGTTAGATGGGATTGAGGAGGAGTACAATCACCAATTTGACGATGTATTTTAAAATGACATGTATAATGCCTTCTAGCCGGATTGTAGATCGCTTTGTCTTTGCGGACCTTTTCGCCGACCTCGGGACCCTAGAGTCCGGAGTGTGTCCGAATACCTTCACGGTTATGAAAAACCGGGCATGCATGGAGACCAAAGCGTAGGGTCATTAGTGCTTTATCGCATAAGTGCCCAACTAGTTATGTTATATTACATGGTTAGTAAGAAACATCTTCCAGGAGAATAGTTCCGTTAGGGGTTCCTTTCCTAGGAGGCATGCCCTAAAGTGCATGTCCGGACTGCGAAAAGAGCGAAAAAGCATCCGGGGCGATTTAATAGATAGGTAAAAAATCATCTTTCAAGTCACCGATCGAATATTCCCTTAAGAACGCTTAGCTTCGGCTTCACCCACCGAGGTACACATCCGCCGACCAGGCAAGAATAATCGCAGAGGTGCTCCTTTACCTCCTAGCCGAACAATCGGGAACGAGGGGTAAGCACAGAGCCGCAACCCAGCTTGGCCAAAACTTAAGTCATATCGATGCATATAATGGTGAATAAAAGGTACATGTGGAAGTTTGACGCATGTGTTGGGCATAAAGCTCAGATAAATAAGCTTCATTAAAGAAGCTCCCGAATATAATGAGTGCGGATAGCACGTCAAGTGTGTGTGAACAATGCGCAGATCAGTCCTCAAAGGCTCTATGAAAAGGGAGGAGAAAAAGAGAGAAACAAAAGACAATCAAGTATAAAATGTGGACGGAGGAAGGAGACGAACTCGAGTCCGGGCGCTAGGCATAGAATCTTCGGAGGTGGGCTGCGCTCCATGGGTTCGCTCGAGTCGGTTGTCCGATCGCGCTGCAGATGGTATGCTCCGCCGGTCGACTTGGTCGATGATGAAGGACCTTCCCATTTGGGCTTGAGTTTGTCCTTTTCTTGTCCGGCAGCGAGAACTAGTTCGCCAACATTGTAATTTTTGGCCCGTATTTCTCTTTTGATATCTTCGAGCTGCTGGCGATAGAATGCGGAACGAGCCTTTGCCACGCTAAGCTCCTCCTCCAATGCGTCCAAACTGTCCTGCCGATCCAACTCGGCTTCTCTTTCTTCGTACATGCGCACTCGAGGTGAGTCATGAATTATATCGCAGGGCAAAACTGCCTCTGCGCCGTATACCATAAAAAATGGTGTGAATCCGGTAGTACGATTTGGCGTGGTCCGCATCCCCCAGAGTACGGAGTCGAGCTCCTCCACCCAGTGCGTGTTAGATTCCTTAAGGGACCGCACTAACCTGGGTTTAATGCCGCTCATGATTAGACCATTTGCTCGTTCGACTTGACCGTTAGTTTGAGGGTGATAGACTGAAGCGTAGTCGAGCTTGATGTCCATGTTTTTGCACCAGAGTTTAACCTCGTCGGCCGTGAAGTTCGTGCCATTATCGGTGATGATGCTGTGGGGGACGCCATAACGGTGTACTACCCCGGATATGAAGTCTATCACAGGTCCGGATTCGGCCGTTTTAACTGGCTTGGCCTCTATCCATTTGGTGAATTTGTCCACAATGACCAATACGTACTTTTGCTTGTGGGTTCCCCCTTTAAGGGGTCCAACCATGTCAAGCCCCCAGACTGCGAACGGCCAGGTGATGGGTATAGTTTTGAGGGTGGTGGGTGGCATGTGGCTCGTTAGCAAAGAGCTGGCAACCGACGATCGTTGACTAAGTCCCGAGATCTGCCGGGCCGCCGGCCAATAAAATCTCAGACGGAAGGCCTTGCCTACAAGGGCCCGGCTGCAGCGTGGTGCCCACGAGTCCGGCGTGAATTTCAGCCAAGATTTCGCCCTTCCTCTTGGAGATGCACCTTTGAAGGACTCCGGTTGTGCTTTTCTTATAAAGCTATCCCTCGTAGACCTTGTAGGCTTTAGATCGCCGCACTATGCAACGGGCCTCATTTTGGTCTTCGGGGAGTTCCTGCCTGATTAAGTAGGCTAGGAATGGTTCGGTCCACGGGGCAATGACTGCCATTATTTCGTGGGTCGAAGGTGTTATTTCATTGGATGAGCCATCGATTGTGTCAGATTGTTCCGTGTTGGGTGGTGCGGTTGGTTCCGGGTTGTTATTTTCAAACTCCTCTTCCCATAGTACGAATGGCTTAAAAAGCCGCTCCAGGAAGATGTTTGGAGGGACGGCGTCATGTTTTGCGCCGATGCGTGCCAACACGTCGGCTGCCTGGTTGTTATCCCGGGCTACATGGTGGAATTCGAGTCCTTCGAACCGAGCTAACATTTTTAAGACGACGTTACGATAGGCTGCCATTTTCGGATCCTTGGCGTCAAAGTCTCCGTTTACTTGGGATATTTCGAGGTTTGAATCCCCATGCACCTCTAGGCGTTGAATACCCATGGAGATTGCCATCCGGGACCATGTAGAAGGGCTTCATATTCGCTGCATTGTTGGAGTCCTTGTACATTATCTCAAGCACGATTGGATCGTGTCTCTCGGTTGGGGACGCCAATACGACGCCAACCCCAAGCCGCCAACATTTTGGAGCCATCGAAATGCATGATCCAGAGTATGCGCCGCATTTTTAGGGAGTTCGCTTCATCCATTCGGCGATGAAGTCAGCCAAAACTTGCGATTTTATAGCTCGCCGTAGTTTGTAGGTTATGTCGAATGGTAAGAGCTCAATGGCCCATTTTGCAATCCTGCCCATCGCGTCGCGTTGTTGATAATGTCGCTGAGAGGTACTTTGAGGCGATCATATCGAACACTCGAAAGTAGTGTCGCAGCTTCCGGGATGCCATGAACACCGCGTACGCTATCTTTTGATAATGTGGATACCGGGACTTGCATGGAATTAAGACAGTGGATACGTAGTACACTGGTTTTTGAAGAGGGAATTTGTGTCCTTCTGTTTCTCGTTCGACGACGAGTACTGCGCTGACAACTTGATGTGTTGCCGCGATGTATAATAACATCGGTTCGCCCAGGTTGGGCGCGGCCAGGACCAGATTTGTTGCCAATATGGCCTTTATTTCTTCGAGTTCGGCCGTGGCAGCATCCGTCCATTCAAAGTGTTCGGTGCGCCGGAGGAGGTGATAGAGGGGCAATGCCTTTTCTCCCAAACGGGAGATGAAGCGGCTTAGAGCCGCCACGCATCCAGTCAGTTTTTGTATTTGTTTGAGGTCTTTTGGGGTATCCAATTGTGACAGAGCTCGGATCTTGGCTGGGTTTGCTTCAATTCCTCTACCGGATACAATGAAGCCCAAGAGCTTTCCGGCTGGTATGCCGAAAACGCATTTTTCCGGGTTGAGCTTAATGTCAATTGCTCGGAGGTTGTCGATTGTGAGCCTCAAATCGTCTACTAGAGTTTCGACGTGTTTGGTCTTAATGACCACATCGTCTACGTATGCCTCCACTGTTTTGCCGATCTGGGTAGCCAGACATGTTTGAATCATGCGCTGATATGTTGCGCCGGCGTTTTTGAGTCCGAAGGGCATTGTGTTGAAGCAGAATGGCCCATATGGAGTAATGAATGCCGTTGCGGCCTGGTCTGTTTCCGCCATCTTAATTTGATGGTATCCGGAATATGCGTCGAGGAAGCACAATGAATCGTGCCCTGCGGTAGCATCGATGATTTGGTCGATGCGGGGAAGGGGGAAAGGATCCTTTGGACAGGCCTTGTTAAGGTCTTTAAAATCGACACACAGGCGCCAGGATTTGTCCTTTTTGGTACCATTACCGTGTTTGCTAGCCATCCGGATGTTTTATATCTCCGATGAATCCGGCTTCTAATAGTTTGGCTAGCTCCTCTCCCATTGCCTGTCTTTTGGGTTCGGAAAATCGCCAAGAGCCTGTTGATCGGCTTGAATCCTTTAGGATGTTTAGGCTGTGTTCGCTAGCCTCGTGGGATTCTGGCATATCTCAAGGGTGCCGGCAAAGATGTCCCAATTTTCCCGAAGGAATTCTCGTAGTGCAACGCTCACGCCGGGTTTAATTGTGCCCCAATGGAGGCCGTCTTTGTGGGGTCCGTTGGATGGACCTGGAATTTGACTATTTCGTCTGCTGGTTTAAAAGAGGTGGACTTAGATCTCTTATCGAGTATCACATCGTCCCTATTCACCGTGGAGCGTAGCGCAGTGAGTTCTTCTGCCGCTAGGGCTTCGGATAGTGCCTCTAGGGCTAGTGCGGCTGTCTTATTTTCAGCGCGGAGTGCTATGTCTGGATCACTGACAAGAGTGATGACTCCATTGGGCCCGGGCATCTTAAGCTTCATGTACCCATAATGGGGTATAGCTTGGAAAATTGTGAATGCCTCTCGTCCTAGTAAAGCGTGATATCTGCTGCTGAACGGGGCCACCTGGAACGTGACCTCCTCGGACCAGAATTGTCCGTGAAATAACACCACATCAAGTGTAATTTTTCCTGTGCAGCGTGCTTCCCGACTAGGATTATTCCTCTAAATGTTGTGCTGCTTCGCTCAATGCGGCTCCAGCTATTTCCATTTTTCAAGGGTTTCTCGTAGATGAGGTTTAATCCGCCGCCATCCATGAGTACCTTGGTAAGACGAAAGCCGTCCACTATTGGACTGAGGACCAATGCGGCTGGTGCTCGGGTTGTTCGGAATTTAGGTTCGTCGCTGGCATTGAAGGTGATAGCCGTGTCGCTCCATGGATTTTTATTGTTGCTACTTGGTAGACTTCAGCGAGGCTGCGGATTGTTCGTTTCCGCATACTATTTGATGCGAAAGTCTCGAAGACTGTTAATACCGTACTGGTACTGTTGGTCTGGTTCTCCGGGGCTAGAAGCTCTTCGCCACTTTTGGCCACCTGCCGTAGTATCCAACATGCTCGAAGGCTATGTGTTGGAGTGGCATCCTCTGTACTATGGATTTTACAGGGTCTGCTGAGCCATCCCTCCAGTACGGTTCCGTGCCCTTTAGGGGTTTTTTGCTTTTTGATTTTTGTCTCGGGTGCTTGAGCATGACGCACCCTTTTGTTTCAGACTAGGGTTGTGTTCGGAGCCGGATTGTCCCAAAACTTAGTTTCGATTTTCCAGATACTCTCCATCGCACAGTACTTTCGTACTATTGACGCCAGGTCGGCGAAGCGAGTAATTTCGAGGCGACTTATGGCGTTAGTAATTCCCTTGTCCGTGCAATTGTCGCAAAAAATTGCGATTGCGCTTTCCTTACGGTAGTCCTTTATTCGATCCATAACCAGGAGGAATCTGGCCCAGTAATGATGTATTGTTTCCGTGGGCTCTTGGCGGATTTGAGATAGATCCCTTATGTTTGGGTGGGCGGGTGGAATTAAGTCCGGAACCCTGCCCAACTTGAGGCTCAAGGGCCGAAAAGTTTCCGAATTTGGAAGCTTGGATTGCTGGACGTTGTCCAACGAATCTGGTCTGCTGCCTGACTTTAGGTTCAGTACTTGATTGACGTCCGTCCCTCCGCGGGAATCCAGCATGAAGGGGTCAGGAGTCCGGACATAACTGATCTTTAATACAGAAAAAGAGTCACCGCGTTGTTCCTCTACCACCGCGACGTGGTGGGTAACCTGGGGAGAGTTAATCTCTCTCAGATCGGTTTTAAGCCCAATCGATCGTGAGTCTCAAGCGACCCCAGTATGGCGGCGCGATCCAAGAGCTCGTTTATGGAAGAGAGCTCCATCGGATCCAGCTGCTCGGCGAATTCTGAGTTGACGTGAAGATTGCTTTTGATGACCCGAGAGGTCATCGTCGAAGTGGCGGCCGAAGGCGGTCATAAGAAAATCACCTAGCCGGATAGTTTGGCCGGCGCCAAAGCTCCTTTATAACGGTACCGCCTTTAAAGACGGAAGAGGCATCCTTCCGATCGTGGCGGCACAGAGGAACTCTCAATGAAAGCACCAATGTCGGTGTCAAAACCGCGGATCTCGGTAGGGGGTCCCGAATCGTGCGTCTAGGCGGATGGTAACAGGAGACAAGGGACACAATGTTTTTACCCAGGTATGGGCCCTCTCGATGGAGGTAAAACCCTACTCTTGCTTGATTGATATTGATGATATGGGTAGTACAAGAGTGGATCTACCACGAGATCAAGGAGGCTAAACCCTAGAAGCTAGCCTATGGTATGATTGTTGTTGTGTCCTACGGACTAAAACCCTCCGGTTTATATAGACATCGGAGAGGGCTAGGGTTACACAGAGTCGGTTACAATGGTAGGAGATCTACATATCCATATCGCCAAGCTTGCCTTCCACGCCAAGGAAAGTCCCATCCGGACACGGGACGAAGTCTTCAATCTTGTATCTTCATAGTCTTGGAGTCCGGCCGATGATGATAGTTCGGCTATCTGGACACCCCCTAATCCGGGACTCCCTCAGCTGGGATGATCACCTCGACGCAGGTGTGGTCGGCGGCCGTCTACTGGCTGCTCTGGAGCACTCACCGAAAGCTGCTGTGGCCGTCGTGGTACGTCGCCTGCGGTCGTATCTCCTCTGCCGCCGGCTACGACGGCGACGGCCAAACCTCCTCCGATCGACGGCCTAAACTATGGCGAAAGTGCGCGCATGGTGGCGGCCATGTCGAGGAGTGGTTGCCTATGGACGGCTAGGGGCTGCGTGGAGAAGGCGGCCGGCAAATAGCGTCGGCGCCATCGGCGGGGCGGGGCGGGGGAGAGGGGTGGAGGCGTTGGAATCGAATGGGACTACTTGTGTCCCCGACAGGCGGGCCACGGGGGGACAATGGCGTGCGGCGCTCCCGTCCGCGCGATGTCCGTTTCACCCCAAACTCGGCGCAAGTTTGGGCCGGGGATGGATCGAAAACGGACGGATTCTGGACATTTGTCCATTTGGGGCCACGCGTTGGGCCGCACTATTCGTCCGTTCTACCCCAAACGAATGGGGCCGGACAGGATGGGGTCGTGTGGCGGAGTTGGCCTTAGAGTTCATCAAGAGTAGGCTCGCATCAAATAATCACGTGCCCCCTCGTGTCGCTCCCACGAGCGACCGAGGGGGCAAACCCTAACCGCCGGGGGCTAGGCCTCCTCCTCCAGCTGTCCCGTTGCTGCCGGTACGCACCGTTGATCTGGTTGGCGTAGGCGGCGGCAGGGATATCCTTTCTCCTCGCTCGAGGTCGCATGGCACGGGACGACGTCTTCAGCGATGGCATCATGTTGATCAAAGCCATGGCGGCTCCCGGCAGTGGCGCTTTGCGGCGCGGGTGGAGCTCGGCGGGCATGGGGGTGGCGATCAACTTGGCATGGGTAGAAGATGGAGGTGGGATTGGGCGTGGGCGTGGGCGGTGGCGGTGGCGGTGGCAGCGGCGACACCCAGCCTGGATCTGGTCTTGGTGATGGCAACAACGACGGTTGGCCCGGATCTGGCCATGGTGGTGGCGGGTGCCCTTCGCCGGGGATGACGGGCCAGGTGGTGAGTACTCATGGTGGCGCCGGTGGCAGCAGATCTTGGGATCCCGTGTTTGGGCTTATCGCAGGACGCGCATGGCGGTCAGAGCTTCCTCCAACGTCAACGATGCTTGATGCGGGATCGCGATGACGGTTGTCATTGTATGAGCGATGACAATGGTTGGCACGTCGGTGCGTGCTCCATGTAGCGCCCAGAATCAAGGAAACGGACCCTCTTCTTCAACGGCGGCAGACCCCGGGATCATGTGGGCGATTTAGAGTCTGGATCTCGAGGTGGTGATGACCTTCTGAGGCTGGTGGCGGTATGGGACGTCCATTCCATCAACAGATCGGATTCGATGCAGCTCGGTAGGTAACACATGTGCCTCTTTCAGAGTTGTCGGATGGTGCCTGTCACTGGCATGTGACGCCACCGGTGGATGCGCTACGGGTAGATGCTACAAACGGCATCTTATATGGAGATGTCAAGTGAATTTTATGGGGTTATCCTCTTTTTCGAAAAAATGCATTTTTCGACAAAAAGTGAATTTTATCCCTTTAGCTATATATAAGTGCCTAATTTTAAAATTTGGGTAAGTCAATTTTCTGATTGTTGATTCTTTTCTCAAGATTTATGATGTTTTTCTATTTTTTTCGTTTCGTTTCATAGCAATTTAGGCTGATTTTGACATGCCTGTGTTTGGGATAAGTCGATTTTTCTATTTGACTCGAAGCCCGTTACACATTGTACGACTGTTTTGTATGCGTTTCTGCTTATGCTTTTGTTTATATTTTTTTAGTTGGCTCACTTTTTTACATGGGTATTTTGGCAACACTTTATCTATATATAAGTCGTATAAAAATTAATTTCTCGGTCAGTCAATTTTTTTGTTGTTGATTTTTGTTTTGAGATTTGTCCTCCTTTTTTCTGTTCTGATTTGTGAGTTGTTTTGGATTGATTTTTTTGACTGATCATGGTTGGGCCAGTCAATCTTTAAGGGGTCGAACCCATTACCTCTGCGACCCGGCCCTTCCCACTCTCCATTTGTTTCTTCTTCTGTATTTATGTCTTTGCTCTGTGTTTAAATTTTATTTTGTTAGTCACTTCTTCTTTTTTGGGTATTTTAGGGATGTGTGTGATTGTAAATGTACACATAAATATACTATAAAATATGTGCAAAACAATACACTATTATATGACTACTAGTAGTATGCCCGCGCATTTTCATGAGCTTTTGAAATATTTTGCTGGAGTTATACATTTATCTTGCATGTTCGTCAGAGGGATGATAGGACCAGGGATGACAGGAACCGATGGCGATGCCATCACCCCTTAGAAGTCGTCAATCTATATTATGAGATTACCATCATCGTGGAGAAAAGGGGATGAACCGAAAGATGTAGACTTATATAATGGTGCGGGGCATTTTATATAAGCATAGTGGGCGGCAAGGAAAAAGCAACCATATTTCAAATATTGGTTTTCGCGGCCTGGATGCTTTTGTCCATGCATTGCCATGAGCTTTTGAAATACTAAAAGTTGGAGTTATACAAAGATAATGCATCCGGAATTGCTGTACACACGACAAACAGTATGCACGACCGTCAGACGATGGTCCATCAAGGGATGTGATACCTTTTGTTGCTATACATGGACGGCTTGATTGGCTTGTCGTCCCAAAATCGTCTGCATGCTATCATCTGCATAGCAGTGCTCTAATGCATGTTAAATTTCACATGTAGAGACAATTAATATAAAACTAACACAATTGAATAATAATTGAAGTCCACTCACTTGCAATGTAAATTAATAAGAAGAGGCAAGTTGATGATGTATACATATAGAGAGATGATGTACACAATTAATATATGTAGTTAGCATGAATATTTCATATCGAAGGTCTTAAAACGTGTAACGGAGAATACTAACCGTGCAAACCGACTTCACCAGTTCTTTACCATTCCACCAGAGCATAAAATAAAAAAGAAAATAGCCAGAAACATCCCTGCAATTTCCCAAATTAATATTATATTAGTTATAGTCATAATAAAAATAAATGTTTGTACTCTGAACCTTATGATAAAATGAAATATGTAAATTTATTACCCGCCTATACTTGTTGAAATACCAGACGAATATAAACATTGCCATTTAGTTATATCGAGATTCCAGACGGGTTGCTTTATTTCGAGTGCTTCTCTGAATTTCCTCGCAAAAGTTTTAAGTTTCACTAAATGTCTCAGAGTTTTAACCTCTAGCAACTATGATGCATGGATAGGATCCAGAATATATACACGACGTACCTCTTTGTCGATGACGTCCAAGATGTATCAGCCAATGAATGCATATTGAAGATAAATGTACTAGCTCATTTGACTGCTCAAAGACTTAAAACATCAATGCAACACAAAGCTTTCCTTTCCTCAAGCTCATGGGATTACAATATACCATCCAATAAAAGGCTCAGATAATAGGGCAGCTGATGCACCACTATCTAGATTACATGAGCCAGATGAACTCAATGCCATTACTTCCTGTCAACCACAATGGCTCAATGATATTGTTCCAGGGTACAGCAAAGACACATTCGCCCAAGTGGTAGCTATTAGAAACAACAATAAACCATGACAAGAATGGACAAAAGACGTTACTTCCATGTTGCACGATGAGATAATGTTTTCTGTCACATGCCAGTTATTCTCATAGGCCAGCTATCAAACAATACGGCTAATATCTGAATAGTTTCTTCACACAGAATTTTTGATCTCATGTTGAATCTGACATCATGGACAAAGTAAAGAACTATTTTGAAGCATGTTGATACTAATGATACTGAAAACATAATCATGATAACTCGCACAAAATTGTATCCATGTAGTGTATAGGAAGGTCTGTGAACAATACTTCCTCATCACATGGAAGTATACGCATGACGATGTTGGCACAATCATTGTCCATAAACTGCTTTATGTTAAGTATGCCATTGGATGGGGGGGGGGGGGGGTCAAGCTTCAGACTAATTCCTTCCTGAAAAATGGATGGTTAGAATAATAATGGCGTATACTGGCACATTACATATTTATAAATGATGCTTGCTCCAAACACTCAGCACCAACGATAGACATGATGTAGTTGTAGAGCCCGACAAGTAATTCACATTGATCCGTGCGCATGATCGGATTGGGGTACGAAGTCTGTCTTTGACTCTGTCGGGTGGATTCTCTAGGAGCTCAGATCAGAATTTGGTAAACATTCTTCATCAGTATAACGGGCATCCTTTTAGCTTCTTCAGGTATGAATCAAGCAATATGACAGCTAATTTCCAACGAAACTATTGCATATCCTCCTGCGAAATATTAAAAAAATCAATTTTGATGTAATATTTTGAGATAAAAAAATGAGATAATGTATGCAAATGAAATACCTGGGTGAAGTAATCAGACAATGCATCTGTTCTCCTATTCCATATAATTTAGAATAAAAAGTCCACAGGATGCATTGCAATATTATAAAATAAAGCTTTAGAATATCAACCAGAGAAATCAAAATAAACAGACTATTTGAACAAACAATAATGTTCACTATACTCACCTACATGCATCGGCTAATAGATGGACTACATTTTTTTATCAATAGTTTCTGTGACATGATATCTTTGTTGTGTTCATGGGTATCAACCATAATAATCTTCAATTTCTCACAAGTGATAAGCCATCTGTTTGAGTTGCCTCATGTAACTGTTCTACGACCGCCCATTTTGTAACACTGAGATCGGGCCACTTATGATCGTTGTTAAACTCTGGGCACTGTTCTCCTAATTTTAGACACTTCTCAGGTCACTATAACTATTTTATATATGAAAAAAAGTAGGGATTAAGGCAAATAAAACATATGTCAAGAGGAAAAGAAAACAGATAGTTACCGTAGTAGCAAAGTCACTCCATTTGACCCGCGGACCAAGTGAGTCTAATACTTGAATCTCGTGTTTTTTGGCATTGACGACTGATAGGTACCAATGGTACCCAGGAATATTAATCAGAAGGAATAGCTGGTGTAAATATCATATAAACCGTAGACACAATTAGATATAAATAATAGTAAATTATTATACACATGAATTAATTAAAATAATACATCATTATATGCATGGATAATGAGGCGAGACTAATCATATCTTGCTGTAGAAAGTATTAACATGTTGTATGATGTGAAGATATTTTCATGGGTCTATATCTTTTTCTCTGTCTTCTTTTATCTGCCCGATACAAATGTGCTAATAATATGTACCTATTCACGGACGTGAATTTTTGGGACATGATGGCAAGCGCTGCCGTAATCCTGGCCATCTGCATGCGCATCAAGATTACTAATTAATATAGGCAGTTTTTCAATACGGTGAGTGATATTCAATAATGAGCAAGAATACACTGATGTATACGTGCCAGGAGTGGGCCAAGAAGCTTTAAATTCGTATGTATACAGCTTTGTCTGGTAGTCCATTGCTCGTAGGCGTTTAAACAAGTCTCTGTCTCTAACCTGCACGTCTTGAATGTCACTTAACAAGTGTGGCCTGCCGTTTTTGTTGTGGGTTGTTTTTGCCCAAGTTCATTTTGTGTGTGTATAACATAGCTGTAGTGTTATATCAATTCATCAGAGACATGCATTCATGTTAATGCTGCAGTATTACACATGCGTTGACAAAGTTGATTCATGTAGGCTGTCATTTTTTTTCTTTGAGAACCCATCTAGGCTATCATTTGCTATCCATACAACATGCACTTGCTCATATTGTTTTTTCCTGTTTGACAATGTGAGGACAGAACACTAGCTTCATATGTTCAGCAGCTTCTTCACCCTCAACATGACCGTTGTCCAGGTCTTGAATGCCATCAATTTAGATGTATGGGGACACGTTCAATTAATGGTGCAGTTGGATTCGGCCAGGCATTAATCGTGCATGATAAGGATGTATTAATGTTCCCTCCTGAGTGTGGCCGGCACGTATGGCTTAGAGGGCACACATGTTTTGCTTATAACTTGTGGCAGAATTTAAAATTTTACAATGCATAAACAGTAAATCACACGGCACTATCATCGATATTATAATTAATAACTTGCATGCAAATATTCATTTAGGCGCTTAGAACATTAGCACTCGACAGAATCAAGAATGGCAAACTGCTAGAGCTAGCATTAGCTATTTTTTTGCCCTAGATACATCTGCACAGTTGACTCTACGACATGAACCTCAACTTATATTGATTATTGGGAGTAGAGGGACCTCATTGCCATGGGTGTCACTGCAGAACCTTTTTTTTGCGGGGCGTCGCTGGAGAAGCTAAGGAGCTGCTCCGATCCAGGACATTGATGAACACACGAACGACATTAGGACATGACCATAGAATAATGGTGTTGGAGGAGCCGATGGAGATAAAATACTGATGCTACGACGTAGAGGATTGAGAAAAAAAGGATGAGGAATATGAAGTGCAGTATTGCTACGACTCTACATCTACATTCTTTTTGGAAAAGAAGCTCTGTATGTTCATGGATGGGTTCTAACTAGCTATGCACACATGAACCGAATGCATGAACTGGAGAAGGAGGATGAGCAGAATGCATGAACTGGAGGAGGAGGATGAGTAAGAGAGAAGCTGCTGGATGGAGAAAGGATGGGAGAAAATACACAAGGTGGTGCAGGCTGTCGATTAACTCCTCTAAAACAATAATGTGGAATCAGTACAATTATTGTGTGATGGGGTATGCATACTTATTGTGTGGTGGGGCATTCACACTTATTGACGTGTCATACATTGACTATGCAAAATTGATATACAATGCCAAGAAATCAATATACATGGCTTGTTGCAAATACTGCACTGATCTATGTGCAGCGAATGGATGAGATACCATCCTCGCGTGGCCGCACCCGTGATTTATCGCCTATTCACCTGCTCTTTCTCATAGATGGTTGATCGCAATAATATGACCCAACTGATGACATAGTTGGGTCAGTCAATTTTTTAAGGGGCCGAAGCCATTACCTGTGCGACCCAGCCCTCCCCTCTCTACATTTTTCTATATTTTTTATTTATTTGTTTTTGCTTTGTTTTTATTTTCTTTTATTAGTCAATTTTTCTTTTGGGTATTTTCGGGATGTGGGTGAATGTAAATGTATGCATAAATATACTACCAAATATGTGCAAAAATACACTATTATATGGTTATTCTTTGCATACTATAAATGGCAATTGTAGTGAAAACAATATGTGCATTTTTTTATAAATAAAAATGTTTTCTTTCTTATTAAAGGTAATACCTATGCCACTAATTCATTGTTCTTTATTACGATTTTGTTGTAGTTATTTTTTTTTTCTTTCTTCTTTAAGGGTAAAACCAATGTCACTACTTCATTCTTCGTTGTAAAGCTTTGCTATTTTGAATTTTTTAGCTTTTATGTCATTTTCTTCTTCTTTAAGGTTAATAACAATGCCACTAATTCATTCCTACTTAGAAAACTTGTTATTCGTGAAAATTTCACTATTATATATGTATTATTGTATATTCTACAAAAGCACAATTTTTGTGTAAATTGTGTGCAATTTTTCTCATTATTTTTTTATTTTTTCTTTTTTCTTTTTTGAAAGGGTAATGTCAATGGCTCAATGTTACTAATTCATCTTCCTTAGAAAAACTCTTTTTTATTATTTTTTTTCATTTCTTTTTTAAGGGTAAGAAAATGCCCAAATTTAATCTTTCTTATGATTTTTTTTCGAAAATTCCACTATTGTATGCTTATTCTTGCATATTTTTGAAAATAACATTTTTACGTATATTGTTTGCAAAGTTTGTACTCTTTAGTTTTAGAACAAAATAGTTTTTATTCCATTTTCCTTCATCATAATGAAGGGTAGTACCAAAACAACTAATTTATTCTGTCATAGAAAACTTTACTTATTGCACTGCCACTAATTGCCACTAATTCATTTCCGTTCTTGTTTAATGGTAATCGCACTTCCACTAATTGCACTTCAACTTCTATTATATGCTTATTCTTGCACATTAAAGGAAATCACAAATTTTACTATTATTTGTTTCCTTGTTTTTTACTTTATTTCCCCTTTAAGGGTAATACCACTGCCACTAAATCATCCTTTATTATAAAACATCATTATTTTGGGTAATACCAAAGCCACTGTTATTTCTTAAAAAATCATTAATTTTATTTTTTTGGCTTTTAGTTCAGTTTCTTTCTTAATGGTAATACAATGCCACTAATTTATTCCTTCTTAGGAAAATTCTTTTTGTGAGAATGCCGCTATTATATGCTTATTTTTGCAATAATAATAAAATGGTAATTTAGGTGTAAATTGTGTGCAAAATTTTGTATTAGAAAAACTCATTATTATTATTTTGTTTTCTTTCTTCTTTAAGGGTAATAAAATGCCTTAATTTATTCTTTCTTATGATTCTTTTAAAATTCCACTATTATATGCTTATTTTTGCATACTTTTTAAAATAACATTTTTACGTATATTTTGTGCAAATTTTGTACTTTTTAGTTTTAGAATAAAATAGTTTTTATTCCATTTTCCTTCGTCATAATAAAGGGTAGTACCAAAACCACTAATTTATTCTTTCTTAGAAAACTTCACTTATTTTACCTTTTTAGTTTTATTTCATTTCCGTTCTTCTTTAATGGTAATTGCACTGCCACTAATTTATTCTTTCTGGACGAACTTCTCTTTTATAAAAAAAATTAACTATTATATGCTTATTCTTGCACATTAAAGGAAATCACAGATTTTGTGTAAATTGTGTGCAAATTTTACTATTATTCGTTTGATCATTTTTATTTTATTTTCCTTTTAAGGGTAATACCACTACCACTATTATTAGAAAACTTCATTATTTTGGGTAATACCAAAGCCACTATTATTTCTTAAAAAATCATTAGTTTTTTTTTGTTTTGGCTTTTCGTTCATTTTCTTTCTTAATGGTATAGAATGCCACTAATTTATTCCTTCTTAGAAAAATTCTTTTTTGTGAGAATGCCGCTATTATATGCTTATTTTTGCAATAATAATAAAAATGGTAATTTGGGTGTAAATTGTGTGCCAAATTTCGTCATTTTTATTATGATTTTTCATACTTTTAAAACGGTAATACCAATGCCACTAGTCGGGTTTTTTTTGAAAACTTCACTAGTTTGATTTTGTTTTATTTTTATTTCCTTCTATTTTTTTCAAAGGAAATACAAAGCCACTAATTCATCCCTTAGTATAAAACTTACTATTTGTGGAACTTCCACTATTACTCTTGCATATTATTAAAAATGCAATTTGTGTGCAAATTTTGCCATTATTTGATTTAATGTTTTATAATTTCTTTGTTTTAAGGGTAGTACAAATGCGACTAATTCATTTTTTAACTTTTTTGTAACACTTTCGCTATATATGACTATTCTTGCAATCAACTTTTATTTTCACTCGATTGACATGTAGATCATCGGTATGCACAATACATATTGCGGCTCATCCAAATGGATGCTTGCATGCATGAGCCTTTAGATAGATGGGTCATGCATACGTCATATACGCATTTTATACTATCGACGTATTCGTATTTTGTAATCATATAAACACGTGTTTTGGTCATGACACTAATGGGTCAATCTTTTTGGCAAGCCACTGCTTCTTTGCTTCCTCATCATGTGTGACGGTGACCACAACATGATCGTGGCTGCTCGGGACGAAGGACGGATCGCGACGGCACCGTCAGGCGAAGCTCTTCTCTCCCCGGCGCAGCACACAACACCTCCATGGCAACTCGATGGCACCCACCAAGTTCAACGAGGAGGGCGCCATGCTGCGGAGTTTAGCAAGCCTTTCTTCCTCGCTCGCCAAGGAAAGACCGCCAGCAGGCTACCACCACGATCAGAATCACAACCACAAGCTCCGGTCTCAAGGAGTTCACTAAGATGTCCTAGCTGGTCTGCCTAATTAATCGGGCTCAACTAAAACAGAATTTGTGGTCAATCAACTAGCCCAAAATTCATTTTCAATCGATTGACTGGTAGCCAGTCTTGAATTTCATTGGATTTAATGAGGCATTAAGATAGTACAAACACAATGAGCATGCACTCGGCATTTGTATATCTATGATGCACACAGTCAACACCAACACACAGACACAAAAATATGTGGGCAAATAGCAAAGTCATATAAATTCAAAGCTACACATATGCTAGCAAAAATACAAAGCAATCGGATCCATGATTGGCAAACTAAAATAATGTCCACATCCGCATCAACCATCTCATGACATCACACAGACAATGAGGTTCCTCAACATCAACATCTTCAGGAAGGGAGCAATGCTCAAACGTCGTTGTCATCAAATCCAGCCACCCAATGCCAGAATTTAGATTTCCCCCCTCAAGAGCCAATTCAAGCATATTCGAGCAATGCCTTGAACACGGTAACCGCGTAAAAACATTCATAGAGGCAAAGTGTCCCGTCTTTCGATGAGGTGGTAGCTATCGTTTTTGGTGGAGTGGACTTTGTCGATCCGACTACGAACGTGCAAAGACGTTGCGCCTTAGCAATCACTATGCCAACTCCGAGAGGTTATTGACCACGCCGGAGCACAATCAACCTGACCACAAGGATCTATTTCTTGCACACAAACAAAGAACAAGCAAGAAACTGATATTGCAATCTAGATATTGCAGACATAAGAGCAAAGCTTTATTGATGAAAATGGGGTTATGTGATATCTTGGTTTGGTCATTGAACCCAAACGAAGCACGCGAGTTGCAACTATGTAGAACTTTAATCTAAACAAAATTCAAATTAAAACGACACCCTAAGGGCTTTATTTATAGGGAGACATTGGGGAATTTCATCCACCATTGGCAAGGCAGCACTAAATTTTGTCTTAACGCAGTTTCCCTATTAATATAGACTCCAAAAATAACCTATTAAATCTATTTTGAAATTACATGTGCCTGTCCAAAAATAGGGTGGTGCAACACCTAAAATAAACTATGGAATTTTTTTATGAAAGGTCATCTTGTATATTTGTCCATGCACTACTGGAAAAAGGCCTATAGATAGGATTGACTCTAATGGCACACCGTGTGTGCAGTGCGCCACTACTATATACTAATGGCGCACCTGTTCCACATACGCCATTAGAGTGGAAGAATCTAATGGCGCACGGCCGACAGAGTGCGCCATTAGTATGAATTTCTTTTTTTTCCATTTTCCCATACAAACTAATGGCGCATGCAGCAACCAATGCGCCATTACTATATATAACTTCTAATGGCGCACGGGCTAGGATGTGCGCCATTACTGTATCCCCCTCCATCTCGATCTCGATCCCCCTCCATCTCGATCTCGATCCCCCTCCATCTCGATCTCGATCCTCCATCTCGATCGCACTCAAGACCTCCCGCTAGCTCTACCCATCGCAACCTCCCGCTCCACCGCCAAGCACTGCCCGGCCCCACAAGAACCCGCACATTTTGAACATGTTTTTAATTTTTTTACTATTTTTATAAAAATATTACACTGTTATAATTTAAACAAGTTTGATAAACACAAATAAATATAAAAACAGTATTTAAAATGCATAAAAATATTATGTTATGATTTAAACAAGTTTGAACATATTTAAACACAAATAATATCTCGATCCCCTCCATCTCGATCTCGATCCCCTCCATCTCGATCTCGATCCTCCATCTCGATCGCACCAAGACCTCCCCGCTAGCTCTACCCATCGCAACCTCCCGCTCCACCGCCAAGCACTGCCCGCCCCCACAAGAACCCGCACATTTTGAACATGTTTTTAATTTTTTTACTATTTTTTAAAAATATTACACTGTTATAATTTAAACAAGTTTGATAAACACAAATAAATATAAAAACAGTATTTAAAATGCATAAAAATATTACTGTTATGATTTAAACAAGTTTGAACATATTTAAACACAAATAAATATAAAAACACCATTTAAAATGCATACAAAATATTGGGGATCCTGGAGTCAAACCCAGACCTCCCGGTGGGAACTGGCTGCGACCAATCGAGCTAGTAGAGGGACTTGATGTGGATCAGTTCTGTGGAATATAACTTGTTGGCTCGAAAGCGAGAATATCTAATGGCGCACCGTGTTGGGGTGCGCCATTAGTGTGGATGTACTTATGGCGCACCGGTGGTTGGTGCGCCATTAGTATTGTGCCTCCATCCATCCATACCTCCCGGCGGCCCACCTCTCTCCTCGCCTCGATCCCTCTCTCCCTCGCCTCGCCTCGATCCGCGCCGCCCGCCTTGCCCGCCCGCCGCCGCGCCGAGGTGCCGCCTCTCCTCTCCCTCGCCCCTTCCCCTTAGGGCTGCTCTGCCTGCCTCTCTCAAGGCGTCCCCATGGGTGGTGACGGCGGCGGCGTTGGATGCCCTCTCTCCTGCTCTGGTTCCCTCCCTCTCTCCACCTCGATCTGTTTTTTCCTCCCGAGCTGCAGCCTTGAGGAGGAGGAGACGAGCGGCAGGCAGCGACCAGCAGCACCCCTCTTCTCCGTTGGTGATTCCTCCCAGTCTCAGAACCCTAGCTGCTCGATCTGTTTGGATGTGTTACTCCTGCTATATTGCAAACTTGGAATAATTGTTATGATAGGTCCTTCGTCAATCATGGTGTATGCTTTCTTAGGGAAATCATGGTGAATGTTGATCATGATTTTGTAAGTAATATTTTGAGAGGTGAATGTTGATCATGATTTTGTTAAGGTGTTAGTGGACTTGCTATGCTTAGGGTGGCACTTTACGATTGCTTGAGGCAGGTTGGTTGGGATAAACCTAATTGGTCCGGGCCAGTTTAATTAGCGAGTAACAATGTGCGCTTATCATCATCCCTTCTCTTTTGTTGTGGATGGAGAAGGCGGCTTCATGGTACCATAAAGTTGTCACTTTTTTTATTCATATAGAAGTCTTCTAGTAGTATCTAGTTAAGTTGGTGAGCAACTACACTTTCAGAGCACAAAGGCCCACACCACACCATACCACACTGCCTTGATGCCTTCTAGTACTGCCAGAGTGCTAGTCCAACATAGTAAAATGCACAATATCACAAGGAAATTAGAAGTTACAGATTATCTTTATCTAAATGTAAAAATACTATTACAAGGAATTTGCATAATACAGTTCAATGATGACCTCAAGCAGGAAATCACTAGGAATTGTGCTTCTGGATGCATTATGTGCCATTGGTCTTTTTTGTAAGCAAAAACAATTGTTAGCTTTTAGATGTTGTGGTGGTTCACTTGGTGGTATATTGTTTTGAATTACACTTGTTAGCTTTTTTATAAGCAAAAACATGCCAATGTATTTTCCATGCTATGATGGAGGCCTTTTTTTGCCTTGTCCACCCGAGAGGCCCTTGAGTTTGCCGGAATGTCGATTGACTTCCGTTCCGCCAAATTCGGGCACTCCATATGTCCTATTTTCAGCAAAGGTCATGCTGAAATTTTCCGTGAATTTTAGCATGACTTTGTTAAAATAGGACATATGGGGTACTTATGACTAATGCATGTTTTATGATCTGTTGTAAGGGTACTAATTGGTCTCTTCTGCTGCTTATCGAGATGGCGGAAGCAGCCACCGCCGATCTGCGACACCGCAGATCTGAGTTGGATGATTCCAGTTCTTCACTATCATACTTGAGGCTTCAGCTGGATCCATGACGCTGGTATATAAAATGAGAGAGATCTCCCTTCACCCATCTCATTATGATATCTCGTTGTTTGCTACATCACTCATTTTCCCAAACCGCAGAGGCTGCCCGACAGTTTTATGAACATGCCGATGGGTGAAGATCCGCCAATAATGTGAAGCTGCGACAGTCGGCAGCGGGTTTCGCAGCATGGGATGTGCAATTGGCGATCAAGAAGGGCCACATGTACTTGTCTCGTGGGTGGGAGAACTTCTACCGTGCCTCACGACCTGCAAATGGGTACTTCCTTGTCTTCGTGTACGACGACACGCCAACATGCTCATCGTGAAGGTGTACAACAAGACTATGTGTCGCATGCGATACGCCGCCGATGATGATGCCGAGACGCTCGCCTCTTCTTATTCCTCTACATTTGGCTTTGTCTCACATCGATTGTTAACGGTCATTGTTGCATTTTGGACAGTAGGAGCAGCGAAGAATGATCGCTACATGCCCAAAGCAAAGAATGACTATGGTCAGAGCGAAGTCTGCAGCGATTCGGGGCAGAAGCGACAAAGAAGCAGCGATTCGCACCAAAGATAGACAACAAGAAGGATGATCCGGACTGGAGTGCGGGAGAAGAGGAGCAGAGTGAGGATGGGCATCAGTGAGGATGACCTAGCGCTGGTGGTGGTGACCAAGGGCAAGAGATGGTGGTGGTGACCATGGGCAAGAGATGGAGGTGGTGAGGATGACCTAGCGATGGTCGTGCTCAAGGTGGCCTCGCGATGGTGGTGGTGCTCGACAATGACCACGCACCGGTGGTGGCGCCGGCGATCCCACACCGGGCAACATGACCACGCCAATTGTGGTAGAAGACTACATCCCACTACCTCCATTGCCTCCACAGCCTCGCCGCCTAGGCGATCAGGAGATGAAGGAGAAGAAGGAGAAGAACTGCCTACTTTGTCGTGTATGTCGATCTCCTATAGGTTAGCTATCCAAAATGATATATATATATATACTTAGTTACCTTTGTTATCTCTAATATGCTTAGTTTCCTATAGGTTAGCTTCATTTTACCTAAGTTGGCTCTAATATACTAACTTAGAGCTTATATGCTTAGTTTCCTATAGGTTAGCTCCAAAATAACTTATGTTAGCACAAAATGATCAAGTTTACATAATAAGCTTATAGTCTTTTCTTAATCTTCTTCTTTTCCAAAATGACATAGGTTAGCTTCATTTTACCTAAGTTGGCTCTAATATACTAACTTAAAGCTTATATGCTTAGTTTCCTATAGGTTAGCTCCAAAATAACTTATGTTAGCACAAAATGATCAAGTTTACATAATAAGCTTATAGTCTTTTTCTTAATCTTCTTCTTTTCCAAAATGACATAGGTTAGCTTCATTTTACCTAAGTTGGCTCTAATATACTAACTTAAAGCTTATATGCTTAGTTTCCTATAGGTTAGCTCCAAAATAACTTATGTTAGCACAAAATGATCAAGTTTACATAATAAGCTTATAGTCTTTTCTTAATCTTCTTCTTTTCCAAAATGACATAGGTTAGCTTCATTTTACCTAAGTTGGCTCTAATATACTAGCTTAGACCTTATATGCTTAGTTTCCTATAGGTTAGCTCCAAAATAACTTATGTTAGCACAAAATGATCAAGTTTACATAATAAGCTTATAGTCTTTTCTTAATCTTCTTCTTTTCCAAAATGACATAGGTTAGCTTCATTTTACCTAAGTTGGCTCTAATATACTAGCTTAGACCTTATATGCTTAGTTTCCTATAGGTTAGCTCCAAAATAACTTATGTTAGCACAAAATGATCAAGTTTACATAATAAGCTTATAGTCTTTTTCTTAATCTTCTTCTTTTCCAAAACTCTTCTTATTCTTCTTCTAGTCTTCTTCTTTTTCTTCTTCTAACTTCTTGTTTATCATTTTGCAGATTTGATTTAATTGACGGAAACTTGCGTGGATGGGGTGCTTCTTTTCCATTTCTGTTTTTATTTTGTATGAATGTGAAACTTTTGTGAATTGATGGATAACGGTGTTGGATGAACAATGTGAAACTTTTGTAACGACGGAACTATGTGTTGGCTATGTACGTATGTATATATGATGAAACTTGTGTGTTGGATATGATTGCTATATGTATACTTGTTGTACATATATGATTGCTATATGGATGCTTGTTGTACATATATATGTGTTGAATATCTCATATGTGAAATAGTGACATGAGATTAAGAAGAAAAGAATTAAAAAGTTGTTACTAATGGCGACTACAAGATGTCTTTGCTGTAAGTATAGCAGATACTAGTGGCGATCTTGTGAGCGAAGACTAATGGCGCATCGTGAGTGCGCCATTAGAATACCAGATTCTAATGGCGCCTGGTGGTGCGCCATTAGAAAGAAATTCTAATGGCGTGATGCCAGTGGCGCACCAGCCATGCGCCATTAGAAGGCAAAACTGGTGCGCCACTAGCATGCCTTTTCCTAGTAGTGATGTCTTTGTATGTCATCATGGTGGCTTCGAAGTATTGAACCCCCTCCCTCGAACCTTCGTTATTGTTCCATTCGTGCATGTATTTATCTAGACGCTTGATCATATGCCAGTGTTCATCCTTGTTGTCCATGATAGGCCCTTCATTGTAAGCAAAACAAACATATCTAATTTAGGAAGCATCATATTCTCATGAACATTAAAATCAATGCCAAGAAACAAGAGTACATGGTATTTTAATTAGCGCCATCCGTCTATTATGATGCAAGCATCCTTCCCACATTTTTAGGTTATTCTTCGGAACAGCCTTAAGCATAGTAGACAATGTTCTAGGCTACTTTAGTTTGCCATCGGTTTGAGAGTGACATGTAGTACTAAAAAGCTATTTTGTCCCCAACTTAGCCCATAAGCATCTCCAAAAGTGGACCATAAGCATCTCCAAAAGTGGCTAAGAAATTTAGTATCATGATTTGAAACAATAGTATTTGGCATACCATGCAAACAAAAAAATCAGGAAAGGACAAATCATCAACATTATCGCTTTTATGACATGGTATAAAGTGTGTCTTTTTGAAAATCTATCCATGAAAACAAATACGATATCCTTCGCCTTCTTTGTTTGAGGTAAAACTAAAAAACAAATCTATAGATATGTCCTTCCATAAAACACTAGGTAGAGGTAAAGGCATATATAAAACATGAGGATTAAGTCGTGACTTAACTTTTTGTCACCTAGTGCAGCGAGCAACAAAATGCTCAACATCATGTCTCATCTTTGGCCGAAAGAAATGTGTAGCAAATACGTCATATGTCTTCTTCACTCCAAAGTATCCCATTAATCCTCCTCCATGCGTCTCCGGCCAAAACAAAAGATGAATGAAGATAGCTGAAATGCATAGTTTGTTTGCACGGAACACAAATCCATCATTAATACGAACTTGTTTCATGTCCTTCCTTCTTTACAATTCGGCATTACATCTTGAAATTCAGCATCATGCACATATTTATCTTTCATGGTCTCCAAACCAAATATATTTGTAACATCCCAAAATTCTAAATTTTGGAAAGTTATATTAATTAAGAGATGATGATTGCTTGTGTGATTGTTGTTTGAAATTGAGTGGAAATTTGAAACCTTTTGAAAATTTAATGAGAGGAAATAAAAGGACTTTCCCAAAATGTTGGCATCCATATGCTCTTTTGTTTGAATTTTCATTTGAATCCCAAATGAATTTTGAACCAAAGAAAGATTTATGCCACTCAATGATTTTCATGAGAGAAAACAATAGGACTTCTTCAAATTATCTGAAAGAGAGTGGGAAGTGATGAGGACAACTTTCAAAATTTATCTGAATCACTTTTGGAGAGCTTTCCATTTTGAGTTTCAAATTTGTTTCCATTTTTCAAATAAAATAAAGAGAGAAGGAAATATGAATCCTTGAAATATCACTGAGAAATTATTGAAAAGGAATTATGAAACAAAAAAAGATATATTTGAAAATTATTTGAAATCATTTACATGGTCATTTCTTGAAATTGTCGGATATTGATTTTATTGAGTTTTATTCAAAATATATTTCTAATGAAAAATATTAATTATGAGTGAGGGTAAATGACTCCCTCCAAAGGAAAAATAGTGGTGAATTATTTTGAAGTCATTTGGTATTTTCAAAAAGTCATTTTAAGTGATTTTAAGCATGAGATTGCTTCTGCAATCTGTGAAAATATTTATATATTTTATTTCAGTAAAATAGATAGTTCACAGTTATCTACATATAATCTAGTATTTGTTTGCATAGTTCCAATTTTTTCTAAGTTCATTTGATATTTATTCCAAGCACTTTTCCGCTTTGGATTTAAAAATAAAACAGACAACCCGAGCAACCTGTATCTATCAGTTGCGCCGGGCGAACTATGCCTATCCTCGCATTTGGTGATATGCAATTAACCCTCGCCCACGTGCATCACAACAGCAATAGCTTAGCCCAAGTTTTTTTTTCTCCCGCATGTGATGTGGCCATATCCTTTACTGTACACGCACGTACATCTCTTGTTGTGTACACTTTTACTCACTCCGTTCTAAAATAGATGACGCAACTTTATATTAACTTTAGTATAAAATTAGTATAAAGTTGGGTCATCTATTTTGGAACGGAGGGAGTAGAACATAATTGGTTTTCTGTCAAAAATTGACATTGCCAATGTTTGACACTCTATCAAATATTGGGTACTACTTAATTGGTTAAGAATTGCCTTGCCTATCTTTGCCAATAGTTGGCAAGTCTTGGTAGTTGGGCAAGCTAAATATTAGCAGCAAACCAATTATGCTTCCCATCTCGCCCAGCATAAGACGTTCAAGCCTCCCTCACACGCACGCATGCGCGCACACGCGCGCGCCCACACATATGCATACACATATACCCAGTGAGCATCCAAAAAATCAACATTTTAGTTTGACTAGCTTTAGTAGAAAAAAATATTCATTTCCTCCGACGGGAATCCTAGGAATCCTCTTTTATGTAAAGTTATCTCTTCTTTGTGTTCTAAAGGTATCCTTCTTCGTATTTTCTTTTATACTCCCTTGGTTTATTATTTCTAGACTAGTATACGGTAGAAATCTAGTTTTCCTCTGAATTATTAATTTTGTTCATCATATGGTCTTATGTGTAAAATAATTAGATTATCAATTAGTCTTTGTATGTATGCATTAGCCCTAGATTTTTTTTAGCCATGGCTTTATTTCTTCTGTAAAACTACTTGGCCCTGATTTTCCAAATAGCTAGATTTTTTTACTCGTTTATCCAAATTAGACGAAACCAATGGCTAAAATTTTGTCTTATTCAACTATCCAGTAAACATATGAAATCAACTTTTTGCAACTTCCAAATTTCAAAAATTGTTCAGATTTAATTCAAACTTTTTTGATCATATCTTTTTATTTGTAGCTCCGTTTGCGATGAATCTAGTTGCGTCGGATTCGTATCGATGCAATCTTTTGTTCGTACAATTAGTGTTATCTTATCAATATGTAATTTTGATCATAGTCAGATTACTCTGCTAGTCCATAAAAGTGTTGCCACACAGCGTTCTCAACGGATTCAATGCCATATTGAATTACTTGTATCTTTGATCTGTTATTCCGAATCTAGTAATTATTTTTCTTTATCCAGTAACATCATTAGTTTCAACTTTTGAACCTTTCAAATTTGAGCGATCAAAATTTGTATTTGAACATTCAGTTTATCATATCTTGCAAACCGTAGCACCTTTTCAATTGATTCTTTTTACACCTAATCACTCGTGTCATGTACTCTCAGCTTATAATCACCATAATCCAATTCAATCATTGTTGACTTTCTGAATTTAAATTCAGTTCATACTTCAATTCACTATAAATTGTTTTGTAGTGCTATGTTTCAATTCATTCCTTTTGCAAATAAATTATTGTCATATGCTATCTATCTAGCGGCATTCTTTAAGTTTATATAGAAATAGTTTGTCCTCCATTAACTCTTTTGAGTTGATACTTTTAGCTTTCATCTCATAGCACGATAAAGACCTATTTTATATATTAACATTTATGCGTTGTTGATCTTTCACACTATGACATATTTTGTTCTTATATTCTTTTGGTTCTTCTTTTTGGCATGGATGTTTATTGCATTTTATTCATCTATGATAGATTTGTCGGAGTGTGACAAGTAGAATTATCAGGATAGTGATTACGATGATCTCCACCAACAAGTACCAGGCAAATTCACTTTGATCATGATCATAATTATACCTATGTTTTATTGCATTTAGTATCTCCTTCTCCACCATGCCTGCAAAGTAGGTAATTTGGAAACTTGGACTTGAGTAGTGTCATGAGGTAGAAACCTAATGTCCTTTGTTACTGAGCCCCGGGAACGTATTATTTTGCATTTGCTATGCTTAGTAGATGGGGATTGGTATGAGTGTACGTGGAAGTTGTAAGAGTGAAGAATTATGATGACAACAACTTCAAGACTGATAACAACAACTTCAAGACCTCGGGTACTCAAGACATGATTTTCCAAATATACCCCTGGATGGAAATTGGATGAATGACACTGTAACATCCCAAAATTCTAAATTTTGAAATGTTGTATTAAATAAATAACTTTGGTTGTTTGTTTGATTGTTTTGTGAATGAATGTGTGAAATTGAGTGAAAATTTGAAACTTTTTGAAAGTTGAATGAGGGAGAATGAAATGACTTTCCCAAACTTTCACCTTGCAGTTTGCTCTCAAAGAATTCAAATTCTTTTCAAATACAAAACCCTAGAGTGAAGATAATATGACTCTTTCATTTAAAGAACTAGGTGATACCCCGCGCGTTGCTGCGGGAACTTGTTGTGATTTTCTTACCGATATATAGCAAAAAAATTGAACAATGTCGTGGTACATTAGCATGAAAAACTACCTAAAGAGACAATATATTAAAGTTTGACGACATAAGGAGAAGAAATCATAAGACAATGGGTACATTGCGAAAGCTTATAAACTTGTCCATACAATTCATTTTTCTATTGAGCATACAAACAAATAGCCTACTCTGTTTCAAATTCATCATTTGATTTAGGGTCCCTTCTATTTAAAATGAATGGTGATATGGTCCACAAGGTCTTCGACTTGTCAACTCTGTAGAACAACAACAAATGTGAAATGAATAAAAATATATGAACTTAGTTACAAAGCAAAGTCAAGATCAAACACCCGAGGGAACCATAAATATGCCATCTTGACAAAACTCCAAAATAGCATTTTTTGAAAAAAAATCTCCAACAAAGTAGTTGACGCACTGTTATTCAATTGCATAAATTCTGATGAGAGAAATATGTGTACTTTTATATATGAAAGATGGCAACAGGGTCAGTTAGAAGTTATCAGTTGCTTCAGTGTAATTTTTATTAAAGGTATACGCTACTGCACTAATTTTTGTCAGATATAGAAATTAAACTTGATGCAATAGCTTTTGGATGCATATTGTGCAATCATGATAAAAACATGTTGTTTGCATACTTCTCCCAAATATCTCCAAAGTCAATAATTCTATTAACATCAACTGAAACATTAATGTTAATGAAAAAATAACATCATAACCTGGGATTACCTGGCCCGGTGACTTGAGAATCAATAATGTAAAAAAATCTTAGAATAAACAATCTTACATCAAATAAACTGACAACCCTAGACTATTGAATGCCAATGTATTTTTTCTTTTCTTCTTGAATCCAGAAGAGGTCAAGATGTACAAGCCCTCAAACAAATGCAAAACATGATACTCATGTGAGACATGTGTCAGATTCCCTATTGTACTGCCATGTCTTTTGGATAGCCTACAATATGTCAACATGGTTTAAAACATGCAATACTTTGGATAAGCTGCTATCAAGATAAACATGGTTTAAACCATGCACTTTTTCAGTGTCCAAAATCCCAGGGCCAAAATTCTTAACTCATGTTCTTCAAAAAAAAAAACAATTATGGATATCACACCTTCTCAAATTGTATATGATCACGATTTCACTACACTACACAAAATTTGAAGAAGATTGGCACGGGATCATCGCAGCTCCTTGCCATCAATTCTGGTGTGGTCGGATTCAGATTCATAGCCGTCGGGTAGAGAAGATCTGAAGGCATCCGCTGATTCATAGAAGAGAGGGAAAGATGGACTGCAGACCAAGAGCATCGATCAAACAAAGATATACGCGGAAAGATTTTCAGTCGGGGCAAACGATGGCGATTACCTTGTGAGGATACGGCGCTAATCCACTCGATCTCAATTATAGAGGAACGTGTAGCTGGTGCACGCCATGGATGTAGCGACTAGACCTCAAACAGTCTGATCTTTGTGCTTTAGTGTTATCTCTTGATCAGTAATGCTGACACGCACAGTACTTGAAGGATTTATAGCAGAGTAGCAATCACACACTTATTACATCAAATGTCTCAAAAGAGAACTTATTACAATAAATATGGCTTAAGGCCATCTAATAACGATAACAGCGAAACGCTTGGAAGATAAGTGAGTCCATCAACTCCAACGGCATCACTGAGTATAGAACCACGACCTAAGGCACCTTACTCGTCGTCTGAAAAGTCTGCAACATGAACGTTGCATCCCGAAAACGGGTCAGCACATGGAATATGATGGCAATGTAACACATAGAGAGTAATGAACAGAAATATACTATACTACATGCATATATGGCTGGTGGAAAGCTCTATGGTTACTGTTTTGCATAAAGCCAATTTTTCCCTACTGCAAAGGAATAAATTTTATTCAACTACCATGGTGGTTGTTAAACATTGAGAGATAGACATCCTCTCAATCCAATTAAACATCATCATTAAACCCAACAAAATTAAATTAAAGTAACATGATGAGATTCACATGATAATCCAAATACTAGATACTCAAAACGTCCATAACCGGGGACACGGCTAACCATGATTAGTTTATACACTCTGCAGAGGTTTGCGCACTTTTCCCCACAAGACCCGATCTCCTCCGTTGGGATTCTCGCACTACATGGTGTTTGAGAAACGGATGACCGAGACTTAGTCTTTCATAAGCGCTAGCACCTTACGATCGGGTAGATAGTTACACATACTTTCCCCTACATCTGCTAGTCTACCATTGTAAGAGTTCACACGACTTAATCAACTATGCTAGAGCCCATAGTAGCTTGTGGCTGCACACGGAAGTTTCTAGCATGAATAATCTCATGATCCCTTTGAGCCTGGGTGGCGGTCTATAAAGAAAACAACAGGCAATCACTGGAATACCCAGGTGCCTCAATCCACCCAAATATGTTTAAGTTACCACCTTAAATAAACCATTAAATAACAATCTCACATCTGTCATGGATACACTCACCCAATCCACGTCTAATAGCATAGCATGGCATAATAAGCAAACGTAGAAGTAACTCCCAAGGGTTTGATAGTAAAACAAGTAATAGGTACTACCTCATCTACTTCCCAAAACCCACATATTAATCATATCCTAATCATGCAATTGTTTGAGGATTGATCTAATGCAGTAAAACTGGGTAGTAAAGAGGTATGATCAAAGTGTTACTTGCCTTGTTGATGATCCGTGAAACCTAGAGATTCGAAGTAGCAAGCGGCGCACTCCGGGTACTCTATCGCAAACAAACAAGCATACAATAAGTACTCATCTAATACACGGGTAAAACTCAAATAAGAGAACTAACCAGAAAGTTCAACTTAAGAACTCCGGTTTGCAAAAAGAATCAAATCGAACGAAGCAACGAAACACAAACAGCGAAAGAAACAAGCTTCATTTACTAATTTGGATCTAAGTCAAATTTTACAGAAGCAAAAACTTGTTTGAGTTGGTTAAACGGAAAGAGGGTTTCGAGACGAAACGCTAGGCGCTTGAATCGCCTGGTTCCGGTAAACGAGCGGAAAGTTATACTAGAACGAAAATCGGATCAGAAATCGCGATCAGAAATAATTGCGGAAAATCCGAGAAAAAGAAAAAATGACGAACGGATTAACGAACGAACATTCGTTAACTGAAACTAAACGGTGAATTTGTTCGTTAAAACAAACGAACGAACGCTCGCTAAATAAATAAACCAATAAAATAAACCGATCTAATCTAAAAAACGAAAACTAGGGTTTCTAAAAAAATCGGATCAGGTTTTAAAAAAAAAACTGGATCGATTTTTTTTAAAAAAACGGAGCACGACGGCGGGCGGCATATACCTCGGCGAGGTGCTCCGGTGAGGGGAGGCGGCATGGGGCTCGGGGCGGCGGCGGGCGCGGCGGGCGGCGGCGGGCGGCGGCGGCGGCGCAAGGCGCAAGGCGGATCGGATCGGAGGTGGCGGGCGGTCGGGGTGGCGGTGTGGGCGCGGCGGCTCTGCTGGGGAAGGGAGCAGGGCGCGGGTCGGGTCAACCTCGAGGCGTGCCTGGCGGACTCAACAAGCGGCACAGACTGCCTCGCTCGGTGGGCCTTGACCTGCTGTCGCACGCGTTTTTTTAAATAAATAAATTCCGCCGAAACTAAGAAATTCTAGAAAATAAAATATAATTCTAAAAATGCCAAAATAAATTTTCACCGTCTAAATAAAATATTTAGAACGAGGTGAACATTTTCTTGGCCCTAAAATGCAGTTTTGAAAACCATGCAATTTTTCCTAAATTCAAATAAAATAGAGAAAACTCCAAAATAAATCTTATTTGATTTTTTTATTAAATCCTCAATATTTCTTTATTTTGGGAAAGTCATTTTATTCCCTCTCTCATATTTTTTTAATAGAAATAATTGAAGATAAAATAAATAAAATCAAATGATCCTATTTTCAAAATTCGAGAAAACTCAAATATGAAAATATTGAAATCCCCAACTCTCTCCGAGGGTCCTTGAGTTGCGTAGAATTTCTAGGATCAAACCAAAAGCAATAAAATATGATATGCAATGATGATCTAGTGTATAACATTCCAAATTGAAAAATTGGGATGTTACAAATCTACCCCCCTTAAGATGAATCTCGCCCTCGAGATTCGGGTTGGCTAGAAAATAGGTGAGGGTCGTCATTCAGCAGATCTTCCTCTCACTCCCAGGTGGCTTCATCCTCGGTGTGGTGGCTCCATTGAACCTTGCAAAACTTGATAACCTTGCTGCGGGTGACTCGGCTGGCATATTCGAGTATTTTGGCTGGTTTCTCCTCGTAGGTTAAATCACTATCCAATTGAATCGCTTCCAGCGGCACTGTATCTGTCAGCGGTATATCATCCATCTCTGCGTGGCACTTCTTCAACTGGGAAACGTGGAACACATCGTGAACTCCTGACAATCCTTCGGGCAATTCCAATTTGTACCCAACTTCTCCCACGCGTTCCAAAACTTTGTATGGTCCCACAAAACGTGGCGCATACTTTCCCTTAACTCCGAAGCGCTTAACTCCTCGAAGTGGAGATACACGAAGATAAACTATGTCTCCGACTTGGTATATTGTCTCTTTGCGTTTAGAATCTGCATAGCTCTTCTGCCTGGACTGGGCTACCTTGAGCCTATCGCGAATCAACTTCACCTTTTGTTCAGATTCCTTAATCAAATCTGGTCCAAACAACTGGCAGTCTCCAACTTCATCCCACAACAACGGGGTCCTGCACCACCTTCCGTACAAGGCTTCGAAAGGGGCCATCTTCAAACTGGATTGATAACTGTTGTTGTAAGAGAACTCTACATATGACAAATTGTCGTCCCAACTAGATCCATAATCTAGCGCACAAGCTCTCAGCATATCTTCCAAAATCTGCTACATATTCCGCAATATCCTTCTTCATTCCAGTCAACCAGAATGTGTCTTTCAAATCCAAATACATCTGGGTATTTCCTGGGTGAATCGAATACGGCGAATCATGGGCCTCTTGCAGAATCAACTTCCTGATCTCCGGGTCATTAGGCACATAAATGCGGTCCTCAAACCATAAGGTATCGTGCTCATCCTCACGAAATCCTTTAGATTTTCCCTTGCTCATCTTCTCCTTTATAGAGGCAATCTCCTTGTCAGTCTTCTGAGCTTCTCTGATCTTATCCATCAAAGTAGACTGAATCTCCAATGCTGCAACATAGCCTCTCGGAACTATCTCCAAACATAGCTCATGAAGGTCCTCGGCTAACTCATTCGGTAACTCTCCGGTTATGAGTGTGTTGACATGGCTCTTGCGGCTCAACGCATCGGCTAATACGTTAGCCTTTCTGGGGTGATAATGTAATCTCATACCATAATCCTTGATGAGCTCCAACCATCTCCTTTGCCTGAGATTCAACTCCTTCTGCATGAATATGTACTTCAAACTCTTGTGATCCGTGTACACCTCACAATGGTTTCTGATGAGAAAATGTCTCCATGTCTTCAATGCATGCACTACGGCTGCTAACTCCAAATCATGTGTAGCATAATTCAACTCATGAGGCTTAAGCTGTCGTGAGGCATACGAAACAACTCTTCCCTCCTGCATAAGCACTGCTCCTAGTCCTCGACGAGAAGCGTCGCAATACACCTCATAATCCTTGCGCTGATCTGGCAGAATCAAAACTGGCGATGTAACCAAACATTTCTTCAACTCCTGGAAACTGGCCTCATAGTCTTCAGTCCATTTGAACTTGGTATCCTTCTTCAACAACTCCGTCATAGGTTTTGCAATCTTCGAGAAATTCTCAATGAACCTCCGGTAGTATCCTGCAAGTCCAAGAAAACTCCGGATCTCTCCAACTATCATTGGTGCTACCCAATTTGTCACAGTGACAACCTTGGTGGGATCTACTGCTATTCCCTCTCCGGATATAACATGTCCGAGGAATCCAACTTCCTTCAACCAAAACTCACACTTGCTGAATTTGGCATATAACTGATGTTCTCTGAGCTTCTCCAGTACCAAATGCAAATGCTCCTTATGCTCTTCTTCATTCTTTGAATATACCAAAATATCATCAATGAACACCACGACAAACTTATCCAGAAACTCCATAAACACCTTGTTCATCATGTTCATGAAATATGCAGGTGCGCTAGTCAGACCAAATGACATAACGGTATACTCGTACATCCCATACCTGGTGGTAAAAGCCGTCTTAGGTATATCCAGCTCTCTAATCTTCAATTGATGGTATCCTGATCGCAAATCGATCTTGGAAAATACCTTAGCTCCTTGCAATTGGTTAAACAAATCATTGATCATCGGCAACGGGTACTTGTTCTTGATTGTTACTTCATTCAATCCTCGATAATCAACAACCATCCTCAATGATCCATCCTTCTTTTCCACTAGAAGTATTGGCGATCCCCAAGGTGAAGAACTTGGGCGAATATAGCCTTTATCCAGTAACTCCTTAATTTGCTTCTTAATTTCCTCCAAATCTTGTGCGGGCATCCGGTACGGTCTCTTAGATATTGGCCCTGTGCTTGGCAAAAGCTCAATCAAAAACTCAATGTCTCTATCTGGCGACATGCCTGGCAACTCCTCTGGAAATACATCAGGGAAATCCTTCACCACTGGTACTTCCTCCTGCACAACTCATGATAAGGAATTTACTTGTGTCCTCTTCGGCTCATGTCGTGATACATACTTGATCCTTCTCCCTTCTGGGGTGGTAAGCAAAATCGACTTATTGGCGCAATCGATGTTTCCTCCATACATCGATAGGCAATCCATACCCAGAATTACATCCAAACCTTGCGATTCCAAAATGATTAAATCCGAGGGGAGAACATGCCTACCTATACTCAATGGAACTTGAAAACATCCTCGACTGGCCATATACTCCGCTCCTGGTGAGCTTACTAACATAGGTGTTTTAAGAACCTTGGTGGGCAGTTTATACTTATCCACAAATCCCCTTGATATGTATGCATGCGATGCACCAGTATCAAAAAGAACGATTGCAGGAAATGACTTAACCAAAAACTTACCTATTACTGCATCTGGCTGGGCTTCAACCTCCTCCACGTTAATGTGGTTCACCTGTCCCCTATTGAAAGGGTTCGGCTTCTTCCCAGAGCTTCCATTGCCATTTCCATTCTGGGCTTCAGGACATTCATTGGCATAATGTCCAGTCTTCTGACACTTATAGCAAGTGACTTGGCTCAGGTCTCTCTTGGCTGGGGTTGACGGGTTGGTATGGTTCTGGCTGTTGCTTCCTCCATTCCCTTTACCATTCTTGGGGCCATTATGATTATGCGAGCTACCTCCTCCATGGGTATGCTGAAAGTGTCCTCCCGATTTTGGGGTAAAACGTGGCTTCTACTGAGCTCCAGAATTGTACTTCCCCTTGTCCATACTTCCTCTTGCAGTTTTCAATCTGCTGTTGCTTCCCTTCAATCATAAGAGCACGATCTACCAACTCCTGGTAGTTGTTGAAGGTTGCTACCATCAACTGCACGCTCAGCTCATCATTCAGTCCTTCCAAAAACTTCTCCTGCTTAGCTGCATCTGTAGCAATGTCATCTGGGGCACAACATGCTAACTTACTAAAATCATCCACATACTGGCCAACTGTCCGTCCTCCTTGGCACAAGTTGTGAAACACACGCTTCTTCATGGCCATAGCTCCTGCTGAAACATGGGCAGTACGGAAAGCCTGGTGAAACTGATCCCATGTGACAATGTCGATAGGATAAGTGGCTGCGAAATTCTCCCACCATGATGCTGCGGGTCCTTCAAGCTGATGTGCGACAAAACGCACCTTCTCCGCATCTGTGCATCTTGCAGTGGTCAACTCCCTTCCTGTCTTGCGGAGCCAATCATCTGCAACTATCGGCTCGGTGCTACTAGAGAACACTGACGGATTCAGTCTAAGGAATCGGGTTAAGTGATCAACAGGTGGTGGAGGTGGTGGGTTGTTGTTGTTGTTGTTCCCCTGATTCTGATTCTGGACTAGCAACTGCATCAACGCATTCTGCTGCTGGATCAACTGAGTGAGCTCCGGTGGGAAAGCAAATCCATTGTCACATCTCGGAGGCATCTGAGGGTTTAGAAAAGATGAGAATATATAATAGAATGAGGCCTAGAGAGAAAACACAACCCATATGTACATGAGACAAATGCAAACAAAATCACTCCATTCAATTCAAACAAGGGCATACAACGGTCTAACTATAGTTATAAAAGTGCTCGGACTATACTAGATACATGGGGGAATACTACTACTGTTTTGGTGGTCAACTAGAAAAACTGCTCTGATGAAGACTCCATGATATCTGCTCCATCTTCATCAACATAGTCATCATCGCTATCGTCTGGGTCCGAGTCGGTGTCGTCGATGGTGATGTAGTTCTCCGGGCAAGTGCCATCATCGTCTTCTCCTCCAGTCGCGGGGAATCCCATGAATACCTTCAGCTTCTTCTTCAGATCATCGTTCTTCTCCACAAGTGTTGCTATTTCCTCCTCATATCCATCGCGTATATACTTGAGTTCTTCCTCCAACTCTATGATCTTGGTCATGCCCTTCTTCAGATCTATCATGCGTGTGCATATCTGGTTCTCCTAGCGTCGAATGTGCTGGTTTAACTCTTGGATGAAAGCTGCAATTGATCTATCCTTCCTGGTGCTGATCATCTCCCATTGCTCATCTCGGCGCCCACAAATCTGGTAAATAGTATCCTTGAGATCCTTTTGGTAAACTTCTCCAATGCGTCCCATGGTGATGTGAGCTGCCATGCTCTTTCCTAGACTCTAGGTTGGTGCATCGAAGGAAAACTCTATGGGCTCCGTGACGGGCATGAACGTCCTTCCTGGAACTTGAACTTGAATCATCCAACGCTCCTCTTCAGGTAAAGTGGCGTTGTAGGTCCCGACAAAGCTTGGTACTCCGATGTTCAGGTATCTAGTGACTTCCTTCAAGTGGCGTCCAAAGGGTGTATCTTCATCCGGTTGCTTGAACTTGTTCCTTGCATCCGCCATCCTAAAAGAGTAGAAAAGATGAGGAGTCAGAAATGAGAAGAGTGAGTAGTGATCTAGGGATTTTAGCGTAGTGGTCGTGTCCTACAGTCAGCGTGTGCTCTGATACCATCTTGTAGCGACCAAACCTCAAACAGTCTGACCTTTGTGCTTTAGTGTCATCCTCGATCAAGAATGTCTTGACACGCACAAGATGCTTGAAGGATTTATAACGAGTAGCAATCACACACTTATTACATCGAATGTCTCAAAAGAGAACTTATTACAATAAATATGGCTTAAGGCCATCTAATAACGATAACAGCGGAAGGCTGGAAGATAAGTGAGTCCATCAACTCCAACGCATCACTGAGTATAGAACCACGACCTAAGGCACCTTACTCGTCGTCTGAAAAGTCTGCAACATGAACGTTGCAGCCCGAAACCGGGTCAGCACATGGAATATGCTGGCAATGTAACACACAGAGAGTAATGAACAGAAATATGCTATACTACATGCATATATGGCTAGTGGAAAGCTCTATGGTTACAGTTTTGCATAAAGCTAATTTTCCCCTACTGCAAAGGAATAAATTTTATTTAACTATCATGGTGGTTGTTAAACATTGAGAAGATAGACATCCTCTCAATCCCAATTAAACATCATCATTAAACCCAACAAAATTAAATTAAAGTAACATGATGAGATTCACATGATAATCCAAATACTAGATACTCAAAACGTCCATAACCGGGACACGGCTAACCATGATTAGTTTATACACTCTGCAGAGGTTTGCGCACTTTTTCCCACAAGACCCGATCTCCTCCGTTGGGATTCTTGCACTACATGGTGTTTGAGAAACGGATGACTGAGACATAGTCTTTGTTGAGGAACGTTGCATAAAATAAAAAATTTCCTACGTTCACCAAGATCAATCTACGAGTTCATCCAGCAACGAGAGAGAGGAGTGCATCTACATACCCTTGTAGATCGCGAGCGGAAGCGTTCAAGAGAACGGGGTTGAGGGAGTCGTACTCGTCGTGATCCAAATCACCGGAGATCCTAGCACCGAACGGACGGCACCTCCGCGTTCAACACATGTACGGTCAGCGTGACGTCTCCTCCTTCTTGATCTAGCACGGGGGAAGGAGAGGTTGATGAAGATCCAGCAGCACGACGGCGTGGTAGTGGATGCAGCAGGATCCGCAGGCTTCGCCAAGCGCCTGGGAGGGAGAGGTGTAGCAAGGAGGAGGAGGCGCCAAGTGCAAGGTGCGGTTGCCTCCTCCCCCTCTTTATATAGGGTCCCCAGAGTCGCTGCCCCGAGATGGGATCTCGGGGCGGCGGCCAGGGGAAGGCTTGCCCCCAAGGCAGTGGGCGCCCCACCCTAGGGTTTCCAACCCTAGGCGCAGGGGACCCAGGGGCGCACCAGCCCACCAGGCTGGTTCCTCCCACTTCAGCCCACGGGCCCTCCGGATAGGTGGCCCCACCGGTGGACCTCGAGACCCTTCCGGTGGTCCCAGACAATACCGGTGACCCCGAAACTCTCCCGATGGCAAAACTGCACTTCCTATATATAATTCTTCACCTCCGGACCATTCCGAACTCCTCGTGACGTCCGGGATCTCATACGGACTCGAACAACTTTCGGTTTGCTGCATACTAATATCTCTACAACCCTAGCATCACCGAACCTTATGTGTAGACCCTACGGGTTCGGGAGACATGCAGACATGACCGAGACGCCTCTCCGGTCAATAACCAACAGCGGGATCTGGATACCCATGTTGGCTCCCACATGCTCCTCGATGATCTCATCGGATGAACCACAATGTCGAGGATTCAATCAACCCCGTATTCAATTCCCTTTGTCAATCGGTACGTTACTTGCCCGAGACTCGATCGTCGGTATCCCAATACCTCATTTAGTCTCATTACCGGCAAGTCACTTTACTTGTACCATAATGCATGATCCCATGACCAGACACTTGGTCACATTGAGCTCATTTTGATGATGCATTACCGAGTGGGCCCAGAGATACCTCTCCGTCATACGGAGTGACAAATCCCAGTCAAGATTTGTGCCAACCCAACAGACACTTTCGGAGATACCCGTAGTGCACCTTTATAGTCACCCAGTTACGTTGTGATGTTTGGCACACCCAAAGCACTCCTACGATATCCGGGAGTTGCACAATCTCATGGTCTAAGGAAATGATACTTGACAATTGGAAAAGCTCTAGCTAAACGAATTACGCGATCTTTGAGCTATGCTTAGAATTGGGTCTTGTCCATCACATCATTCTCCTAATGATGTGATCCCGTTATCAATGACATCCAATGCCCATAGTTAGGAAACCATGACTATCTGTTGATCAATGAGCTAGTCAACTAGAGGCTTGCCAGGGACAGGTTGTGGTCTATGTATTCACACGTGTATTATGATTTCCGGATAACACAGTTATAGAATGAATATTAGACAATTATCATGAACAAAGAAATATAATAATAACCATCTTATTATTGCCTCTAGGGCATATTTCCAACAGTCTCCCACTTGCACTAGAGTCAATATTCTAGTTACATTGTGATGAATCGAACACCCATTGCGTTATGGTGTTGATCATGTTTTGCCCTAGGGAGAGGTTTAGTCAACGGATCTGCCACATTCAGGTCTGTATGTACTTTAAAAATATCTATGTCTCCATCTTGAACATTTTCACGGATGGAGTTGAAGCGACGCTTGATATTCCTAGTCTTCTTGTGAAACCTGGGCTCCTTGGCAAGTGCAATAGCTCCAGTGTTGTCACAAAAGAGTGTGACTGGCCCCGACGCATTGGGTATGACTCCTAGGTCGGTGATGAACTCCTTCACCTAGATTGCTTCATGCGCTGCCTCCGAGGCTGCCATGTACTCTGCTTCACATGTAGATCCTGCCACGATTGCTTGCAACTGCACCAGCTTACTGCCCCACCATTCAAAATATACACGTATCCGGTTTGTGACTTAGAGTCATCCTGATCTGTGTCGAAGCTAGCATCGACGTAACCCTTTACGACGAGCTCTTCGTCACCTCCATATACGAGAAACATGTCCTTAGTCCTTTTCAGGTACTTAAGGATGTTCTTGACCGCTGTCCAGTGTTCCTTGCCGGGATTACTTTGGTACCTTCCTACCAAACTTACGGCAAGTTTTATATTAGGTATGGTACAGGTCATGGCATACATGATAGACCCTATGGCTGAGGCATAGGGGATGACACTCATCTCTTCTTTATCTTCTGCCATGGTCGGGCATTGAGCCGAGCTCAATTTCACACCTTGCAACACAGGCAAGAACCCCTTCTTGGACTGATCCATATTGAACTTCTTCAATATCTTATCAAGGTATGTGCTTTGTGAAAGACCTATGAGGCGTCTCGATCTATCTCTATAGATTTTGATGCCTAATATGTAAGCAGCTTCTCCAAGGTCCTTCATTGAAAAACACTTATTCAAGTAGGCCTTTATGCTTTCCAAAAGTTCTATATCATTTCCCATCAAAAGTATGTCATCCACATATAATATGAGAAATGCTACAGAGCTCCCACTCACTTTCTTGTAAACGCAGGCTTCTCCATAAGTCTGCATAAACCCAAACGCTTTAATCATCTCATTAAAGCGAATGTTCCAACTCCGAGATGCTTGCACCAGCCCATAGATGGAGCGCTGGAGCTTGCATACCTTGTTAGCATTCTTAGGGTCGACAAAACCTTCCGGCTGCATCATATACAGTTCTTCCTTAAGGTGAACATTAAGGAAAGCCGTTTTGACGTCCATTTGCCATATCTCATAATCATAGTATGCGGCAATTGCTAACATGATTCGGACGGACTTCAGCTTTGCTACGGGAGAGAAAGTCTCATCATAGTCAATCCCTTGAACTTGTCGATAACCCTTAGCGACAAGTCGAGCTTTATATATGGTGACATTACCATCTGCGTCCGTCTTCTTCTTAAAGATCCATTTGTTTTCTATTGCTCGCCGATCATCGGGCAAGTCTGTCAAAGTCCATACTTCATTTTCATACATGGATCCTATCTCGGATTGCATGCCTTCAAGCCATTTGTTGGAATCTAGGCCCGCCATTGCTTCTTCATAGTTCGAAGGTTCACCGTTGTCTAACAACATGATTTCCAAGACAGGGTTGCCGTACCACTCTGGCGCGGAACGTGTCCTTGTGGACCTTCGAAGTTCAGTAGGAGCTTGATCTGAAGTATCTTGATCACCATCATTAACTTCCTCTCTTGTCGGTGCTGGCACCACAGGAACATCTTCCTGAGTTGCGCTACTTACCATTTCAAGAGGTAGTACTTCATCAAGCTCTACTTTCCTCCCACTTAATTCTTTCGAGAGAAACTCTTTCTCCAGAAAGGACCCGTTCTTGGCAACAAAGATCTTGCCTTCGGATCTTAAGTAGAAAGTATACCCTATGGTTTCCTTAGGGTATCCTATGAATACGCATTTTTCCGACTTGGGTTCGAGCTTCTCAGGTTGAAGTTTCTTGACATAAGCATTGCATCCCCAAACTTTTAGAAATGACAACTTAGGTTTCTTCCCAAACCATAATTCATATGGTGTCGTCTCAACGGATTTAGACGGTGCCCTATTTAAAGTGAATGTAGCTGTCTCTAAAGTGTATCCCCAAAATGATAGCGGTAAATCAGTAAGTGACATCATAGATCACACCATATCCAATAGAGTGCGATTATGATGTTCGGACACACCATTTCGCTGAGGTGTTCCAGGCGGCGTGAGTTGTGAAATGATTCCACATTTCCTTAAGTGCGTACCAAATTCGTGACTTAAATATTCTCCCCCACGATCTGATCATAGGAACTTTATCTTTCGGTCACGTTGATTCTCTACCTCATTCTGAAATTCCTTGAACTTTTCAAAGGTCTCAGACTTGTGTTTCATCAAGTAGACATACCCAAATCTACTCAAGTCATCAGTGAGAGTGAGAACATAACGATATCCTCCATGAGCCTCAACGCCATTGGACCGCACACATCAAGATGTATGATTTCCAATAAGTTGGTTGCTCGCCCATTGTTCCGAGAACGGAGTCTTGGTCATCTTGCCCATGAGGCATGGCTCGCATGTGTCAAACGATTCATAATCTAGAGACTCTAAAAGTCCATCGGCATGGAGCTTCTTCATGCGCTTGACACCAATGTGACCAAGGCGGCGATGCCACAAGTATGTGGGACTATCGTTATCAACTTTACATCTTTTGGTATTCACACTATGAATATGTGTAACATTACGCCGAGATTCATTAAGAATAAACCATTCACCAGTGGGCATGACCATAAAACATATCTCTCATATAAATAGAACAACCATTATTCTCGGATTTAAATGAGTAGCCATCTCGAATTAAACGAGATCCTGATACAATGTTCATGCTCAAAGCTGGTACTAAATAACAATTATTGAGGTTTAAAACTAATCCCGTAGGTAAATGTAGAGGTAGCGTGCCGACGGCGATCACATCGACCTTGGAACCATTCCCAACGCGCATCGTCACCTCGTCCTTCGCCAGTCTCCGCTTATTCCGCAACTCCTGCTTTGAGTTACAAATATGAGCAACCGCACCGGTATCAAATACCCAAGAGCTACTACGAGTACTGGTAAGGTACACATCAATTACATGTATATCATATATACCTTTGGTTTTGCCGGCCTTCTTCTCCGCTAAGTACTTGGGGCAGTTCCGCTTCCAGTGGCCACTTACCTTGCAATAAAAGCACTCAGTCTGAGGCTTGGGTCCATTGCTTGACTTCTTCCTGGCAACTGGCATACCAGGCGCGGCAACTTCCTTTCCGTCCTTCTTGAAGTTCTTCTTACCCTTGCCTTTCTTGAACTTAGTGGTTTTATTCACCATCAACACTTGATGTTCCTTTTTGATCTCCACCTCCGCTGATTTCAGCATTGAATATACCTCAGGAATGGTCTTTTCCATCCCCTGCATATTGAAGTTCATCACAAAGCTCTTGTAGCTTGGTGGGAGCGACTAGAGGATTCTATCAATGACCGCGTCATCCGGGAGATTAACTCCCAGCTGAGTCAGGCGGTTGTGCAACCCAGACATCTTGAGTATGTGCTCACTGACAGAACTATTTTCCTCCATCTTACAGCTGAAGAATTTGTCGGAGACTTCATATCTCTCGACCCGGGCATGAGCTTGGAAAACCATTTTCAGCTCCTCCAACATCTCATATGCTCCGTGTTGCTCAAAACGCTTTTGGAGCCCCGGTTCTAAGCTGTAAAGCATGCCGCACTAACGAGGGAGTAATCATCAGCACGAGACTGCCAAGCGTTCATAACGTCTTGGTTCTCTGGGATTGGTGCTTCACCTAGCGGCGCTTCTAGGACATAATCTTTCTTGGATGCTATGTGGATGATCCTCATGTTCCGGACCCAGTCCGTATAGTTGCTGCCATCGTCTTTCAGCTTGGTTTTCTCTAGGAACGCGTTGAAGTTAAGGTGGACATGAGCATTGGCCATTTGATCTACAAGACATATTGTAAAAATTTTAGACTAAGTTCATGATAATTAAGTTCATCTAATCAAATTATTTATGAACTCCCACTTAGACAGACATCCCTCTAGTCATCTAAGTGATACATGATCCGACTCTACTAGCCCGTGTCCGATCATCACGTGAGACGGACTAGTCATCATCGGTGAACATCTCCATGTTGATCGTATCTTCTATACGACTCATGCTCGACATTTCGGTCCTCCGTGTTCCGAGGCCATGTCTGTACATGCTAGGCTCGTCAAGTTAACCTAAGTGTATTGCATGTGTAAATCTGGCTTACACCCGTTGTATTCGAATGTTAGGATCTATCACACCCGATCATCACGTGGTGCTTCGAAACAACGAACCTTCGCAACGGTGCACAGTTAGGGGGAACACTTTTCTTGAAATTATTATGAGGAATCATCTTACTTACTACCGTCGTTCTAAGTAAACAAGATGAAAAACATGATAAACATCACACGCAATCAAATAGTGACATGATATGGCCAATATCATATAGCTCCTTTGATCTCCATCTTCGGGGCTCCATGATCATCTTCGTCACCGGCATGACACCATGATCTCCATCATCATGATCTCCATCATCGTGTATCCATGAAGTTTCTGGCCAACTATTACTTCTACTACTATGGCTAACGCGTTTAGCAATAAAGTAAAGTAATTTACATGGCGTTTCTCAATGACAGGCAGGTTATACAAAAAATAAAGACAACTCCTATGGCTCCTGCCGGTTGTCATACTCATCGACATGCAAGTCGTGATTCCTATTACAAGAACATGATCTCATACATCACATATATATCATTCATCATTCATCACAACTTTTGGCCATACCATATCACAAAACACTTGTTGCCAAAACAAGTTAGACATCCTCTAATTGTTGTTGCAAGTTTTTACGTGGCTTCTATAGGTGATCTAGCAAGAACGTTTTCTTACCTACGTACAAGCCACAACGTGATTTGCCAACTTCTATTTACCCTTCATAAGGACCCTTTTCATCGAATCTGCTCCAACTAAAGTGGAAGGGATAGACACCCGCTAGCCACCTTATGCAACTAGTGCATGTCAGTCGGTGGAACCTGTCTCACATAAGCGTACGTGTAAGGTCGGTCCGGGCCGCTTCATCCCACAATACCGCTGAAGCAAAATAAGACTAGTAGTGGCAAGAAAGTTGACAACATCTACGCCCACAACAAATTGTGTTCTACTCGTGCAAAGAGAACTACGCATAGACCTAGCTCTGATACCACTATTGGGGAATGTTGCATAAAATAAAAAATTTCCTACGTTCACCAAGATCAATCTACGAGTTCATCCAGCAACGAAAGAGAGGAGTGCATCTACATACCCTTGTAGATCGCGAGCGGAAGCATTCAAGAGAACGGGGTTGAGGGAGTCGTACTCGTCGTGATCCAAATCACCGGAGATCCTAGCACCGAACGGACGGCACCTCCGCGTTCAACACACGTACGGTCAGCGTGACGTCTCCTCCTTCTTGATCCAGCAAGGGGGAAGGAGAGGTTGATGAAGATCCAGCAGCACGACGGCGTGGTGGTGGATGCAGCAGGGATCCGGCAGGGCTTCGCCAAGCGTCTGCGGGGAGGGAGAGGTGTAGCAAGGGGAGGGGCGCCAAGTGCAAGGTGCGGCTGCCCTCCCTCCCCCTCTTTATATAGGGTCCCCCGGGGGGGCGCCGGCCCTGGATATGGGATCTCCAGGGGGCGGCGGCCAGGGGGGAGGCTTGCCCCCCAAGGCAAGTGGAGGCGCCCCCTCACCCTAGGGTTTCCAACCCTAGGCGCAGGGGGGCCCAAGGGGGGGCGCACAAGCCCACCAGGGGCTGGTTCCCTTCTCCACTTCAGCCCACGGGGCCCACCGAGATAGGTGGCCCCACCCGGTGGACCCCCGGGACCCTTCCGATGGTCCCTGTACAATACCGTGACCCCCGAAACTCTCCCGATGGCCGAAACTGCACTTCCTATATATAATTCTTCACCTCTGGACCATTCCGGAACTCCTCGTGACGTCCGGGATCTCATCCGGGACTCCGAACAACTTTCGGTTTGCTGCATACTAATATCTCTACAACCCTAGCGTCACCGAATCTGAAGTGTTTAGACCCTACGGGTTCGGGAGACATGCAGACATGACCGAGACGCCTCTTCGGTCAATAACCAATAGCGGGATCTGGATACCCATGTTGTTTCCCACATGCTGCTCGATGATCTCATTGGATGAACCACGATGTCGAGGATTCAATCAACCCCGTATACAATTCCCTTTGTCAATCGGTACGTTACTTGCCCGAGACTCGATCGTCGGTATCCCAATACCTCATTTAATCTCGTTACCGACAAGTCACTTTACTCGTACCGTAATGCATGATCCCGTGACCAGACACTTGGTCACATTGAGCTCATTTTGATGATGCATTACCGAGTGGGCCCAGAGATACCTCTCCGTCATACGGAGTGACAAATCCCAGTCTCGATTCGTGCCAACCCAACAGACACTTTCGGAGATACCCGTAGTGCACCTTTATAGTCACCCAGTTACGTTGTGACATTTGGCACACCCAAAGCACTCCTACAATATCCGGGAGTTGCACAATCTCATGGTCTAAGGAAATGATACTTGACAATTGGAAAAGCTCTAGCTAAACGAATTACACGATCTTTGAGCTATGCTTAGAATTGGGTCTTGTCCATCACATCATTCTCCTAATGATGTGATCCCATTATCAATGACATCCAATGCCCATAGTGAGGAAACCATGACTATCTACTGATCAACGAGCTAGTCAACTAGAGGCTTACCAGGGATAGGTTGTGGTCTATGTATTCACGCGTGTATTACGATTCCGGATAACACAGTTATAGCATGAATAATAGACAATTATCAGGAACAAATAAATATGATAATAACCATTTTATTATTGCCTCTAGGGCATATTTCCTACAGTTTTTCAGAAGCACTAGCACCTTATGATCGGTAGACAGTTACACCTACTTTCCTCTACATCTGCTAGTCTACCACTGTAAGAGTTCCCACGACTTAATCAACTATGCTAGAGCCCATAGTAGCTTGTGGCTGCACATGGAATTTTCTAGCATGAATAATCTCATGATCCCTTTGAGCCTGGGTGGCGGTCCATAAAGAAAACAACAGGCAATCACTGGAATACCCAGGTGCCTCGATCCACCCAGATGTGTGTTTAAGTTTCCACCTTAAATAAACCATTAAATAACAATCTCACATCTGTCATGGATACACTCACCCAATCCACGTCTACTAGCATAGCATGGCATAATAAGCAAAGGTAGAAGTAACTCCCAAGGGTTTGATAATAAAACAGGTAATAGGTACTACCTCGTCTACTTCCCAAAACCCACATATTAATCAGATCCTAATCATGCAATTGTTTGAGGATATCAAATGCAATAAAACTGGGTAGTAAAGAGGTATGATCAAAGTGTTACTTGCCTTGCTGATGATTCGTGAAACCTAGAGATTCGAAGTAGCAAGCGGCGCACTCCGGGTACTCTATCGCAACCAAACAAGCATACAATAAGTACTCACCTAATGCACGGGTAAAACTCAAATAAGAGAACTAACTAGAAAGTTCAACTTAAGAACTCCGGTTTGCAAAAAGAATCAAATCGAACGAAGCAACAAAACACAAACAGCGAAAGAAACAAGCTTTGTTTACTAATCTGGATCTAAGTCAAATTTTACAAAAGCAAAAACTTGTTTGAGTTGGTTAAATGGAAAGAGGGTTTCGAGACGAAACTCTAGGCGCTTGAATCGCCCGATTCCGATAAACGAGCGGAAAGTTATACTAGAACTAAAATCGGATCAGAAATCACGATCAGAAATAATCGCGGAAAATCCGAGAAAAAGAAAAACTGACGAACGGATTAACGAATGAATGTTCGTTAACCGAAACTAAATGGTGAATTCGTTCGTTAAAATGAACGAACGAGCGAACGCTCGCTAAATAAATAAACCGATAAAATAAACTGATCTAATCTAAAAAAAATGAAAACTAGGGTTTCTAAAAAAACGGATCGATTTTTTTTAAAAAAATGGACCACGGCGGCGGGCGGCGTATACCTCCGGCAAGGTGCTCCGATGGGGCGGGGAGGCTCTGGGCGAGGGAGGCGGCGGGGCTCGGCGATGGCGACGCAGCTCAGGCGGCGGCTCGGATCGAAGCGGCGGGCGGGCGGGGTGGCGGTGTGGGGCGATGGCGGCTATATATATGGGGCGCCTGCCAGGATCGGGCAGGCGCGGGTCGGGTCGGCTCGGGGCGTGCCCGCCGGACTTCGGCAGGCGCGCTGGCTGGTTCGGTTCTGCCGGTGGGCCTTCGCCCGATCCATGGATTTTTTTAATAAATAAATTCCGTCAAAATTAAGAAAAATTCTAGAAAATAAAATAAAATTCCAAAAATTCCAAAATAAATTTTCGCCGTCTAAATAAAATATTTAGAATGAGATGAACATTTTCTTGGCCCTAAAATGCAGTTTTGAAAACAGTGCAATTTTTCCTAAATTCAAATAAAATAGCAAAACTCCAAAATAAATCTTATTTGATTTTTTTATTAAATCCTCAATATTTATTTATTTTGGGAAAGTCATTTTTCCCCCTCTCATATTTTTTAATAGAAATAATTGAAGATAAAATAAATAAAATCAAATGATCCTATTTTCAAAATTCGAGAAAACTCAAATATGAAAATATCGAAATCCCCAACTCTCTCCGAGGGTCCTTGAGTTGCGTAGAATTTCTAGGACCAAACCAAAAGTAATAAAATATGATATGCAATGATGATCTAGTGTATAACATTCCAAATTGAAAATTTGGGATGTTACAATGGAAGAGATATGTAGGAGGGGAGAGAGAAAGCACCCCTATGGGCATCTTCCTCGCCTCCTTCTGCATAATCTAGACGTCACATGTTTGACAGCGTGGCCACCAGTGTCGTCGACGACCTCCTCTGGACCCCGACCATGCCTTCTCCCAATGCCGCCATGCACCACCTCTACGTACCTCTGTCGGAGTCCTTTGAATCAAGGAGTTGCCAAACATGGTCGGGTAGGAGATGTGGGCGACGCCGCTGGCGATGGCTGCACAACGGAGACATCGTCTCCTGCAGACCGCCGACTGGTCCAAGAATAGTTGTTGTGGGAGGAATGCTAGCAGTATAGAGATGGAGAGATTGATGGGAAATCAATAGACTGATGAGCTAATTAGCTCGTGCTGCTTCGTTTCGAGGCGCCAAATGCCAAGGATATACTATGTACTAATTAGGGAGATGATAAATGTGTCGGGTCGTGGCAGTCGCCAATGAAAGGAAAGACTGGAACGATGGACTACCTATGGGCTTACGATGGCCTTTTCGTGTCTAGTTAAGTGTACATGTAATGCCCAAGCAAAAAAATTGAGTGGAGACTTACCAGCGAGCGGTACGGTGTCTGAAAAGAAAAGAAGTGAGCGGAAAGGCTAAGAATGAAATGGTATCTTCACTTAGCGGTGGAAGCTCTTGGTAATTTTCTCAACCTTACTGAATCGACGACTATAACAATTGGAGTGGCGTGGATTCATGAAAAGGCAGGAAAATCAACGGGTGGGGTGCCCCTATTTAGGTATAGAAAATTGAAAAAGTGATTTGAAAAGATTTGAATTCTAATTAAAAATATTGTAAATCCAGAAACTTTATGCAGCTCAATGATTTTCACGAGAGAAGAAAAAATAATTTCTTCTAATTATATGAATTATGAGTTGGGAGTTTAAAAGAATCAAATTGAAAGCCCTTTAAAGGTATTTTGAAACCCACTTTCAATTTGGAGTTATTTGAATTTTCAAATTTCAAAACTCTAGAAATATTCACAAAAATAGAAGTAATATGACACTTCAAATATTTAGAGGCATTTGAAATATTTTGGCCAAGGGAAAACAGAAAGGATTTCCAAATGGTTTAAAATTCAAATTCATTTGAGGGTTTTTATCAAATTATTTTTCTTCAAAAAGAAAATATATGGAAAATAGAGAAACATGATTCCCTTCAACACAAAAATGGAGAAAAATAAATTTGAAATCATTTTGATATTTTAAAAATATTTTATTTGAATTTTAAATGCAACAGTAGCATTGTTTGCATTATTTTAATTCGTGTGCCTTTTATTTTGAACTTGAAAACTAGTGCATGTTTTAGGATTTACTTTTGTCAAAATTTTGATATATAATATGCATATCTAAAGTTTTTATTTACTCTGTTTCTTTCTTTTTTTGTTCTCTATTTAAATATAAAAAGGGAAAAAAATTAAAAAGAAAAGGGCCAGACGGCAGGCCAGCGCTAACCGCCGGCCCTACTAGCCGAACAAGCCCACGGCCTTCTCTCCCGTGCCGAAACCCTTTTGGGCTGGCTGCCCGCCTCCCTCGCCCTCCTACCGCTGCCGCTGACCGCTGGGGCCTGCCCACTTCTTCTTCCTCTCCATGCAAAACCGTGCCAGAGCGCGCCGACAAGCCACCGAATCCAAGGATTGTCGGGATTGCGTTCCCGATTTGCCCCTCCAAGTTTATGTCCTATATAAACCCCGCACCCTACTCTCTCGACCCCCCTTACAACTCCAATGCCAAAACCCACCCTAGCTCGCACCCTCGCGGAACCGATCTCACCGGCGAAAGCTTCTTCCACCGCCGTTTTTGACGCCGGGGAGACCTACCGAGCCCCCCTCTCTATTAATATTCTTGCCTCGCCGTTCTGCCCCTATTTGACATGGTTGTGGCCCTTCTTTCTGTCTCCAGCCACCTCACCAACCTCGCGCGCCCTCGTCGAAGTTCATAGAGGCCCTGAGCTCCACCGTTGTTGGACCGCCGCCGTCCGTCACCCCCAAGCTACACTAACACCATCTACGGGCGCGGCGTGAAGTGTCGCATCCGCCCGACCCATCCACTATCGCCGCCGTTGACCGAAGCATCTCTGCTACCGACGCAAGAGCCGCCTCATCGTCTACCTCGACCAGCCACCGTTGTAAGCCTCTGGTGCATCCCTCCTAAGTTCTATCTTATTTCAACGGCTAGGATTGGATCGCGAAGGGTTAGTTTTTTTATTTAGTTTGGTTAATTCCCAGTTTTATTTGGGTTTAGATTGAACCGGTTCACCTTGGTTTTTCCCTGTTAGTTGCTGCGCGTCGAATCTGTTAATTAACAGCCGCCCGCCCGTTAGCTCCCACGGCGCATGCCCGTAGCCAGTAGGAATTTGCCACGTGGCCCATGGCCGAACCGTAGTGTTTTTATTTTCTACTTTTGTTTTTATTTAGAAGATTTAGTTTCAATTTTTTGCTAATATCTTTTATGTTTTAGATCCAAATTGAGTGACTCTTTTTGCTATAGTTTCAAAATTTTATGTAGATTCTGGTTGTACAATTGGTTTTCAATTTTGAGTAGTTTAAATTTTAAAAGTTTGAAAATAGATTTTGAAGTAATTCTTTTTCTCCTAGTCACTTGTGATATTGTTTTAAAGTAGTTTAGAGTATTTTAAATTAGGGTTTTAGCAAAAACAGTATTGTTTTACTTATATTTTTGCTTTAGTCTTTTCCTTGCTATTTTTAATAGTTTTAAATTATTTATTTTTGTTTTATATTTTCTGTTAGTCAATATTAGACAATTTTTATAGGATTTTCAAAATTTATTTGTTTTTGTTTTGCTTTAAAACCAGCTTAGGTCATAAATAAAGTTTTACAAAAGATTTTTATTTATTTATTTTTGCTAGTTAAAACTCTAGTCAAATTCTTTGTTTTTACTTAGTTTTTTACATTTTATTTTCTGTTAATTTATTAGTTCAGTATTTTTTTGTTGTTTAGTTTTTACTTAGGACAAAACTACTTTTGTGTTATGTCATAAAGTTTTCGTAATAGTTTCCTTATGGTTTTCTTGTGTAGTTTACTTGGGTTTTTAATTGAGTTTTTATTGTTGCGTTCTTTATTGTTTTATTCGTTCATTACATTTTGGTTTCTTTAATGATCGTTAGAATTGTTTGGTAGAATTGCTTGCTTATGTAAATGCCATGTTCATATTGTAGATTTCATCAGAGTGATGAATAGTTCAACCAAGTCTTTTTCTGAGAGCGTTATAATCTTCATCAACTTAACATGCAAGTTCAGTTTGACCATTTGTTATTACCTAACTTTATTTGCGTGTAGTATCACCCTTTTAATTTTGCCTCCAGTAGTGATATTGAATCTTGTAGTTGAGTAGTATGCATGAGGTAGGAACCCAACACCCTATTATCAAGCCTGGGACGTGATGTGTACTATGCAACCTTCTTCTTGTAGATGTTGTTGGGCCTCCAAGTGCAGAGGTTTGTAGGACAGTAGAAAATTTCCCTCAAGGGGATGAACTAAGGTTTATCAATCTGTGGGAGGCATAGGATGAAGATGGTCTCTCTCATACAACCCTGCAACCAAATAACAAAGAGTCTCTTGTGTCCCCAACACACCCAATACAATGGTAAATCGTATAGATGCACTAGTTCGGTGAAGAGATGGCGATACAAGTGAAATATGGATGGTACATATAGGTTTTTGTAATATGAAATTATAAAAACAGCAAGGTAACTAATGATAAAAGTGTGCACAAACGGTATTACAATGCTTCGAAACAAGGTCTAGGGTTCTTTCTTTCACTAGTGCAAGTTCTCTCAACAATAATAACATAATCGGATCATATAATTACCCCTCAACATGCAACAAAGAGTCACTTCAAAGTCACTAATAGTGGAGAAAAAACGAAAGATATTATTTTAGGGTACGAAACCACCTCAAAGTTATTCTGTCCGATCAGTCAATTGGGCTATTCCTATAAGTGTCACAAACAGCCCTAGAGTTCGTAGTAAAATAACACATCAAGACACACATCAACCAAAACCCTAATGTCACCTAAATACTCCAATGTCAACTCAAGTATCCGTGGGTATGATTATACGATATGCATCACACAATCTCAGATTCATCTATTCAACCAACACAAAGAACTTCAAAGAGTGCCCCAAAGTTTCTACCGGAGAGTCAAGATGAAAACGTGTGCCAACCCTATGCATAGATTCCCAAGGTCACGGAACCCGCAAGTTGATCACCAAAACATACATAAAGTGAATCAATAGAATACTCCATTGTCACCACGGGTATCCCATGCAAGACATACATCAAGTGTTCTCAAATCCTTAAAGACTCAGGAAAACTCAATCCATTACAAGAAGGTAGAGGGGGAGAAGCATCATAAGATCCAACTATAATAGCAAAGCTCGCGGTACATCAATATCGTGCCAAATCAAGAACATGAGAGAGAGAGAGAGAGATCAAACACACAGCTACTGGTACATACCCTCAGCCCCGAGGGTGAACTACTCCCTCCTTGTCATGGAGAGCGCCAGGATGATGAAGATGGCCATCGATGATGGATCCCTCCTCCGGCAGGGTGCCAGAACAGGGTCCCCATTGGTTTTTGGTGGCTACAAAGGCTTGCAGCAGTGGAACTCCTGATCTAGGTTATTTTCTAGAGGTTAGGGGATTTATAGGAGAGGTTGGCGTCGAGAACAAGTCAGGAGGCCCCACGGGAAGTCCACGAGGCACAGGGGCGCGCCCCAGGGGTGTGGGGGTGCCCTCCACCCTCGTGGGGCCCATGGTCCTCCCCTTCGGTAACTCTTTGTTCCAGTATTTTTTATATTTTCCAGAAAAAATCTCTGTTGATTTTCAGCGCATTCCGAGAACTTTTATTTCCGCACAAAAACAACACCATGGTAGTTCTGCTCAAAACATCATCAGTCCGGGTTAGTTCTAATCAAATCGTACCAAAATCATGTAGAAATATTATAGACATGGCATGAATACATCAAAATTATAGATACATTGGAGATGTATCAGCTTCCCCAAGCTTAATTCCTGCTCGTCCTCGAGGAGGTAAATGATAAAAACAGAATTTTTGATGTGGAATGCTACTTAACATATTTATCAATGTAATCTTCTCTATTGTGGCAAGAATTTTAAGATCCGAAATATTCAAGAAAAAAGTTTAATATTTACATAAAAACAATAATACTTCAAGCATACTAACGAAGCAATCATGTCTTCTCAAAATATCATGGCCAAAGAAGCTATCCCTATAGAATCATATAGTCTGGCTATGCTCTATCTTCATCACACAAAATATTTAAATCATGCACAACCCCGGTTTCAGCCAAGCAATTGTTTCATACTTTAGTATTCTCAAATTGTTTCAACTTTCACTCAATACATGAGCGTGAGCCATGGACATAGCACTATAGGTGGAATAGAATGGTGGTTGTGGAGAAGACAAAAAGAGGAAGATAGTCTCACATCAACTAGGCATATCAACGAGCTATGGAGATGCCCATCAATAGATATCAATGTGAGTGAGTAGGGATTGCCATGCAACGGATGCACTAGAGCTATAAATGTACGAAAGCTCAAAAAGAAACTAAGTGGGTGTGCATCCAACTTGCTTGCTCATGAAGACCTAGGGCATTTGAGGAAGCCCATCATTGAAATATACAAGCCAAGTTCTATAATGAAAATTCCCACTAGTATATTGAAGTGTCAAAATAGGAGACTCTCTATCATGAAGATCATGGTGCTACTTTGAAGCACTAGTGTGGTAAAAGGATAGTAGCATTACCCCTTCTCTCTTTTTCTCTCATATTTTGGGCCCTCTCTTTTTTTTGGCCTCTTGTTTTTCGTCCGGAGTCTCATCCCGACTTATGGGGGAATCATAGTCTCCATCATCCTTTCCTCACTGGGACAATGCTCTAATAATGAAGATCATCACACATTTATTTACTTACAACTCAAGAATTAAAAGTCGATAGTTAGAACAAAATATGACTCTATATGAATGCCTCCGACGGTGTACCGAGACGTGCAATGATTCAAGAGTGACATGTATGAAAGAATTATGAACGATGGCTTTGCCACAAATACGATGTCAACTACATGCTCATGTAAAGCAATATGACAATGACGATGCATGTCATAATAAACAGAACGGTGGAAAGTTGCATGGCAATATATCTCGGAATGGCTATGGAAATGCCATAATAGGTAGGTATGGTGGCTGTTTTGAGGAAGGTATATGGTGGGTGTATGGTACCGGCGAAAGTTGCGCGGTACAAAGAGGCTAGCAATGGTGGAAGGGTGAGAGTGTATAATGCATGGACTCAACATTAGTCATAAAGAACTCGCATACTTATTGCAAAAATCTACAAGTCATCAAAACCAAGCACTACACACATGCTCCTAGGGGAAGGGTTGGTAGGAGTTAACCATCGCGCGATCCCGACCTCCACGCATAAGGAAGACAATCAAAAAATAAATCATGCTCCAACTTCATCACATAACAGGTCACCATACGTGCATGCTACGGGAATCACAAACTTTAACACAAGTATCTCTCAAATTCACAATTACTCCACTAGCATGACTCTAATATCACCATCTTCATATCTCAAAACAACCATAAAGAATCAAACTTCTCATAGTATTCAATGCACTTTATATGGAAGTTTTTATTATATCCCTGTTGGATGCCTATCATATTAGGACTAAATTTATAACCAAAGCAAATTACCATGTGTTCTAAAATAGACTCAAAATAATATAAGTGAAGCATGAGAGTTCATCTATTTCTACAAAATAAAACCAACGCCGTGCTCTAAAAAGATATAAGTGAAGGACTAGAGCAAATGACAAACTACTCCAAAAGATATAAGTGAAGATCAATGAGTAGTCGAATAATTATGTAACTATGTGAAGACTCTCTAACATTTAAGAATTTCAGATCTTGGGCTATTATTCAAACAGCAAGCAAAACAAAATAAAACAAAATGACGCGTCAAGTAAAGTTACCGATAGACGAAGACAAAAGAGGGGATGCCATCCGGGGCATCCCCAAGCTTAGGCCCTTGGTTGTCCTTGAATATTACCTTTGGGTTCCTTGGGCATCCCCAAGCTTAGGCTCTTTCCACTCCTTATTCCATAGTCCATCGAATCTTTACCCAAAACTTGAGAACTTCACAACACAAAACTCAACAGAAAACTCGTAAGCTCTGTTAGTATAAGAAAATAAATCACCACTTTTGATACTGTTGTGCACTCATTATTTATTTATATTGGTGTAATATCTACTGTATTCCAACCTCTCTGTGGTTCATACTCTCCGATACTACTCATAGATTCATCAAAATAAGCAAACAACACATAGAAAACAGAATCTGTCAAAAACAGAACAGTCTATAGTAATCTGTAACTCTCGAATACTTCTGTAACTCCAAAAATTGTTAAATAAATTGGTGCACGTTAGAAATTTGTCTATTAATCTTCTGCAAAAAGAATCAACTGAAAATTGCTCTCCTGTAAAAAATGAAAGCTAATCTCGTGAGTGCAAAGTTTCTGTTTTTTATAGCAAGATCACATTAACTTTCACCAAAGTCTTCCCAAAGGTTCTACTTGGCACTTTATTGAAAAAAAGCTATAAAACATGATTACTACAGTAGCTTAATCATGTGGACACACAAAAATAGTAGGGGTAAATATTGGGTTATCTCTCAACAAGCGCTTTTCTTTAATGCCTTCAATAGGCATGATGATTTCAATGATGCTCACATAAAAGATAAGAATTGAAACATAATGGGAGCATCATGAAGCATATGACTAACACATTTAAGTCTAACCCACTTACTATGCATAGGGATTTTGTGAGCAAACAATTTATGGGAAGAAGAATCAACTAGCATAGGAAAGCAAAACAAGCATAGCTTCAAGATTTTCAACACATAGAGTCAAAACTTGCTATTATTGCAATTCCTACAAGCATATGTTCCTCCCTCATAATAATTTTCAATTGCATCATGAATGAATTCAACAATATAACTATCACCTAAAGCATTCTTTTCATGATCTACAAGCATAAAAAATTTATTACTCTCCACATAAGCAAATTTCTTCTCATGAATAGTAGTGGGAGCAAACTCAACAAAATAACTATCATGTGAGGCATAATCCAATTGAAAATTAAAATCAAGATGACAAGTTTCATGGTTATCATTATTCTTTATAGCATACATGTCATCACAATAATCATCATATATAGCAACTTTGTTCTCATAATCAATTGGAACCTCTTCTGAAATAGTGGATTCATCACTAAATAAAGTCATGACCTCTCCAAATCCACTTTCATAATTATAATAAGATTCAACACCCTCCAAAATAGTGGGATCATTACTTCCTAAAGTTGACACTCTTCCAAGCCCACTTTCATCAATATAATCATCATAAATAGGAGGCTTGCTAACATCAAAATAAATTTGGTCATCAAAATTTGGGGACTAAAAATATCATCTTCATCAAACATAGCATCCCCAAGCCTGTGGTTTTGCATATCATTAGCATCATGGATATTCAAGGAATTCATACTAACAACATTGCAATCATGCTCATCATCCAAATATTTAGTGCCAAACATTCTAATGCATTCTTCTTCTAACACTTTGGCACAATTATCGGAATCCTTATATTCACGAAAGACATTAAAAAGATGAAGCATATGAGGCACCCTCAATTCCATTTTTTTAGTTTTCTTTTATAAACTAAACTAGTGATAAAACAAGAAACAAAAAGATTCGATTGCAAGATCTAAAGATATACCTTCAAGCACTAACCTCCCGGGCAATGGCGCCAGAAAAGAGCTTCATGTCTACTACGCAACCTTCTGCTTGTAGACATTGTTGGGCCTCCAAGTGCAGAGGTTTGTAGGGCAGTAGCAAATTTCCCTCAAGTGGATGACCTAAGGTTTATCAATCCGTGGGAGGCGTAGGATGAAGATGGTCTCTTTCAAACAACCCTGCAACCAAATAACAAAGAGTCTCTTGTGTCCCCAACACACCCAATACAATGCTAAATTGTATAGGTGCACTAGTTCGGCGAAGAGATGGTGATACAAGTGCAATATGGATGGTAGATATAGGTTTTTGTAATCTGAAATTATAAAAACAGCAAGGTAACTAATGATAAAAGTGAGCACAAACAGTATTGCAATGCTTCGAAACAAGGACTAGGGTTCGTACTTTCACTAGTGCAAGTTCTCTCAACAATAATAACATAATAGAATCATATAACTATCCCTCGACATGCAATAAAGAGTCACTCCAAAGTCACTAGTAGCAGAGAACAAATGAAGAGATTACTGTAGGGTACGAAACCACCTCAAAGTTATTCTTTCCGATCAATCCATTGGGCTATTCCTATAAGTGTCACAAATAGCCCTAGAGTTCATAGTAAAATAACACCTTAAGACACACATCAACCAAAACCCTAATGTCACCTCAAGTATTTGTGGGTATGATTATACGATATGCATCACACAATCTCAGATTCATCTATTCAACCAACACAAAGAACTTCAAAGAGTGCCCCAAAGTTTCTACCGGAGAGTCAAGACGAAAACGTGTGGCAACCCCTATGCATAGATTACCAAGGTCACGGAACCCACAAGTTTATCACCAAAACATACATCAAGTGAATCAATAGAATACCCCATTGTCACCCCGGGTATCCCATGCAAGACATACATCAAGTGTTCTCAAATCCTTAAAGACTCAATCCGATAAGATAACTTCAAAGGGAAAACTCAATCCATTACAAGAAGATAGAGGGGGGGGAAGCATCATAAGATCCAACTATAATAGCAAAGCTCGCGGTACATCAAGATCGTGCCAAATCAAGAACACGAGAGAGAGAGATCAAACACATAGCTATTGGTACATACCCTTAGCCCCGAGGGTGAACTACTCCCTCCTCGTCATGGAGAGCGCCGGGATGATGAAGATGGCCACCGGTGATGGATCCCCCTCCGGTAGGGTGCCGGAACAGGGTCCCGATTGGTTTTTGGTGGCTAGAGAGGCTGAGGCGGCGGAACTCCCGATCTAGGTTATTTTCTGGAGGTTTGGGGATTTATAGAAGAGGTTGGCATTGATGACCCACAAGTATAGGGGATCTATCGTAGTCCTTTAGATAAGTAAGAGTGTCGAACCCAACGAGGAGCAGAAGGAAATGATAAGCGGTTTTCAGCAAGGTATTCTCTGCAAGTACTGAAATAAGTAGTAACAGATTGTTTTGTGATAAGATAAATTGTAACGAGCAACAAGTAACAAAAGTAAATAAAGTGCAGAAAGGTGGCCCAATCCTTTTTGTAGCAAAGGACAAGCCTGGACAAACTCTTATAATAGGAAAAACGCTCCCGAGGACACATGGGAATATCGTCAAGCTAGTTTTCATCACGCTCATATGATTCACGTTCGGTACTTTGATAATTTGATATGTGGGTGGACCGGTGCTTGGGTACTGCCCTTACTTTCACAAGCATCCCACTTATGATTAACCACTATTGCAAGCATCCGCAACTACAACAAAAGTATTAAGGTAAACCTAACCATAGCATGAAACATATGGATCCAAATCAGCCCCTTACGAAGCAACGCATAAACTAGGGTTTAAGCTTTTGTCACTCTAGCAAGCCATCATCTACTTATTACTTCCCAATGCCTTCCTCTAGGCCCAAATAATGGTGAAGTGTTATGTAGTCGACGTTCACATAACACCACTAGAGGTTAGACAACATACATCTTATCAAAATATCGAACGAATACCAAATTCACATGACTACTAATGGCAAGACTTCTCCCTTGTCCTCAGGAAAAAATGTAATTACTCACAAAGCATATTGATGTTCATAAACAGAGGGGTAATAACATGCATAAAGGATTTGAACATATGATCTTCCACCAAATAAACCAACTAGCATCAACTACAAGGAGTAATCAACACTACTAGCAACCTACTAGCACCAATCCCGGACTTGGAGACAAGAATTGGATACAAGAGATGAACTAAGGTTTGGAGATGAGATGGTGCTAGTGAAGATGTTGATGGAGATTGCCCTCTCCCGATGAGAGGAGCGTTGGTGATGACGATGGTGATGATTTCCCCCTCCCGGAGGGAAGTGTCCCCGGCAAAACAGCTCTGCCGGAGCCCTAGATTGGTTCCGCCAATGTTCCGCCTCGTGGCTGCGGAGTCTCGTCCCGAAAGGTTCTATTCTATTTTTTTCTCATCGAAAGACTTCATATAGGAGAAGATGGGCGTCGGAGAGCCACCAGGGGGCCCACGAGGTAGGGGGCGCGCCCAGGAGGGGCGCCCCCCACCCTCGTGAGCAGGGTGTGGGTCCCCTGGCCTTCATCTTTGGCGACAATTTTTCTTTATTTATTTTAAGGTATTTTGTGGAGTTTTAGGACTTTTGGAGTTGCGCAGAATAGTCCTTCAATATTTGCTCCTTTTCCAGCCCAGAATTCCAGCTGCCGGCATTCTCCCTCTTCATGTAAACATTGTAAAATAAGAGAGAATAGCCATAAGTATTGTGACATAACGTGGAATAACATCCCATAATGCAATAAATATCGATATAAAAGCATGATGCAAAATGGACGTATCAACTCCCCCAAGCTTAGACCTCGCTTGTCCTCAAGCGAAAAGCCGATAACAATAAATATGTCCTCATGTTTAGAGGTAGAGGCGTCGATAAAAATAAAATACGGACATGAAGGCATCATGATTATTTCCATAACAGCAACATATATATATATTGTCATATGATTACTTATGTTCAAGTGATGATCTTTTCACAAAGCCAAAGTATGAATCAGAAACCTTATTGAGCACCAACAAATTATACCCTCAGTCATTGAAGCAATTGCAATTTATCATAACATCGGAAAGAGTCTATGCCAGAGCTTAAAAGCAAGTCCACATACTCAACTATCACTCAGTCCTTCATAATTGCTAACACTCACGCAATACTTGTGGTTACGGAGTTTTAGTCGGACACAGAGAAAGATAGGGGCTTATGGTTTTACCCCACAACCTTTTACCTCAAGGGTAATGTCAACAATAATAATTCATGCTCCCCCACATCCAATTAGATATATATATATATATATATATCATGTTCTTTCCAACATGCTGAGCTTGCCAAAGGATAAAATGAAAAAGGAAAGGTGAAGATCATCGTGACTCTTGCGTAAGGTAGAGGATAATAATAAAAGATAGGCCCTTCGCAGAGGGAGGCAGAGGTTGTCATGCGTGTTTAGGGTTGATGCACAAAATCTTAATGCAAAAGAACGTCACTTTATATTGCCCCTTGTATGTGAACCTTTATTATGCAGTCCGTCGCTTTTATTGCATCCACAACAAGTTTGTACAAAGCTTATTTCTCTACACAAATAAGTCATGCATATTTAAAGAGAAATTTTTATTGCTTGCACCTATGACAACTTACTTGAAGGATCTTACTCAATCCATAGGTAGATATGGTGGACTCTCATGGTAAAACTGGTTTAAGGGTATTTGGAAGCACAAGTAGTATTTCTACTTAGTGCTGAGAATTTGGCTAGCATGAGGGGGAAAGGCAAGCTCAACACGGTAGAGGATCCATGACAACATACTTTATCTCAGATGTAAGAAAACATAACTCATTATGTTGTCTTCCTTGTCCAACATCAACTCTTTAGCATGTCATATTTTAATGAGTGCTCCCAATCATAAAAGATATCAATGATAATATATCTATATGTGAAACCTCTCTTCCCTTATTACTTCCTATTAATTGCAATGATGACCAAAGCTATAATTGCCAACTCCCAACAACCTTTAATCATCATACTCTTTCTATGTGAAATCATTACTTTCACTAAGATCAATGTGAACTCTTTGATTCTTTGTATTCTTTTTCTTCTAATCACCCAAGATCATGGCAAAATACTCAAGCCCTTGACTCAACACTAATCTTTATTATATAGCTCACGAACTCGATTACAAAGAAGGATCATAAAGCAAAACTCAAAACAAGATCATGCCATGATTTTATTCTACTAAATCAAGATACTACTAATAGGATCGAACTAAGAAAAATGGTAAAGATAGGAGTTGTGATGGTGATAGGATACCAGGGCACCTCCCCCAAGCTTGGCAGTTGCCAAGGGGAGTGCCCATACCCATGTGATTATGTCCCCTTCTTTGTTGTTGGCGGTGGAGGTGTTGATGATGATGAAGTTGTTTCATTTTTCTTCTCTAGCTTGCGTCTGAGGCTAAACTTTTCATCCCTCAGATCCTCATTCTCGAGCTCAAGTTTCATTTTCTTTTTGCATGGTGCTGCCTTGTTGTCCTGCAAAAACCGAGGTGGGATAGATTGGACCTTAGGGAGGCTTGACTTCTTGAACTCCACATGCATATCACCAGGTTGAGGTAGTGGATAGTCCTCTTCATCGGAGGTTGTTTCCTCCGTCCTCTTTGGATCATAGTCTTCTTCTTCCTCAGTGGTCCATCCATAATGCTCCACATCCCCATATACTTTTGGATTTGCAATATAATCAGCCATGTAGCTCTCTCCCTCCGAATCTTGGGAAGACATCTTGCTCTTATCTGTAGCAGCAACAGCTCGAAACAAAAACATAGGATATTTGCGTGATACGGGAGTCAAAAGCTTCAGGAGTATATATAATGAATTTTTACCGACCAAAATACGTATTGTGCAAGGAAACGGAGTCCGTAGGGCACACGAGGTGCTCACGAGGTAGGGGGCGCGCCCAGGGGGGTAGGGCGCGCCCTCCACCCTCGTGGAGGCCTTGTGTCCTCTCCGGACTGCTACTTATTTTTCTATTTTTCTAAATATTCCAAAACGGAGAAATATTGCCTTAAAAATTGTTTTGGAGTCGGTTTACTTACCGTACCGCATACCTATTCCTTTTCGGAGTCTGGAACGTTCTGGAAAGTGTCCTTTATGTATTCCTCCAGGGTTACGGTTTCAATAATATTAGTTTCAACATTTATACGGTTACCTGAGATATAGTGTTTGATCCTTTGACCATTTACCACCTTCGGATTTGTGCCTGCGAAGTTGTTGATTTTTATGGCACCGGAATGATAGACCTCCTCGATAACGTAAGGACCTTCCCATTTGGAGAGAAGTTTTCCTACAAAAAATCTTAAATGAGAGTTGTATAGCAATACATAATCACCTACATTAAACTCACGCTTTTGTATTCTTTTGTCATGCCATCTTTTAACCTTTTCTTTAAACAACTTGGCATTTTCATAAGCTTGGGCTCTCCATTCATCAAGTGAGCTAATAGCAAATAACCTCTTCTCACCGGCAAGTTTGAAATCATAGTTGAGCTCTTTACTAGCCCAGTATGCCTTATGTTCTAGTTCGAGAGGTAAGTGACAAGCTTTTCCATAAACCATTTCATACGGAGACATACCCATAGGATTTTTGTATGCAGTTCTATAGGCCCATAATGCATCATCAAGTTTCTTGGACCAATTCTTTCTAGACCTATTGACAGTCTTTTGCAAAATCAATTTGAGCTCTCTATTGCTCAATTCTACCTGACCACTAGACTGAGGGTGATATGGAGATGCAATTCTATGATTAACATCGTATTTAGCAAGCATCTTACAGAAAGCACCATGAATAAAGTGTGAACCACCATCAGTCATTAAATATCTAGGGACTCCAAACCTCGGGAAAATAACTTCCTTAAGCATTTTAATAGAAGTGTTATGATCAGCACTACTAGTTGGAATAGCTTCTACCCACTTAGTAACGTAATCAACAGCAACTAAAATATGTGTATAACCATTAGAGGCAGGAAAAGGTCCCATATAATCAAAGCCCCAAACATCAAATGGTTCAATAACAAGTGATAATTCATAGGCATTTCTTGACGTCTACTAATGTTACCAATTCTTTGACATTCATCGCAAGACAAAACAAACTTACGGGCATCCTTGAAGAGAGTAGGCCAATAAAACCGGATTGCAATACCTTATGTGCAGTTCTATCTCCAGCGTGATGTCCTCCATAAGCCTCGGAGTGACACTTGCGTAGGATCTGTTCCTGTTCATGCTCAGGTACACAACGTCTAATAACACCATCTACTCCTTCTTTATAAAGATGTGGGTCATCCCAAAAGTAATGTTGCAAGTCATAGAAAAACTTTTTCTTTTGTTGGTATGTGAAGCTAGGTGGTATAAATTTGGCAACAATATAATTAGCATAATCAACATACCATGGAGTGCTACGAGAAGTACTTATGACATTTAATTGTTCATCGGGAAAGCTATCATCAATAGGTAGTGGGTCATCAAGAACATTCTCTAACCTAGACAAGTTGTCTGCAACGGGGTTCTCAGCTCCTTTTCTATCAACAATATGTAAATCAAATTCTTGCAGCAGGAGAACCCATCTAATAAGTCTAGGTTTTGCATCTTTCTTTACCATAAGATATTTAATAGCAGCATGATCAGTGTGAATAGTTACTTTAGAATCAACAATATAGGGTCTGAATTTATCAAAAGCAAATACAACTGCTAAAAGTTCCTTTTCGGTAGTAGCATAATTTCTTTGAGCATTGTCAAGAGTCTTACTAGCATAATGGATAACATTTAATTTCTTATCGACTCTTTGCCCTAGAACAGCACCTACAGCATAATCACTAGCGTCACACATAATTTCAAAGGTTAAATTCCAATCAGGTGGCTGAACAACCACTACTAGGGAAAAGCCTAGCAGCAGCGCGGGTTTGGGCCCTCTCAGTAGCGCGGGTACCGGCGCTACTAATAAGCCTTCTGACTAACGATAGCGATGGCGGCGTGTTGACACACGCTTCGCTACACATGAATAGCTGCAGCGCTGTTTAGAAAAGGACGCCATCGGGTATTATCTGCAGCGCCGTTTTGGTGTAAGCGCTCTCGGTAAGTCGGCGATCTTGCTAAATCCCCCTTGCTACTACTAGTTTTATTAGTTTTTCCCTGCAGATTTGTTTTTTATTTGTTTTGCATTTGAATAGGCTTTATACAATAATCTTTAGCATATCATCCACATACAAATGTAATCATAGCATATACATACAATTAGTCTCATCAAATCATGTCATCATCATAATCGTCATCCAACACAAAGTGGTCTCTCGTCATCAATCTCAAAAATAGCGATACAAGTCTCGATTACTTGCAAATACATCGTCATCCATCTAAACAATGATATACATGAGAATAGCTATCACTTTGAGTACATGAGTTCAGATCCCTCTCTCGCATTAGCGTGAACCTAAACTAAGCATCACGTGTCGCCGAAACCGAAAACCGGTACACTGGGCACGACACTCCGCCACTTGTCGATATATACTCTGGCGTAGCACTTCTTCGCCATTTATGATCTATGCACCTGCATCGTTACATGAGTCGATGATATGCAACATATATAGTTGAGCAACACAAAGAGACAGACTTGGCAAAAATAGAAACAACATATCATAAGCATAAATAACAAAGTTCATCGTACCCAAATGACCTAACTAGAGTGATTTTTGCTAGTCGAGGAGGACGGTTTAATTACATCACAAATAAAGTTTCACCGTGCATAACTCAAAGTTTTGTCATAAAAGAAACTATGGACTAAACGGACACATTGTCATATATCGACAATCACTCCATCATGTCGTGCCATCCATCCAAGTCAGGGAGATAGTCATCGAGCTTTGTGAAAGGCTTCATGTCGAGACGCCGAGAGGCTATCCATGTTCGGACGTCTTCCCGCGACATTTGTCCTTCGCATGGAACATCCCTGTTTTCCGACGACCTCATTCATGATGATTTGGGCAAGTTCGCTGGATGTTATAGAACTCAGCTCAAGTCGATGATCCTCGATATCTCCTATGTCCTTTGCCCATTGCGAATATGGGCATCGCTAGATCTAGGTGCCATGTGAAGGTTCTAGTGATCCCGTCGGTACTCCGGCATGTGGTGTAGGACATAGAATCCATCATTAAGAGAATTGTTCGGTTCTTTGGATGCAGCGAAGTCGGTCTTATGGCTGAAGGCGTGCTGCCGCGCCTTTTCTTCTTGTCCCTAACATCTCCACCCCTTGCTTGGTAGTAAAACATAGCATCTGCCGAGAACATCTTTGATGTGGGTGTAATCCTTTTGTAAATGTTCTTGACGAGTCCAAGTAAAGAGCGTGGGAGAATCGGGGTAGAGGATGATGAGGACGGCGCGCCCGCCCAAGCAAAAAATAAGTACACCTCAAATTAATTAGCCTCCACCGTGCAAATGAATTATTGAAATGGAAGGAAGGATAGCAGCGGATGACTTACAGGATGATAAGGCACGAGAATCGCCTCCTTGTCCTTATTGGCGAGCATGAAACCGACGATGTAATCCCTCGCGTATTCACGATGTTGTGCACAGACTCCCAAGAAGGCCTCGTGCATGTAGTACGGGTCAGCGACACGATATGAGCTATCTGCTCAACCCCAATGATGTAGCTCATGTGCAAGGCATAAAGCGGACAAAAGTAAAATCCAGCTTCTTCACGTGAAACATGTCGAATATGTAATCGAATCGGAGGAAGAACTTATCCGCGGGAAGCCCTTGACGCATTTACATTTGCTGCGGAACATTAACCACGTAGAGTGGTATCCTCGGATCTTCGGCGATGAGGCCTTTCTCTACCCGCAGCACATCATCATGAAGTCTCCTTAGATCGCGAATCTGGCCCGTAGCGCTGTTTCGGTAGGATTGGTTTACCGGGATATGCCATTTATCCGCATCGGGATATCTACACGGTCCCGGCCGAGGCTCTTTGAGGCGGCTGGATCATAGAATCGGCTTTTTGCCTTTCCTCGCTCTCTTCCTAGGCTTCTTTACCACCGGATGGTCGTCAATAACACGTTGAGACGGTAATTCAGGCACCGACTCATGATGCTCAAACCCTGAGGAGGCGCCAGTATAGACAAACTGTTCAGCGCCATCGTCATCCTCATCCTCATCCATGGCGACGTCATCAGCCTCTAATGGAGCCACCTGCTTACCCCGTCCGCTATCACCCAACCCGACACCCGACGCTAATTGGGTAGGTGGGGTGTTGATGTTCATACCTTCTTGAGGCTGCGTGCTCGTGGGTGTGCTCCGGCCGCCTCGACGCGAGCGCAGACTCTTTGGCCACAACAGGACCCACCCATTGCAACAATCACCAAGCCGCCGTGGGGTCTCGTCGTCATCCCCCACTAGTATTAGAGGAGGCAAATTCTCGTGGCCTGGTTTGACACTGGCCATGGAAACCTTGAAGACGTTCGGGGGGATCGACCGGCTGTGGAACAATGGTTCCTTCGGCTCCATTATCGTCCCCTTCCCCACGTCCACCTTCTGTTCGCCGATGGTGTACAATATGGTGCACGGGGTTTTGTCGGCCTGCAAATAAAAGTCTGCGACGTGAGACATCCTAAAGGCAACGAAAACGGGAGATTATACATTTATATTGAAGGGGGCCGGTGTGGAAGATACCGTGAGGGCGTCGAGCTCAGCCAAAGAGGAGGCACCACCGAGCACGTCCGGTCGGGAGCAGTCTTGGGAGCAGTCTGGGAGCAGTCTTGGAGCAGTGCGGGAGCAGTGCAGGAGCAGTCAGGGAGCCGTGCGGGAGCAGTGCGGGAGCAGCAGTCTGGGAGCCGGTCGGGAGCATGTGCTGCCAAGAAGTCGCTAAGGGAAAGTCCTCTGCATTTTTTGGATTTTCCCTTGTCCAAGTGTGAACGCCCGTCACCAAGGAAGTAGATATATCTGCAATCGCCTTTTTGCGGCAGCTATCGCTGCTTGCGATCGCTCGAGATGATTTCTTCTCAACTGCAATCTCAACCTTCTTATCGATGCTTTCTTCAGTTAACCTCCGTCTTTCCTTTCTCTCCTCCGTGGTCTCATGGTAGTACTTCTTCCACGTGGCGCCGTCTCCGACACCGTGCACGCGTCCATACGACGGTCGAGTATCCACCGGTTGTCGTTTCAATATGTTCAACGCCCGGTTGAATGGATTGTCCCACTTGGGCCTCGCCAATGCCTCAGACGGCGAGTCGCTTTCGGCCGCAATCCGGCGTTGCTCTCTCTGCAAAAGGCACAAGGATCGTTTACAAATATTGTTGGGGAACGTAGTAATTTCAAAAATTTCCTACGCACACCCAAGATCATGGTGATGATATAGCAACGATAGGGGAGAGTGTTCGTCCACGTGCCCTCGTAGACCGTAAGCGGAAGCGTTATCACAACACGGTTGATGTAGTCGTACATCTTCACGATCCGACCGATCCAAGCACCGAACGTACGGAGCCTCCGAGTTCAGCACACGTTCAGCTCGATGACGATCTCCGGCCTCCGATCCAGCCGAGCTCCGGAGATGAGTTCCGTCAGCACGACGGCGTGATGACGATGATGATGTTCTACCGGCGCAGGGCTTCGCCTAAACTCCGCGACGATATGACCGAGGTGGAATATGGTGGAGGGGGCACCGCTGCGGCTAAGGAACGATCCGTAGATCAACTTGTGTGTCTATGGGGTGCCCCTACCCCGTATATAAAGGAGTGGAGGAGGGAGGGCGGCCCTCTTCTATGGCGCGCCAAAGGGAGTCCTACTCCCACCGGAGTAGGATTCCCCTTTCCTAGTCCAACTAGGAGTCCTTCCATGTATTAGGAGTAGGAGACAAGGAAGGGGAAGAGAGAAGGAAGGAAGGAGGGTGCGGCCCTCCCCTAGTCCAATTCGGACTAGGCCATGAGGGGGCGCGCGCCTGCCCTAGGCAGCCCTCTCTCTTTCCAGCAGGCCCAATAAGGCCCAATACTTCTCCCGGCGAATTCCGTAACTCTCCGGTACTCCGAAAAATACCCGAATCACTCGGAACCTTTCCGAACTCCGAATATAGTCGTCCAATATATCGATCTTTACGTATCGACCATTTCGAGACTCCTCGTCATGTCCCTGATCTCATCCGGGACTCCGAACTCCTTCGGTACATCAAAACTCATATACTCATAATATAACATCCATCGAAACCTTAGCGTGCGGACCCTACGGGTTCGAGAACTATGTAGACATGACCTAGAACTATTCTCGGTCAATAACCAATAGCGGGACCTAGATGCCCATATTGGCTCCTACATATTCTACGAAGATCTTTATCGGTCAAACCGCATAACAACATACGTTGTTCCTTTGTCATCGGTATGTTACTTGCTCGAGATTCGATCGTCGGTATCCAATACCTAGTTCAATCTCGTCACCGCAAGTCTCTTTACTCGCTCAGAATGCATCATCCCGTAACCAACCCATTGGTCACATTGCTTGCAAGGCTTATAATGATGTGCATTACCGAGAGGGCCAGAGATACCTCTCCGACAATCGGAGTGACAAAACCTAATCTCGAAATCGCCAACTCAACATGTACCTTCGGAGACACCTGTAGTACTCCTTTATAATCACCCGATTCGTTGTGACGTTTGGTAGTACCAAAGTGTTCCTCCGTAAACGGAGTTGCATAATCTCATAGTTACAGGAACATGTATAAGTCATGAAGAAAGCAATAGCAACATACTAAGCGATCAAGTGCTAAGCTAACGGAATGGGTCAAGTCAATCACATCATTCTCCTAATGATGTGATCCCGTTAATCAAATGACAACTCTTTTGTCCATGGCTAGGAAACATAACCATCTCGATAAACGAGCTAGTCAAGTAGAGGCATACTAGTGACACCATGTTTGTCTATGTATTCACACATTTATTATGTTTCCGGTTAATACAATTCTAGCATGAATAATAAACATTTATCATGAAATAAGGAAATAAATAATAACTTTATTATTGCCTCTAGGGCATATTTCCTTCATCTCCCACTTGCACTAGAGTCAATAATCTAGTTCACATCGCCATGTGATTTAACACCAATATTCATATCTCATATGATTAACACCCATAGTTCACATCATCATGTGACCAACATCCAAAGGGTTTACTAGAGTCAATAATCTAGTTCACATCGCTATGTGATTAACACCCAAAGAGTACTAAGGTGTGATCATGTTTTGCTCGTGAGAGAAGCTTAGTCAACGGTTCTGTCACATTCAGAGCCGTATGTATTTTGCAAATATTTTATGTCCACAATGCTCTGCACGGAGGTACTCTAGCTAATTGCTCCCACTTTCAATATGTATCCAGGTTGAGACTTAGAGTCATCGGATCGGTGTAAAAGTTTGCACTTGATGTAACTTTTACAACAAACTCTTTTATCACCTCCATAATCGAGAAACATCTCCTTAGTTCTTACTAAGGATATTCTTGACCAATGTCCAGTGATCTACTCCTAGATCACTATTGTACTCCCTTGCCAAATTCAGAGCAAGGTATACAATAGGTCTAGTACATAGCATAACATACTTTATAGAACCTATGACTGAGGCATAGGGAATGACTTTTTATTCTCTTTCTATTTTCTGTTGTGGTCGGGATTTGAGTCTTACTCAATTTCATACCTTTGCAACACAGGCAAGAACTCTTTCTTTGACTGTTCCATTTTGAACTATTTCAAAATCTTGCCAAGGTATGTACTCATTGAAAATCTTATCAAGCGTCTTGATCTATCTCAATAGATCTTGATGCTCAATATGTAAGTAGCTTTTACTGAGGTCTTTTCTTTTTAAACAACTGCTTTAAAACACTCCTTTATGCTTTGCAGAAAAATTCTACATCATTTCTGATCAACAATATGTCACTCACATATACTAATCAGAAAGGCTGTAGTGCTCCCACTCACTTTATTGTAAATATAGGCTTCATCGTAAGTCCATATAAAACTATATGCTTTGATCAACTTATCAAAGCGTATATTCCAACTCGAGATGCTTGCACCAGTCCATAGATGGATAGTGGAGCTTGCACATTTTGTTAGCACCTTTAGGATTGACAAAACCTTCTGGTTGCATCATATACAACTCTTCTTTAATAAATCCATTAAGGAATGCAGTTTTGACATCCATTTGCCAGATTTCATAAAATGTGGCAATTGCTAACATGATTCAGACAGACTTAAGCATTGATACGAGTGAGAAAATCTCATCGTATTCAACACCTTGAACTTGTTGAAAACCTTTTGCAACAAGTCGAGCTTGGTAGATAGTAACACTACTATCAGTGTCCGTCTTCCTCTTGAAGATCCATTCCTTTAACATGGCTTGCTGATCATCGAGCAAGTCAATCAAAGTCCATACTTTGTTCTCATACATGGATCATATCTCAGATTTTATGGCCTCAAGCCATTTCGCGGAATCTGGGCTCATCATCGCTTCCTCATAGTTCGTAGGTTCATCATGGTCTAGTAACATGACTTTCAGAACAAGATTACTACACCATTCTGGTGCGGATCTTACTCTGGAAGACCTACGAGGTTCTGTAGTAACTTGATCTGAAGTTTCATGATCATCATCATTAGCTTCCTCACTAATTGGTGTAGCAATCACTGGAACTGATTTCTGTGATGAACTACTTTCCAAATTCGGGAGAAGGTACAATTACCTTATCAAGCTCTACTTTCCTCCCACTCACTTCTTTCGAGAGAAACTTCTTCTCTAGAAAGGATCCATCTTAGCAACGAATAACTTGCCTTTGGATCTGTGATAGAAGGTGTACCCAATAGTTACCTTTGGGTATTCTATGAAGATGCACTTCTCCGATTTGGGTTCGAGCTTATCAGGTTGAAACTTTTTCACATAAGCATCGCAGCCCCAAACTTTAAGAAACGACAACTTTTGGTTTGTCGCCAAACCACAGTTCATAAGGCATCATCTCAACGGATTTCGATGGTGCCCTATTTAAAGTGAATGCAGCTGTCTCTAATGCATAACCCCAAAATGATAGTGGTAAATCGGTAAGAGACATCATAGATCGCACCATATCAAATAAAGTGTGGTTACAACGTTCGGACACACCATAACGTTGTGGTGTTCCAGGTGGCGTGAGCTGTGAAACTATTCCACATTGTTTTAATTGAAGACCAAACTCGTAACTCAAATATTCATCTCCATGATCAGATCGTAGAAACTTTATTTTCTTGTTACGATGATTTTCCACTTCACTCTGAAATTCTTTGAACCTTTCAACTATTTCAGACTTATGTTTCATCAAGTAGATATACCAATATCTGCTCAAATCATCTGTGAAGGTCAGAAAATAACGATACCCGCCGCGAGCCTCAACACTCATCGGATCGCATACATCAGTATGTATTATTTCCAATAAGTCAGTTGCTCGCTCCATTGTTCCGGAGAACGGAGTCTTAGTCATCTTGCCCATGAGGCATGGTTCGCAAGCATCAAGTGATTCATAATCAAGTGATTCCAAAATCCCATCAAGATGGAGTTTCTTCGCGCGCTTTACGTAATATGACCTAAACGCATTGCCACAAATAAGTTGCACTATCATTATTAACTTTGCATCTTTTGGCCTCAATATTATGAATATGTGTATTACTACGATCGAGATCCAACAAATCATTTTCGTTGGTGTGTATGACCATAGAAGGTTTTATTCATGTAAACAGAACAACAATTGTTCTCTAACTTAAATGAATAACCATATTGCAATAAACATGATCAAATCATATTCATGCTCAACGCAAACAACAAATAACACTTATTTAGGTTCAACACAAATCCCGAAAGTATAGGGAGTGTGCGATGATGATCATATCAATCTTGGAACCACTTCCAACAAACATCGTCACTTCACCCTTAACTAGTCTCTATTTATTCTGCAACTCCCGTTTCGAATTACTAATCTTAGCAACCGAACAAGTATCAAATACTCAGGGGTTACTATAAACACTAGTAAGGCACACATCAATAACCTGTATATCAAATATACACTTGTTCACTTTGCCATCCTTCTTACCCACCAAATATTCAGGGCATTTCCGCTTCCAGTGACCATTTCCTTTGCAGTGTAAGCACTCAGTTTCAGGCTTTGGTCCAGCTTTGGTCTTCTTCACGGGAGTGACAACTTGCTTGTCATTCTACTAGAAGTTCTCTTTCTTTCCCTTTGCCCTTTTCTTGAAACTAGTGATCTTGTTAACCATCAACACTTGATGCTCTTTCTTGATTTCTACCTTCGTTGATTTCAGCATCACGAAGAGCTTGGGAATCGTTTTCGTCATCCCTTGCATACTATAGTTCATCACGAAGTTCTAGTAACTTAGTGATGGTGACTAGAGAATTCTGTCAATCACTATCTTATCTGGAAGATTAACTCCCACTTGATTCAAGCGATTGAAGTACCGAGACAATCTGAGCACATGCTCACTAGTTGAGCGATTCTCCTCCATCTTTTAGCTATAGAACTTGTTGGAGACTTCATATCTCTCAACTCGGGTATTTGCTTGAAATATTAACTTCAATTCCTGGAACATCTCATATGGTCCATGACATTCAAAACGTCTTTGAAGTCCCGATTCTAAGCCGTTAAGCATGGTGCACTAAACTATCAAGTAGTCATCATATTGAGCTAGCCAAATGTTCATGACGTCTACATCTGCTCTTGCAATAGGTCTGTCACCTAGCGGTGCATCAAGGACATATTTCTTCTGTACAGCAATGAGGATTAACCTCAGATCACGGATCAAATCCGCAACATTGCTACTAACATTTTTCAACACAGTTTTCTCTAGGAACATATCAAAATAAACATATGAAAGCAACAACGCGAGCTATTGATCTACAACATAATTTGCAAAATACTACTAGGACTAATTTCATGATAAATTAAAGTTCAATTAATCATATTAATTAAGAACTCCCACTTAGACAGACATCTCTCTAGTCATCTAAGTGATCACGTGATCCAAATCAACTAAACCATGACCGATCATCACCTGAGATGGAGTAGTTTTCAATGGTGAACATCCCTATGTTGATCATATCTACTATATGATTCACGCTCGACCTTTCGGTCTCCGTGCTCCGAGGCCATATCTGCATATGCTAGGCTCGTCAAGTTTAACCTGAGTATTCCGCGTGTGCAAAACTGGCTTGCACCCGTTGTAGATGGACGTAGAGCTTATCACAGCCGATCATCACGTGGTGTCTGGGCACGACGAACTTTGGCAACGGTGCATACTCAAGGAGAACACTTCTTGATAATTAGTGAGAGATCATCTTAAAATGCTACCGTCAATCAAAGCAAGAATAAGATGTATAATAGATAAACATCATATGCAATCAAAATATGTGACATGATATGGCCATGATCATCTTGCGCCTTTGATCTCCATCTCCAAAGTACTGTCATGATCTCTATCGTCACCGGCATGACACCATGATCTTCATCATGTTGATCTATATCAATGTGTCATCACATGGTCGTCTCGCCAACTATTGCTCTTGCAACTATTGCTATCGCATAGCGATAAAGTAAAGCAATTATTTGGCACTTGCATCTTTATGCAACAAAGAGACAACCATAGGGGCCAGTTGCCGATAACTTCAACAAAACATGATCATCTCATACAACAACTTATATCTCATCACGTCTTGACCATATCATATCACAACATGCCCTGCAAAAACAAGTTAGACGTCCTCTACTTTGTTGTTGCAAATTTTACGTGGCTGCTACGGGCTGAGCAAGAACCGTTCTCACCTACGCATCAAAACCACAACGATAGTTTGTCAAATAGACTCCATTTTAACCTTCGCAAGGACCGGCGTAGCCACACTCGGTTCAACTAAAGTTGGAGAAACCGACACCCGCCAGCCACATTGTGCAAAGCACGTCGGTAGAACCAGTCTCGCATAAGCGTCACGCGTAATGTCGGTCCGGCCGCTTCATCCAACAATACCGCCCGAACCAAAGTATGACATGCTTTGGTAGGCGGTATGACTTATATCGTCCACAACTCACTTGTGTTCTACTCGTGCATATAACATCAACGCATAAAACCTAGGCTCGGATGCCACCGTTGGGGAACGTAGTAATTTCAAAAGTTTCCTCGCACACGCAAGATCATGGTGATGATATAACAGCGATAGGGAGAGCGTTAGTCCACGCACCCTCGTGACCGTAAGCGAAGCGTTATCACAACACGGTTGATGTAGTCGACATCTTCACGATCCGACCGATCCAAGCACCGAACGTCACGGAGCCTCCGAGTTCAGCACACGTTCAGCTCGATGGCGATCTCCGCCTCCGATCCAGCCGAGCTCCGGAGATGAGTTCCGTCGGACGACGGCGTGATGACGATGATGATGTTCTATCGCGCAGGCTTCGCCTAAACTCATGACGATATGACCGAGGTGGAATATGGTGGAGGGGGCACCGCACGGCTAAGGAACGATCCGTAGATCAACTTGTGTGTCTATGGGGTGCCCCTACCCCGTATATAAAGGAGTGGAGGAGGGCAGGGCGGCCCTCTTCTATGGCGCGCCTTAGGGAGTCCTACTCCCACCGGGAGTAGGATTCCCCTTCCTAGTCCAACTAGGAGTCCTTCCATGTATTAGGAGTAGGAGACAAGGAAGGGAAGAGAGAAGGAAGGAAGGAGGGTGCGCCCTCCCCTAGTACAGTTCGGACTAGGTCATGGGGGCGCGCGCCTGCCCTAGGCAGCCCTCTCTCTTTCCTTGAGGCCCAATAAGGCCCAATACTTCTCCCCGGCGAATTCCTTAACTCTCCCAGACTCAAAAATACCGAATCACTCGGAACCTTTCCGAACTCCGAATATAGTCGTCCAATATATCGATCTTTACGTATCGACCATTTCGAGACTCCTCGTCATGTCCCTGATCTCATCTGGGACTCCGAACTCCTTCGGTACATCAAAACTCATAAACTCATAATATAACAGTCATCGAAACCTTAAGCGTGCGGACCCTACGGGTTCGAGAACTATGTAGACATGACCTAGAACTATTCTCGGTCAATAACCAATAGCGGGACCTAGATGCCCATATTGGCTCCTACATATTCTACGAAGATCTTTATCGTTCAAACCGCATAACAACATACGTTGTTCCCTTTGTCATCAGTATGTTACTTGCTCGAGATTCGATCGTCGGTATCCAATACCTAGTTCAATCTCGTCACCGCAAGTCTCTTTACTCGCTCAGTAATGCATCATCCCGTAACCAACTCATTGGTCACATTGCTTGCAAGGCTTATAATGATGTGCATTACCGAGAGGGCCCAGAGATACCTCTCCGACAATCGGAGTGACAAAACCTAATCTCGAAATCGCCAACTCAACATGTACCTTCGAGACACCTGTAGTACTCCTTTATAATCACCCGATCCACGTTGTGACGTTTGGTAGTACCCAAAGTGTTCCTCCGTAAACGGAGTTGCATAATCTCATAGTTACAGGAACATGTATAAGTCATGAAGAAAGCAATAGCAACATACTAAACGATCAAGTGTAAGCTAACAGAATGGGTCAAGTCAATCACATCATTCTCTTAATGATGTGATCCCGTTAATCAAATGACAACTCTTTTGTCCATGGCTAGGAAACATAACCATCTCTGATAAACGAGCTAGTCAAGTAGAGGCATACTAGTGACACTATGTTTGTCTATGTATTCACACATTTATTATGTTTCCGGTTAATACAATTCTAGCATGAATAATAAACATTTATCATGAAATAAGGAAATAAATAATAACTTTATTATTGCCTCTAGGGCATATTTCCTTCAAATATGACTAACGTGTGCAGTCGAATTGATCAGAAACTAAAATTACCAGCAGTCTCATGAACTCCGTAATGACCGGTGTTGTCTCATAAACCTTCTTCAGTGGGTCCCAACGGTGGCGGGCCCTCAGGACGTCACGCTCCTACGGGACGGTGAAATCCGCCAAGGGGTCTGGGATGCCCAGACTCGTGGCTTCCGCGTCCTCCTTGGCCCATTTGGACCTCTTTCCGCCGTAACCACGGCTTCCGAGGTGGTGGGTCCTAATGTTCCTCTTTTGAAGCCCCTTCATGTGATTAGACTTTTCTTTGGCAGCTTCGGCCTCGCAAGCCTCCTTGAATATTTGAAACTGCTCTTCCGTGATTGTCGGACTTTCCTTTACAATCTTGGAGTAGGGTTCCCCGTCGTTGATCTTTGCTTTCACTCGATTTTTCCAGGCGGCCAACGCGTTGCTAAACATGGTCATGGCATGTTTGTTTATCTTCTTCATTGCCGGGTCATTGTCTGGATCTTCATAATCCTTCTCATTCCGGCCCGGGAACAAGAATATCTGGTGAAACTTCTTTAGGAGGGAGCTCCTCATATTTTCTATCTTCTTTAGATTCTCATTGTTGATGGTGGCGGTTGTCCGTATGATGCAGCCTATTTGATTGCCGTAGCACGCGCGCGCTTCCTCGGGTGCCTTTGGCTCAAAATTGCCGTTGTCCACCTCCGTGGCCACCAGTCTAGTAGTCCTAAGTTTGTTAGGAACCCGTTGCCTCTTCGCTTTCGGTGCTACACCGGATCCGCTCCCCGAGGCAGCACCGGTCTCAGCCGGTCTCGATGCGGTCTGAATCTCAGCGCCGGTGTCGGTCTCAAGACCGGTCTGCGTGATCGGTCTCAAAGACCGGTCTCACTGTCGGTCTCGATCCCGATGCGGGCCCAAAGAACAACATCTGTTGATCGTCGGTAAAGCTAAAAATTAAATCGCCGCCCGGTGAGACGTCGTCGCAATCACCAGAACCCTGTCCTTCATCGTTGCTAGCCATGTTTCCTATGATTAAATCTAGTCAATTAATTCTAGACCTAATAAAATGAATAATGACATAAAAAAGGACTATTGTTTTGCAGGAATGTTGACTCCTTCTTGGTGCGGCAAATCCCGGGCACTCGATATGTCCTAGTTTGTAGCACAAGTCATGCCGAAATTCACGGGAAATTTCGGCATGATCTTTGCTAAAAAGTGGACAAATCGAGAACCTGAAATTTGCCGAGCAGAATGAATCAACATTCCGCAAAACATAAACCACTCAACATCATTCACGAAACAACAAAGCCACCACTTGGGCACAATCAAACAACTTCAATGAAAAGATATAACATGACCACTTCAATGAAAAATAAAATTTGCCTAAATTCTTTTCCTTGAAAAATAGTGGTCTTTTGAAAATCAAAACCTTTGCCAATCTACTTAACCTAGCTTCATAATCCAACGAACCTAATTAACCTACCTATTTAACCTAGTTAGTTAATCTAGTTTACCTAGATAATTAACCCTAATTAAACTAGTTAACGCAGCTAGTTCTCTGTCAAAGCCTAAAATAATTTTTTGCACTAATTAACATGGATAATTAACCTAATTAAACTAGTTAACCTGACTAGTTCTCTGTCAAAGCCATAACTAAGTTTTTGCACTAACCTAGATAATTAACCTAATTAAACTAGTTAACCTAACTACTTCTCTGTCAATGCCCTAACTAAATTTTTGCCCTAACCTAGATAATTAACCTAATTAAAAACTGGCTAACCTATGCATGAGAGAGAGAGGAGGGGTGGGGGCTTATAGATGATGGCTCCGGTGGTGGCGGCGGAGGCGGTGTGGTGGCGAGGCGGCAGGGCATCTCCGGTGACGGCGAGGAGGCAGGCGTCTCGTGACGGCGAGGAAGGTGGCGTCGGCGGCGGCTCGATGGCGTTAGCGAGGCAGCGCAGCTCCGTGGCGTTAGGGGCGGCTCGGTGTCGTCGACGGCACACAGCTCTGGTCTTGCGCGTCGTCGGCGGCGAAGTGTGGGCGACGAATCGGGAGACGGCGGCCTGGGGTGGGTTTGAGGATTTGGGGAAGTGGTGGCGGGGAACGGTTTTTGGCTAAGTCAAACTTAGCGGTAGCGCGTTTATAAAACAGCGCTATAGCTAAGTTAGCTATAGCGCTTTCCTCGAAACGCTACTGCTGCTATAGCTAATTTCCTATTCTGTTTCTATAGCGGGGTCTAGGGCACGCAGCTGCGCAGCTACGTTAGCTATAGTGCCTCTTACAAACAAACGCTGCTGCTATGCCTTCCTCCGATTTTTCACTTTTCGTTTATTTTGCTTTACATTTTATTTTCCCTTTCTCCTTTTTCTATTTCTTTCATTTTCATTTAAATTTCTATTTGTTTATCATCTTATTTTATTTCCGTTAGTAGTAGCGCTCTTCTCTGAAACGCAGCGCTAAGCGTGTTTCTAGCGATGCGCGTTTACATTAAGCTCGCTCATCGCTATGCGTAGCCTAGCATTCTACCAATGGGAATATTAGTAGTAGCGCTTTTTTACAACAGCGCCATCGCTAAGTTTGTGTCTCAGAGCGCGGTTTTTAATAGCTCGCTACTGCTACATAGCACTAGCGCAGTGTTTTGAACCACGCTGCTGCTAAGATTCTGTGTATAGCCTTTTCCCTAGTAGTGAACAGGTGCAGAGACTAATGCTTTCTTAAGTATTTCAAATGCTTCTACGCAATCATCATCAAAGACAAATGGTACATCTTTTTGTAATAAATTAGTCAGAGGCCGAGAGATTTTTGAGAAGTCCTTAATGAACCTCCTATAAAATCCGGCATGACCAAGGAAGCTTCTTATACCTTTGATGTCCTTGGGACATGGCATCTTTTCAATAGCATCAACCTTGGCTTTATCAACTTCAATACCTCTTTCAGAAACTTTGTGCCCAAGACAATACCTTCATTAACCATAAAGTGGCACTTTCCCCAATTCAAGACAAGATTAGTTTCTTCACATCTCTGCAAAACTCGAGCCAGATTGCTCAAGCAATCATCAAAAGAGGAACCATAGACGGAAAAGTCGTCCATGAAAACCTCGCAAATTTTCTCGCAAAAGTCAGAGAATATAGCCATCATGCATCTTTGAAAGGTAGCAGGTGCATTACATAAACCAAAAGGCATACGTCTATAAGCAAAAGTACCAAAAGGGCATGTAAAAGTAGTCTTTGATTGATCCTTAGCCGACACAGGTATTTGAGAAAAACCGGAATAACCATCTAGAAAGCAATAGTGTGTATGTTTGCATAATCTTTCTAGCATTTGATCAATAAAAGGTAAGGGTAATGATCTTTCTTAGTAGCCTTATTTAATCTACGGAAATCAATTACCATCCTATAACCTGTAATAATTCTTTGCGGAATCAATTCATCTTTATCATTAGGGACAACAGTAATACCTCCCTTCTTAGGGACACAATGGACAGGACTTACCCACTGACTATCAGCAACGGGATAAATTATACCTACCTCCAGAAGCTTGAGTATTTCCTTTCTTACCACTTCTTTCATTTTTGGATTCAAACGTCATTGAGGATCACAAACTGGTTTGGCATCAGCTTCCAAATTTATTTTATGTTGACATAGAGTGGGACTAATGCCCTTAAGATCATCCAGAGTATATCCAATAGCAGCACAGTGCTTTTTCAGAGTTTTCAATAATCTTTCTTCTTCATGCTCTGAAAGGTTAGCACTAATAATGACAGGATATATTTTATTTTCATCAAGATAAGCATATTTAAGATTATCAGGCAATGGTTTAAGCTCAAACACGGGATCACCCTTGGGTGGAGGAGGATCCCCTAGGATTTCAATAGGCAAATTGTGTTGCAGAATAGGTTCTTGTTTAAAGAATACTTCATCTATTTCCCTTCTTTCATTCATGAACATATCATTTTCATGGTCTAGCAAATAGTGTTCTAAAGGATCACTAGGAGGTACGGAAATAGAAGCAAGACCAATAATTTCATCCTTACTAGGAAATTCTTCCTCACGGTGTTGTTCACTAAATTTAGGGAAATTAAACTCATGAACCATATCGTCCAAACCAACAGTAACAACATACTTTTTGCAGTCTATCATAGCATTAACAGTATTCAAGAAGGGTCTACCAAATATAATGGGACAAAAGCTATCTTGTGGAGAACCAAGAACAAGAAAATCAGCGGGATATTTGGTTTTCCCACACAAGACTTCAACATCTCTAACAATTCCCACTGGTGAAATAGTATCTATATTGGCAAGTTTAATTGTCACATCAATTTCTTCTAACTCAGCAAGTGCAATTTCATGCATAATTTCTTTGTATAAGTCAATGGGTATAACACTAGCACTAGCACACATATCACATAAGCCATGATAACAATGATCTCCTATTTTAACAGAAATAACGGGCACGCCTACCACAGGTCTATGTTTATCTCTATCACAGGGTTTAGCAATTCTAGCAGTTTCACCAAAGAATTGAATAACATGCCCATCAATATTATCATACAAGAGATCTTTAACAATAGTAATACTAGGTTCTACTTTGACCTGCTCAGGAGGTGTATAAGTTCTAGAATTGCTTTTACGAACAACAGTTGAAGCTTTAGCATGATCCTTCATTCTAACAGGGAAAGGTGGTTTCTCAACATAAGAAGTGGGAACAATAGGATCATTATAAGTGACGATCTTTTCTTCAACTTTAATAGGTGCATCTACTTTTACTTCTATGGGAGGATGATATTTAAACCACTTCTCCTTGGGGAGATCAACATAAGTAGCAAAAGATTCACAGAAATAAGCTACTATCTCAGTGTCAAGTCCATATTTAGTGCTAAACTTACAGAAAATATCGGTATCCATAAAAGATTTAACACAATCAAACTTAGGTGTCATACCTGACTCCTTACCTTCGTCGAGTCCCAATCTTCAGAGTTGCGTTTAATTCTATCCAATAAATTCCATCTAAATTCAATAGGCTTCATCATAAAAGAGCCAGCACAACAATTATCGAGCATGGTGCGATTGTTGTCAGAAAGCCAAGCATAAAAACTTTGCATAATTACTTCTTTTGCGAGCTCATGATTGGGGCATGAACATAACATTGATTTAAGCCTCCCCCAATCTTGAGCGATGCTTTCTCCTTCGCGAGGCCAAAAATTATATATATAATTGCGATCACGATGAACAAGATGCATAGGGCAATACTTTTGATAAAATTCCAATTGCAATCTTTTATAGTTCCATGATCTCATATCATCACATAGCCTATACCATGTCAATGCGTCTCCCTTCAAAGATAAAGGGAAAGCCTTCTTCTTAACAACATCAATGGGTATACCTGCAAGCTTAAATAGTCCACAAACATCATCCACATAGCGTAGATGTTCATCAGGATGCTTTGTTCCATCTCCTGTAAAAGTGTTAGCTAGCAGTTTTTCCATCAAACCCGAAGGAATCTCAAAAGGAGTTCCATTTTCAATAGGTTCAGTAGGTTGAGGAGCAACTCTTTGCTCTACTGGACGGGGTGAAGATACCCCGAACAAGCCCCTCAGACAATTACTTTCCATAGTAACAAGTGACAGAAAATTTCAGCACAATAAATAAATTTTTCCTTACCAAATTCCACCTACCAAAGGCGCTTCACTCCCCGGCAACGGCGCCAGAAAAGAGTCTTGATGACCCACAAGTATAGGGGATCTATCGTAGTCCTTTTGATAAGTAAGAGTGTCGAACCCAACGAGGAGCAGAAGGAAATGATAAGCGGTTTTCAGCAAGGTATTCTCTGCAAGTACTGAAATAAGTGGTAACAGATAGTTTTGTGATAAGATAAATTGTAACGAGCAACAAGTAACAAAAGTAAATAAAGTGCAGCAAGGTGGCCCAATCCTTTTTGTAGCAAAGGACAAGCCTGGAGAAACTCTTATAATAGGAAAAACGCTCCCGAGGACACATGGGAATATCGTCAAGCTAGTTTTCATCACGCTCATATGATTCGCGTTCGGTACTTTGATAATTTGATATGTGGGTGGACCGGTGCTTGGGTACTGCCCTTACTTTGACAAGAATCCCACTTATGATTAACATCTATTGCAAGCATCCGCAAGTACAACAAAAGTATTAAGGTAAACCTAACCATAGCATGAAACATATGGATCCAAATCAGCCCCTTACGAAGCAACGCATAAACTAGGGTTTAAGCTTCTGTCACTCTAGCAACCCATCATCTACTTATTACTTCCCAATGCCTTCCTCTAGGCCCAAATAATGGTGAAGTGTTATGTAGTCGACGTTCACATAACACCACTAGAGGTTAGACAACATACATCTTATCAAAATATCGAACGAATACCAAATTCACATGACTACTAATAGCAAGACTTCTCCCTTGTCCTCAGGAACAAACGTAATTACTCACAAAGCATATTCATGTTCACAATAAGAGGGGTAATAATATGAATAAAGGATCTAAACATATGATCTTCCACCAAATAAACCAACTAGCATCAACTACAAGGTGTAATCAACACTACTAGCAACCTACTAGCACCAATCCCGGACTTGGAGACAAGAATTGGATACAAGAGATGAACTAGGGTTTGGAGATGAGATGGTGCTAGTGAAGATGTTGATGGAGATTGCCCTCTCCCGATGAGAGGAGCGTTGGTGATGACGATGGTGATGATTTCCCCCTCCCGGAGGGAAGTGTCCCCGGCAGAACAGCTCTGCCGGAGCCCTAGATTGGTTCCGGCAAGGTTCCGCCTTGTGGCAGCGAAGTCTCATCCCGAAAGGTTCTCTTCTATTTTTTTTCTCATCTAAAGACTTCATATAGGAGAAGATAGGCGTCGGAGAGCCTCCAGTGGGCCCACGAGGTAGGGGGGCGCTCCCAGGGGGGCGCGCTCCCCACCCTCGTGAGCAGGGTGTGGGTCCCCTGGCCTTCATCTTTGGCGATGATTTTTCTTTATTTATTTTAAGGTATTCCGTGGAGTTTTAGGACTTTTGGAGTTGCGCAGAATAGTCCGTCAATATTTGCTTCTTTTCCAACCCAGAATTCCAGCTGCCGGCATTCTCCCTCTTCATGTAAACCTTGTAAAATAAGAGAGAATAGCCATAAGTATTGTGACATAACGTGGAATAACAACCCATAATGCAATAAATATCGATATAAAAGCATGATGCAAAATGGACGTATCAGGCATCGAGAACAAGTCAGGAGGCCCCACGGGAAGTCCACGAGGCACAGGGGCGCGCCCCGGAGGGTGGGAGCACCCTCCACCCTCATGGGGCCCACGGGCCCCCCTTCGGTAACTCTTCGTTCCAGTACTTTTTATATTTTCCAGAAAAAATCTCTGTGGATTTTCAGCGCATTCCGAGAACTTTTATTTCTACACAAAAACAACACCACGGTAGTTTTGCTAAAAACAGCGTCAGTCCGGGTTAGTTCTAATCAAATCATACCAAAATCATGTAGAAATATTATAAACATGGCATGAATACATAAAAAATTATAGATACATTGGAGACGTGTCAGGATGTTATTTAGTTTTAATGCTACGCTATAGAAGACGGGGTTTGGTATGAGTGCTCGTGAGTGGTGTGAGAAGGAGGACTCTATGCCAATGGCGACAGTTGCATGATTGCATCTTCAAGGCCTACATCTTCAAGACCTCAAGACTTCAAGACTCGAGACAAGATTTCAATACACACTACTGGGTGGAATGGATGAACGGCACCCTGGAGTACCCATTGGTTAGCCTAGATGTTAATGGAGAAGCGCCAGTCAATCACGCAGAAAGCTCCACCCAGACTAAAAGAGATGGAAGAATACTTCATGCCCGGAAGCTTACCTATGCAACCACAAGTCATTATGGTCTCTGGCTTGGTTGAGCTTAGTTGTGACTCTGGCTTGGACGATGCTAGCAGATGTAGAACTACGGTAGGATTGGATGGGCGCTGGACGGTGGTCAGAGGAACTCTTTGGAATACCATGTTTTGATCATCTTGTTCCCAAACACCCCGAAGTGCGAGAACATAAAAAGAGGGATCGAATCTTGTGGGTAAAGTGCACAACACTCGGCAGAAGTAATATCTAATCGATTAGTTATGTCCGGTTATGGACAATTTGAGCCTCTAGACTTCTATTTATCTCGGAACTCTCAACACCGAACTGATAACTTAATTGTGGGCAACTGAAAATTATTTGGGTTATGAGAGATTGGTTGGCGGAACCATGTCATGGTAGAAAACTCTATAGTAAAGACTCCTGCTATTTCTTTGATGTAGGGAAAATTAAAATCAGCTTATATGCAAACAAAACTCAGACTTAGAGCCACAAATCCATCGTGCATATAGAATAGTTTTATCATCTGTTTCTTTTGTTTGTGATCTTGCCGGTACATTCAATTTACTGACCTACATGGCTACAACGTCTCATGTTGTAGATATTTTTACAACTAGTAAGATTTATGACATAGGGTTACTGTTTACACTCAACTTGCCGATGGTGTTGATGGGATTCCACACCCGTTTGATTCTTTTCGGTGAGATTTATGAGGTATATATCAGTTTTACGTTATTTATACATGTGATTGCACTTCGATATATACATGATGTACTATGTGTGCTAGTATACTGATCTAGGATGACATAGATACACAGAGGCTTGACTATTTGAGGTCGGGTCGCTACACGGCACCCTAGAGGACCTAGTGGTTAACCTAGGTGTTGCTGGAGAAGTGCAAGTCAATCACACCGAAAGTTCCAACCAGGTTCAAAGAGACGGAAGAATACTTCAAGACCAAAAGCTTACCTGGGAAGCCACAGGTCATTATGGGCTCTGGCTTGGTTGATCTTAGTTGTGACTCTGACTGCACCAGTGCTATGAAATGTAGACAAACGATAGGGTTGGATGGGCACTAGCAGTGGTTAGGGAAACTCTTTGAAAGACCGTGTTTCGATCATCCTGTTCTCAAACACCAGGCAGTGCGAGGATGTAAAAGGAGGGATCAAATATTCCGGGGATAGTGCAGAAAAATCTGCAGAGAATTAACCTAATCAATTAGTAGTGTCCCTAGTTGCGGACAACTTGAGCCTGTGGAATTGGATCTATGTCGGAACTCTCAACACTGCACTATAAATGGACAATCTGGTGAATTGATTATTGGGATTTAATAGTGACGTCGGGATATGAGATTTTGTTGGCGGAACCATCTCATTAGTGAATTCACTTTGTGGTTATTAATATGATTCCTTTGTATAGGAAAAATAGCTTTTATGCAAAAACTTAAGACACAGAGCCTCCACATCCATATTGAATATTGTGATAGAGTTACTTTCATCTGTCTTTATCTGTGATCTTGCCAGTACATTCAGGTCTTCAACTTATCATGTTACACGAATTTCTACGACGTGTAAGAGTTATGTCATAGGGTTACGGTCTACACTCAACTTGCCGTTGGCGTTGATGGGACTCCACACCCTTCTGATTGTTTTTCCCTGTGTTATATGAGGTATACTCTGGATCAACGTTACCTTTTTAATTTGTGATGTTATGGTATTTCATTGATGTACTGCGTGTGATAGAATATTGATCCAAGGATAGCACAGAAAGCATAGAGGCACCGATCCATTTGGGCCGGGTCGCTACAATTTTGAAGTCAAGTTATGAAAGCATAGTATAACGATGAGACAATGCATCAGCAATTACATTTTCATTACCCTTCTTGTGTTTAATGATATAAGGGAAAGTCTCAATGAATTCAGCCCATTTAGCATGTCTATGGTTCATTATTGCTTCACTTTTAATGTGTTCCGAAGATTCATGATCAGAATGTGTAACAAATTCTTTAGGCACAAATAATATTGGCATGTTTCCAAAGTACGAATAAGTGCATATAATTCCTTATCATAAGTAGAATAGTTCAGACTAGGCCCACTCAATTTTCCAGAAAAGTGTGCAACAGGTTTACCATCTTGTAATAACACACCTCCAAATCCAATTGCACTAGCATCACATTCAATCCCAAAAGTCTTATGGAAATCAGGAAGTTGGAGTAAAGGAGCATGTGTTTATCTATATTTCAATACCATGAAGGCCTCTACCTGTCCAATAGCCCAAACAAAAGACGCATCCTTATTTGTAAGCTCATTGAGAGGTGTAGCAATTGTGATGAAATCTCTCACAAAACGCCTATATAAACCTGCAAGGCGAAGAAAACTCCTCACTTGTGTGATCATTTTGGGTTGCGACCAACTCTCAGGAGCTTCAATCTTAGCTTTATCAACTTCAATTCCATGTGGAGTAACAATATAGCCCAGAAAAGATACTTCGTTAGTGAAAAAGGTGCACTTACCAAGGTTACCAAACAAATGTGCATCACGTACAACAATAAAAACAAGACGTAAATGTTCCAGATGCCCATTCAAAGATCTTCTATAAATTAGTATATCACCAAAACAGACTACCACAAATCGTCTAATAAAAGCACGTAAACTTCATTCATTAATCTCCTAAATCTACTAGGTGCATTTGTACGGTCGACCTGTTGTCTGCCTCGTTGGCCCCGTTGCTGGCTATCGGCTACTGCTGCGTTGGGCTCGCCGGCTGCCTTGGGCTAGCTGTGCTCATCCGCACGTTGTCCCATGCCGACTATCTATTGGAAATATTCCCTAGAGGCAATAATAAAATGGTTATTATCATATTTCATGTTCATGATAAATTTTTGATATTCATGCTAGAATTGTATTGATCGCAAACTTAAATACTTGTGTGAATACATAAACTACCACTGGTACAACGAGCTGCTATACAAACGGTTTTTAACCCCTTTCCACGATGGCATTTTAAATAGTCGCCAAGCGAGTGTGGGCGATAGGGGTGTTGGGAAACGTAGCATGCAATTTCAAAAAAATTCCTACGCTCATGCAAGTGTGTCCATGTACCCTCGTAGACCGAAAGTGGAAGCGTTAACTTAACACGGTTGATATAGTCGGGCGTCTTCTCAAATCAACTGATCAAGTACCGAACGTATGACACCTCTAAGTTCTGCACACGTTCAGCTCGATGAAGTCCCTCTAACTCTTAATGCAGTAGAGGTACAAAGGAGTCGATGAGTTCCGTCAGCACAACAGCGTGATGACGGTGTTGGTGAAGTGATCCGCGCAGGGCTTCGCCTAAGCACCACGACAATATGACCGAAGGAGTAAACGGTGGAGGGGGGCACCGCACACGGCGAAACAATTGATGTACTTTGGGGTGCCCCCCGCCCCCATATATAAAGCAGGAAGGGAGGAGGCCGGCCACAAGGGGCACGCCAAGGATGGCGGTTTCCTACTAGGACTCCACTCATAGTAGGATTCGCCCCCCCCCATCTTTTTTTCATTCACACAGAGGGGGAAAAGGGGAAGGGAGAGGGAAGAGGAGAAGGAAAGGGGGGCGCGCCCCCTCCCCTAGTCCAATTCGGACTGCCCATGGGAGGGGGGCGCGGCCACCCCTTGTGGGCAGCCTCCCCTCTCTCCTATGGCCCATGTAGGCCCAACAATTCCCCCTCGGGGGGTTCGGTAACCTCCCGGTACTCCGAAAAATATCCAAACCTTTTCGAAACCATTCCGGTGTTCGAATATAACCTTCCAATATATCAATCTTTACCTCTCGACCATTTCGAGACTCCTCGTCATGTCCATGATGTCATCCGGGACTCCTAACAACCTTCGGTCACCAAAACACATAACTCACATAATACATATCGTCATCGAACATTAAGCGTGTGGACCCTACGGGTTCGAGAACTATGTAGACATGACTGAGACACCTCTCCGGTCAATAACCAATAGTGGAACCTAGATGCTCATATTGGTTCCCACATATTCTATGAATATCTTTATCGGTAAAACCGCAATGTCAACATACATTATTCCCTTTGTCATCGGTATGTTACTTGCCCGAGATTCGATCGTCGGTATCTTCATACCTAGTTCAATCTCATTACCGTCAAGTCTCTTTAATTGTCCCATAGTGCATCATCACGTAACTAACTCATTAGTCACATTGCTTGCAAGACTTCATATGATGTGCATTACCGAGAGTGCCCAGATATACCTCTCCGATACTCAGAGTGACAAATCCTAATCTCGATCTATGCCAACCCAACAAACACCTTCAGAGATACATGTAGAGCATATTTATAATCACCCAATTACATTGTGACATTTGAAATCACACAAGGCATTCCTCCGGTGTCCGGGAGTTGCATAATCTCATAGTTAGAGGAATATGTATTTGACATGAAGAAAGCAGTAACAATAAAACAGAACGATCATTATGCTAAGCTAACGGATGTGTCTTGTCCATCACATCATTCTCCTAATGATGTGATCATGTTCATCAAATGACAACACATGTCCATGGCTAGGAAACTTAACCATATTTGATAAACAAGCTAGTCAAGTAGAGGCATACTAGGGAGACGGTGTTTTGTCTATGTATTCACACATGTATCAAGTATCCGGTTAATACAATTCTAGCACGAATAATAAAAATTTATCATGATATAAGGAAATATAAAATAACAACTTTATTATTGCCTCTAGGGCATATTTCCTTGAGTCACCCACTTGCACTAGAGTCAATAATCTAGTTCACATCGCCATGTGATTTAACACCAATAGTTCACATTTGTATGTGATTAAATCCATAGTTCACATCGCCATGTGACCAACACCCCAAGGGTTTACTAGAGTCAATAATCTAGTTCACATCTCTATGTGATTAACACCCAAAGAGTCCCCTGGGGGAATCGCTCCGCCGAAGGACAAGAGTGCTCCTGCCCAAGTTCTGCCTCGAGACGGCGGCGCTTCATCCTGAAAGTCCTCCCCTTATTTTTTCTAGGTCAAAATGACTTATGTACCAGAAGATGGACACCGGAGGTGGGCTGGGCTGAGCACAACCCACCAGGGCGTGCCTGGGGGGGGGGGGGCTGGCGCACCCTGGTGTCTTGTGCTCACCAGGTGGCTGATACGTCTCCAACGTATCTATAATTTTTGATTGCTCCATGCTACTTTATCTACTGTTTTGGACTATATTGGGCTTTATTTTCCACTTTTATATTATTTTTGGGACTAACCTATTAACCGGAGGCCCAGCCCAGAATTGCTGTGTTTTGCCTTTTTCAGTATTTCGAAGAAACAGAAATATCAAATGGAGTCCAAACGGAATGAAACCTTCGGGATCGTGATTTTTCAACCGAACGTGATCCAGGAGACTTGGACCCTACTCCAAGCAGTGCCAGAGGCGGTCACGAGGGTGGAGGGCGCCCCCCTGGGCACGCCCCCCTACCTCGTGGGCCCCTCGACGCTCCACCGATGTACTCCTTCCTCGTATATATACCTACGTATCCCCGAACAATCAGAACAGGAGCCAAAAACCTAATTCCACCACTGCAACCTTCTGTATCCATGAGATCCCGTCATGGGGCCTGTTCCGGAGCTCCGCCGGAGGGGCCATCCACCATGGAGGGCTTCTACATCATCACCATAGCCCCTCCGATGAAGTGTGAGTAGTTTACTTCAGACCTTCGGGTCCATAGCTAGTAGCTAGATGGCTTCTTCTCTCTTTTTGGATCTCAATACAATGTTCTCCCCCTCTCTCGTGGAGATCTATTCGATGTAATCTTCTTTTTGCGGTGTGTTTGTTGAGACCGATGAATTGTGGGTTTATGATCCAGTATTATCTTTGGAAAGTATTTGATTCTTCTCTGAATTCTTTTATGTATGACTGAGTTATCTTTGCAAGTCTCTTCGAATTATCCTTTTTGGTTTGGCCAACTAGATTGGTAGTTCTTGCAATGGGAGAAGTGCTTAGCTTTGGGTTCAATCTTGCGGTGTGCTTACCCGGTGTGTAAAGGGTTGCAAGGCACGTATTGTATTGTTGCCATCGAGGATAACAAGATGGGGTTTTATCATATTGCATGAATTTATCCTCTACATCATGTCATCTTGCTTAAAGCGTTACTCTATTTTTACTTAATACTCTAGATGCATCTTTGGATAGCGGTCGATGAGTGGAGCAATAGTAGTAGATGCGAATCGTTTCGATCTACTTGTCTTGGACGTGATGCCTATATACATGATCATTGCCTAGATATACTCATAACTATGCTCAATTCATCAATTGCTCAACAAGAATTTGTTCACCCACCATAGAATACTTATGCTCTTGAGAGAAGCCACTAGTGAAACCTATGGCCCCCGGGTCTGTTCTCATCATATCAATCTCTATCACTTTATTTACTTGCTTTGTTTTTACTTTGCCTTTTACTTTTTTACTTTGCATCTATCTATCAAAAATACCAAAAATATTATCTATCAGATCTCACTCTCGTAAGTGATCGTGAAGGGATTGACAACCCCTAAGCGTTGGTTGCGAGTTGTTATCGTTTTGTGTAGGTACGAGGGACTTGTGTGTGGTCTCCTACTGGATTGATACCTTGGTTCTCAAAAACTGAGGGAAATACTTACGCTACTTTGTTGCATCATCCTCTCCTCTTCGGGGAAATCCAACGCAGTGCTCAAGAGGTAGCAGTGGCCCCTCTCCGGTAGTTATTTGCTCCAGTATTTTTTATTTATTCCATAAAAAAGCCTCGTGAAGTTTTAGCTCATTTGGAGTTGTGCAGAATAGGTAGCCTAACGTAGCTTTTTCTGGTCCAGGTTTCCAGCTACCGGAATTCTCCCTCTTTGTGTGTACCTTGCATATTATGAGAGAAAAGGCATTAGAATTACTCCAAAAAGCATTATTATGCATAAAAACATTATAAATAACAGTAGGTAAACATGATGCAAAATGGACGTATCAACTCCTCCAAGCTTAAACCTCGCTTGTCCTCAAGCAAAAACCGAAATCGAAAAACATGTCCACATGCTTAGAGAGAGAAATGTGTCGATAAAAACAAAATACAGACATAGAAGCATCATGTAAATTATTATAACAACAACAACAACAAACTTTAACATAAAAAATTTATCATAGACCTTTTATCATAGACTTCTCATGAATAAGTAAAAATTCATCACAACATCAAAGTATAAAGTATAAACTCTATTGGAAACCAACAAACTATGTTCTCAGTCAACTTTGCAACTACAATTCATCATCTATTCAGGAAGGGTCACGTATCGGAGCCTTTAGGCAAGTCCACATACTCAACCATCATATAGTCTTCTATGATTGCTAATACTCACCACATATACATGAGCAAAACGTTTCAACCGGACACAATAGAAAGATAGGGGCTTATAGTTTCGCCTCCCAACGTGTTCACCTCAAGGGTGATGTCAACAATAGTAACTCATGCTACCCATATTCAACTGGATATACATGCCTAGATCTTTCCTCACCATATGATGCTTGCCAAAAGAGAAAAATAAAAGGAATAGAGAGAAGAACTTTGACTCTTGCATGAAAGTAAATACATAGAAGTAAAAGATAGACCCTTTGAAGAGGGAAGCAGAGGTTGCCATGCGCTTTTTGTTTGTATGCTCAATCCCTTAGTGCAAGAGAACGTCACGTTATATTGCCCCTTATGATGACAACCTTTATTATGCAGTCTGTCTCTTTTATTCTACGCCATTACAAGTTCGTACAACGCTTAATTTTCTCTTACACTAAATGATCTAACACTTTGAGAAGCAATTTTTATTGCCTTATTGCACCGATGACAACTTACTTGAAGGATCTTACTCAATCCATAGGTAGGTATGGTGGATGATACGTCTCCAACGTATCTATAATTTTTGATTGCTCCATGCTATATTATCTACTGTTTCGGGCAATATTGGGCTTTATTATCCACTTTTATATTATTTTTGGGACTAACCTACTAACCGGAGGCCCAGCCCAGATTTGATGTTTTTTGCCTATTTTAGTGTTTCAAAGAAAAGGAATATCAAACAGAGTCAAAACGGAACAAAATCAACTGGGGAAGTTATTTTTGGAAGAAAAGCCACCAGATAGACTTGGACTCTACGACAGGATATACGGGAGGTGCTCACGAGGGTGGGGCGCCCCCCCCCCGTTAGGGCGCGCCCCCCTACCTCGTGGGGCCCCCATAGCTCCTCCGACGTACCCCCTGCACCCATATATACTCTCGTACCCTAAAACTTCCAGAACGGAGATTAGATCAGAAGTTCCGCCGCCGCAATCCTCTGTAGCCACGAGAAATCAATCTAGGCCCTCTCCGGCGCCCTGCCGGAGGGGGCCATCATCACCAGTGGCCATGGAGGAGTATCCCCGAGGGGTCTTCATCACCATGAAGGCCAAGGACCAGAAGGTGGAGGCCATGGAGGAAGAAGCACAAGGGGGAGAACCTCTCCTCCTCTCTCTTGGTGGCATCGAAGTGCCATTGGGAGGGGAATCATCGCCACGGTGATCGTCTTCATCAACATCACCATCATCATCACCATCCTCATCTATTTTACGTGGTCCACTCTCCCGCAAACCGCTGTAATCCCCTACTTGAACTTGGTGCTTTATGCCACATATTATGATCCAATGATGTGTTGCCATCCTATGATGTTTTGAGTAGATATCTTTTGTCTTTGGGTTGATTGACGATATAGATTGGTATGAGTTGTATGTTTTAATTTGGTGCTGTCCTATGGTGCCCTCCGTGTCGCGCAAGCGTGAGGGATTCCCGCTGTAGGGTGTTGCAATACGTTCATGATTCACTTATAGTGGGTTGGTGAGTGAACAGAAGCACAAACCCGAGTAAGAGGGATTGTTGCGTATGGGAATAAAGAGGACTTGATGCTTTAATGCTATGGTTGGGTTTTACCTTAATGATCTTTAGTATTTGCGGATGCTTGCTAGAGTTCCAATCATAAGTGCATATGATCCAAGTAGAGAAAGCATGTTAGCTTATGCCTCTCCCTCATATGAAACTGCAATAGTGATTACTGGTCTTGCTAACAATTGCCTAGGACAATTAAGCACACCGATCCACCATTATTCCACACTCGCTATTTATATTATTTAGTATTATATTCTAACTTTATGATAACAGCACCTACTTTTATGTTTTATCTCTCCATTATCATGCAAAGTTATCCTCTTCCTACCCGCAACGTAGTTTTATTTCTCGTTTCTAGTTGGAAGTAATTGTTCGGTGCACGTAGAGTCGTATCAGTGGCAGATAGGGCTTGAGAGAATATTGATCTTACCTTTAGCTCCTTGTGGGTTCTACACTCCATACTTATCACTTCCACCTTTGGAAAGTGCTACGATGATTCCTTGCACTTGGGGATTATCAAGCTCTTTTCTGGCGCCGTTGCCGGGGAGCAATAGCGTGGGGTTGATATGCTCGTGTGTGCTTGTTTGCTTTCTTCACTAAGTAAATTTTGTTTTTCCTTTTTGTTTCTATTTATTTGTGGGTGAAACATACAAAAAAAATTAAAAATTAAAATACAAAAAAATATTACTTGCCTCTCATGCCTAAAAAGTTTTTCAAAAAGAGAAGTGATTGGAAGGTTTTGCATTGAAGAAGTGAGGGTCGACCTTGAGCACTTGTGTTCATGCTCACGGAAACAATGTACAATCTTTCATGGAAGTTTCTCTGTAAATAATTATCCCCTTGTATATATTCATTGTATTATAAAAATAAATATGCCAAGCCTGGGTTTTAGGATGATTAGATTGCTTGTTTGCTATGTGCAGAACAAAAACAGAAACTTTGGCTGTAGTGCATGAATTTACATTTTTAACTGGAAAGTAAAATGAGTCTGAAACTTTTTTCACATTACTTATGTACAAATTGTTCAAATTTTCAATTTTAGTTTATAATTTTAGGAGTTACAGAAGTTTGGCAAACTTCCAGATTACTACAGACTGTTCTGTTTTTAACAGATTCTGTTTTGCGTGTGTTGTTTGCTTACTTCGATGAATCTACGAGTAGTATCGGAAGGTATGAACCATAGAGAAGTTGGAATACAGTAGATTTAACATCAATACAAATAAATAATGAGTTCATTACAGTACCTAAAGGTAGTGATTTGCTTTATTACACTAACGGATCTCACAAGTTTTTGTTAAAATTTTGTGTGGATGAAGTGTCCGAAGGTCGAGGAGCTATCAATATGAGAAGAATAAAGAGAGGCAAGAGTCCAAGCTTGGGGATGCCCAAGGCACCCCAAGTAAATATTTCAAAGTATACTCAAGCATTTAAGCTTGGGGATGCCCCGGTTGGCATCCCATCTTTCTTCTTCAACAAATATCGGTATACCTCGGTTTTTGTTTTGTTCACATGATTTGTGTCATTTGTGTTTTTCCTTTTTTTTCAAGAACCATGATAGCATGAGATAGACCTTCATTGATTTATAGAATACTTCATGTGCTTCACTTAAATCTTTTAAGTATGATCTTATAGAATTACTCTTTGTGCTTCACTTAAATCTTTTGAGTATGGTTTTATAGAATGCTTCGTGCGCTTCACTTATACATTTTGAGCTTGGATATTGGTTAGTGGCAGAATGCTCCATGAAGTTCACTTATATATTTTGGAGTATGAATAATACTATCAATTAAAGTGGGTTTGGAAGAGTGTCAACTTTAGGAATTAGTGATCCCACTATTTTGGAAGTGTTAAATCTTAGTGTGATATTTATGAAAGTGGATTTGGAAGAGTGTCAACTTTAGCTAGTAATGATTCCACTATTTCGGAAGAGGTTCCAATTGAGTATGAGAACAAAGTTGCTACCCATGATACTACTGAAAATTATTATGAGGGAGGAATACATGCTTGTAGGAGTTGCAATAATATTAAGTTTCCTCTCTATGTGCTTAAAGTTTTGAAGTTATACTTGTTTTGCCTTCCTATGCTAGTTAATTCTTGTTCTCATAAGTTGTGTGCTCACAAAATCCCTAGGCATAGGAAGTGTGTCAGATTTAAATATGCTAGTTATATTCTTCAAGATGCTCTCTTTGTGTTTCAATTCCTATCTTTAAAGTGAGCATCATTGAAATCATCATGCCTAGCTAAAAGGCATTAAAGAAAAGCGCTTGTTCGGAGACAACCCAATATTTACCCTTACTGTTTTTGTGTATTTACATGATTAATCTACTGTAGTAATCATGTTTTATATCTTTTGTTTCAATAAAGTGCCAAGTAAGACCTTTGGGAAGACTCGGGTGAAAGTTAATGTGATCTTGCTGTAAAAAACAGAAACTTTGCGCTCACGAGAATAGATGTCATCTTTTACAGATGAGTGATTTTGAGTTTATTATTTTTTCAGAATATTAATAGACAAATTCCTCACGTCCACCAATTTATTTCATAATTTTTGGAGTAGCAGAAATATGGTTATTGTTCAGATCATTATAGACTGTTCTGTTTCTGACAGACTCTGTTTTCATTGCATAGTTTGCTTGTTTTCTAGTTTCTATGGCTTATATTCCTCAATATAAATTGTAGAAATGACAAGTTACAGTAGGAATTGTGTGAGAACAATTATGAACCTTGTCTTTTACAGTACCAAAGTGAATGGTTTACTCTTTATCATACTAACCTATCTCACGAAGTTTGGTTAAGTTTTGTGTGATTGAAGTTTTCAAGCTTTGAGTGAGATATCGATATGAGGAGAATAAGGAGTGGAAATACCCTAAGCTTGGGGATTCCCAAGGCACCCCAAGGTAATATTCAAGGAAGACTCAAGCGCCTAAGCTTGGGGATGCCCCGGGAGGCATCCCCTCTTTCGTCTTCAAAACTATCGGTACACCTTACTCGGAGCTATATTTTTATTCGTCACATGATATGTGTTTTACTTGGAGCTCCATTTTATTTTGTTAGTATTAGCTAGATGCTATTTAGAATAGTGTTTTTCATCTTTATTTTCAATAAAAATGTCAAGGATAGCCTTTACCATGCTTATTTTGCTAGTATACATGTTGCTGTTTAAAAACAGAAAGTTTACCGTTGTTGCGAAAATTCCCTAGAAAAGTCAGAGCATGATATAATGTTGAAACTTTTTGCATAATGAGATCTGATAAATTTACTGAAGTTGTAATTTTTTTTCATAATTTTTGGAGTTAGGGAAGTATGATGAATCTTTCATTCTTTACAGACTATACTGTTTTGGCAGATTGCTGTTATAGTTGCATTGTTTGCATATGTTTGCTTGTTTGATTCTATTTGAGAATAGGAGTATTAATTATGCAGAGACATTTAGTATGCAATGTTTAATAATAATTTTAGTGTTTTGTTACAGTAGAAAATGATAAGGTTTTGCATTGGTTTATACTAACCTATCTCACGAGTTCTTGTTGAGTTTGGTGTGGATGAAGCTTTCAATAAAAAGAGAAACCATGATATGAGAGGAATTAAGGAGATATAAAAGTTCAAGCTTGGGGATGCCCAAGGCACCCCAAGATAATATTCCAGGAAGTCTCAAGAATCTAAGCCTTCTTCAACAACTACCGGTTAGTATCGGTTGAGCCTAAGTTTTTGCTTCTTCACAGGAGTTGTGCTATCCTTGCAATGTCATTTTATTTTGTTTTACTTGCTGTTTGAATAAAATCATTGGATCTGAAATTTTGAATAGAAAAGGAACCCTCCCATGGCTAGTTAATTATTTGACTACTCAGTGTCTTTCACTCATATCTTTTAGAGTAGTTTGTCATTTAGTCATGTGCTTCATATATATCCTATGAGTAAATGGGGGAATGAACTGAATGTCATAAATCTGAAATTTTATATGTTTCATTTGCTTATAACATGGTTAGTGATGACTTCACACATAGAAAGTATGAGGCATAAAAGTTGTTGAGAATTGGTAAACGTAGTTTTGGTCATCGTTGCAATTAATAGGAAGTAATAAGGAAAGAGAGGTTCACATACAAATATATTATCTTGGACATCTTTTATGATTGTAAAGCACTCATTAAGTATGACATGCTAAAAGAGTTGACGTTGGACAAGGAAGACAACGTAATGGTTTATGTTTTCCGACATCTCAGTTAAAGTATATTGTCATTGACCTTCCAAACATGTTGAGCTTGCCTTTCTCCCTCATGCTAGCCAAATCCCTTGCACCAAGTAGAGATACTACTTGTGCTTCCAAATACCCGTAAACCCAGTTTTGCCATGAGAGTCCACCATACCTACCTATGGATTGAGTAAGATCCTTCAAGTAAGTTGTCATCGGTGCAAGCAATAAAAATTGCTCTCTAAATATGCATGACTTATTAGTGTAGAGAAAATAAGCTTTGTACGAACTTGTTGTGGAAGTAATAAAAGCGACGGACTATTAATAAAGGTCCACATACAAGGGGCAATATAAAGTGACGTTCTTTTGCATTAAGATTTTGTGTATCAACCCTAAATGCGCATGACAACCTCTGCTTCCCTCTGCGAAGGGCCTATCTTTTACTTTATGCTTGAGTCAAGGTGATCCTCACCATTTCCTTTTTCATTTTATCCTTTGGCAAGCTCCTTGTGTTTGAAAGATCATGGTATATATATCCAATTGGATGTAAGTTAGCATGGGCTATTATTGTTGACATCACCTAAAGGTGAATACGTTGGGAGGCAACACAATAAGCCCCTATCTTTCTCAGTGTCCGGCTGAAACTCCATAACCACAAGTATTGCGTGAGTGTTAGCAATTGTAGAAGACTATATGATAGTTGAGTATGTTGACTTGTTGAAAAGCTCTATTCTTGACTCTTTCTGATGTTATGATAAATTGCAATTGCTTCAATGACTGAGATTATAGTTTGTTAGTTCTCAATGAAGTTTCTGAACCATGCTTGACATTGTGAATAGATTGTTACTTGATCATGAAATTTTTTATGAGATAAGCTGCTATTATGACACATATTGATGCTAGAAAAAGTGATTGGAATTATCATTGATCAAACTTAAGCACTTACTAGCATTCTGCATCAAAAATTATCTTTTTTATCATTTACCTACTCGAGGACGAGCAGGAATTAAGCTTGGGGATGCCAGATATGTCTCCAACGTATCTATAATTTTTGATTGCTCCATGCTATATTATCTACTGTTTCGGGCAATATTGGGCTTTATTATCCACTTTTATATTATTTCTGGGACTAACCTACTAATCGGAGGCCCAACCCAGATTTGTTGTTTTTTGCCTATTTCAGTGTTTCGAAGAAAAGGAATATCAAACGGAGTCAAAACGGAACGAAATCAACTGGGGAAGTTATTTTTGGAAGAAAAGCCACCGGATAGACTTGGACTCTACGACAGGAGATACGGGAGGTGATCACGAGGGTGGGGGCTCCCCCCCCTTAGGGCGCGCCCCCTGCCTCGTGGGGCCCGCGTAGCTCCTCCGACGTACCCCCTGCACCCATATATACTCTCATACCCTAAAACTTCCAGAATGGAGATTGGATCAGAAGTTCCGCCGCCGCAAGCCTCTGTAGCCACGAGAAATCAATCTAGGCCCTCTCCGGTGCCCTGTCGGAGGGGGCCATCATCACCGGTGGCCATGGAGGAGTATCCCCGAGGGGTCTTCATCACCATGAAGGCCAAGGACCAGAAGGTGGAGGCCATGGAGGAAGAAGCACAAGGGGGAGAACCTCTCCTCCTCTCTCTTGGTGGAATCGGAGTGCCATTGGGAGGGGAATCATCGTCACGGTGATCATCTTCATCAACATCACCATCGTCATCACCATCCTCATCTCTTTTACGCGGTCCACTCTCCCGCAAACCGTTGTAATCCCCTACTTGAACATGGTGCTTTATGCCACATATTATGATCCAATGATGTGTTGCCATCCTATGATGTTTTGAGTAGATATCTTTTGTCTTTGGGTTGATTGACGATCTAGATTGGTATGAGTTGTATGTTTTACTTTGGTGCTGTCCTATGGTGCCCTCCGTGTTGCGCAAGCGTGAGGGTTTCTCGCTGTAGGGTGTTGCAATACGTTCATGATTCGCTTAGAGTGGTTTGGTGAGTGAACAGAAGCACAAACCCGAGTAAGAGGGGTTGTTGCATATGGGAATAAAGAGGACTTGATGCTTTAATGCTATGGTTGGGTTTTACCTTAATGATCTTTAGTAGTTGCGGATGCTTGCTAGAGTTCCAATCATAAGTGCATATGATCCAAGTAGAGAAAGTATGTTAGCTTATGCCTCTCCCCCATATGAAACTGCAATAGTGATTACTGGTCTTGTTAACAATAGCCTAGGACAATTCCGCACACCGATCCACCATTATTCCACACTCGCTATTTATATTATTTAGCATTATATTCTAACTTTATGATAACATCACCTACTTTTATGTTTTAGCTCTCCGTTATCATGCAAAGTTATCCTCTTCCTACTCGCAACGTAGTTTTATTTCTCGTTTTTAGTTGGAAGTAATTGTTCGGTGCACGTAGAGTCGTATCAGTGGCAGATAGGGCTTGGGAGAATATTGATCTTACCTTTAGCTCCTTGTGGGTTCGACACTCCATACTTATCACTTCCACCTTTGGAAAGTGCTACGATGATTCCTTGCACTTGGGGATTATCAGTGGACTCTCAAAACAAGATTTGGGTTTAAGGGTTTTTGGATGCAGAAGTAGTATCTCTACTTGGTGCGAATTTTTTGGCTAGCAAAGATAGGGGGCGAAAACCACATGTTGAAGGATCTATGACAATATAGCTTCTATGTGAATATGAACAAACATAAATCATTACGTTGTCTTCCTTGTCCAACTTCAACAATTTTGGCATATAATATTTTGATGGGTGCTCACAATCACAAAAGATTTCCAGGATAGTGTATTTGCATGTGAATCTTCTCTTCCCTTATTAATTCTTTCATGAATTGCATCATTGACCAATGCTATGTTTGTCAATCTACAATAATTTTCTACTTATACTTATCCTTGTGTGATGTCATTACTTACGATAAGATTAGCATGTGATCTTTTTCATTTATTTCCTTTCTTTTTATTGAAATATGAAAGTAAGAAAGCAAAACTCAAACTAAAATTTATTATAAATCTCGCACATGATTACAAGGATAGATCACTAAGCAAACTCTCGGAAAGAAAGGATCGAACTAAACTTTTATTCATCTAAAGCAAAAGATAACTATGGATCGAACTAAGAAAAGTAAAAGCAAAAGATAGTGGAGGTGATACGCTACCGGGGCACCTCCCCCAAGCTTGGGGAAAGCCAAGGGGAGTGCCCATACGCGATACTCAATTTTCTTTTGGTGGTGATGAAGGTGGTGGTGGTGATGGGATCTTCCCTCTTCAGCTCGATATTCATCAACCAAGCATCCTCTTCCACATTGTTGGAGGAAGAAGAAGACATGATGCCTGGCTTAATAGATCTGACAGAAAAAACAACAAGGAAAAGAAAACACGAGATTTCTCCTTGATACGGAGGTCAAAAGGTTTAGGGGGTATATAAAGATTTTTTATCTTGGGAAACAAGCAAACAGGAGAAAAACGGAGTCCGGAAGGTACCCGTGATGGGCACAACCCATATGGGCGCGCCTGGCAAGCCAGGCACGCCCTGGTGTCTTGTGGCCACCAGGGTCACCTTCCTGATAGTTTCTTATTTTCCTAATTTTCTAAATATTCCAAAACTGACAAAAAATATTTTTGCGGATTTTTCAGAGTCCGTTTACTGACCGTATCACGTACCTCCTTTTTTTCACGATTCTGGAGTGTTCCGGAAGGTTTATTTTACGTGTTCTTCCGGTGTCATAGTTTGGATAACATTGCTTTCAACATTAATGGGTGTACCTGAGATATAATGTTTTATTTGTTGCCCATTAACAACCTTCGGGTTAGTACCTTCGACATTATTTATTTTGATAGCTCCAGATCGATAAACCTCCTCGATAACATAGGGTCCTTCCCATTTGGAGAGGAGTTTTCCTGCATTGAATCTGAAACAAGAGTTCTACAAAAGAACATATTCTCCAACTTGAACTCACGCTTTTGGATTCTTTTATCATGCCATCTTTTAACTTTTTCTTTAAATAACTTGGCATTTTCATAAGCTTGGGTTCTCCATTCATCTAATGAGCTAATATCAAATAACCTCTTCTCACCAACAAGTTTGAAATCATAGTTGAGTTATTTAATTGCCCAATATGCTTTATGTTCTAACTCAAGAGGCAAATGACAAGCTTCTCCATAAACCATTTTATAAGGAGACATACCCATAGGATTTTTATATGTTGTTCTATAGGCCCAAAGTGCATCACCTAATTTCTTAGACCAATTCTTCTAGGACCTATTGACGGTCTTTTGTAAAATTAATTTTATTTCTCTATTGCTAAGTTCAAGTTGAACACTAGACTAAGGATGATAGGGTGATGCAATTCTATGGTTAACGTCATACTTGGCAAGCATTTTAGGGAAAGCACCATGAATAAAGTGTGAACCACCATCAGTCATTAAATATCTAGGGACTCCAAACCTTGGGAAAATAACTTCCTTAAGCATTTTAATAAAGGTGTTGTGATCAGCACTACTGGTTGGAATAGCTTCTACCCACTTAGTAACATGATCAACAACAACCAAAATATGAGTATACCCATTAGAGGAAGGAAAAGGCCCCATGTAATCAAATCCCCAAACATCAAATGGTTCAATAGCAAGAGAATAATTCATAGGAATTTCTTGACGCCTACCGATATTACCCATTCTTTGACATTCATCACAAGATAAGATGAACTTACGAGCATCCTTGAAGAGAGTAGGCTAATAAAAACTAGATTGCAATACCTTATGAGCAGTTCTGTCTCCCGCATGATGTCCTCCATAAGCTTCGGAGTGACATTTCCGTAGGATTTGTTCCTACTCATGCTCAGGTACACAACGTCTAATAATACCATCTACTCCTTCTTTATAAAGATGTGGGTCATCCCAAAAGTAATGTATTAAATCATAGAAGATTCTTTTTCTTTTGTTGGTAAGTGAAGCTAGGTGGTATGTATTTAGAAACAATATAATTAGCATAGCCAGCATACCAAGGAGTGTTATGAGAAATATTTATTGCAGCTAATGATGGATTCATGTACCTAGGGTAGGGTCATAGGCCTAATCTAAGTGCCCTACCCAAGGACACCTTTAGAAGAGATCACCTTCCAGTCGACCTACGAGGAACCCACTCGACTGGATTGAAGGACTTGACCATGAAGACTCACTCGACCACCAGAAGGTCAGAAGGCATTCCTCACTGCAACGGCCTGTAATTGAATAGACTTTATGGTAGTTAAGACACTTTATGTGGGCGTTACGATGCGCCCAGCACTTAATGTACTTTAAACCCTTCATTACGTAATGGCGGGGTCTGGCGCACTCTATATAAGCCACCCCCCACCACAGTGTAAGGGTTCGCACCCTGTAACACATACACACATAATCCACTCGATCGCCCAGGGCTCCGAGGCGTAGGGCTTTACTTCCTCCGAGAAGGGCTGAACTCGTACATCGCTTGTGTTTACAACCTCTCCATAGCTAGGACCTTGCCTCTCCATACCTACCCCCACTCTCTTGTCGGACTTAGAACCACGACGGTTGGCGCCCACCGTGGGGCGGTGTTTTAGCGATTTTGTGGAGAAGTTGCGATTTCCGAGTACTTTCATCATGATGACTGCTGGAGTTTTGGTCGAGGGGCGCGAGATCCGTCTCGGCGCTCTCACCTTTGTCGCCGACGACTCTGCATGGCTCCAGGAGGCTCCACTCGACGTTGATGCGCTCCCCGTCCGCGATGCGACGCATTTTCGCGCATGTGTCCGCGGCGTTCTGCTGCGGCAACCGTCGACCCCGTATCGGTCGACTCCCCAATCGGTCACCCGTCCAGTCTCCCACCAGCGCAAGCGCTCTGGTCGGTCGAGGCTGCAGCGGTGGGTGAAGCACGCGGTGGCTCGCCAGACGGCCACCGCCCAGGTCGCGGCAATTGAGCCCGACGAGTCTCTCTACGGCCTGTTCGATCTGTTGACTGGCTCCGTAGAGACTGCATCCGAATGCGATAGCAGTGATCCGGCGGCGGAGATCCTGATGGTCAGCAGACCCGCGATCCTCTGGCCGCCCATGAGGGCGGAGCGGCGGCGAGAGCGACCCCTTCGAGACCACGAAGAGTACCAGCTGAGACACTCGACTCTGCAAAGGGAAGAGCCGCCGCGGAACATGGATGCCCCGCATACTCCCATCGCAGAGAAACCCCGAGGCTCGTGCCTTGGAGGAGGCACGTTTGGCATCTGGCGAACACGCCGACCGAAAACCTTCAGCGAGCACTCGGCGAGCTGCTGCAACGAAGTTCCCGACGCCAATCGACGTCAACTCTTTCCGCCGACTCGGTATATCGAACCCCAATCCACAATTTAGCAAACTGCAACCCGTATAGCAGAGTCCATCCAGCCCTCTCGGTCGGAGGCTGGCAGAGGTTTGATCACGATCGAGGTTTGCTCCGGCAGCAGAGACCGAACTCAGCCGTGTCGCGATCGCGCAATGTAATTCACAATCGATCCGTTGCTGCGAATATGGTTCGATCGGCTCCACGTCCCAGATCGCCTTGGCGGGAAGGAAGAAGCGCGACAACCGGCGAGATCGAGATGGAGACCGACATGACCGAGATGACAGCGCCGAGTGCCCGCTTCCCCTCAGGGATGGGTCTTCGCTCCTCGGCGGCTGTGATGACAGCATCGATTCGGTCGCGGGCGAAGAGCTCCAATCGACCCGAGAACCGAGCTTTGACGCGATCCATTATCGTGCAAGGCTTGGTCGACCGAACAGAGCCCATCGAGGCGGACCGAGAGATCGCCCTGACGATCGAGTGCATGTTTACGTCCGAGTGTTTTAGCAGGCTATCGAGCCGCATGATTCCCCCAATTTCAGGTTAGCAACAGAGTCGCAAGTTCATCGGTGAGTCCAAGCACAAACTTGGCTTGAAGATTACCGAGTGGCTGTTCAGATTGGTGGTGGGAATGACGAGGTGGCCATGAAGCATTTGCCCCTCATGTTGGAAGGTTCAGCCAGGCGTGGTTGAATCGATTACCTCCTAGCAGATTTACACTTGGGAAGATTTGTCCCGAGTGTTCGCTGTAACCTTTGAAGGAACTTGCAAGCGACCAGCTGGATTGACAGAGCTGCAAGTCTGTGCGAAAACCAATGAGACTCTCGGAGAGTATATTCAGAGGTGGATCACTCGCACCATCTTGTGGAAAATGTGTCCGATCATCGAGCGGTTTATGCCTTCAAAGATGGCGTCAAGAACAGAGAATTGAGTCTGAAGTTTGGTCGAACCGGGACATGACCTTGAGTCGGATGATGGAGATTGCTACCAAACGCATGTGGCGAGGAAGAAGACCGACTCAAGCAGCAAGTACAAGCCGAGTCGATCGGAGAAGGAAACTCGAATCGAAGGCGAAGCGGAAGGCCGAACCAGCAGCTCCTAGAGAGGCTCTGGCCGTCACTCAGGGAAAGTTCAAGGGCAAGCCAAAAGGATCCTAGAACCCTAAGAAGGTGAACAATAAAGAAGGAAATGACGTGATGGATATGCCGTGTCACATCCACACGAAGAAAGATGAAGAGGGCAATATCATTTACCCAAAGCATACCACTCGCCGATGTCGACTCCTCGATCCAAAGTTTGCCAGGAAAACAGTCTAAGGACAAGGATAAGGAGCGGACAAGGCGAAGACAAAGAGGACAAAGAGGAAGGATATCCGCATGTCAACTCCACTCGATGATCTTCGCGGATGTGGAAAGCAAGAGTCGATGAAAGTCATTAACCGTGAGGTGAACATGGTTGCCCAGCAAAACCAAGTTATCGAGATGGTCCCAAACACCCATCACATTCGACCAATCTGATCACCCGACTCATATTGCCACCCCGGGAGGCAAGCTTTGGTGGTCGATCCGGTTGTCGAAGGCACTCGATCGACGAAAGTCTTGATGGGCGGTGGTAGTGGGCTGAACTTGTTGTATGCGAACCTGCGAAAGGAATGGGCATTCGATGTCGGTGAGCACCAAGAACATGAGTTTCCACGGAGTCATACCAGGGAAGAAAGTCGAATCACTCGGCCAAATAGCTCTGGATGTGGTGTTTGGTGATTCAAAGCATTTTCGCAAGGAAAAGTTGACGTTTGAGGTCGTGGATTTTCAGAGTGCGTACCACGCCATTTTGGGGAGGCCAGCCTATGCACGGTTCATGGCTCGACCATGTTACGTGTACCTCAAACTGAAAATGCCAGGTCCCAAAGGAGTGATCACTGCCACCGGTGATCAGAAAAAGGTAGAAGAGTGCTTTCAGAAGGGCTCGAAGATTGCGATTCGGTGTGACAGCGGTCGAGTTCAAGAGTACAAGCAAAGCGCAGATCCGAGTGATTTGTTGCGATCCAAGAAACCCGCCACAGAATCGCATTTGATCGTCTGGTGAGACGAAGCTGTTCACATTCACCCGACCGACCCTAGTGCAGCCCGACCCACATCTCCACAACACTCGACCGAAATAGGAAGAAGCGCTCATCCGGTTCCTCCGTGAGAATCGGGACATTTTGCATGGAAGCCACCGACATGCGGTGTTCAGGGGGATGGTGAGCATCGCCTCGAGTCGACAAATCAGCAAAACCAGTCAAAGAGCATCTTCGGCGGTCCGCCGTCCAGAAGAGAAAGGCTATTGGTGAGGAAGTGGCTCGACTGTTGGCGGCAGGATTTATCCGAGAGATATACCACTCCGAGTGGCTCGCTAATGTCGTCATGGTTCCTAAGAAGGACAAGTCGCTCCGCATGTGCATTGATTTCAAGCACATCAATCGGGCCTGCCCGAAAGATCATTTTCCTCTCCCTCGCATAGATCAAATTGTTAACTTGACCGCGGGATGTGAGAGATTGTCTTTTCTAGACGCATATTCCGGGTATCATCAGATCCGTCTGTATGGACCCGATGAGATAAAAACAACTTTCATCACTCCATTCGGATGCTTCTACTATATCACCATGCCATTCGGCCTCAAGAATGCCGGAGCCACATTTATGCGAATGATTCAGAAGTGTCTGCTCACTCAAATCAGTCGGAATGTGGAAGCGTATATGGATGATATCGTCGTCAAGTCACGAAAAGGTTCCGACCTGCTCGCTGACCTCGCCGAAACATTTGCCAACCTCAGAAGGTATGATATCAAGCTCAATCCATCAAAGTGCACATTCGGAGTTCCTGGTGGAAAGTTACTCGGTTTCCTCGTTTCCGAGCGAGGGATCGATGCTAATCTAGAGAAGATCGGCACTATTCTCCGAATGAAACGCATACGGCGAGTGCGCGATGTCCGAGCTTCTTGGATGCTTGGCGCATTAAGTCGATTCATCTCACGACTCGGTGAAAAGGCATTGCCTCTTTACCGATCGATGAAGAAGATGCACAAGTTCGAGTGGACTCGAAGCGATGCAGCGCTTGCGAGCTAAAAGCTCGCTCTCCACCCAGCCGGTGCTTGCTGCTCCAATCAGCAAAGAGCCTCTGTTGCTTTATATCGCAGCCACAGGATAAGTCGTCGATCAAAGGCTTACGGTCGAGCGGGAAGAGGAAGGAAAAGCCTTCAAGGTTCAGCGCCCGGTATTATTTGTCCAAGTCTTGACTCCATCCAAGCAGAGATACCCTCACTATCAGAAGCTTGTGTATGGGATATACATGACCACAAAGAAGGTTGCTCATTATTTCTCTAATCATTCTATCACGATTAAATCGTGACGCTCCACTATCAGAGATTCTGCACAACAGAGATGCAACCGGTCGAGTGGCGAAATGGGCGATTGAACTTCTTCCCCTTGATATCAAGTTTGAGGCAAAGAAAGCCATTAAGTCCCAAGCAATAGCAGATTTCCTCACCAAGTGGATTGAACAACAGCAGCCGGCTGAAGTTCACTCGGAGCATTGGACCATGTTCTTTGATGGCTCTAAGATCTGAATGGTTCCGGTCTTTGGGTTGTTCTGTTTCCCCGAGGAGATAAGCTTAGGTATGTGCTCCAGATTCACTTTGATTCCTCCAACAATGAGGCGAGTATGAGGCCCTTTTATATGGATTATGCATGGCCATCTCACTCGGCGTCCGTCGCTTTGATGGTCTATGGCGATTCAGATTTAGTGGTCAACCAGGTGATGAAGGAGTGGGGCGTGAGAAGCCCAGCCATGACTGGATCTTGCAATGCAATGAGGAAGCTAGAAAAGAGGTTCGAGGGTTAGAGCTCCATCACATCCCTCGATGAAAAATCAAGCAGCAGATGATCTGGCAAAGATAGGTTCCAAAAGAGAAGCCATTCCGAGTGGTGTGTTCTTGGAGCTTATACACACTCCGTCAGTCAAAGAAGATCCTTTCACAGAAGAAGCTCCACAGCCCAAGAGTGCCACAGATCCGACTGAGGTTGAGGTCCCAGCAGTGGTCGAATTGGTCATGGAGGTCCTAGTAGTCACACCCGACTGGACAATTCCCTATATCGCGTATATCCTGAGAAAAGAGCTTCCAGAAGATGAGGAAGAGGCTCGGCAGATCGTCCGTCGATCCAAAGCCTTTACCCTTATCAAAGGACAGTTATATAGAGAGAGCCCGACTGGAGTTGGTCAAAAATGCATAACGCCAGAAGAAGGTCGAATCATTCTCAATGATATCCACTCGGGGACCTGTGGTCACCATGCGTCCTCTCGGACCATTGTAGCCAAAGCATACCGAGCCGGATTTTACTGGGCGGAGGCGAATGAGATGGCAAAGGAAATAGTGGACAAGTGCGAAGGATGTCGGTTCTACTCAATATGTCGCACAAGCTCGTCGACGGCTCAAGACCATCCCACTCGTCGGCCTTTCGCGATATGGGGCTGGATATGCACTACTAGGGAAAAGCCTATACACGAATCTTAGCAGCAGCGGTTCAAAATAAAGCGCTGCTTTGGTAAGTAGTTATGTAGCGCTTTGGGTAAACTTCGCTCTTTGCTAAATATTTAGCGATGAGCACGCCGCCGTAAACACGCTGCTACAAATATCGACCGGCGGTGTTCCCCACCTCTAAGTAGCAAGATGGCTGTCGCAGTAAACAGCGCTCTTGCTAATCGCATAGTAGTAGCGCGGTTTCCTCGAGATCGCTCTTTGTAAGTTTCAAAATGCCGCCATTTTTGTCCCATTAGCGATGGCGCCTTACAGCGCGTTGCTGCTACGTTTTTAGCAACAGCGGTTTCTCACCAGCCTTCTGCTAACCCCAAAGAACCCCCAAACCGTCCCTCCCTCCCCTTGCTTTTTTTCCCTTCCCCTACCTCCCCTCTCCTCTCTTCCCTCCACCACATGCTCCCACTCTCACTTTTTTTCCTTCCCCTACCTCCCCCTCTCCTCTCTTCCCTCCACCACATGGTCCCACTCTCACTCTTCTTCTTCTCAATACTTCTCACCCATTACTCCCTCTCTTCTCTATCCACCTTCTCTCTCTTCATTACTCCTACATAACTACACCACCTCCATTAATGCATCTCCTTTCTCTTTTTCCTTCCCCCTCCACTAGTTGAAGTTGTCTCCTTCCAAATTAGGTAGCTAGGTAGATGTAGGATTTAGTTAAGTGACCTATTTGCCCCCTAACTAGATCTATCTTTGTCAAGAAGAGCTTAATTTGTGCACTTTTGATCTCCCTACAACATCATCTTGACCATCAAGATAGAGGTGATGAAACTTTCATGCTTTTGCAAAATGGAAATGTGTTTATGTGTGTGTGATATGTTTGTGGAAATTGTGTGTGTGGCATGAGTTGGCCTTGCCAAATTGTGCTTTTGAGTTGCCTATGTTTTGCGAAATGTCGATTTATTTCCGTTTGGCTAATTCGAGCAAACTCTAGATCCATATATGTCCTATTTTTAGGGACGGTCATGCCAAATTTTTTATGACTTTGATGCATGCATGCATTTTTACAATCAATTTTTTATTATTACCGTGCGAGTTGGCGATGGTCGATTGGAGCGATGGTGGACAGGTGGTTGCGATCGGGTGCAAGACATGAAAGAAAATAACCGGACAGAGGTTTTATGTCCGTGTCGAAAATGCAAAGGAATAGTTTGGCTCGACCCCCATGACGATGGTCGTGTCGAAGCGCACCTGCTCATGACTGGTTTCATGGATGGCTATACTAGGTGGATAATTGAAGATGAGGATGACGATGTTGAGGATGCCGACGGGCGGGAAATGATGACACGGGCAAGACGAAGAGATGATCGATAATGGCGGCGGGAAGAGGCGGACATGGCGGCGGAGAAGGGCCGGACATGGCGGAGGAGAAGGGGCGGACATGGCGGCGGAGAGAACGACATGGACTCCACGCAGCAGAGTTCGCTCGGTGCTAAGTTCAATTGTCTTGGGACCCTCATGTTCAAGCATTGCTTCGCAAGGAGACGCAATCTTGAGAGAGCTGCTTCTAGAGAGGAGGCTAAGCTGGAGCAACTGGTGGTAGACTCGAACACTCCATTGTATGATGGTTGCAATCCTGAGGTGACCCGGTTGAGTTTCATGCTCCAACTCCTGAAGACGAAGGCTAAAAACAAATGGACCGACACTAGCCTCGATGAGCATCTCAAGTACCTAAAGGATGTTCTTCCCGCGGGTAATCTATGTCCTACTAGTGTTGATGAGGCCAAGAAGATCGTGTGCCCTCTTGATCTGCCACACGTTAGATACCATGCATGCATCAACGATTGCATAATTTATCGGAAGGAGCACGCGGAAAAACAAGCTGTCCGGTGTGCAATGCTTCTCGATACAAGAAGGCCGGGAAGAAATGTCCCCAGAAAGTTGTATGGTACTTACCGATCACTCCCCGTCTCCAGAGGTATTTTGTAGATCCCAAGGAAGCAAAGCTAATCGCTGCACGCGGAGAGGAAGAAGCCCGACGATGGAGATGATCCGGTGAGACACGTGAAGGATGGAAGCGGTGGAGAGCGTTGAACAGCTTCTATCGGTATTTTGAATGTGATGCAAGGAACATCGTGCTCGTGGCGTGTACCGATGGCATGAATCCGTTTGGCAACCGAACACCAACCATAGTACATGGCCCGTGTTTGTATGGATGTACAACCTCCCCTGGTTGTGCATGAAATCAAGTACATTCACATGAGCATGCTTATTCAAGGGCCCAAACAACCAGGAAATAATATTAATTTGTATCCGGGGCTACTTCAAGAGGAGTTAGACACGTTATGGAAAACACCGCCAAGACATGGGGCGCCACAAAGGTGAGTATTTCAACATGAGAGCAGCGCGATCACGACGATCAGGACTATCTCGATTCACGGATATGTGGCGAGGCGGTGTGCCATGGATATTGCGGATGCACGCGGTGCATGGATGATACAACGTCTCAGCAGCTAACGTCAAGGAAAGATGGCGGTGCAGGAAAATCGTGTACATGGGGCATCGAAGATGGCTTGAACAGACGACCGTGGAGAAACCGTGGAGATCTATTCAATGGTCACGCTGAGCATCGAGGACCTCCACGTAAGCGGGCGGTGCCAAATCGATGAGCTGTTGAAAAAGCTGGAATGAGTGCCCCGCACCGAAAGACGATGAGAAAGGCGCCAGAGCCGCTGCTGAAGGTATGGAAGGCGAGGTCGTGTTCGGGACTTGAGTCTTGCACAAACTCGATACACCTCATTGCCTAGATCAAATGCATATCTGTAAGAATGTCCTTGAGAGTTTGCTCGCAACACTGATGAACATGCCGGATAAGACCAAGGATGGGCCGAAGGCAAGAAAAGACTTGCAAGATTTGAAAATCAGGGAAGATCTGCACATGCCGCCCCGTAAAATGTCAGACGAGACAGAGACGGAGACAGAGGCACGGGAGAAGAAGGGCAAGAAATTAAAGAAAGAAGATTATTGCCCCCCCTCTTGCTTCACCTTAAGTCAGCCGAGATCAATCAATTCTTTAAGTGCCTTACGGAGTGAAAGTTAGTTCGATTCTTGTGGCAAGATAAGCGGATATCTAGACACGGACAAGAAAAGGTTCAGCGGGATGAAGTCTCATGACTGTCATGTGATGATGACGCAGATACTACTGTTGCCCTTAGAGGATAATGGACAAGCACGTCCGTGAAACGCTTATTGGTCTCTGCAACTTTTTGACGTCATCTCTCGAAAGTCGATCGGTGTGAAGCAGCTCAAAGGCTACGAGGAAGAGATCGTTGTGATCTTGAATGAGCTTGAGATGTACTTCCGCCCGCGTTCTTCGACGTGATGGTGCATCTGTGTGTCCATATTGTGGATGACATAATAGACTGGGGCCGTCATTCCCGCACAACATGATGCCGTTTGAGAGGATGAATGGGATCATCAAAGGATTCGTTAAGTAACATGTCCCGTCCGGATGGAAGCATCGTCGAGGCTATTTGGCACAAGAGTGCATCTCTTTACGTGAGAATTTTCTATATGGTGCGGACCAGCCGCCGGTGTTAGTGTTGGTTTGCCCGTTAACAAGCTACGATGGGAGGCTCGAAGGAGATGGTCATCAGAACGGTCGCAGGAACTGCGACGTGGCATACTCAGATCGACGCAGCGATTTTGACAGAGCAAACTTGGTAGTGCTACAACACCTAGACGAGGTAGATCCTTTCGTGGCACTTGCACAAAGAAATTATCGCAAAGAAGTATCGTGACGGGGGTATGCGGGACGGACGCCGGTTACTAGAGAGCACAACTCCACTTTCTGCATTGGTTCAAAGAGCATATTATTGCTAATCCCGGAGGAGGGCTCTAAGGACGGATTGCTCATATCGCCTTAGCACATGGCCCTCGCCCAACCTCGTAACCTATCGGGCATATGATATCAACGGATACACGTTCTACGGAGGCAAAAGATATGGGCGGTGATGATCGTAACTCGGGGTGACGATGGAATGCATGACCGGCAGCGACAACGGCACAACCGAGCGATTTTATGGAAGGGTCGAGGAGATCTGGGAGCTTGACTACTCGACTGCACAACACGACGATGTTCCGTGTCGGATGGGCTAAGAATGTCGAAAGAAAGCGGATGTTCACTACCATGACTATACCCGACGCCAAGAGCGCTACCGTCAACGCTATCGCAAAAAACGAGCCATGGGTACACGCTAAGCACGTGACACAATGCTTCTTCATAATCGACCAGCATAATCCCAGCCGTGTTGTCGTGAGGAGAGGCAAAAGGAACATCATTGGAATGGATGGAGTCGCCAACGAGGAAGACTATGATCGACGGCAACCCAATGAGGGAAGATGGCGACGATGATGAAGTATCGTCAAAGAAGAATCAATACTACGTTACCTAAGAAAAATCGCACTCCATGGAAAAGGCAAAGTCACAATGAGGGGCTCAATTATTCTTGACGAACAAGAAGGAAAGAAGCTGACTCAAAACGCAAACGTCAAAGACCGAGGAAGCGTATGTTATGGGTCCAATGATGTGTAATAGATATATGTTCCTATTTTGTATACACACTTAGCCATATGATGTGTAATATATATGTTCCTATTTTGCATACATATTTAACCATCAAATGATGCAATATATATCGCCTCCCTTCGTTCACGCCCTCGGGAAATAAAAGTGGGATAAAATAAAGGAAAAGAAAATGAAAACTGGCAAGAGGCGACGGCGAGCAGCGCGTTCCTTATAAACCGCTGCCGCTACGTACCATAGTAGCGGCGCTTTCTTATAAACCGCTGCCGCTACGCCGATAAGCAGCGTGTTTACCATCAAGCGCTGCAGCTATAGATCATAGTAGTAGCGGCGTTTACGCATAACGCGCTCTGCTCGCCCACTTAACCCAAAATTTTCACTCGCGCCTTCATCCCGCCACATTTCCCCAAATCCCCTCTCTCTCTCGCGCTCCGCGCGCCCCGTCGCTCCGCCGCGCCCGACCAGCCCAGCGCTTCGCCCCGACTCCGCCCGGCGGCGCTAGGCCTTCGCCCCATCCGGCCCTCGACCCGACTCCTGCGCTCGCCCCGACTCCGGCGCTCGCCCCGACTCGGCGCGCTCGGCCCCTGACTCAGGCCTTCGCGCCCCGACCCCAAGGCCTTCGCCCCGACCCCAGCCTTCGCCCCGACCGTCGGCCCTCGCCTCCTCCTCGCCCCTGCACTCTCTGTAAACTCCCCCCCTCTGCTAGGGTTCATGTTAATTAATTAGGTTATCTATTTAGTTATGAATTTAGCTAGGTTTCAAAATTAGCTGAATTTATATGGAAATTTGAACTGGACATGTGATATGTGCATATGTCATGTTTTGGACATGTCATGTTTGGAAAATGATCCGAGTGGCCTATGTTACGCCGAAATGTTGATTCATTTCGTTTGGTGAATTCGGTAGCGCCGATATGTCCATTTTTAGCAAAGGTCATGCGAAATTTCCGTGAATAAAGGCATGATTTGTGCTACATAGTTGGCATATCGAGTCTTGGCACATAGATTTCTTTTTACGTCATTTCTCATTTATTCATACTTTTAGAAATAAATGAGGCCACTTAATCATAGGAAACATGTCGAACAACGAAGAAACCGGGCCTTGACCAAGATGCGATTTAGATGGATTATGATGGTGAACAAGAGTACCTCGACTATTTGATTGCTAAGCAAGGTTTGCGGGTCGGCCTCGATGATGGTATTGACGCCGACATCGACACCGACGGCGCCAAGACCGACGGCGCCAATCGACGGCGCGCCGGCACCGATGGCGGCGCCGAGACCGATGGGGAAGGTACCGGCGGGAAGGTACCGCCTCGATGCCGATACCGAAAAGAGGAAGCATAAGAAGCAGAGGATACGAAAACCTAACAAACTAGGGATTGGACGACTTGTGATCACAAAGATGGCACAGCAAGTTTGAGCCGTTAGAGCGGAAGAACCTCGCAAGTGCTATGGGAACCAAGTAGGATGCATCCTACGGAATCTTGCGACATCAACGATTTATGACTTAAGGAGTAAAGAACATTTGACGCAGATTGCTCCTAACGAAGTTGCACAAGAGATTCAAGTTCCCGACCGGGATGATAACATAGAACAACGTGGGATGATCCGAAGATGAAAAAGATTAACAATCACGCCATGGGCATGTTCAACAATGATTTGGCCTCCTGGAAAGGGAGGGTGAAACGAGCTATTGAGGCTGATGAACCCCTGTCCAAGATTCTGGAGGAAAATCCGACACTTACGGAAGAGGAGTTCGAAAAGTTCAAGGACACTTGCGCTACCGAGGCAGCCAAGGCTAAGGCTGCGAAATTCAAAAGCCTTCAGCTCCGGAACACGGGGAAGCATCGCCTCGGAAGCCGTGGCTACCTCGGTAAAAGGCCCATATGGGATAAGGAGGACGCGGAACGTGAAGCCGCGGGTCTCCTAGACCCCTTCGCGAAGTTCACCAACCCCTTGGAGCATGACTTCATCAGGGCCCGCTACAAGTGGGACAAGGAGAAAAAGGTTTTTTACACGGACAAGATCACGAGGAAATTGATTAGACTCTCGGAGAAGCAACACCGCTTGCAGCCGAAAGCCCTACTTCTCGATGAGGCCCAAGTGGGACACCCCTCTCAACCGGCCTTGAGCGAACTTAAGGGACTCCCGTTGGACCAGCGGCGCAATATGGTCGTGTGCACGGCCGAGACGGCGCCACGTGGAAGGTGTTTTACAACGACGCCCGGAGGCCAAGAAGCGAAAAAGAAGTTTAGTCGGCGGACATCGATGCAAAGGTGAAGCTTGCGGTCGAGAAAAAGCAGTGAGGACGCAAAAAAGCAGCCGAGGACAAATATGAGTTGCTACAGCGAAAATCAATGCAGGAATCGCACTGCGAAATGATTTCGCTACTAACTTGGTTCGATTATCATCAATCGGGCGAAGGAAAATCGAGACAAGGCGGTACATGATTTCCCGATGCCCGTTTAAATCATGACAACTCCATGAACAACAACACCATCGCACCATCACTTGCTCAAGCAACGGGCCTCCTCTCGCAGCCGCTCCGCTCATAGCAGCCGTCCTCGGTCTCGAGCGCGCTAGGTGGGCCTTCGTCTTTAGCTGAGCTTGACGCCGTCCGGTAATTACATGTCGCACCAACATATATATATAGATAATATTCCATTTTGTTGCCTTTGGTTGTTTTACACCACAAACATATGTGTTTGCGGTGAAGAAACCCCATGCACCATACTCTACTTGATCAAAGGCGAGAAGGTGGGCGTGGGAAAGGGGATGATAATGGACCCTCTCAACGCACATTCCACAACCACCCGATCCCACTGGGCACTTCAGGTTAGCTTGACCAGTGTGTAATCGGGCACGAGGATTGCCTCCTCGATCAAAGATGTGGGAGCGACGACGAGACCCCGCCATGGATTGGACGATGCAAGGGTTGGGTGCTGCTATGGCGAAGAATCTTATTCGTGCAGGAGCCGCCGAGAGCACACCAATAACTACCACACATCAACAAGCATGTGCGGAGACCACCACCCCACCCACGCAATTACCAGCTCTGTAGTAGTGCGGGTGAGGCGGCGACGACATGATGAAGGGGTGCAATAATCTTGGCTGATGTACCAGTAGAGCAGAGAATGGATGATGAGGCGGAGGTCGACCCTATGGATTACCTCAATACAAACGCGTATGATCGTGACATAGATATGATGAGTCAACCATATGACTAATCGGGCTATCGACTTGCTAATGAGGATATGGATGATATGCGGGCAGGGCCGTACCATGGAATGCAAAAGTCTCTCTTCATGAAATCCTCACAGACACGCTGAAGATGCCGCCTCAACATAGGCTCAACTAGCCGGGCGCGAGGGTCGTCTGATGCTTAGCCCGGGAACACTTGGGCAGGGGTTAAGGAAGGGTCCGGAAGGTGTGCCCAAGAAAAGGAGAGGAAGAGATCGGGAAGGTAATCGCCTCCAAACAAGCGAGCACACAAAGCAGCCAGACGATGCATTACGAAGGCGTGTACCCGTGAAAGGTGCGGTCATGTTCCATCTCACAGGCGAGCCGATGCTACCGCCAAAACCGCTGGAGGCACTATCGAGGATCTCGTGAGACTGCACGACCATGTCTTGTTGATGAGAAAAGCCTACTAGCCTCAAAGGATCCGGGATATCCGACATACGCGCTCGTGTGCTCGAGGGAAGTGCTACGTCGACACACGCCCGCGAGGTGTTCTTCTGCGGTTTGACCATATCTTTGAGATGTTTCTAACAAGGCGGCTTGATTTTACTATCGTCCGCCTTTTTGCGCTACATATGAGCTCCGTCGTGAAGAGTGAAGAAGTCTCGCAAATCGTGTGGCGGATCCGTACTACATGCACGAGTCTTTCTTGAGTCTCGGCGACTTTGAGCGTGAAACTGCTAGGGAGTACCTCCAAAACTTCATGGTACGAATAAGGATCGGAAATTGTCCTCGTGCCTTATCATCCAAAGTAAGTCGAGTTCGGACAACCCTTTCGTACATTTCAATCATTCCTTCTCTCTCATATGGGGAATAATTTGAGGTGTCTTTTCCCTTGCAGCAAACGGGCGCCGCCGTTCTTATCGTTCTTTACCCGCAAGTCTCCCACGCCGTGTATTTTGACCCTTCGAGAGACTACGAGAAAAGGACTACACCCACATAATGAATATTCTAGATGATGCTCTCAAGGCTTCAGCTATAGAGGTGGCCACGTGCATATCAGAAACAAAGGAACAAGAAGATGGGTTTCAGCGCATAAAACTAACTTCTCCTGCATCCATGTCCCAACACCAAGCAAGAAGGATGGATTCTACATCGTCCATCTCATGATTCAGTTCAACACGGATCACCAAAAGCTTCGCATTAACAGCGAAATGATGATCATATCCACAAGTGGCTAGAATCTCATGGAGAAGCGAATTATAAACTTAGAGATGACTTCTTTCGCATCCAAAGCGACATTGCGACGATCATCATGAAAGAAGTCGTCGATGAAAGGGATGTTCCACCACGGCCCTATATCGCGAAATGACGTCCGAACTCGCATAGGCATGCAACGTCTAGACCTCACGCCGTTCAAGCAGCTAGGGTTCGTCCTCGATGATATGGAAGGATGGAACTTCTAGTGAGTTATGATGCCGATGATGATGATATGTGTCGGTTGAACTTGTATACTTTTTGTAGCGATGAAACTTTGTGATGTCCACGGTCCATGCCGAACTTGCGTAACGCTACTTTGTTAGTTGGCGACGATGACCTGCGTACCTCTAGTTAATTAATTTGCGTCTTGTATATGTTGCATCTAGTTGCTAACCTTTCTTTTTGGTGTTGCTCTAGTATATTTTTTGCATATATATGATTGTACATCCTCTTCATGAACATGCATCTCTAACAGTACCTAGTTTCTTGATGGCGAGATGGAAATGCTATGTCGTGTACAAAGGGAAGGTTCGGGGTGTACAACGAGTGGCATGAGTGTCGGCGCAAGTGAATGGGTTCACGGGCGCCAGCCATAAAACTTCAAAAGACAAGAAGGAGAAGCTAGTTACTTGAGGTTCACGCTAGCGCGAGAGAGGACTCGTAACGCCACCTCATGTCTTGCATGGTTCCGCTCTCACTCATAGTGATAGCACTTCTTGCGTATGCCTTTGTTTAGATGGATGACGTTGTTGTAGTTGCAAGTATTCGAGACTTGCATGTATTGCTATTTTCGAGATGATAACAAGATATCACTTTGTGTTGGATGATGATTATGAAGAGACTATTTGTATGTACATGCTATGATTACGTTTGTGGTCTCGCAGCATTTGTATGTGTATCATGATGAAATTTCTATGTGCTAAAGATTCTTCTACAAAGCGGTGCAAATACAAAACAAATATGCCAAAAAACTACTTAAATTAGCGATGGCGAGTGTACAAAAGTTAGCAGCAGCGCGTTATAGCGATGGCGCGTTCACCAAAAGCGCTAAGCGCTAATAGCGATAGTGAGCTTCCGCAACCGCGCTGTCATTGTTACACTTGTATAGCGATGGCGATGGGGTGCACGCAGCCTCTTGCTATGAGTTAGTCATGGCCCGTATTAGTAGCGCGGATACCCGCGCTACTGATACATGTAAAACCCGCGTTGCTGCTAGCCTTTTCCCTAGTAGTGATGGTCGGTCCCTTGAGAACAGGTCGAAGTGGTTTCACGCATGTCTTGGTAGCGATCGACAAGTTCACCAAGTGGATTGAGGCTAAACCAATCAAGAATCTTGGCGCCAAGATCTTCTGTTTACCTTCATCGTGAGCCGACGTTCAGATATGGAGTCCCGCACGAGATCATTACGGATAATGGGTCGAACTTTGACTCGGAAGAATTCAGGATTTCGCAACTCTCAAGGCACACCATCGACTATGCTTGATCGCCCATTCACGGTCGAATGGACAAGCGAGCGAGCCAATGGCTTAATCCTCAAGGATTTGAAGCCCGGCGATCGTGATCTCAAGCATGCGGTGGAGCATGGGTTGACGAACTCCCTTGGTGCTTTGGGGATTGCGCACCACACCCAATCGGTCGACCGAAGAACTCCATTCTTCTTGGTCTATGGAGTGAAGCAGTCTTGCCGAGTGATCTTCTTCACAATGCTCCTCGGGTTGAGCTCTACAACGGGCGAAGCTGAGCAAGCGCGTCGACGCAATCGACCTTCTAGAGGAAGAAAGGGAGATGGCTCGATCCGATCGACCATCTACCAACAGACTTGCGTCGCTTTCACGCCGTAAATGTGAGAGGTCGAGCCTTCCAGAAGGAGATCTAGTTCTCCGAGTGGATCGTGAAACAACATAAGCTCGCTCCTTCTTGGGAAGGACCCTTCATCGTCACCAAGGTTCTCCACAACGGGGCATACCGTCTTTACAACGTCGAACACAATATCGAAGAGCCCCGAGCTTGGAATGCGGATCTGCTCCGCCCATTTTACACTTAAAGTTTTTCACTCGGATGAGTTGTAATAAAGTACTTCTGTAGTTCGTGGATTTCGAAATAATAGTGTCATAATTCCTTCATAATTTTTGTCACTTTTTATTTTTGTCCAGTAAAATTTTCCCCCAGTGGGTGGCTTAGCCTAAGTTTGTAAAAATCCTACCGAGTGGTAAGCCAGACTTCCACTCGGAGGCTTAGCCGCGAATCCGTTTCGCCTAAGTTATAAAAATCCTACCGAGTGGTAAGCCAGACTTCCACTCGGAGGCTTAGCCGCGAATCCGTTTCGCCTAAGTTATAAAAATCCTACCGAGTGGTAAGCCAGACTTCCACTCGGGGGCTTAGCTGCAGTCCAAGTACTCGCCTAAGTTATAAAAATCCACCGAGTGGTAAGCCGGACTTCCACTCGGGGCTTAGCTGCAGTCAAGTACTCGCCTAAGTTATAAAAAATCCTACCGAGTGGTAAGCCAGACTTCCACTCAGAGGCTTAGCTGCAGTCCAAGTACTCGCCTAAGTACAACGTACGCTCGCAAGGAGGACGAGGTGCAGGTCGACTGCGACCCTCTCCTCTGAGCTACGCCATAAGTACAATGTGCGCTCGTGAGGAGGACGAGGTGCAGGTCGACTGCGACCCTCTCCTCTGAGCTTCGCCACAAATACAACGTAAAAATCCTACCGAGTGAAGAGCAAACCTCTCACTCGGGGGCTTAGCTGCAGCCCAGTGCTCGCCTAAGATATAAAAATCCTACCGAGTGAATAGCAAACCTCTCACTCGGGGGCTTAGCTGCAGCCCAGTGCTCGCCTAAGATATAAAAATCCTACCGAGTGAAGAGCAAACCTCTCACTCGGGGGCTTAGCTGCAGCCCAGTGCTCGCCTAAGGTATAAAAATCCTACCGAGTGAAGAGCAAACCTCTCACTCGGGGGCTTAGCTGCAGCCCAGTGCTCGCCTAAGGTATAAAAATCCTACAGTGAAGAGCAAACCTCCCACTCGGGGCTTAGCTGCAGCCAGTGCTGCGCCTAAGGTATAAAATCCTACCGAGTGAAGAGCAAACCTCTCACTCGGGGCTTAGCTGCAGCCCAAGCTACGCCTAAGATATAAAAACCCTACCGAGTGAAGAGCAAACCTCTCACTCGGGGCTTAGCTGCAGCCAGTGCTCACCTAAGGAATGAGTCATTGCAGAGAGCATCTTCTTTGTGAACACGCAAAGGACATTTCGAGCCAAAAGCAATCATATTCAAACATCAAATCCAAGTTCAGATCGATACCTAAAGGAACCGAAAGTGCTCAGCGCTAAGCCCGTTAAGGTTTATCGGTTACAACTCCACTCGACATCCGAGGCAAATTTAAAGTGTCGGGCTTAAAAGAAGTTTTTACCCCTCTGTGGAGGGTGGAAGGAGCAACGAACTCATCAAGGTCGATTCCGTCTGCGATCCGAGTGGCAGCAGCGATGAAGGTTTCCATGAAGGACACAAGTCGTGTTTCTTGGTGTTAGCCACCCGAGAGCCGCCAAATTATCTTCTCGCGCGTCTTTGCGGTGGACTCGGGCGGACACGAGCAACATCTGCACCGCAACGAGCCGAGGACTTCTTCCACTCCTACACTCGGTCGGGGATGCGTTTAGTCGAGCCATCACGACTCGAGGTCATTCAGGAGTGTCGCCAGGCGAGCGTCGAGTCGATGCGGGGCGTGGCGACTTTCGATCTTGCAAGATAGTCCACGACAGCTGCAACACGGGACTCGGTCGGAAGACATTCATGGCAACTTCATCATTCCTTTGGAGAATTGACGGGTCAAGGTTTGGTTCCAATCGCTAGTCTCTTCTTCAAAGTTTTGACAGAATTCGCAAGGACAAGCGCCGAGTCAAGGCGGTGGTCGAATGGAAGCATCACGGTTGAAAATGTTGGTCGAGTATAAAGGTTACCTTGAGCATAAGGAACAATTTCTTGGCAAGTCCACCGGGAAGGCTTCGGTCATTTTCTTCCCATCAACTGGTTGATCTTGTCGGTCGAGTAGTCTTATCGGTCTTGATCGGTCGACTTCCTTGTTGGCAATCCCAAGAGCAGCTTTCAGATTGGTATTTTCTGTTCAAGCTTGGTGGTGAAGCTAACTTCTCGTCGACAAGCTTGGTCTTCTCAGCTAGCTCAAGGTCTTTTTCTTACGGGCCTCCTTCACCTTGCACGCAAGTTACAAAGAAGATCAGATTTTGAAACAAATGAAGGGAAAAAGGAGTCGTCGAGGTCTCACCGAACATACCTTTGGTCTCCTCCTTCGCCTTCGTCGATTCTCTGAACCAACTTCAGATCCAGCTCGAGCTGAATGTGCTCTGCTCCAGCTCGGTATAACGAGCCGCAAGGTCACAGGATTTCTACAAAGAACCAATCGACAAAATGTCAAAGATAATTCACTTCCGAGTGGATAAGAGAAATTCATACGTTTCTAAGACTACTGACCGAATGCAAGCATTCGACCGTAGTCTCGGGGACTACACCGATGGGTGCACTCAGCGTGCCCCACTAGTTCTATTCAGACAGTCGACCGGTCGACCCACAAAAAAGAGCGTGTTCTTGATCGTAATCGATCGCAAGCGATCGACCACGATCTCGGGGACTACACCGATGGGTGCACTCAGCGTGCCCCACGGTTTAAAATCCATTCGCCCGGTCGAATGACGAAAAGCCTTTACTTGTAAAGCCTAAGGCCGATCGCCAACAATGACCTTAGCCTTGGGGACTACACTCAGGTAGGTGCACTCAGCGTGCCCCGCTAACACGGAGTTTTTATCAACACACCCACTGGGTGATTGCTATGGATTCGAAAAGAAAAGTTTTGATAGCATATCCTAACGAGCAGCGGTGGTCGATCGACCAACATTGCTTTGAAGGGCGGAGTCAAGCGTCATAAGCTGCTGGCTTGCATCCGGATGGTCTTCACCGCTCCATCATGATCCTGCTTGGCGTATCGCTTCCTTAGCAGCGGCGGCTTGGTCCTCTCGGGGCGTGGTGCGTCGTGAAAAGAGAAGGTGGTGCGGCACTCGACAAAGCGGGATGAGCACTCGTCAACGGCACCGCGAAGGACACGGTGTGTCGAGTGGTGTTCTCCTCTCCCGCGACCAGAGTCTCGGGCGCCGTCACATCTTGGGCCACCCTGCTGGCAGACGCTTTCCTGCTCATACGTAGCCAGCGGTTCCTCATCCTCATCATCATCGGAAGAGTGATAACAACATTGGATGGAGCTACGAAAAAGAATCGAATCGAGAGATCATGAATCGACCGACTAAAAAGCGGAATTAAGAGTATAGTACCGGGGTTTGAGGTTGCTGCGTCCTCCATCTCATGGTCGTCGGCCTTGCTGAGGTCTCGAAGTAGCAAGACTACAGCCCCAAAGAATCGGTCGGTTAACTCAAGTATCAACCAGAGATAAAGCTTACACAAAACAAGAAGACTTAAGCGGCATGTTTACCCCGATATGGTGGGGATGGACACCTTCATCTTCGGCAGGAGCTTGGTTGGTTTTGACGGAGCCACCTTCGACTGCTTCGGCGCCTTTTCAGTCGGCGCCGGAGAAGTGGTTCGAGGGCGTTTGGTCGACTGCGCGACAGTCGCAACCCCCTTGCCACGTTCAGTCGTAGGGTCATGGACAAGCTTGGACCGCCTTTCCGAGCGCGGTGGTGCAACCTCCTCCTCCTCCTCTTCTTCGTCCTCATCATCATCGTCGTCATCGTCATCATCTTTGACAGCGTCTGAGTCCCACTCCTCCTGGCTCTCGCCTCGCCGCTTCTCCCTCCTCGCCGGAACTGAGCTCCATTGGGCATCGAGTACAGCTCGGTGAGGGCCTGAACGACGTCAAGACAAAGATCAATCGACCAATTTGCAGAACTTACATAAACAAACATGACAAGTATACAATGGAAGGCAGAGCAAACGTACCTTGTCTGGAACGCTGTGATGGTCGAGTGGAGGAATCCTCCTGGATCCACGGGGATTATCCTTGTTCCCGATGACGCGGCCATCCACCTTTCCACCATGGCGTCATCGATTGCTTCCGGTGGATCCGAGTCTCGCCTTGATTCGCGATACAACCACATGCAATGGCTCCGGGCGAAGAGGCCGGATCGTCGCCGAAGGAAAACCTCCAAAAGGTCCATGCCATGAACGCCGTCCTAAACCAATTGCACCACGCGATCCATCAGCATCTTCACGTCGCTCTCTCCGGAATCACCTTGAGAGAGGAGGGCTTGTTCACTCGGTCCATGGTGAATTGAGGGAGTCCACTCGATCGGCGTCGACTCATTCAGCGATAGAACCAGTCGATTGCCGACCCTGATCGACTTCGAAAGCGTCATGGCTGGAAGGTGCTCTTGTTCCTCACTTGGATCCCCAGGCCCCGCACATTTGGACAACTTGGGTTTCTCATCGCCGGGCTCGCCTTCTTCACGGCCCGAGGCGACACGTGAATATGTGCTTGAACAAGCCCCAGTCGCGGTCGACGGCCGGAAATTCTCACACATGGATACAAACGCAGCAAGATACGCGATGGAGTTCGGGGTGAAGTGGTGGAGTTGGGCTCCAAAGAAGTTCAAAAACCACGAAAAAACACTCGGTGGCGAGAAAAATCCGCGATCGACATGAGTGGCCAAGAGCACGACTCGCCCTCTTCCTACCGAGGTCGCCACTCTTTCCTGGAAGCCTTGCGGCGCCGTGGGGATTAGCCCGTCGTCGGCCATGTCGAGAGATCCTTCTCCCGATGGTCGATCGATCAATCTCCTCTGGACCCGGCCCTTCGGCAGGCGAGATCTAGACGAAGACCCGTTGCGACTGGTGGATCTCCCCTTCGCCTTCTCCGCCGCCGACGCCTTCTTTGCGCGCTCCAGCACGATGGTGTTGAGTTCTTGGAGGGATCTCTCGCATGGATCGAGAAGTTTTGCAATTTTCCGGATGAGCCGGTTTAAAAAGGGTTACAACTGGTCCGTCGCCATCGTCAGGCAACCTGCCGAGACAAACGGCCAACGGGAATTTAATCCTCACGTCACTAGGCAATCGAGCGGATGCGGTCAACTTTTCTCGGCGGGTTGTGCACGGCATCTAGCAATCCGTCATGTTGTCAAATCACCACGTCCCTGGGACCGTCGACTTCCGTTGGAGTCTGATTGGGCAAAGTACAAGTCCCGGAGCATCAACTCGTAGCTACTGGTGTTATTTTCCTTCAATGTACAGCGATCCGAAGCCAAGATTGATGTTTGGAGCACCGCTTGCAAGAGGCCAAGACCGACAGGAGTTCTACACACGTACAAATCGCCGAGACCGACAGGAGTTCTGCGACGGAGATTGATTTTTGTGCGGGCAGTGCGAGTGTACGGCCGCGACCAAGAAGTGGAGACGGCCCGGACTCCTAGGCCGCGCCTCAAGTCGCTGGCCATGGCTCGTCTCCACGCCACCGGCCGCCGTTAAGCTTGCGCTGCCGAGCCGCCCCGGCCCTGTGACATCTCCGCTACCGCCTTACCCTGCCTTCGCTGCCGGCCTGCACTGTGACCGCCTCAAGTTCCATGAGCGTCAATCTGCTCCTGCTGCTCCTAGTATTCTAAGTCGCTGCGTAAAGCTGCTCCACGAAGAGACAAAGGAAACTAGTCGTTCAAATCTGAAACAGATATGATTCAAACTCGGATGGCTGTGTACGTGAGTACTATAAATTAGGAAAATCCAAGTTTATCCCTTGTACGTACATACAAAGTGATAGCAGATAGACAAGTTGGGGACACAAGTTGCGAGACTAAAAACTCCAGGACCGCAGCCTTCCGCAGCCTAGCCTGACAGACTTCGCACCACAAGCCTGACATCTTCGCCTTAAGCGCCTGTTGCCGTGTACCTTGAGCCATGGTGCAGAAGACGCTGGGAGCAGTTCTGTTCACATCAAGCATACAGATTCGCTTTCAAGAAGCTTGCAAGGGCGAGGCGGCGTTGTTCGTGTGCGGCTGAGTGGGTTGTGTTGCCAACGCCGAACCGCCTTCGCGGACCTTCCTCGCTGTTCTGACCGTGCAGCTGAACCGCTTCGCTTACGCGGCGTGGCCACAACTCAGCCTCTGCTCCAGTCACCGAACGCCTGCAGCCCTCAACTCTACCGCTGCCGTGGCTCGCTCACCCGCGCTTCTTTGTGAGCCGCCCGCTTTGGCCTCATGTCGCGGTTCACTCCTGCGGCCATAAGTCACCGCCCGCTTCGACGCACTTTTACTGGTAAAAATAAAGGGGGGGGGAAGGGCAAGGTGATCATCAACTCCGTGATGGATAAATTCCGGCCAAACATACCAGGTGAAATTTGTCCAGTCAATTTTTACGGATAAATTTTTTCTTTAAAAAGAACAATTACTCTGGCCTGTAATATTTTTATGCAGGACGGCTATTAAAAGAAAAAGGGGTGGTATTATACCGCGGAGGCATGTTCGGCTATGCCGTGTAGCTTCACAGACACGCGTATCGCGATACGGTTTACATCAACGCGCCGGCTGGTTCATGCGTTCGCGCCGGTTTACAACGCGGAGGACAACTTGTTCGTCCGCACCGGTTTACCACGCTGCGGCCGGTTCACCCGTGATTGATTTCGGCTTCATACAGTTATCATCAACTTCATGGCGGGTTATTTCCGGCCCAAATGAATCAGGTGATATCCATCTAAATCTATTTTTGACATATATTGTTTTTATAAAAGGAACAATTACGTTGGTTTTGCATATTTCTATATGCAGGACAATTATTCGCCACAACATTGGTGTTACACCATGCATATGGAGCATGCACCGCGTCATTATATCTTGGCTTTTGACCATTCCACATCTTAATGGGCCGGACGCGTAAACCGCGGTGGTCCGGTTTACAACACCCATGACCGACATTTGTCCGCACCGGCTTACAACACCAGCGGTTCAGCAATCTCGCTGCGAAGTCTTCAAAATGCGGCTCTACTTGCTGTCTCGAGCCATCGGTCAAAGTTACACCTTACGACTCTGCTGGACCATCTCCGACTTCGCCGGCTTATGCCACATCATAAAAACAAGCTAAGTCACTTTTATATTTAAATTTCATTTTTTCCGGTCAAGTAAATATATCCGGCGCCTTTGAGTTAATCTTGGGGGCTATCATTTCTTCTCATAAAGTTGAATTGTAAGGTTACCAAAGAGGACTATTTGCCACGATGCACAGTTCAAACATGGGTGCCCTACATATCAACGAAATAATTTTATGTTCGTTCTTTACTAAGTCAGATGCAACTCGTAACCGACCAAGTAGTGGGTATGGTATTGTCAATCGACTCTGATGCCTATCATGGACTTTGTCGACCCTGAACATGTCATATTCCATGAAAAAAGTCCACGCGAGAGCCTACTTAGTCGAGTCAAACGATTAACAACTTGAACACAAGTTGACAAAGTCATCAAAATTATTATTTAATTTTGTTGTATATATCACGAACGGTGTAATGCATTCACGTGTTTTATTTCAGGAACAAAGAGCTTGAAGACGACTCCTCGAGTCGCCTCAAGCCTCGGGGGCTATCAAGCCAGAATTTGTGAAAAAATGGACTTTGTTCGTTACCAAAACACAAGTTCACATACTCTCCCGTCCGCACCGGTTTACAACACCGCGGTCGGTTCATCTGTTTGAGCCACTTCTGACGCGGAGGTCATCCTTGCCGTCCGCCTCTCGTGGTCTGGTCTACATTAACATACCGGGCCGCACCTATCTGCATGGGCTATTTATTGAAGTATGAGCAAGTCACTGCTTGGGAAGCCCAGTTTCCTCTTCCAACAAAAGTGGAGACAAATTATCATCAATCACCGTTTGCACTGGATGGTTCAATGGGCAGGCTCACAAGTCGCCGCCACAACAGTCTTGATTAAACTTCAAATCGCCAGTTGGAAGGAACTATTGGCCGAGTTGCTGACACAGCTCATACGGGATCATTTATAACTCGCCGCAGTCACCTCAACCTTTTGTGGATTCACATCATGCTATCAACACCAATGATATACAAGTTATGCCAGTTTATATCACGGTCAAATATGGAGAATCTCAAGCCAACTCTTTGAGTCACCTTGAGACTCGAGGGCTACGATGACATGACTCAGCAAATCTTGCCGTTTGACAAATTTAAGAAACCCAGGGCGATGGAGGAAAGATAACTTGGTCCCGGAGGCTCTTTGTTATATTCATGAAAATTTAAAGGCCGTCAGAAAATTTCCGGCTTAGAAAGTATATGACAATTGCAAAATCCCGGCTCAATGAAGAAGTTCCGGATCATCAGAAAGGATTCCGGTTAAGGCAACATTTTTTTCTCATAAAGCGTTGAAGCTCTCAAATATCCGGTTTAAAAATACGGCTCAAGGGAGGCCAGTATCATTGAAGCTCTCCAAAAATCCGGATTACAATCCGGTTCAAGGGAAATTTATCTATCATGAAGCTTTGAAGCTCTCAAATCCGGTTCAAAATTCGGTTTAAGGGGAAATCTATCTCCCACAAATCTCTGAGGATGTCAATATCCGGTTCAAGAAGAATTTATTTCTTCCAAAAAGTTAAAGGTTGCCAAAGAGGACCTGCTGCCATGATGCGCGGTTCAAACATGGGTATTACCGCCTTATTGGCTTATCATATTATTGGTTACATGGGGGCTTCAGCTGACAAAGCGGAGTTCTGTCCATTAATCCGGCTATCACGCCACAACATAGCTTGGGAGCTTCACACCCAAGGGGCCAAAGAGAGTCTGGATGCTATGCACAGCTCAAACATAGGCACCCAATGAGCACAGCTCATCACATTACTTGGGGGCTCCTTGTGTCAAATACCAAGGAGTTTGAAAGGACCCTTGTAGCGGTATCGACCCACGGCTTGGAAGCCCGGTATATTTACCTAAAACCCGGGTTAACTCTGCCTTCATCAAGTAAGACACTCCTATCCGGGTAATCTGGCATGACCCTCTGAGCGTTCGACGAGCTACTCTCATTGAGACCACGAACTTGTCAAAGTTAAAAGCAGTGATTGGTTAGTTGGAGGTCCATCTTAAAAGGCTTTGCTAAATGGTTCAACTCAGCGCCACGGCAGCCCATGAAAAGCCTCGAATTTGGGCCTCGCAGCCCATGAAAAGCCTCGACTACACGGTTTTATTTGCCTTTGTCAAGATTTTTCTTTTTGATAAATTTTATGTTAAACCGGCGCCTCTCGACCCGCATGACTATCGACCATCGATTAATCCGGTGTTTATCGACCCGGCTCGGCTTTCAACTACAAGTTGTCAGTACACAATCAAGTTATAATCCAGAGACTATCAGCCCAGTCTGGTTTGACTACAAGTCGCCAGTATTATGTATGATTAGTCCGGTGTTTATCACAACCCGGTACGGTTTATCATAAACCGGCACAGTATGAAAGGAGTTATCATTACTCAAGATTGGGGTTATCATTCTTACTGCAAAAAGTTGGTAAACCAATGATGAGATTCAATGTCACAGGTATGATATATTTCATATTTGATTATTCTTAAGTGCAGCCTTGGTTATAAACCTGGGTTATATGTTGGGCATTATGACCCGTCCGGCGGTAAACCGCCAGGACACTTTAAACTTGTTGTATGCAGGAACAGATTGAATAAAGCATGATGATAAATTAAACCGGCCTGGCTTTAAGACGATAAGTCGCCAGTATATGATGGAAAATTATCCGGTGTTTATTAAACCGGCCTGGCTTTTGGACTATACGTCGCCAGTATATATTTGGATTGCGCCATTGGAATCATGCGCTTATAAATCATTGAGTTATATTATTCAAATAGCCAAACTTGGCTGAATTTTCATTATGATACTGAATAAGGTTTTCATACCGGATTATATTATCTTGAATAGCCAACATGGCTGGATTTTTATTATGGTTACCAATGACCAGTATTATGATGGAGCTTTTCAAAGTCGCTTTAGCGCAATGGTTATTATTTTATCAATGGATATGACTTATTTTACAATTGAAGGAATAGTCCCGAGTCGCTGCAGGCTTACAACCCGGCACTTGGGGGCTACATTATTCAAATTGAGATTACATGCAAGTTTCATGACGCTGCAAGCATGCACCATGACACTTGGGGGCTAATGCAAAGTCATTCTTTGTTCATCTTATTGAAGACCCGACTCATCACATTATAATGAGCCGGCCCTTGGGGGTTACCAATTGCTCCTGTTAAACAATTCAAGGTACACAAATTTTCATTATATTAAAGGGTCCACTGCTCAGTTGGTAAAGCACAAGGCTCTTAACCTCATGGACGTGGATTCAAGCCCCATGATGGGGGTTACATCATATGGTGTTATTTTCGTTGAAGTATATATCAAGTCCCTGCTCATTATTGCATAAATGACCCGGCCCTTGGGGGCTACACTGGTTGAAGTTTTTATGAGCATCAGGAAGTTACAAGTCCCAGGTTGCTACAAGCATGACAACCCGGCACTTGGGGGCTACATAATATGGAGTATTCAGTTTTTGCTAGTGACTGGGATGAACATGGATTTCTTTGATAGTGACAGTATTTATATTGAAGCAAGTCTTAAGCCATCACTTTGTTCTACTCAAGACTTGGGGGCTACAGGTATTATATTATTATCCAGGAAATATTTTCAAATTCTCTATTTGAGCAAACTAGATTGACCGGCGTCCACCAATCATTATGACCACGTGGCTGCAACCGGTGTCATCAATAATCATAAACCGGTGTTGGCGACAATCATGAACCGTGTCTGCAACAATCATGACACGAATTATCGGTTTTATAAACCGACAGTTCTTGGCAATGATAAACCGGCAAGTTCTGCATCTCCAAGCCGGCTGAATATCAGATGAGTATTTCAAGACCAATATTTCTTAAACCGGCGCTTTGGAAAGCCTATTCAAGTGGATTATTCTTCACAATATTTTTTCTATGAGAAACCAACGTCAGCAATTTGAGTATGAAGCTGGTTATTGACCCGGATTTTCTAGAAGGAGGAAATAACAAGGACTTAAGGATGGTCGATGTCGACCACAAGAATTCTTAACCGGAGCACAACCTTGTCGTAATTGTTACGGTGTTTATTTGCAGATAAGTTTACCATGGATAAATCCAAGCTAAACTTGGGGGCTAATGTCGAGGATATGCCCCATGTGTAAACTGGCCGAAGGATAAACTGGCGGACTTGGCGGTTCGCGGTGACCCGCCTGCAGACCAGACGATTTATAGTTCATTGGTAATCCGGCGGGCGGGCGGAGAGCAACAAGACCCTGTGGCCTGTCTGGCGGTTCATGAAGGCAGTTCAACCATTGTGGGCGGTTTAAGAGGAAAGGAATATTTGCCTTACAAGGAGTTAAGACTAGGACTTGTATCCGGTTTGTATTAGAGATAGACTAGTCCTAATCCTAATAGGACTCCACATGTAAACCGCCCTTCAACATATATAAGGAGGCGGGGCTCCCCAAAGAGGGACGAGTTAGAAGCAATAATCTCTAGGGCTAGACACAAAGAGGAGAGCCGGTTCTGGCGACTCCTCGTGATGATAATGAGACCTAGCCTCAAACAAAGATGTAGGGTTTTTACCGGATGATGTTTCCGGGGCCAAGTTGTCTAAATCCTTGTCTTGTGTTGCGTCTTTCGATTCCGCTCAACCCCTCTCAAGCTACCACATAGATGCGTTGGCCTCGCGACTAAGTCCTGACACTAAGGACATCTGCGTGACAAATCCACGACAACCGCCGTCTTCTCCTTGACCATGGCTGCGGCGAGATCGTGAAGAGGGCTTTTGGAGGCGAAACGATGATCCAATGAAGGTGTAATGCCAAACCAATGATCTGAAGAAGGATTAAAGAAAGGCGAACGCTTTGGTGTGATGCTTATGTATAGTCTGCCTAGAGAGGTAAGTTGCCAGAAAATTGAATTTGGGTCAGTCGTTTTTCTCGGCCGTTGATTGCTGCTCTAAGATTACGAACGAGTTACAAGGTTTTACAAAGATAGTTAACTTGACGGTCAACAGATGAGGCATCTCAAGTAAAATTAAGTATGCAAGTTTATGATCAAGTAGAGATGAAAAATTCCACGCCAGAATCATGCAGAATCCTCAGATGCTTAAAGATTATCGCTCTAAGATTCCTGTTATCTTTTGTTTTTGTTGTGTGGTGACTTGTTTTGACTGGGAATTTGTTGGATGAGTCAATACCTTAATGGGCCGGCCCGTTAACTGGGCAACCAAGAGCTCTATCTAGCCCACTCGACAAACCAGCCATCCCCTCTCTCCCTTTGCCTTTTCTGTTTTTTTTAATGATTATGCCCTTTTTCTTTTGTTTTTTGTTTTTAGTATTTTTTTCTTATCAGTATTTTTGCGATGTTTGATGAGTGTGTATGTATTCATGCAAGTGCTACTCATGTAATATCAATGTCACTATTTCATTCTTACTTATAAACAATATTATTTTTATTCCTCAGATAACCAAATGTCATTAATTCATTCCTTCTTAGGGAACTTTCATTCTTGTGAAAATTACACTATTATATGCTTATTCTTGCTAATTATGAAAAGGCGCAATTCTGCTGTAATTTGTGTGGAAAATTTTCATTATTTGTTTTCTTATTTTTATTTTCTTTCTTCTTAATTGGTATTGACAATGTCACTAATTCATTGCTTAGAAAACTTCATTTTTCCATTTTTAAAAATTTCATAGGAAACTTCATTATTCTTAGATTTGTTTTGGAAAACCTTCATTATTACCCCCTCAACCTTGACAAAATTTTTGGCCCTCAGCGATTGATGTATTTGCCTTTCACCCCTTCAGCTGCTTTCCTGTGTAGTTCGCCACCAATTATATGCATATTAGAAAACTGTAATTTGTGTAAATTTGCATTTTGCCATTATTTACGCTAAAAGTCTAAGCACTCGCTCATGCTATTATACATGCACCGTCTCCTCTGCCGCAATTGGGCTATCTGGTTGGTGTAATCGAAGCTTCAAAAAGAAGCAAATTAAGGCTTTTGAGATAGTGTTTTCTGTGTTCTTTTCTGCTATATTGGAGAGGGCTGCAGCAAGGAGACGCTGCCAGGAGTTGCGTACGGACGCGGAGATGATCAGAGCAAGCACGATGCAGTTGATGAAGATGTGTGATGCCCAAACGACCGATCCAAGGTTCTTGATGCTCGTGCTACCTCAATGGGGAGGTGACTGTCATGTGCGGCTACCTTTATTTCGTCTTGCTGGGATAGTTTGGGATCATTCGGCTTGCATGCCGCTGCCTTGCTTATGGCTGTCTATGGAGATGCAATAGGCTAGACTCTATTTTGTGCTACCATGTTTTGCCCCATAACACCTGCTCGATGATGAGCGAGTGGTGGGTTTTCTTGTAGTGCTTGAACTCGCTCCTCCTGACTTTTCCCTTGGAACTGGTTGTATTTCTTTCTTTGCAACGGAAAGAGGTAAAGCCTGGTGCAGAAAAAATCATGCACCGTCTCCTCTACGGTCACCTTCTAGGTGGACACACACCTACATATATCTGCTCCTAAATATATGCCTTTCTGAGACTTTAACAAATGACTACATACAAAGCAAAATGAAATAATCCACACTCTAAAATATGTCTATATACATCCGTATGTAGTAGTCCATTTCAAATCTCTAAAAATATTTATATTTAAAAACGGATGGAGTACATTAAGCTACATGACTTAGAAACCTGCATGCTAAGCTCAACCAATCCAACACATCACAAGCCCAACTAATTTTCACCGGAATCATTGCGAGGAGTACAACAAACACTCACATACCCTAGGAGAAAAAAACGAACACTCACATGCATGCAGCAGCTACGTGCATGGTGTAGCAACTGGGTTGGGTCTCTGATTGTTTGGTCCTGTACGGTGTAACATAGACGCATGCAATCAGTTTGAGAGCAACTCTAGCAGGCCCCTAAAACCCGACCCGAAAACGCGCTTATAGTTTGACGAGATCTTGTTTTATGTTGAAAACACGCAGCCAACAAAAACCATATATGGAACTGCATAATTTGAAGAAAAAAATTTCCGAAGAAATTACAACCGTAGTAGTTCATCACATACTACATATACTACATGATCAAACAGTAATGCATTACAACCACTAGTTCATACTACATACTACATTCACTACTAGTACTAGAGGGTGGGGATCTCACGACGGGCGGCCATGGACGACGGGTGGAGGAGCTCAATCCTCTCGCCGGCCGAGGTCGATGTACTCGCCGCTCGCGATGCCGCCACTGCCGCCCTCTTGGTGGCAAGGTTCGCTGATCACTGCTGAACACGAGGTCGCCGAGCCTCGCCGTCATAAGGCGCTTCGCCTCGCAAGCAAGCCGTGCTCGCTATGGCGGCGATCGCTCGACATCGGGCGACGAAGTCTCGAGCCCGACGACACCACGGCGCACAATCTCTCGGCTCCTGCTTGACGGCGACGACCTCGATCTCCTCCGCCTTCCACCATCCTCTTCACGGAGAAGGCTCGCGCCAGAAGAGGAAGAGCTCGCGCGTGGGAAGAGCTCAGCGCAAGGAAGGTCACGCTAAGGCGAGTATGCATACGCGCTCGTCAGATCTATAATTTTGATTGTTCCATGCCAATATTATTCACTTTCATATACTTTTTGGCAACTTTTATATTATTCTTGGGACTAACATATTGATCTAGTGCCCAGTGCCAGCCTCGTCATTGCATGTTTTTGTTTCACGAAACTCGTTGAACGAGTAATTTCAAAAATTTCCTACGCACACGCAAGATCATGGTGATGAATAGCAACGAGAGGCTTATCGATCAAGAGATCTTTAACCATAGCAACACTAGGTTCTACTTTGATTTGTTCAGCTGGTTTAGGTGTTCTAATATAACTTTTGCTGACCACAGTTGAAACTTTAGCATGTTCCTTCATCCTAATAGGGAAAGGTGATTTTTCAATATAAGCAGTGGGAACAACTGGATCAACATTATAAATGATAGTTTCATCTTTAGCTTCTATTGGTTCTTTAATTTCTTCTTTAATTGGTGGGTGATATTTGAACCACTTCTCTTTAGGAAGATCAACATGAGTAGCAAAATATTCACAAAAGGAAGCTACTATCTGAGAGTCAAGTCCATATTTACTGCTAAACTTTTGAAAAGCATTGATATTCATAAAAGATTTAACACAATCAAACATAAGCTCAATGCCTGACTCTTTACCTTCGCCGAGTTCCCAATCTTCATAGTTGCGTTTAATTCTTTCTAAAAGATCCCACTGGAATTCAATAGTCTTCTTCATAAAAGAACCAGTACAAGAAGTATCGAGCATGGATTGATCATTACGAGAAAGCCGAGCATAAAAATTCTGAATAATAATTTCTCTTGAAAGCTCATGATTGGGGCATAAATATAACATTGACTTAAGCCTCCCCAAGCTAGAGCGATACTTTCTCCTTCACGAGGCCAAAAATTATATATATAATCTGATCACGATGAACTAGATGCATAGGATAATTTTTTGATGGAATTCCAATTTCAACCTATTCTAGTTCCAAGATCCAATATCATCGCATAGCCTATACCATGTCAATGCCTTTCCCTTCAAAGATAAAGGGAAACCTTCTTATTAGCTTCATCTCCGGGTAAACCTGCAAGCTTAAACAATCCACAAATTTCATCCACATATATCAAGTGCTTATCAAGATGTTCGGTTCCATCTCCTGCATAAGGATTAGCTAGCAGTTGTTCTACCATACCCGAAGGAATTTTATATTCAATATTTTCAGTAGGTGCAGTAGGTTGAGGGGTAACTAATTGTGGTTCCGGTTGAGGTGAAGATACCCTGAACAAACCTCTCAAAGGATTGTTTTCCATAGTAACAAGTGACAATAAATTTCAGCACATAGTAATAATTTTTCCTTACCAATTCCCACTTACCAAGAGCGCTTCACTCCCCGACAACGACGCCAGAAAAGATCCTTGATGACCCACAAGTATATGGTATCAATTGTAGCCTTTTCAATAAGTAAGAGTGTCGAACTCAACGAGGAGCAGAAGGAAATGACAAGTGGTTTTCAGCAAGGTAATGTCTGCAAGTGCTGAAATTGTAAGTAACAGAGTAGTTTGATAGCAAGATAATTTGTAACGAGCAAGTAATGGTAGTAGTAACAAAAGTGCAGCAAGGTAGACCAATCCTTTTGAGGCAAAGGACAGGCCAAAACAGTCTCTTATGATAAGCAAAGTGTTCTTGAGGGTACACAGGAATTTCATCTAGTCACTTTCATCATGTTGGTTCGATTCATGTTTGCTACTTTGATATGTGGGTGGACCGGTGCTTAGGTGTTGTTCTTACTTGAACAAACCTCCTACTTATGATTAATCCCCTCGCAAGCATCCGCAACTACGAGAAAAGGATTGGGCTACCTTACGAGAAAAGGTGTTTAGCATTAAACTTTTGGATCCAATCGGTCCCTTACGGAATAGCGCATAAATAGGGTTTAAGCTTCTGTCAGTCTCGCAACCCATCATCTAATAACTACTCCACAATGCATTCCCTTAGGCCCAAATATGCTGAAGTGTCACGTAGTCGATGTTCACATGACACCACTAAGGGAATCACAACATACATATCATCGAAATATCGAACACATATCAAGTTCACATGATTACTTGCAACATGATTTCTCCCGTGACCTCAAGAACAAAAGTAACTACTCACAAATGATAATCATGTTCAAGATCAGAGGGGTATTAAATAGCATAATGGATCTGAACATATAATCTTCCACCAAATAAGCCATATAGTAATCAACTATAAGATGTAATCAACACTACTAGTCACCCACAAGCACCAATCTATAGTTCCGGTACAAAGATTGAACACAAGAGATGAACTAGGGTTTGAGAGGAGATGTTGATGGATAATGCCCTCCCCAAGATGGGAGAGTTTTTGGTGATGATGATGACGATGATTTCACCCTCCGGGAGGGAAGTTCCCCCGATGGAATTGCTCCGTCGGAGGGCAAAAGTGCTCCTGCTCAAGTTCCGCCTCGAGACGGCGGCGCTAAGCCCCAAAAATCCTCCCCTTATTTTTTTCTAGGTCAAAATGACTTATATACCAGATGGACACCGAAGGTGGGCTGGGCTGAGCACAACCCACCAGGGCACGCCTAGGGGGCCTGGCGCGCCCTGGTGTCCTGTGCTCATCAGGTGGCCCCATTCCAGTAGTTATTTGCTCCATTATTTCTTATTTATTTCATAAAAAATCCTCATGAAGTTTCAACTCATTTGGAGTTCTGCAGAATAGGTAGCCTGACGTAGCTTTTTTAGGTCCAAATTTCTAGCTGCCGGAATTCTCCCTCTTTGTGTGTACCTTGCATATTATGAGAGAAAAGGCATTAGAATTACTCCAAAAATTATTATTATGCATAAAAATATTATAAATAATAGTAGGTAAACATGATGCAAATGGATGTATCAAGGGGGGTTTGAGGTTTCAAGGGGATTGGGTGGAAGAGGGGGATTCACCAAATCCCCTCCTCCCCAAACCTCCACAATCCCTTGTTATAAAAATCCTTATATTCTAAGATGGTTGAATTTCCCTGTTTAACCCACTCGTAAAACATGCAACCATAACTTCATTATCCTGAACAATACCACATCCAATCATTTTAGTTTGTAATTCTTGATAACATTCTTCTACATAATTTTTTCCTTGTCTTAAATGCTGCCATTTTTAAGTAATTCACATTGATAACATGCTGGAACCCAACTAGTACGCATAGAAGTTTCAAAGCAGCCCAAGTAGTTGTTCATGATACAATCTACATTGTTCAGACCACCAAACAGAAGCAAAACTAATGACAACAAGTCTCGACTAACTTGGACCCCCTTAATGGTATGATTGCACTATGACTCAATGAAAGAAATGAAACTACAAAGAAGAACTATGTCTTCTCGTCGTCTTCATCTTCTTTGATATAGTCAATTGTTCCTTGGACAACACACCGAAAAAATAGCCTTCACCCTGCAAACTTTGAGGGTCGACTCCTACAGGCAATCTTCTCGATGACAAACTCCTTGAGAGCTAAGCATTCTACTCTGGAGCGCAGATAATCATCGCAGAAGTTTATAGCAAACTCCTTAAAACTTTAGGGGACATTTTACTATGTGTGCACTAGCAAACACATTGGTCCCTCAACTGTTTTCTCCAACAATCTCCAAAACATTTAAGGGGCACTAGATTGCACCAACCATAGCACCATCGTTGATGTCACTTATGTGTTATTGCCGCCACTTCTCTATGATTCGAATACTTGCATGTGACGTGTCACCGCCATCACTGCACAACCATCCCTCGACATCAAGCTATCATCCATGGTTTGCATCTCATCACCGGAGTAAACGTGCATGTGTCAATGATCACTTCGATTTGCAACTACCAATGAAATGTCCAACCATTAACCCCTATTGTCTAAGTGAAAGAATACACATGGGAGACAATTACATATTTGCAAGGAAATATGGCATGATTGACATCAAAAACGATATGTGCTGAATCGGTACTAGCAAGTAAAGTAAAAAAAATTGGTAAAGAAAACAACATAGTTTTTCATAGAATAAAAAAAACAACACAATTGATCAAACACAATAAACTAAAAATATAATACAACTAGGAGTACATAAGGTCTTTCACAATGCCACCACCATGGCACCTATGATTTTTGGTCGCCTTAAGACCCTCTTTGGATTGTAGGAATTATGTAGGATCTCAATCCATTGAATTTTTTTCTAGGGATTGTCTTCAAATCAAAAGAATGGTGTGGCATCCAAATTCGTATGGAATGAATTCCTATGCTACAATTTCACAGAAATTTGGATATCCACCCTAACCTCTTTCCAAGACTCGATCGCAAAGGATATATGTGTTTTCTAAACGACTATTTTGTAGTTCTCCGTATTTTATCATTTATTTGCACTGTTAACCCTAACAGATTCTTATGTTTTTGATATTCTTGTTTCTCACAATCCTGTGATCTTTATTTTAATATAGTGGTAGGGTCCCGAACGGCCCAAGTTCCATTAGATAAGCACGACAATACGGGTCTCTTTGATTCAAAGGATTTTCATAGGATCTTCGAAGGATTGGAATCCTTAGGAATTTTTCCTACGTCGGTCGTTTGATTCGTAGGATTGAATCCTGTAGGATTTTTTCCTAAGGATTCATTTGTACTACATTTCACAGGAATTCTAACATCCACTCCAACCTCTTGGAAGAAATCCTTTGTTTTTCCCATGACACAATCAAACAAACTCAGATTCTATAGGGATCCAGTGGACATGCCATTACAATCCTACATTTTTCCTATTCCTGTGTTTTTGCAATCCTCTGAATCAAAGAGGCACTACATTTCATAGAAGACCACAACATAAACTAAAAAATACAACCCAATAAAAACGAAATAAGAATAAAACCAAAAAAAACTTTGAAAAGGCAACCAAAAACATAGGAAAAAAGGAAAAAACGATGAAAAAAGAAACATATGAAAAATTTCTAAAACCAACAAAGAACCTTCTCATTCCTCCTATTGGCGAAGCGCACATGGTTCCTAGTAGGTTGGCCCACCTTTCGACCCTATTAAGCGATCTAAGGGATACATATCACTAGCGCACATACATCCATGGTAGAAGCAAGCCGAAGCTAGTTACTGACACCAGGGTTTTCTTCAAGCTGATGCGAAAGCTCAAACAAACTGGAAAGGTCAATTCATAGCCACATCCGTTTGATAATAGCGCGGGCATCGACGCCTTCATAGGGCGCCACACGTCCTTGTGGACCCCACACATGGCTTCCTCATCGACCTTATCTTAAAAGGGAAGCAACGAATGGATGCAGAAGCCCATCTTTTAATTCCAAGCATAAACTCATACACTGACTCGGCGATAGAGCGGACGGATCGCAACCGTATGAAAACAGTTTGATATTGCAACAAAGTGTGTGTTGCAAACCAAGAGAGCACAACATAGTGCTTGTGGCAATTGCCAAAGGCTGGCTGACTCCGTAACAGATTGGACGGCTGTCTCTGTGTCATCCAACGGCTGCAGAGGCGTCTGATCTGATCTAATCTTTACGCGGCCGACTCGTAGTGCCCAACTGAAAAACGCTCTATCCCATCACAAAAAGAAAGGGAAAAAGAGCTGGAAAACGATCTAAAGTCGTCTAAACCCCCTGGAAGGAGGGAGGAAATCCCTAATAACCCCCGGTCGCCTTTCCACGGCGAAAGGTATCCCGGCGGCGATGGCGGCGGCTGCGGCAAGGTCCGGATCCCGGCGCTTGTTCTCCATATCCGCCCTGGTGCCACCGAAGCCACCGAGCCCTCCCCCGAAGGCAGATCCCTTCGCCAGCCTCTTTGTTCCCGGTTTGATTCTTTCTTCCCCCTCCCCTTCTCCGTCTTCCATTATTTCCCCTTGACCACTCTCAGCTTTCTTCGCATCTAGAGATATACGCTTTACTAACACGGGAGTGGTCTTGCGGGATTGGCTAGAGTCAGGTAGGTGTCGTTTTGGCTGGGCAGTTCTCTAGTGAGGGCTTAATGATTATATAAGCTGGCGTCTCGGACATTAGACAACTTTTTGGTAGCATGTTCACAAAGTTTACATATTGAGTTGTGCTGTTGCAGCATTGCTTATTCAAGCTCTGCATTATTTTATGGATTCGGACTGCTTTATAGTTACCTTTTTTATTCAATTATATAGATCTAATAGTTTGAAAAAAAACATACAGAGGGTAGCATGGAGTAGTTGCAAATCATAGACATGAATTATGTTGAGTAACCCGAGCATATACATGTTCCGGCATTGTTCATGTGATGCGAACTAATCGCACAACTGGTTCTTATAAACTAATTAGCGGGAGAATTGTAAAAGGGTATCAAGTGTACCACCATAGGAAATGAACTCTGTTCTGCATCCATGGATAACTAACTATGAACCATATGATGAAATTGTCTGATTTTTCTGGAAGAGTTAGACCTTGTGAAAGATACTCCATACCTTGCTTAGATGGTACATAAAGATGGACCTATACACGAATCCGACCACATTTGTTCAATTCAGTCTCACGCCAGACCGCGTCCTGGCAAACTCTATGGGTCTTCTGTTTATCTGTGACAAAGCCTACAGCAGAGCACTGTGATGTTAGATGAGCATCTTTCTCTTGGAATCATAAAAATTCTGCATGATCATGGAATGGAAGCTGACCTCTCCTCTGAGATCCTATCATTCAACTGTTTGAGCTGAGACTACATATTGAAACTGAAAGATTGGTTGAATCAATGATGGACTAGCAGAACAGCGGCCCAGTTTGCAGGATGCATAATCCTGATTCTAACTACAATAGCAATCCCAATACTCCACTTTCTCTTCAGGCACCTCTATTCCATCTTGGGTTTCTTCTGCTTCTCACTGTCAACTTTATTATTTTCATTTAACATACCATCACCAGCAGCGAAGGTGGTGATTGACTAAGCATCAGAAACTAGACCAGTGATGTTGCTCACTAGCAAATACCAAATTGGTGAGCAGTTCATGAGGAGATTGTGAAATTAAACCCAAATATTCAGTTATCTTAACTTGAGGCTGAAACTTCTCCAGTCTTGGTTCTTGCTTGATCCTACATGTATGTGCACACAAGAAACTTTATAACATGAAAACCAGAAAATACTTTAGAAAGTACCAATTAAAGCCAGTGTAGTTATATAGACACTCTTGTGAGTACCATTTAAAGATATTGCAGTAACAATGCAGACTTAAAATTTGTCATAAGTTGTAATTAAATGCGTTAAATGTATTTCATATTTCATCATATAGTTCCGCTTTCTATTTTGTGTCTTTTATTACACTTAGAAGTTTATGTTTGTTGCCCCTGTTTGAGTTGTTTCCTTTCATGTTGAACCTCCTGCTGTATGTAACGTCTGGATTATCACAGTATTAACAATGATTTATAGGGTTAAGCAAGCGAACAGTAGCTGATGGACTTAGGGGAGCTTTTGCAAAGTCTGGTGAAGTTGTGCATGGTATATTTTTCTTATACATTTAAACATTCATTCTTCACATGCTTGTATTCGCGAATGGTTCTGACATAATTGAGGACTAAAGTACAGCAAACAGATATAGCAAAGCACCGTAATTTATGTCTTGAGTTTGTGCAATACTATTCAATTTTACCAGAAGAACTATTGCACGAATATAATGCAGTCAGGATTTTGTTGTTTTCTGCTAACACCTTTTAGCTATAACTAATCCATGGTATAATGGCACTTTCTGCAATTACCATGTGTCTATCCATAATTTATGCCTTAGATTCATGTAATTTTTTCAATTTGCCACAAGAATCATTAAGAATAGCTTCCATACACTTGTTTAGCGAATCTTCCTTGAAAATATTTGACAATTGCAATAGTACATGTATGAGTTTTCTACCCTTGATCAAATCAGCTAGAATGAAAAGGTAAACGTAAAACTCTAGAAGCAAAATTAGAAGGCAAATATAAAACTTGCCCTGTTTGCCTTCTGTACAAAACTAATGGTAGATGGATATTACGTATTATTGTTCTGCCTGTTCTATCCTTCAGTTAAGTTGGGTCTGTCAATGTGAATTGCTCCCTGTTTCCATTCAAAAGGTGTTAAATAACCATTTGACTTTTCTGTTCTTTGTTGTTAAATCTGGACTGACAGTTATTTCAATATCATGCAGGTTCTCTTTTGACAAACCTTCCAGCATCATCTGTAAAAAAATCAAGGTGGTATATGATCAATGCAAACCATTCAGGTCCTTTGGCAGTGCGTAAAGAATACGGCAAAGTACTTCCTTCTTTCATAAGGCCATCTGCATCTTACTCCACACAAGCTTCAGAAAAAAGACCAAAACAGGTTTGTTAGCTAGTTCCGTTCCCCGATCTAATTTATTGAATATTGGTTTCTTGTGTATTTTCCTTCTTGTGATGACCGTTGGTAGGTTTCAACAGTGACTGACAGTGTTGTCAATTGTTTGAGCATGCTACTATAAATTATGTGTTGACTGTGGAATATAGGAAACTCTTAACCATGTCATTGCCCCCTCGTTACCATCTGCAGTAGCGAGTAATGATCAGTTGTGCATACACATGCATAAGCTTTACTAGTTTTATTTCATGTTCGTAAGATTAAATGCTGTTGGGATCAGTGCATCAGGAAGCTGCTGCATCGTTATTGATCAATGCATATGCATTAGCACCTATAATGTGCTTTCGAACTATTTTTGTAGAATAGATTGTTAGGAGTTGCTCAAATGCTATGAGAATGGAACGATGTTGCATATACTGAAAAGGTTCTGTTTCATTGTTCATATCAGTATAGGTAGGTGCTTAATCGTCTTTCCGATAAAGCATCTTGATGTTGTGATATCAGATAACAAGCTCCTCCTTTACGGCTTTACCTACACAAGATTTCTTGATAAGGCATGAATTATTGATCTAATAGGGAAAACTAATTATGTTAGTTATAGACTACAGTTTATCTGAAACTCTGAAATCTTGTCTATTCTCTTCGTTTATTCATTGACAACAGTTTGCCGCAAAAGGGCTGAGTACTGTGTATTTACTCTCCCCTTAACAATATTAATCACCTAACACCTGCATTTTCAGTTTTTGAGGCCCATTGTTCATGCATTTCTTCGTCTACACTTTAAATTTAAAGTAAACTTTATATGATTCTGTTAGTTGTTTCCTTTTTTTTTTAACATGTTAGTTGTTTCCTTTTTCCTATTTCGTGAACATATTTTTCTTATGGTGCATGCCACCTTGGGTCATTTTTTTATTGCTTATAGAAGACTGCCACCTTTATCCTCAGGAGAGAACAGACTTGACGACTGTTGAAGATCCCTTTAATGCGCCTACCTACAATATACCTGAGAAGCCAGTGACATTTGTCGAGGGCGCCTCTTACAGTGTTGTAATACTTGCTGGGCTTGGAGTTGCTGCATTGGCTGGATATGCTGTTTTCAAAGAGCTTATATTTGAACCAAAAGAGTATGTAATTTGTGTTTTTCTGATTGAACTTAAGATGCCAAATAGCGCAATTAGTAAGAAACATGATAATACATATGGCCACGTGGGCATGTTTACTGCCAAAATTTGGAGTCCCCATCACTACAATAAAATATGAAAATGTTTTTCATGATGGATCTAACGACATAAATTTGGTATTGTATAAACTTGGTCAAACATGGACAACTTTGACTTTTGACAAAACTAGTACACCTTACATTTTGAAAGAGAGGGAGTATCAGATACACAAGATAATAAGTAAATCAGGCAGGATTATCAAGTATGCGACAACTGATAACCTGCTAAACAAAATCTCCACCGCCAAGTTATTTACTTGGTCAGCTTCAGGGAGAAGCTGAGTAGCAGGAGCCGACCAGGTTAATAAGTACTCCAAGATATGCCAACAACAGAGTTGGTTATGAAAGAGCACTTAGTTTGCCGCAAGTTTGGACTATCTACCGTCAAGTATATCAACCAAGCAATAAGGTTGGCACAAAATACAAACCAATGGAAGAAATAGCATACATGTGTCAGCAATAAATATACTCAGAGAAAACCATTGTATTGTAAATGTTTGATATTTTATTCCATAATCTAGGTCAAACATATATATGTTTGACTTTCACAAAATTGATGCACCTTGTCTTCTGAAATGGAGGGAGTAAGAAGTTTTGTATCGCCTCTGTTTTTTTTCGTATCACAGGGTTATTGTTGTTGCTTTATGCCTAAGCATGCCTCTGTAGTTTACGCCATTCTTATTTCTGGAAAATGCCTGTGTTATTCCCTTGCAATGTGAATGGGAATTGGGAAACTGCCTAATGTTGCTACCATTCTACAGGTACAAGATTTTTGGGAAAGCTCTAGCAAGAGTTCAGAGTGATAGCCAGGTTTGTGGCTGTTCGTGTTATTTCTATTGTCTCCTGGCATATTTGTTGTTCCTCTCTTAGTATACTTGGTCTCTCGCATGTTTGTCAGGTTACAGCCAAAATTGGTTACCCTATAACTGGTTATGGTACGGAATCCAGAAACCGTGCAGCTCGGCAGCGCATCCAAAACAGGGTTTGGACAGATGAGGATGGTGTTGAACATGTGGAGGTAGCATAAATTCCTGTCTCTAGTCTCTACAGCCATGTGTTCTTTGATTATGCTGCTTACTTGCACATCAAGATAATGGTAGCTAAGTCAATGAAAATGGACAAGTTTACCGTGAGGGGCTGCAACAGTTAGGGTGACACTTATTCTCTGACAGTTCGTTAGCAGCATATGGTAATGAACCAATGACTGCCCTTGGCCAGGAGCAAGCTTCCAAAATGACAACATAGTGAGAGAAACAGAGATGAAAGCAAACAAGTTTTTTTTTTCCTTCTAAAATCAGTCTCGAGACATGATTAACGATAATACTTACTAGTAAAGAGAGTTTTAGTATGTAGTGGACCCTGGCAAGTTTATATGCTTTCAGATGCTCTACTAATTGGCTAAGCAAGGGACCCTAGGATGGCATTGATGTGAATTCACGTAGTAATTTACATAGTTGTAGCGGCAAGTCTTTTGAAGTTAGCTGATCAGTTGAAATTCACATGCATCATTTCAGGTAGGCTTTCATATCCGAGGGCCGCATGGAGCTGGAAAGGTGTTTGCGGAGATGTTCAAAGACAGCTCCGACAGGACATGGAAGTTCACATTTCTTCTCGTCGAGATTACGTCACCGAGACCTGCACAAATCATGTTAGAATCTTACCTACCAGCATAGGGATGCAAGAGGCCAGATCAGCCAGCAGCGGCACATCTATGCGACACTTCATTTTACATCCTATCTCCAATGGCCTGCATCTCATGTTAAATACCCGTCGTCGGATTAAAGAAGTTGTGAATTTTGAACTTCCCCGAAAGCATAAGTAGGAGGAAGATGAACCATCAGAGCTGCTGACCATCTCTAGTATCTTAGACATGGTGTACCGTGCAAGGACCTTGATGTTGTTGCTTTGTTTAGCTGAAAGGCGTGCAGGCACATGTATACAACCCATCTTTCCTGATGCTCCTCAAACAACATGGAACGGAGCGAGCGATCCTTCATCTATCGAGTTGTGGTCCCATTTCAGGCAGTTTTAATGATGCCTATGGATTTCATGCAAACCTCCAATGATGTCCAAATAGCAATAATATCTGGTTACATTACGGCTCTCAAGCCTGGGGTTCCAGGCATGTACGAAGTGATCTTCAATACAAGTGTGCATGTTTCTTTACCATTGCTAAAATTCAGTTAAAGCCTAGAGACGGTAAAAGTACCGCGCACGCGGACTCCACTGGAGTAGATACAGCTCAATAGTCAAACTACACGGTTTAAGTTTTTTTTTCCGGGGGAAACTACGGCAACAAAATCGAAAATATTTCCTCCATTGAAACGACGATCAATTTTAATGAGTTCTATACTATTCGCGTGATGCTCCCCGGTGGGCCTTTGCACCCCTTTGCGGGTGTCAAAAGGGGAAACGATAATATGCCTGCCTGGAGAACGAGATCACGAAACTTGTTTTCTTGCCCTGTGATGCTCTCGTTTGTGCGGCGTGCACACCACAGCAACCACTAGTACTCCTGCATGACAATCCCATGACCAAAATGCATTCGCGTACTGCCGCGAGATGAGATTCTAATCTGCCCATCTGTGGAAATGCGCTGAAATCGATCGTGATTTACGGACCACGACGTGATTGTAAACCAAACTCGATCGGAATCGCCATGGCGGAACTGCCAAACTCAAAGTACAGCCTGCCGCCATGTTCCTCGTGAGGTACACCATCAGGTCCAAACCAGGCGTGCCGCCAGCCTCCGCACAGCCGCCTCCAGCAAGGCCAGCATGCCCTCGCACTCGGCGACGATGGCCTTGTCCAGCCCGCTCCGTATCACGGGCGCGAAGAAGAGCCAGGACGCGGTCCCCGTCACGAACGCCAGCGTGGCCGCCGTCGCCGCCGCGCGCGGCGGCCGCCATGCGCCGCCCCGCCGCACCCACCACCGCTCGGCCACCACGCACGCGCCATGAAGGACGAAGAACGCGGTCACCTCCCCCGTGCCGGCCTCGAGCGTGATGTAGTAGAACATCACCTCGTGCATGAGGCCCGACACGAGGAACGTGGCGAGCACGCCGGCGGAGTAGCCGAGGCGGGCGCGCACGGGGCGGTACACGCTCGGCCGGAGCGCCCCGGGGACCATGAGGTTCCACCGGCGGCCCCAGAAGTCGCGGAGGGACGAGGCGAGGTACGGCCGGTCGAACTGCGGCTCCAGCTCCGCGCCGAGCAGCGTCCGGGCGAACGCCGCGGCGGACGCCAGGAAGAGCTCGAGCATCAGGTAGACGTGCGCGCCGTCGAACGCGACCACGGCGTACGCCGGCATCCTCGCCCGGAGGCCACGGAGCGAGACGAGCGCCGCGAAGAGGGCCGCCTTGGCCGCGTAGGACAGCAGGAACCCGGGAGGGAGGGACCGCGAGGTCTGCGCTCTGTCCCGGACATTGATGGGGAGCGCGGCGCAGGCGGCGAAGCGGACGGCTGGGAGGGACGGGTGGAGCGGGCCGTGGCCGGCGGCGAGGAGGAGGAGCTTGAAGCCGCAGAGCCAGACGAGGAAAAAGGCGGAGATGGTGCGGAGGTGGATGGAGGAGAAGGTGAAGGGGAGGACGGGGAGGAGGAGGAGCACCGGGAGGAGCGCGGCGAGGCGGGGGAGGCCGGGGCCCAAGCGCGAGGCGGCGAGGCGCGCGTAGGCCATGGCCGCGGCCACGGCGGCCGAGACCAGTGCAAGGCTGGCTAGCTCGGACGCCATGCCGCGCTCGGTGAGTACAGCCGCTGCTGACCTGCTGACCTGCTGAGATCTGGATGGACTCCAACGTCAAAACGATGATCCAATGAAGGTGTAATGCCAAACCAATGATCTGAAGAAGGATTAAAGAAAGGCGAACGCTTTGGTGTGGGATGCTTATGTATAGTCTGCCTAGAGAGGTAAGTTGCCAGAAAATTGAATTTGGGTCAGTCGTTTTTCTCGGCCGTTGATTGCTGCTCTAAGATTACGAACGAGTTACAAGGTTTTACAAAGATAGTTAACTTGATTGGTCAACAGATGGGGAGGCATCCCCCGGGGCGAAAATTAAGGGGGCGCAAGTTTATGATTGGGTAGTAGATGGAAAAAATTCCAGGTCGGCAGAATCATGCCAGAATTCTCAGATGCTTAAAGATTATTGCTCTAAGATTCCTGTTATCTTTTGTTTTTTGTTGTGTGGTGACTTGTTTTGGACTGGGAATTTGTTGGATGAGTCAATACCTTAATGGGCCGAAGCCCGTTAACTGGGCAACCAAGAGCTCTATCTAGCCCACTCGACAAACCAGCCATCCCCTCTCTCCCTTTGCCTTTTCTGTTTTTTTTAATGATTATGCCCTTTTTCTTTTGTTTTTTGTTTTTAGTATTTTTTTCTTATCAGTATTTTTGCGATGTTTGATGAGTGTGTATGTATTCATGCAAGTGCTACTCATGTAATATCAATGTCACTATTTCATTCTTACTTATAAACAATATTATTTTTATTCCTGTATAACCAAATGTCATTAATTCATTCCTTCTTAGGGAACTTTCATTCTTGTGAAAATTACACTATTATATGCTTATTCTTGCTAATTATGAAAAGGCGCAATTCTGCTGTAATTTGTGTGGAAAATTTTCATTATTTGTTTTCTTATTTTTATTTTCTTTCTTCTTAATTGGTATTGACAATGTCACTAATTCATTGCTTCTTAGAAAACTTCATTTTTTCCATTTTTAAAAATTTCATAGGAAACTTCATTATTCTTAGATTTGTTTTGGAAAACCTTCATTATTACCCCCCCCCCCTCAACCTTGACAAAATTTTTGGCCCCTCAGCGATTGATGTATTTGCCTTTCACCCCTTCAGCGCGTTTCCTGTGTAGCTCCGCCACCAATTATATGCATATTAGAAAACTGTAATTTCTGTGTAAATTCTGTGCATGTTTTGCCATTATTTACGCGAAAAGTCTAAGCACTCGCTCATGCTATTATACATGCACCGTCTCCTCTGCCGTCAATTGGGCTATCTGGTTGGCGTGTAATCGAGCTACCTTCGAAAAGAAGCAAATTAAGGCTTCTTTTGAGATAGTGTTTTCTCTGTGTTCTTTTCTGCTATATTGGAGAGGGCTGCAGCAAGGAGACGCTGCCAGGGAGTTGCGTACGGACGCGGAGATGATCAGAGCAAGCACGATGCAGTTGATGAAGATGTGTGATGCTGCCAAACGACCGATCCAAGGTTCTTGATGCTCGTGCTACCTCAATGGGGAGGTGACTGTCATGTGCGGCTACCTTTATTTCGTCTTGCTGGGATAGTTTGGGATCATTCGGCTTGCATGCCGCTGCCTTGCTTATGGCTGTCTATGGAGATGCAATAGGCTAGACTCTATTTTGTGCTACCATGTTTTCGCCCCATAACACTCGTTTCGATGATGAGCGAGTGTGGTGGGTTTTCTTGTAGTGCTTGAACTCGCTCCTCCTGACTTTTCCCTTGGAACTGGTTGTATTTCCTTTCTTTGCAACGGAAAGAGGTAAAGCCTGGTGCAGAAAAAATCATGCACCGTCTCCTCTACGGTCACCTTCTAGGTGGACACACACCTACATATGTACTCCCTCCGTTCCTAAATATATGTCTTTCTAGAGACTTTAACAAATGACTACATACAAAGCAAAATGAGCGAATCCACACTCTAAAATATGTCTATATACATCCGTATGTGGTAGTCCATTTCAAATCTCTAAAAATATTTATATTTAAAAACGGATGGAGTACATTAAGCTACATGACTTAGAAACCTGCATGCTAAGCTCAACCAATCCAACACATCACAAGCCCAACTAATTTTCACCGGAATCATTGCGAGGAGTACAACAAACACTCACATACCCTAGGAGAAAAAAAAAACGAACACTCACATGCATGCAGCAGCTACGTGCATGGTGTAGCAACTGGGTTGGGTCTCTCTGATTGTTTGGTCCCGTACGGTGTAACATAGACGCATGCAATCAGTTTGAGAGCAACTCTAGCAGGCCCCCTAAAATCCCGACCCGCAAAACGCGTTTATAGTTTGACGCAGATCTTGTTTGCGGGTTGAAAACATGCGCAGCCGAACAAAAACCATATATGGAACTGCATAATTTGAAGAAAAAAAAATTTCCGGAAGAAATTACAACCGTAGTAGTTCATCACATACTACATATACTACATGATCAAACAGTAATGCATTACAACCACTAGTTCATACTACATACTACATTCACTACTAGTACTAGAGGGGGTGGGGATCTCACGACGGCGGGCTCGCGGCCATGGACGACGTGGTGGAGGAGCTCAATCCTCCTCGTCGAAGCTGCCGAGGTCGATGTACTTCTGCTTCTGCTCCTCGCGGATGCGCCGCCACTCGTCGTCCTTCTCCTTGGTGGCAAGGTTCGCCGCGACCGCCTGCTGGAACACGAGGTCGTCGAGCTCCTCGTCGTTGCGCCGGCGCTCCGCCTCCTCGCGCAAGCTACGTTCGGCTATGGCGGTCGCGATCGCGTCGACATCGGCGACGAAGTCCTCGAGCCCGACGACACCACGGCGCACAATCTCCTCGGGCTCCTGCTTGACGGCGACGACCTCGATCTCCTCCGGCTCCTCTGACCACTCCCTCTTCACGGGGAGAAGGCTCGCGCCAGAAGAGGAAGAGCTCGCGGCGTGGGAAGAGCTCATGGCGAAGGAAGGTCACGCGGCGAAGGAGGGCGTGCGCTGATGCGTCTCCGTCGTATCTATAATTTTTGATTGTTCCATGCCAATATTATTCACTTTCATATACTTTTTGGCAACTTTTATATTATTCTTGGGACTAACATATTGATCTAGTGCCCAAGTGCAGTTCCTCGTCATTGCATGTTTTTGTTTCACGAAACCTGTTGGGGAACGAGTAATTTCAAAAATTTCCTACGCACACGCAAGATCATGGTGATGAATAGCAACGAGAGGGAGAGTGTTGTCTACATACCCTTGTAGACCCGGCGGAAGCGATCACAACGTAGAGGAAGTAGTCGACGTTCTCCTCGCGATCCGACCGATCCCGCGCCGTTATTCGGCGCCCCGAGTTCTTGACACACGTGCAGCTTGATGACGCCCTCAGACTCGATCCAGCCAAGTGTCGAGGGAGAGTTCCACAAGACGACGGCGTGGTGACGATCTTGATGTTTCACCGGCGCAGGTTTCGCTTAAGCTTGACGGTATGACCGAGGTGGAATATGGTGGAGGGGCACCGCACACGGCTAAGGAACGATCCGTAGATCAAACTTGTGTGTTCTAGGGTGCCCCCTGCCCCGGTATATAAAGGAGGGAGGGGGAGGTGCGGCCGCCCAAGGGGCAAGACGAGGAGTCCTACTCCCACCGGAGTAGGACTCCCCTTCCTAGTTGGAATAGGATTGGGGAGGAAAGAGGAAAGGGGGCGCCGCCTCCTTGTCCTATTCGGACTGGGGGAAGGGCGCGCCCCCCCCGGCCGCCCTCCTCTTCTCCCTCGAGGCCCATCGAGGCCCATTTACCCCGGGGTTCCGTAACCTCCCTAGACTCGCAGAATTCTGCTTTCACCCGAACCATTCAACTCCAAACATAGGCTTCCAATATATCAATCTTTATGTCTCGACCATTTCGAGACTCCTCGTCATGTCCGTGATCACATCCGGACTCAACTTCTTCGTACATCAAAATACATAAACTCATAATAACCGCCATCGAAACCTTGCGCATGGACCCTACGGTTCGAGAACAATGTAGACATGGCCTAGAACTATTCTCGGTCAATAACCAACAGCGGGACCTGGATGCCCATATTGGTTCCTACATATTCTACGAAGATCTTTATCGGTCGATCGCATAACAACATACGTTGTTCCTTTGTCATCGGTATGTTACTTGCCCAAGATTCGATCGTCGGTATCCAATACCTAGTTCAATCTCGTTACGCAAGTCTCTTTACTCGTTCCGTAATACATCATCTCACAACTAACTTATTAGTTGTAATGCTTGCAAGGCTTCAATGATGTGTATTACCGAGAGGGCCCAGAGATACCTCTCCGACAATCGGAGTGACAAAACCTAATCTCAAATACGCCAACCCAACATCTACCTTTGGAGACACCTGTAGTACTCCTTTATAATCACCCGATTACGTTGTGACGCTTTGGTAGCACCCAAAGTGTTCCTCCGCAAACGGGAGTTGCATAATCTCATAGTTACGGAACATGTATATGTCATGGATAAGAGCAAGAGCAACATACTAAACGATCGTGTGCTAAGCTAATGGAATGGGTCATGTCAATCGATCATTCTACTAATGATGTGACCTCGTTAATCAAATAACAACTCTTTGTTCATGGTCGAAACATAACCATCTTTGATTAACAAGCTAGTCTAGTAGAGGCATACTAGTGACATATTGTTTTGTCTATGCATTCACACATGTATCATGTTTCCGGTTAATACAATTATAGCATGAATGATAAACATTTATCATGAAATAAGGAAATAAATAATAACTTTATTATTGCCTCTAGGGCATATTTCCTTCAGTCTCCCACTTGCACTAGAGTCAATAATCTAGATCACATCACCATGTGATTAACATCGATAGTTCACACCATCATGTGATTAACACCCATAGTTCACATCGCCATGTGACCAACACCCAAAGGGTTTACTAGATTCAGTAATCTAGTTCACATCGCTATGTGATTAACACCCAAAGAGTACTAAGGTGTGATCATGTTTTGCTTGTGAGAGAGTCTTAGTCAACGGGTCTTTCACATTTAGATCCGTTATGTTTGCAATTTTTCTATGTCTACAATGCTCTGCATGAAGCTACTCTAGCTAATTGCTCCCACTTTCAATATGTATCTAGATCGAGACTTAGAGTCATCCAGATCAGTGTCAAAACTTGCATCGACGTAACCCTTTACGCACGAACCTTTTGTCACTTCCATAATCGAGAAACATATCCTTATTCCACTAAGGATAATTTTGACCGTCCAAAGGATCTACTCCTAGATCACTATTGTACTCCTTGTCAAACTCAAAGGTCAGGTTACAATAGATCTGGTACACATCATGACATACTTTATAGAACCTATGGCCAAGGCATAGGGAATGACTTTCATTCTCTTTCTATCTTCTGCCGTGGTCGGGTTTTGAGTCTTACTCAATTTCACACCTTGTAACACAGCAAGAACTCTTTCTTTGACTGCTCCATTTTGAACTACTTCAAAATCTTGTCAAGGTATGTACTCATTGAAAAACTTATCAAGCATCTTGATCTATCTCTATAGATCTTGATGCTCAATATGTAAGCAGCTTCACCGAGGTCTTTCTTTGAAAAACTTCTTTAAAACACTCCTTTATGCTTTGCGAATAATTCTACATTATTTCCGATCTACAATATGTCATTCACATATACTTATCGTAAATGCTGTAGTGCTCCCACTCACTTTCTAGTAAATACAGACTTCACCATAAGTCTCAGATAAAACTATATGCTTTGATCAACTCATCAAAGCGTATATTCCAACTCCGAGATGCTTGCACCAGTCCATAGATGGATCGCCGGAGCTTGCACACTTTGTTAGCTCCTTTGGATCGAAAAACCTTCTGTTGCATCATATACAACTCTTCCTCCGTAAACCCATTCAGAATGCAGTTTTTACATCCATTTGCCAAATTTCATAAATTGTGGCAATTGCTAACATGATTCGGACAGACTTAAGCATCGCTACAGCTTGAGAAAATCTCATTGTAGTCAACATCTTGAACTTTGTCAAAACCTTTTTCGACAAGTCTAGCTTTGTAGATAGTAACACTACTATCAACAGACGCCTTCCTCTTGAAGATCCATTTATTTTCTATGGTTTGCCGATCATCGGGCAAATCCATCAAAGTCCATACTTTGTTCTCATACATGGATCATATCTCGATTTCATGGCCTCAAACCATTTTGTGGAATCTGGGCTCATCATCGCTTCCTCATAGTTCGTAGGTTTGTCATGGTAAAGTAACACGACCTCCGAATAGGATTACCGTACCACTCAGTGCGGATCTCACTGTTTTACCTACGAGGTTCGGTAGTAACTTGATCTCAAGTTTTATGATCATCATCATTAACTTCCTCACTAATTGGTGTAGGTGTCACAGAACCAATTTCGTGATGAACTACTTTCCAATAAGGAGCTAGTACTGTTACCTCATCAAGTTCTACTTTCCTCCCACTCACTTCTTTCGAGAGAAACTCCTTCTCTAGAAAGGATCCATCTTAAGCAACGAATATCTTGCCTTCGGATCTGTGATAGAAGGTGTACCCAACAATTTCCTTTGGGTATTCTATGAAGACGCATTCTCGATTTGGGTTCGAGCTTATTAGGATGAAACTTTTTCACATAAGCATCGCAACTCCAAACTTTAAGAAACAACAACTTTGATTTCTTGCTAAACCACAGTTCATATAGTGTCGTCTCAACGGATTTAGATGGTGCCCTATTTAACGTGAATGCAGTTGTCTCTAATGCATGATCCAAAACGACATTGGTAAATCGGTAAGAAACATCATAGATTGTACTATATCCAATAAAGTACGGTTATGACGTTCGGACACACCATTATGATCTGGTGTTCCAGGTGGCATGAATTTGTGAAACTATTCCATATTGTTATAATTGAAGACCAAACTCAGAACTCAAATATTTGTCTCTGCGATCGATCGTAGAAACTTTATTTTCTTGTTACGATGATTTTTCCACTTCACTCTGAAATTCTTTGAACCTTTCAACTATTTCGCACTTATGTTTCATCAAGTAGATATACCCATATCTGCTCAAATCATATGTGAAGGTCGAAAATAACGATACGCGCTTACGAGCCTTAACACTCATCGGATCGCATACATCAAGATGTATTATTTCCAATAAGTCGGTTGCTCGCCCATCGTTCCGAGAACGGAGTCTTAGTCATCTTGCCCATGAGGCATGGTTCGCAAGCATCAAGTGATTCATAATGAAGTGATTCCAAAATCCCATCAGATGGAGTTTCTTCATGCGCTTTACACCATTATGACCTAAACGGCAAGTGCCACAAATAAGTTGCACTATCATTATTAACTTTGCATCTTTTGGTTTCAATATTATGAATATGTGTATCACTACGATCGAGATCCAATGAACCATTTTCATTGGGTGTGTAACCATATAAGGTTTTATTCATGTAAATGTAACAACAGTTTATTCTTTTACTTAAATGAATAACAAGATTGCAATAAACACGATCAAATCATATTCATGCTCAACGCAAACACCAAATAACATTTATTTAGGTTCAACACTAATCCCGAAAGTATAGGGAGTGTGCGATGATGATCATATCAATCTTGAAACTACTTTCAACACACATCGTCACTTCACCCTTAACTAGTTTCGCTTATTCTCGCAACTCCGCTTTGAGTTACTACTCTTAGCAACTGAACCAGTACCAAATACCGAGGGGTTGCTATAAACACTAGTAAAGTACACATCAATAACATGTATATCAAATATACCTTTCTTCACTTTGCCATCCTTCTTATCCGCCAAATACTTGGGGTAGTTCTGCTTCCAGTGACCAGTCCCTTTGCAGTAGAAGCACTTAGTCTCAGGCTTAGGACTAGACTTGGGTTTCTTCACTTGAGTAGCAACTTGCTTGCTGTTCTTCTTGAAGTTCCCCTTCTATCCCTTTGCCCTTTTTCTTGAAACTAGTGGTCTTGTTAACCATCAACACTTGATGTTCTTTCTTGATTTCTACCTTCATCGATTTCATCATCATGAAAAACTCGGGAATTATTTTCATCATCCCTTGCATACTATAGTTCATCACGAAGTTCTACTAACTTGGTGATGGTGACTAGAGAATTCTGTCAATCACTATCTTATCTGGAAGATTAACTCCCACTTGATTCAAGCGATTGTAGTACCTGCATAATTTGAGCACATGCTCACTAGTTGAGCGATTCTCCTCCATCTTTTAGCTATAGAACTTGTTGGAGACTTCATATCTCTCAACTCGGTATTTGCTTGAAATATTAACTTCAACTCTGGAACATCTCACATGGTCCATGATGTTCAAAACATCTTTGAAGTCCCGATTCTAAGCCATAAAACATGGTGCACAAAACTATCAAGTAGTCATCATATTGAGCTAGCCAAACGCTCATAACGCCGCAGATCCGCTCCCTGCAATAGGTCCGCTACCTAGCGGTGCATTAAGGACATAATTCTTCAGGCAACATTGAGGATAAACCTCAGATCACGGATCGAATCCGCATCATTGCTACTAACATTTTTCAACACAATTTTCTAGGAACATATCAAAAACAAACATATGAAAGCAACAACGCGAGCTATTGATCTACAACATAATTTGCAAAATACTACCAGGACTAAGTTCATGATAAATTTAAGTTCAATTAATCATATTACTTAAGAACTCCCACTTAGACAGACATCTCTCTAGTCATCTAAGTGATCACGCGATCCAAATCAACTAAACCATAACCGATCATCACGTGAGATGGAGTAGTTTTCAATGGTGAACATCTTATGTTGATCATATCTACTATATGATTCACGCTCGACCTTTCGGTCTCCGTGTTCCGAGGCCATATCTGCATATGCTAGGCTCGTCAAGTATAACCTGAGTATTCTGCTCGTGCAAAACTGGCTTGCACCCGTTGTAGATGGACGTAGAGCTTATCACACCCGATCATCACGTGGTGTCTGGGCACAACGAACTTTGGCAACGGTGCATACTCAGGGAGAACACTACTTGATAATTTTAGTGAGAGATCATCTTATAATGCTACCGTCAATCAAAGCAAGATAAGATGCATAAAGGATAAACATCACATGCAAATCAATATAAGTGATATGATATGGCCATCATCATCTTGTGCTTCGTGATCTTCATCTCCGCAGCACCACCATGATCACCATCGTCACCGGCGCGACACCTTGATCTCCATCGTAGCAACGTTGTCGTCTCGCCAATCTTATGCTTCTATGACTATCGCTACCGCTTAGTGATAAAGTAAAGCATTACAGGCGATTGCATTGCATACAATAAAGCGACAACCATATGGCTCCAGCCAGCTTGTCGATAACTTCGTTACAAAACATGATCATCTCATACAATAAAATATAGTATCACGCCTTGACCATATCACATCACAACATGCCCTGCAAAAACAAGTTAGACGTCCTCTACTTTGTTGTTGCAAATTTTACGTGGCTGCTACGGGCTTAAGCAAGAACCAGTCTCACCCACGCATCAAAACCACAACGATATTTCGTCAAATAGACTCCGCTTAACCTTCTCAAGCACCGGGCGTAGCCACACTCGGTTCAACTAAAGTGAGAGAGACATGCACCCACCAGTCACCTTTAAGCAACGAGTGCTCGTAGCGGTGAAACCAGTCTCGCGTAAGCGTACGCGTAATGTCGGTCTGGGCCGCTTCATCTCACAATACCGCTGAACCAAAGTATGACATGCTGGTAGGTAGTATGACTTGTATCGCCCACAACTCACTTGTGTTCTACTCGTGCAAAACATAAAACCATAAAAACCTAGGCTCGGATGCCACTGTTGGGGAACGTAGTAATTTCAAAAAATTTCCTACACACACGCAAGATCATGGTGATGAATAGCAACGAGAGGGGAGAGTGTTGTCTACATACCCTTGTAGACCCGAAGCGGAAGCGATCACAACGTAGAGGAAGTAGTCGTACGTTCTCCTCGCGATCCGACCGATCCGGCGCCGTTACTCGGCCCCGAGTTCTTGACACACGTACAGCTTGATGACGCCCCTCGACTCGATCCAGCCGAGTGTCGAGGAGAGTTCCACAAGACGACGGCGTGGTGACGATCTTGATGTTTCACTCGCGCAGGGCTTCGCTTAAGCTTCATGACGATGACCGAGGTGGAATATGGTGGAGGGGGCACCGACACGGCTAAGGAACGATCCGTAGATCAAACTTGTGTGTTCTAGGGTGCCCCCTGCCCCAGATATAAAAGGAGGGAGGGGGGAGGTGCGGCCGCCCAAGGGGGCGATCGAGGAGTCCTACTCCCACCGAGTAGGACTCCCCCTCCTAGTTGGAATAGGATTGGGGAGGGAAAGAGGAAAGGGCGCCGCCCCCTCCTTGTCCTATTCGGACTGGGGGGAAGGCGCTGCCACCACCTGGCCGGCCTCCTCTTCTCCCTCGAGGCCCACCGAGGCCCATTTACCCCGGGGTTCCAAACCTCCCTAACTCAGTAATTCTGTTTTCACCCGAACCATTCGAACTCCAAACATAGGCTTACAATATATCAATCTTTATGTCTCGACCATTTCGAGACTCCTCGTCATGTCCGTGATCACATCCGGACTCAACTTCTTCGGTACATCAAAATACATAAACTCATAATAACCGCCATCGAAACCTTAAGCGTGCATGACCCTACGGTTCGAGAACAATGTAGACATGGCCTAGAACTATTCTCGGTCAATAACCAACAGCGGGACTGGATGCCCATATTGGTTCCTACATATTCTACGAAGATCTTTATCGGTCAGACCGCATAACAACATACGTTGTTGTTGGGGAACGAGTAATTTCAAAAATTTCCTATGCACACGCAAGATCATGGTGATGTATAGCAACGAGAGGGAGAGTGTTGTCTACGCACCCTCGTAGACCCGGCGAAGCGATCACAACGTAGAGGAAGTAGTCGACGTTCTCCTCGCGATCCGACCGATCCCGCGCCATTACTCGGCGCCCCGAGTTCTTGACACACGTGACAGCTCGATGACGTCCCTCGACTCCGATCCAGCCGAGTGTCGAGGAGAGTTCCACAAGACGACGGCGTGGTGGCGATCTTGATGTTTCACTCGCAGGGCTTCGCCTAAGCTTCACGACGGTATGACCGAGGTGGAATATGGTGGAAGGGGCACCGACACGGCTAAGGAACGATCCGTAGATCAAACTTGTGTCCTATGGGGTGTCCCCGCCTTGTATATAAAGGATGGAGGAGGAGGAGGCCGCCAAGGCAAAGGTGCGGCCAGAAGGGGAGTCCTACTAGGACTCCAAGTCCTAGTAGGAGTCCTCCAAGAGGGAGGAAGGAGAAGGAATAGGAGGAGTAGGAAAGGTGGCGGCCCCTTTCCCTAGTCCACCGGACTAGAGGGAGGGGGCGCAGCAGCCTTTTTCTCCTCTTCCCACTAAAGCCCATCAAGGCCCAATACTTCTCCCAGCGAATTCCCGTAACTCTCGGACTCAAAAAATACCGAATGACTCGAACCTTTCCAACTCCGAATATAGTCGTCCAATATATCGATCTTTACGTCTCGACCATTTCGAGACTCCTCGTCATGTCCCCGATCTCATCAGGGACTCCGAACTCCTTCGGTACATCAAAACTCATAAACTCATAATATAACCACATCGAAACCTTAAGCGCATGGACCCTACGGTTCGAGAACAATGTAGACATGACCTAGAACTATTCACGGTCAATAACCAACAGCGGGACCTGGATGCCCATATTGGTTCCTACATATTCTACGAAGATCTTTATCGGTCGAGACCGCATAACAACATACGTTGTTCCTTTGTCATCGGTATGTTACTTGCCCGAGATTCGATCGTCGGTATCCAATACCTAGTTCAATCTCGCTACGCAAGTCTCTTTACTCGCCCGTAATACATCATCTCACAACTAACTCATTAGTTGTAGTGCTTGCAAGGCTTCAGTGATGTGTATTACCGAGAGGGCCCAGAGATACCTCTCCGACAATCGGAGTGACAAAACCTAATCTCAAATACGCCAACCCAACATCTACCTTTGGAGACACCTGTAGTACTCCTTTATAATCACCCGCCATTACGCCAGACGCTTGGTAGCACCAAAGTGTTCCTCCGTAAACGGAGTTGCATAATCTCATAGTTATAGGAACATGTATAAGTCATGGATAAAAGCAAGAGCAACATACTAAACGATCGTGTGCTAAGCTAATGGAATGGGTCATGTCAATCAGATCATTCAACTAATGATGTGACCTTGTTAATCAAATAACAACCCTTTGTTCATGGTTAGGAAACATAACCATCTTTGATTAACAAGCTAGTCTAGTAGAGGCATACTAGTGACACTGCTTGTCTATGTATTCACACATGTATCATGTTTCCGGTTAATACAATTCTAGCATGAATGATAAACATTTATCATGAAATAAGGAAATAAATAATAACTTTATTATTGCCTCTAGGGCATATTTCCTTCAGCCTCCCACTTGCACTAGAGTCAATAATCTAGATCACATCACCATGTGATTAACATCGATAGTTCACATCATCATGTGATTAACACCATAGTTCACATCGCCATGTGACCAACACCCAAAGGGTTTACTAGATTCAGAATCTAGTTCACATCGCTATGTGAGTAACACCCAAAGAGTACTAAGGTGTGATCATGTTTTGCTTGTGAGAGAGTCTTAGTCAACGGGTCTTTCACATTCAGATCCGTTATGTATTTTGCAATTTTTCTATGTCTACAATGCTCGCACGGCTACTCTAGCTAATTGCTCCCACTTTCAATATGTATCTAGATCGAGACTTAGAGTCATCCGGATCGTGTCAAAACTTACATCGACGTAACCCTTTACGGCGAACCTTTTGTCACTTCCATAATCGAGAAACATATCCTTATTCCACTAAAGATGATTTTGACCGCTGTCCAAAGGATCTACTCCTAGATCACTATTATACTCCCTTGCCAAATTCAAAGGTAGGGTATACAATAGATCTGGTACACAAGATGGCATACTTTATAGAACCTATGGCCAAAGCATAGGGAATGACTTTCATTCTCTTTCTATCTTCCGTCATGGTCGGGTTTTGAGTCTTACTCAATTTCACACCTTGTAACACAGGCAAGAACTCTTTCTTTGACTGCTCCATTTTGAACTACTTCAACATCTTGTCAAGGTATGTACTCATTGAAAAACTTATCAAGCATCTTGATCTATCTCTATAGATCTTGATGCTCAATATGTAAGTAGCTTTACCGAGGTCTTTCTTTGAAAAACTCCTTTCAAACACTTCTTTATGCTTTGCGAATAATTCTACATTATTTCCGATCTACAATATGTCATTCACATATACTTATCGTAAATGTCAGTAGTGCTCCCACTCACTTTTTAGTAAATACAGGCTTCACCGTAAGTCTCAGATAAAACTATATGCTTTGATCAACTTATCAAAGCGTATATTCCAACTCCGAGATGCTTGCACCAGTCCATAGATGGATCATTGGAGCTTGCACACTTTGTTAGCTCCTTTGGATCGATAAAACCTTCGGTTGCATCATATACAACTCTTCCTCCTAAAACCCATTCAGAATGCAGTTTTACATCTATTTGCCAAATTTCATAAATTGTGGCAATTGCTAACATGATTCGACAGACTTAAGCATCGCTACAGTTGAGAAAATCTCATTGTAGTCAACACCTTGAACTTGTCAAAAACCTTTTATGACAAGTCGAGCTTTGTAGATAGTAACACTACTATCGTCGTCCGCCTTCCTCTTGAAGATCCATTTATTTTCTATGGCTTGCCGATCATCGGCAACGCCACCAAAGTCCACACTTTGTTCTCATACATGGATCTCATCTCGATTTCATGGCCTCAAGCCATTTCATGAATCTGGGCTCATCATCGCTTCCTCATAGTTCGTGAGGTTCATCATGGTCTAGTTACATGACTTCCGAACAGGATTACCGTATTCACTCGGTGCGGATCTCACTCTGGTTTACCTACGAGATTCGGTAGTAACTTGATCTCAAGTTACATGATCATCATCATTAGCTTCCTCACTAATTGGTGTAGTAGTCACAGGAACAGATTTCTGTGATGAACTACTTTCCAATAAGGGAGAAGGTACAATTACCTCATCAAGTTCTACTTTCCTCCCACTCACTTCTTTCGAGAGAAACTCCTTCTCTAGAAAGGATCCATTTATTAGCAACGAATGTTTTGCCTTCGGATCTGTGATAGCAGGTGTACCCAACAATTTCCTTTGGGTATTCTATGAAGACGCACTTCTCCGATTTGGGTTTGAGCTTATCAGGATGAAACTTTCTCACATAAGCATCGCAGCCCCAAACTTTAAGAAACGACAACTTTGGTTTCTTGCTAAACCACAGTTCATATAGTGTCGTCTCAACGGATTTAGATGGTGCCCTATTTAACGTGAATGCAGCTGTCTCTAATGCATGATCCCAAAACGATATTGGTAAATCGGTAAGAAACATCATAGATTGTACTATATCCAATAAAGTACGGTTATGACGTTCGGACACACCATTATGATGTGGTGTTCTGTGGCATGAATTTGTGAAACTATTCCACATTGTTTTAATTGAAGACCAAACTCAGAACTCAAATATTTGTCTCCGCGATCGATCGTAGAAACCTTATTTTCTTGTCACGATGATTTTTCCACTTCACTCAAATTCTTTGAACCTTTCAACTATTTCAGACTTATGTTTCATCAAGTAGATATACCCATATCTGCTCAAATCATCTGTGAAGGTCGAAAATAACGATACCCGCCATGAGCCTTAACACTCATTGGATCGCATACATCAAGATGTATTATTTCCAATAAGTCGCTTGCTCGCTCCATTGTTCCGGAGAACGGAGTCTTAGTCATCTTGCCCATGAGGCATGGTTCGCAAGCATCAAGTGATTCATAATCAAGTGATTTCAAAATCCCATCAAGATGGAGTTTCTTCATGCGCTTTACACCAATATGACCTAAACGGCAAGTGCACAAATAAGTTGCACTATCATTATTAACTTTGCATCTTTTGGTTTCAATATTATGAATATGTGTATCACTACGATCGAGATCCAATGAACAATTTTCATTGGGTGTGTAACCATATAAGGTTTTATTCATGTAAATGAATAATAGTTTATTCTCTTACTTAAATGAATAACCGTATTGCAAAAAACACGATCAAATCATATTCATGCTCAACGCAAACACCAAATAACATTTATTTAGGTTCAACATTAATCCCGAAAGTATAGGGAGTGTGCGATGATGATCATATCAATCTTGAAACTACTTTCAATACACATCGTCACTTCACCCTTAACTAGTTTCTCGCTTATTCGCAACTCCCGCTTTGAGTTACTACTCTTAGCAACCGAACCAGTACCAAATACCGAGGGTTGCTATAAACACTAGTAAAGTACACATCAATAACATGTATATCAAATATACCTTTGTTCACTTGGCCATCCTTCTTATCCGCCAAATACTTGGGGTAGTTCGCTTCAAAGGACCAGTCCCTTTGCAAGAGAAGCACTTAGTCTCGTGCTTAGGTCCGACTTGGGCTTCTTCACTTGAGCAACAACTTGCTTGTCGCTCTTCTTGAAGTTCCCTTCTATCCCTTTGCCCTTTTCTTGAAACTAGTGGTCTTGTTAACCATCAACACTTGATGTTCTTTCTTGATTTCTACCTTCATTGATTTCATCATCATGAAAAACTCGGGAATCATTTTCATCATCCCTTGCATACTATAGTTCATCACGAAGTTCTAATAACTTGGTGATGGTGACTAGAGAATTCATCAATCACTATCTTATCCGGAAGATTAACTCCCACTTGATTCAAGCGATTGTAGTACCTGCATAATCTGAGCACATGCTCACTAGTTGAGCGATTCTCCTCCATCTTTTAGCTATAGAACTTGTTAGAGACTTCATATCTCTCAACTCGGTATTTGCTTGAAATATTAACTTCAATTCCTGAACATCTCATATGGTCCATGATGTTCAAAACATCTTTGAAGTCCCGATTCTAAGCCATAAAGCATGGTGCACAAAACTATCAAGTAGTCATCATATTGAGCTAGCCAAACGCTCATAACGCCCAGATCCGCTTCCTGCAATAGGTTTGTCACCTAGCGTGCATCAAGGACATAATTCTTCTCAGCAGCAATGAGGATAAACCTCGATCACGGATCAAATCCGCATCATTGCTACTAACATTTTTCAATACAATTTTCTAGGAACATATCAAAATAAACATATGAAAGCAACAACGCGAGCTATTGATCTACAACATAATTTGCAAAATACTACCAGACTAAGTTCATGATAAATTTAAGTTCAATTAATCATATTACTTAAGAACTCCCACTTAGACAGACATCTCTAGTCATCTAAGTGATCACGTGATCCAAATCAACTAAACCATAACCGATCATCACGTGAAATGGAGTAGTTTTCAATGGTGAACATCTTATGTTGATCATATCTACTATATGATTCACGCCGACCTTTCGGTCTCCGTGTTCCGAGGCCATATCTCGCATATGCTAGGCTCGCCAAGTATAACCCGAGTATTCTGCGTGTGCAAAACTGGCTTGCACCCGCTTGTAGATGGACGAGAGCTTATCACACCCGATCATCACGTGGTGTCTGGGCACGATTTAACTTTGGCAACGGTGCATACTGGGAGAACACTTCTTGATAATTTAGTGAGAGATCATCTTATAATGCTACCGCCAATCAAAGCAAGATAAGATGCATAAAAGGATAAACATCACATGCAAATCAATATAAGTGATATGATATGGTCATTATCATCTTGTGCTTCATGATCTCCATCTTGCAGCACCACCATGATCACCATCGCCACCGGCGTGACACCTTGATCTCCATCGTAGCATCGTTGTCGCCTCGCCAATCTTATGCTTCTACGACTATCGCTACCGCTTAGTGATAAAGTAAAGCATTACAGTATGCATTGCATTTCATACAATAAAGCGACAACCATATGGCTCCTGCCATTGCCGATAACTTCGGTTACAAAACATGATCATCTCATACAATAAAATATAGCATCACGCCTTGACCATATCACATCACAACATGCCCTGCAAAAACAAGTTAGACGTCCTCTACTTTGTTGTTGCAAATTTTACGTGGCTGCTACGGGCTTTAGCAAGAACCGTTCTTACCTACGCATCAAAACCACAACGATAGTTTGTCAAATAGACTCCGCTTTAACCTTCACAAGGACCGGGCGAGCACACTCGGTTCAACTAAAGTGAGAGAGACAGACACCCGCCAGTCACCTTTAAGCAACGAGTGCTCGAGCGGTGAAACCAGTCTCGCGTAAGCGTCACGCGTAATGTCGGTCCGGCCGCTTCATCTCACAATACCGCTGAACCAAAGTATGACATGCTGGTAGGTAGTATGACTTGTATCGCCCACAACTCACTTGTGTTCTACTCGTGCAAAACATCAAACCATAAAAACCTAGGCTCGGATGCCATCGTTGGGGAACGAGTAATTTCAAAAATTTCCTATGCACACGCAAGATCATGGTGATGTATAGCAACGAGAGGGGAGAGTGTTGTCTACGCCCTCGTGAGACCGGCGGAAGCGATCACAACGTAGAGGAAGTAGTCGACGCTCTCCTCGCGATCCGACCGATCCCGCGCCAAGCATTCGGCGCCCGAGTTCTTGACACACGACAGCTCGATGACGCCCTCAGACTCCGATCCAGCCGAGTGTCGAGGGAGAGTTCCACAAGACGACGGCGCAGTAGACGATCTTGATGTTTCACTGCGCAGGCTTCGCTTAAGCTTCTCGACGGTATGACCGAGGTGGAATATGGTGGAAGGGGCACCGCACACGGCTAAGGAACGATCCGTAGATCAAACTTGTGTCCTATGGGGTGTCCCCTGCCCTTGTATATAAAGGATGGAGGAGGAGGAGGCCGCCAAGGCAAAGGTGCGGCCAGAAGGGGAGTCCTACTAGGACTCCAAGTCCTAGTAGGAGTCCTCCAAGAGGGAGGAAGGAGAAGGAATAGGAGGAGAGGAAGGGTGGCGGCCCCTTTCCCTAGTCCACCGGACTAGAGGGGAGGGGGCGCCAGCAGCCTTTTCTCCTCTTCCCACTAAAGCCCATCAAGGCCCAATACTTCTCGGCGAATTCCGTAACTCTCCCAGATTCAAAAATACCCAATGACTCGAACCTTTCCGAACTCCGAATATAGTCGTCCAATATATCGATCTTTACGTCTCGACCATTTCGAGACTCCTCGTCATGTCCCCGATCTCATCAGGGACTCCGAACTCCTTCGTACATCAAAACTCATAAACTCATAATATAACTCGCCATCGAAACCTTAAGCGTGCATGGACCCTACGGTTCGAGAACAATGTAGACATGACCTAGAACTATTCACGGTCAATAACCAACAGCGGACCTGGATGCCCATATTGGTTCCTACATATTCTACGAAGATCTTTATCGGTCGAGACCGCATAACAACATACGTTGTTCCCTTTGTCATCGGTATGTTACTTGCCCGAGATTCGATCGTCGGTATCCAATACCTAGTTCAATCTCGCATCGCAAGTCTCTTTACTCGCTCCGTAATACATCATCTCACAACTAACTCATTAGTTGTAGTGCTTGCAAGGCTTCAATGATGTGTATTACCGAGAGGGCCCAGAGATACCTCTCCGACAATCGGAGTGACAAAACCTAATCTCGAAATACGCCAACCCAACATCCGCCTTTGGAGACACCAGTAGTACTCCTTTATAATCACCCAGCTTACGCCAGACGTTTGGTAGCACCCAAAGTGTTCCTCCGTAAACGGAGTTGCATAATCTCATAGTTATAGGAACATGTATAAGTCATGGATAAAAGCAGAGCAACATACTAAACGATCGTGTGCTAAGCTAATGGAATGGGTCATGTCAATCAGATCATTCAACTAATGATGTGACCTTGTTAATCAAATAACAACCCTTTGTTCATGGTTAGGAAACATAACCATCTTTGATTAACAAGCTAGTCTAGTAGAGGCATACTAGTGACACTCTGTTTGTCTATGTATTCACACATGTATCATGTTTCCGGTTAATACAATTCTAGCATGAATGATAAACATTTATCATGAAATAAGGAAATAAATAATAACTTTATTATTGCCTCTAGGGCATATTTCCTTCAGTTGTTCCCTTTGTCATCGGTATGTTACTTGCCCAAGATTCGATCGTTTGGTATCCAATACCTAGTTCAATCTCGCACGGCAAGTCTCTTTACTGCTTCAGTAATACATCATCTCACAACTAACTTATTAGTTGTAATGCTTGCAAGGCTTCAGTGATGTGTATTACCGAGAGGGCCTAGAGATACCTCTCCAACAATCGGAGTGACAAAACCTAATCTCGAAATACGCCAACCCAACATCTGCCTTTGGAGACACCAGTACTCCTTTATAATCACCCAGTTACGTTGTGACGTTTGGTAGCACCCAAAGTGTTCCTCCGGCAAACGGGAGTTGCATAATCTCATAGTTACAGGAACATGTATATGTCATGGATAAGAGCAGTAGCAACATACTAAACGATCATGTGCTAAGCTTATGGAATGGGTCATGTCAATCAGATCATTCTTCTAATGATGTGACCTTGTTAATCAAATAACAACTCTTTGTTCATGGTCAGGAAACATAACCATCTTTGATTAACAAGCTAGTCTAGTAGAGGCATACTAGTGACATATTGTTTTGTCTATGCATTCACACATGTATCATGTTTCCGGTTAATACAATTATAGCATGACCGATAAACATTTATCATGAAATAAGGAAATAAATAATAACTTTATTATTGCCTCTAGGGCATATTTCCTTCAAACCCAATA